>JAWWEE010000030.1:6016184-6032927 GCA_035221455.1 Xenops minutus | reverse complement strand
CGGGGGGCTGAGGGTGCTGAGGGCTTGGAATGGCGAGGGGCTGAGGGGGCTTGGAATGACGGGAGGCTGGGGATGCTGAGGGCTTAGAATGGCGAGGGGCTGAGGGTGCTGAGGGGGCTTGGAATGGCAAGGGGGCTTGGAATGGCAAGGGGGCTGTGGATGGAGGGGGCTTGGAATGGCGAGGGTTGTGGATGAAGTGCGCTTGAAATGACGGGCGCTGTGGATGCTGAGGGGGCTGGGAATGACGGGGGGCTGTGGATGCTGAGCGGGCTTGGAATGGCGGGGGCTGAGGCTGCCGAGGGCTGCCCTCTAGGGCTCCTCACGCCGCGGCCAAAGCCCCTCTGTCCGCCCCGTCCTCCGCAGAGGCCGTGCCGGGAGCCGGCCCCGCTCCGAGGCGGTGCCCGGGGAGGCGCAGCACGGCCGGGGGCAGTCCGGCCCCTTTTCCCCGGCCCGTCTGCCGGCCCCGAGCCGCGGGAGGATGAAGCAGGTAGCGGGAGGATGGAGCAGGTGGAGGGGGTAGCGGGGGATGGAGCAGGAGGAGGGAGGATGGAGGATGGAGCAGGTAGCGGGGCGATGGAGCAGGTGGAGGGGGGATGGAGAAGGTAGCGGGAGGATGGAGCAGGAGGAGCAGGGATGGAGAAGGTAGCGGGAGGATGGAGGATGGAGCAGGAGGAGGGGGGATGGAGAAGGTAGCGGGAGGATGGAGTAGGAGGAGGGAGGATGGAGGATGGAGCAGGTGGAGGGGGGATGGAGCAGGTGGAGGGGGGATGGAGCAGGAGGAGGGGGGATGGAGCAGACAGCGGGGCGGGATGCGGGATGCGGGATGCGCGGCCCCCGGGCCGTGCCCGCTGACGGGGTGCCCGCGGCAGGCGCTGGTGGACGACACCGAGGATGTGTCCCTGGATTTCGGGGGCGAGGAGGAGCTGGCGCTGCGCAAGGCGCGCATCAGGTAAGGGCGCGGAGGCCGCAGCATCGCGGCATTCCCGGGGCCCGCCGCTCCGGCCGCACGGAAATCTCCTTTGAAAGGCTCAGCGCCCGTGTTTTAAGGGAGGGTGGCGAGGCGCCGGCACGGGCAGCCCGCGGAGCCCTGCCCCGAGATGCCCGGGCTGCGGCAGGCGAGGCCCGGCATCACCCCCGGCCGGGCAGACGGAAACCGGGACGGAAACCTGTCACACCCCGAGTACCACAGTGCCACCCGAACTGCACTTTGGTTAGAGCCAGAGCAGCTCCAGCAGAAGCGGCTGTGCTGCAGTGCTCAGGCACACCTGGCTGAAGGGACACTGCGAGATACCCGCAATGAAACTGTCGTGTTTTCCTACCACGGGATGTGGTGATGTGTGGAATATATATATCTTATCCTTGTAGATATTGCCTAAGAAAATCCAACCCACTAACCCCTCTCATCTGTCAGGTTAAGCAGTCCTGAGTTTGTCACCTTGGGTGTCACTCTGCAGCTCTGGCCACAGCGAGGTCCCAGGTGACAGAGCTGTTCCGTCAGTGGCTTTTGAGGAATCTTCAGCCAAAGATTGTGAAAGGAAGAGTTTTATGTCAAAAGGAGTGCATGCACTCACTGACAATGTACATAAGCAGCTTTGATTTTGATTACTTTCTTCCACTTTGCCCAGTTTATTCTGGTCCATTACAATGGTAATATTTCTTCTAGGGGTAAATAAATTAAAATAAGAGATGTTAAACCTGACACAATGTTATCTGAGCCAACAAGCAATCATGTAGCTTCACAATACAATTACTCTATTTTACTAGTGTCGGGTGAAGCATTGCTGCCCTTGCACTGCATTGGACGTTGTAACTGCACAATGAGTCAGCATTTAGCAGCAGCACACATTCTAAATGAAGGTTTATATTTTGGTGCAGTCTTGGAGAACACAGCCCAAGGGATTAAACCAAACTGAGAAACATAGCTTAGAAGTACCTTGAGCACATGAGCCACAGACTCTGTCTGCAGGACCAGACTAGACTTAGCATGAAGTGAAACCATCCTGAAATGTTTGTAGGGGATTCACAGCACCGGTTACTTTCCTCTAGAGATCTGTTCCTTCTGGTTCACACTACTCAATAGCAGGGAACAAAGTTCAGCAAACCAGACTATTATGTGATCCATTTTGTGTAGACACATTTCATTGGAGACAGGTTTTCTTTCTTGCCCTCATGACAATACTGAAGGACAATCTCACACTGAAAATTGTTCTGCTATAGAATGCAGAAATGAAACTGCACACACACAACTGTTTACACTGTTCACACAAGCAGTAGTGTTTAGACTTCTCAATCCTGTTCAAACAAGTCTGAAACACAACTAGGTATGCAAAAATTAGTTGTCGTCTTAGACGGCATAACAAGATGTTCCAGTCATTTGTCTTTAACTTTATCCCAATTTCATACATCTTGACCTTTGTTAGAATTTGCATAAGGTATGCCAAATTGTGCTCTTGTGATTCTCCAAGGTATGTGAAAAAGGGCTCCTTAAAAGCAAAAGGTTAGTGGCCACTTTTCTAGGAAGTTAGATAACTTACACCGTCCTTGCAGTTCATTGCCAGTACCAGAGCATTGGATTTGGAATGGTCAGGAGCATATGATCACTTCTTTTACAAATCAGCCAGGTAACATGATGATCAAGCCAGGGAACCTGTTTGTTCAAAATTTGCTTCAATATATTTGAAGTACCAGACAGGAAAAAAAAAAAAAAAAGCAGAATGTAGAGTGCTGCTGTGGCACTTCTGAGCAGGCAGTGGGAATGGTTCTCCTGTGGGCCAGTGGCATACCTTAGGGCTGACCCAAATTTGATTCCTTAATATGGGATGCAACCAAATTGATAACAGCTCATTCCTATTATGAGGCATTATTGCAGAGGTTATTGTAACAAGGTCAATAGCAACCGTTTAGCCTCAAGACTCCAGTTCTACACTACAGGGGTGTTTAGATGCAACAGGAAAAACTCAAAGTCCAAGCAAGTGGGTTGCTGTTCTTTCAGGAGCAAATGTATGCCAAGCAGAGCCAGTGCAGAGTTTCAATTCCCTTTATCTTTTACTGGATTTGAATGAAAAAAATAAAACTATAAGTTAACGTATTCCAAAGTCTATACTGTTTCCCATTAGTACAAGAAATAATGTATGTTTATACAATTATTTCTTAATGCCATCATATCTTGGGATATTAACTTTTAAAAGAGTTCTATAGAGTACAATTTAATTCAATATAAATGTAATCAGAAGAAAAGCTAGAAAGTTGTTTAAAAAGGATGCAAATTGTTTAGCTTCAGGTTTTAACAGATGATCATCTTATTAAAACTTCTGTTTGTATATGATAGGAACTATAAATTGCATCTGATGACTATGAATTAAGAAAACATGTTTGTTCTGTTAAGTGAGGAAGTGAACAGTTTATTTACTGGATTCCATTAGTTTCAGGATTATTACTTTTTTGGAATCATAAATGTTCTGAGGTTGAGAGAGTTGTCCAAAGGATGAGATGCAAGTTTTGATACATCTCTGCATTCCTCCCATGGGAGAAGAACCTGCAAGACTGTCTGTGGTTTGGTGAGCGTATCCTTGTGAGAGGATTGATATTCCATGCCTCAATAAGTGTTTAACACTGCAATAAATGAGAGCTTCTTGCTCATGTACTTTTTCCTTAGAAAATACCCTTCGAAGTTTGATATTGGAACACATTCAGCATCCAAGCAGTAATCTTGTAATCCAGCAATCCTGCTGAATCTGCCTTCCAAAATGAAACATTTCTTCCAAGCTGCTCTCACCTTTGAAGTGCTGATAGACCTCTAAAAGCCCAGTCCAGCCTGGTGTGAGGAGTGAGGCACTGCCTGGTTTTGGCCATTCATAATATCCATTCCCCCCACCCACCCTGTTTACAGCACAAAAATCCCCTTTTGCTTAAAATGTCTTGTGTTTAGTTGTAAGTCAGAAGAAGTTTTTGGAAAGTTTGAGGTTAACATGGGCATGACCAGGAGTAAATATAAACTACAGCTGTGCATCATTTTCCTTCTCCACTCATGTGTGTAGTACTACAAGTATAGTATTGACATTTCATATATATATATAAACACACCAACAGTTCAACAGCTATAGAACAATATTACAATAAGGATATTTAAGTAGTTATTATATTTTTATAGCTATAAGTTTATAATAAACAATTTTAACTGTATATGTTACATATCTCATTTTATTATACATCATAATAGAATAACATTCAACATCTGAATAGTTAATTACGGTCCAGGCCATACTACTGTTAATTGTTCTCAGAGGTAGAGCAGCTTAGTAAGACAACTGCTGATTTAAACAAAAATATTGTATTCAGAAAACAAATTTTATTCACTCGACTTCAAGGGAGAAATTGCTTAAATGCAATAGCCTCTAGTTAATTCTCACTTTCAACTAAAAACACAACCACGATGGCACTTGGCATATTACTCTGAAAATTGTACTGTGCTCATTCCACAACCCCCTATGCCATTGTACAGGCCAGTATTCCATGTGCTATAGTTACTTCTTTCACTGAAATTCTTTATTTTGTTACAGAAAAAATTTTGTTTGATGAGCAAAGCATAACTATCTAGTGAAATTAAAAACCAGAAATTCATAAGAACTGTTTGATTCCCAAATTGTTCTCCCTCTCTAAAAGGAAGTGTTTGGGTTTAGACAGTAGATATGAAGGTTCATTTTGTCTTACACCAAACAGCTACTTTTTCTTAGTTTCAGAGTTCCTGTTTTGTTTTCAAAACAGTTCTGAAAGGCATGGGAACTGTCTCAATTATTTTGTGCTTTGCAATGCTAATTTATTTCATGAAACAGTGAGGATTTTAGGGTACTGTGTTGAACACAACCACTACTTTCCTTCACACAGTACCAAGGCCACTGGTGAAAGACTCCAGATTTTGTGTTTTTTTGAGAAAGTTATGACATGAACACCACATTAATCTTTTAGCTTTAGATTGAAGCTTGGCTATTGAAAATAGTATTGCTTTGATAATGAAAATACACATCAACACTTGAAATAATAGAAGCTACAAACGAAAATACCATTTTAAAGTAAAAATAGTTGTGTTATACTACACTATCTGCAAGTACTGTAACATTCCTTTTTGTCCCATAATTTCATATATGCTCTGTGTTTTCTTTTCTAGGCACCCACTGGCCACCTTTTTCCACCTGTTTTTCCGAGTGAGTGCTATTGTTACCTACTTGTTCTGTGACTGGTTCAGCAACAGCTTTGTTGCCTGTTTTGTCACTATTCTCCTCCTTCTGTCCTTTGACTTTTGGTCAGTCAAGGTAAGTTGACCCTGAGTAATAATTACCTTCAAAAGTATTTTGTTTGCCATTAAATAAAACAAAAAAGGAAATACATATACTGACAAGAGCAACAATAACATTGTGATCTGCTGATTTATTAAATGTCTAGCCCATTTTAATGAAGATGTTTATATATGTTTGTTATTGTTTATCACCATGTTCTCCATGGCTGATGAGAGCTAATATGGTGAGAAAACTGCTTTGCTCTAGGTAGATTTGTTTGTATGTTTTCCCCCTTAAAAAATAAAAATTACTGTAATACTGGCTTTCAGTAGTGGATACCCGAGGATGTTCAGAGCTGCAGACCAGACCACAGAGCAGGGGCTGCAGGAGGCCCCTGGAAGCCCAGCTATGGCCCTGGTGCTCTAACCATGTACAGGCAGGTGGGTCAGGCCAGCCCAGGATCCAGGGGCTCCACACATGGAACAAGGTTTTTGTTTTGTAGAAGTGAAGCATTGGTGTATCTCCGGTATTCTGAAAGCTTCCACTGTTCATCCACGTGCAGAAAAATATTTTCTCCGTTTGTTTGCTTGATCCACACAGTTTACTTGCTTACCATTAATCTACCATTTTTCAGTGCAGTTTTGTTCTCAGTGCTCGTCTTTTACTGAGGAAATTGGGTGCTTGTCCAACTGACTGATTTGAAAAAGATATAACCTATAATTTCTTATCTAAAAAAGTGCTATTGTTCTATAATTATCACATTAAAAGAGAACAGGCTTCTAAATTTGTAGTACTTTCATCCATCATTAATGGCCATTGTGCTCAAGCTGGCAGAGCTTTTAAAAGTAAATTTAGTATTTGATAAAAGAAGATTTTCGAACATGCTTGTCTTTTTAATTTTTTACTTAAGACAAGTGAATTGTGCTACTGATTAATGCAAATAATGGTTTCATCACTAGAACGTGACAGGAAGACTCTTGGTTGGTTTGCGTTGGTGGAACCAGATTGATGAAGACGGAAAAAGCCACTGGGTGTTTGAAGCAAAAAGGGTAAATATATTAATAGAAGGAGGCACAGGGCAAACAGAATCCATCGGAAATTTATAAAGCTGATACTAAGTCAAATAAAGTCACAAATAGAACACCTTTGTAACAGTTACTTTTTTTATCCAGCTTCCATGGAGGACAATGTAAGTATTCAGGGGCAAACACTGGTTTGTCACATCCTGGAAGGTTCAGGGCAGAACTGGTCACACAATATTTTCATCACATGGATCAGCAGAATAAACATCCACAGCATGGTGCTAGAGGTATGAAACCTTTCTAGTGGTTCTGTTTGATTTTCTAGAGAGGATATCTTGTAATAAAAACATCTTCCACAGAATCAGGAAAGGTGTATATGGAAAGCAATGGTGAATAGTTCAGATTCAGTACTTTAAAATTAGTATTTTATTCATGCTCATGGAATATGGAGCGGAATAGAACCCGGATCAGAGAGCACTCTGATGCTGCCAGTGCTCCCCCAAACACCCTGAGCAAACAAGCTATAAAACTGCATTTGGCATCACTACCCGAGTCAAGACTCGGGATTTTGCTTTCCACAGCCCGATTCGGGCAAGAGCCTGGCAGAACAGCACCCAGGTGCTGCTCACAGGGCCGTCCATCCCCCGGTGCTCCCAGCCGGGACAGGAGTTGGCTGTGCGGGGCTGGAGTGCCCTCTGCAGCCCCGGGCTGGCCGGGAGCACAGTGCTCTGCTCAGCATCCACCCATCCATGCATCCATCCCTCCATCCATCCACCCACGTGTGCCCCGGGATCTAAGGGAGGCTAAAGGCAGGATACAGACAACCCTGCATGAAAGGAAAGAATCCAGAAGACCGTCAGTTTCTTAGCTCTGTGGAGATAGGAAGCAAGAGCTTCTTAGTACTTAAAAGCAACGGCATCCATAAAATAACCTCTGGACCTCAACATTACTGCGAAATGAGCCTTGTTCACCTAGTACAGTTTTTCATTTTAGTCTAGAAGTACTAAGTTGATTCACCAGCCTGCGCTAAAGACTTCCAAAATTTCTGTCAAAAAGTAAGTTTATTAATGTGAAAGTCATAGTCCCACAAGAAGGAACATATAATTGGATTCTATTTTTATCATAGCTTATCCACAACAAATACTTTGTCATGGCAAGGTCGTTCAATACACACAATTTTATTACTTCCCAGAGTCATGCATTCCTCACCTCTGCCAGTCCTCTGGCAGCTTGTTAAAACCTCTTGCTGTATGAGTAAATTTACTTAGAAATGTTCCAAGTCACTCACCAACAACTAATTCCTAGCACGTGGCTGGTGCATCAGAGGCTCGCCTCGGAAATCCTGCTTTCTGCTGATGCTTGCTGAAAGAAAAGCCGTTCTTACAGTTATATCCCAAACAGTATTTCCTTGGGCTGACTGCAGCCTTTTGTAATCTTTCATCAAATTAACCAGGTCTTTTAGGTGCAGAGTTCTTGGGTGTATTGACTTTGGGTTTGTTTTATTCCTGCTAGTGCTAAAGCAATGTCACTGCTGGGTAATTTGTCAGTAATTCGGGATGCAGGTGATTAAATCCCTTTATTGACTCAGAGTAAATGTCTTTTTCTATAACTATGAAGGCATAGAACATTAGACCTCTGCAACATCGCTAGTCTAGAGGGTACATGAAAAAGTTAATACACCCTCTAGTTATTGCATCTTTCAGAGTTTTCTTAGACAAGATAGAGGAATTTAACCATAGTTACAAGTTGTGTGACAATGCGTCTTGAGGGAGAGATAGAATAGTCTTATTTTCACATGGAAATTTCAAAGCCACAGTTCTTAATGTAAGGAATGTCAGCTGAGTTCAGAAGCAAAATTGAAATGTTAGTTAATAGGAAAATAACATTCACACAGTATTTAAGCTAAGATACTTCATCTTTTAAGGAAAATGTATGGAAATGGGCACTGTTGTGAGTATTTCACTGTCTGAACTGGAATGAACTGATAAAGCCTATCAGGGGAATGCTGTCATGTACAGTAGGGCACCAGGCAGAAAACTTGGCATTAGCTACTCCTCTACTTAGTCAATCTGCCTTCTATGCATATAATAGGTGAAATCTTCCTTCTCTGTTCATTTGTCAGTTACTGTGCATTTTGACTTGGTGACTGGCAGTTCCCATACCTTCCTTCCAGGTGCCCACCATAGCTGCCTCGACTGAAGCTGAGGTACGAATCTTTTGGCTTGGTCTCATCATCTGCCCTGTCATTTGGACACTCTTTTTCTTCAGCACCTTGTTCTCCTTGAAGCTGAAATGGCTGGTGAGTTGGGGGGTATTTGAAGATCTACAGCTGACAATCTTGTTAGAGGAAAACCCCAGATCTGTTAGTTTTGAACGAAAGCTTTCACCAGTACAAAACTCCCAACAGCTTCAAGGAACTCCAAGGGGTTTTCTGCATTCAAACCCTGCACTCTGGAATGGACTAGTAATTTTTAGCTGCACTTCTCCTAGGTTACTGGATGCCAACTCCTTCACCTGACTGGAGAACTTCAACTCATGGGCCAATTATGGCCTTTTTAAAAACTCTGGCAACTTACTCTTCCTCCACTTATTTCAGTCCCATGAAACGTACAGGAGAGGACAAAAAATGAATCAGTAGTGCTGGTTTTCAGGTTTTCAAGTCTCCCTGGGACATAAATGTTACTTTGAAAAGTAAGGATTTTACATCTCTGGCAACTCTCCCTTTTCAAAGAACCAGCATCATTAGTGCTTAAAACCTTGATAGTTATAAGTATGTAATCATTATTTATAAGCCATCTACTTTACAAAACAAAAAGCCAAAACCCAACACTACCCCATATATTGCATGATGTTAAGATAGTTTTGTCTATGAAATCTCATTTTCCCCTCTAAACATTAAGTGCTTGGATAATCACCCCAGAATTCATTCTGTCACGCCCCCAGCCACGCTCAGTACCATTTCTTAATTCAGTTTGTAAAAATAAAAAGCACTTCCAACATGTGCAGCTACATGACCAGTTAACAGCCAAGACTGCATTTTATTATTCATTTAAACAAGAAATTTATCTATGGGCATGAATCAATTACAAACAACTAACTGTTTTCTGGTGCCCCAAATGGCACCAGAAGCTAAAGAAGCAATAGTTAAAATTAAACCAGCACTCTTTGTTCACGGCTCCACCTTTATTTTTGAAAACCAGAGATTGTTTGCTAAGCCAAGAGCTGGTTGGAGAGAGAACCCCAGTGGGTTCTGCAGACAGGTTGCTCAGGGGCTTGTAAAAGGCAAGTTACACAAACGAAAGTGAGATTGCTTCCAGGAAATGGTCCTGAGGTCACCCCATTAGTCAGATGGGTTCCACCTGCTGCTAAGCCTGTAGTACTGGTAAAGGAGCCACTTGTTTTCACTGTCTATCAGTGCTAGATGGGGATTCCTATCTATAGATATTCTGTAAAACTGTAAATTACAGGATCTTATTTGTATATAGGGCATTTGTCAGCTAAACAGGCCTGCAGTGTGCCCTTTATCTGGATATGAAACTTTTAGATACAAATCAAGCTTCAAAAGTGTAATATTTCTGGACTCTCTGAGTAGTAGGTCTTTTTTTGAGTAAGTGCTTTCAGGAAAGTAAAGAAGTCTTTCAAGACACAGAAGGACAAAATTGGTATCAATGTTTTGATAAAAAGAGGCATTTTGTAGGAACTAGTGTTTAAGTTTCATATGATTTTATCTCTTTGAAGATCACTTATTATTTGAAGGCACATCCCCCTCTTAAAGCACAGGTTTCTCTAGGTGGTATGTGCATGGGCACACATGTATAGATCCTGCCTACAGTTGATATGCAGTGGTGTATTTGTCCCTGCTGAACTTCTGTTTATCCACAGGCTCTCGTGATAGCTGGGATCTCCCTTCAGACTGCTAATTTATATGGCTACATCCACTGCAAATTAGGGGGACAGAAAACCCTCAACAGAGCAACTTCAAGGTTGTTTGCCACGGCAGATGTTCCCAAGAGTAAGTACTGAGCTGTTGGCTACAGCCTGAGAAGTAGCACAGGCCAGCCTGCCTCTCAAGGTCGGTTCTGGCTCTTCCCCGGTCTCAGTTCCTGCACTAACTCCTGGCAGGGTGACCTGACCCTCCAACAAGCCTCTCTTGCCGTGTCACACAGAGGGGCCATACCCCAGGTCACCTTGCTCTGCATGTGGAAGCCTGCTGAGCTTCACAGCCAAGCTGCTTCCTCTGGAGTTAAACCCTTGGAGTTACTACAGTTGCAATATAATGCCTCTGCCTGGATACAGCCACCTGTCCTCTGTTCACTCTGCAGGGCAGAACAGAATTTCACAAGATGGCACTGAAGAACATGGCAAGGCAATCCCTAGGTAATGAAACAAGGAAGAATTGAAAGGATGAGTAGTAAAAGTGCTAATTCATGAAAGCTGTTCTTCATATGAAGATATTTAAATAAAGCTCTTCTAGAATTATGCCTGCATGAAATAATGTCATTTGTGTTTGAGTCTTTAGATCCTGAAAAGTTTAGAGCCCTTGTTACTCAAAAGCTTCACCAAAAAGTGGTCTGTGTGGCACAAAGACAATGCTTATGGTTTATACAGAGCACGCTGTTTCCAGGAAAACTGCCAACTAACCAGAAACTGCTGCATTACCCTAACCCAGAATTAAATGTAATGAAAAGACAATGCTAAGTTGTTTAATTTTGGAACTACAAAAACCAAAATCAAACTGCCTTTTCCTCTTGTACACAATACTGACTTTTCAAAGCTTTGATTCCTTAATAAAAAGAATTACAATCCCAAAGGGCCTCTTAGTTATTAAAGATACTGAATGTTTATTTTTTAGTGTTGAGGCTTAGGGTCAAACAGAAGAAAACAAAATCCAGGTGGCATGTTCACACAGTACTTGTGTGAAGCAGGCA
The DNA here is from genome assembly GCA_035221455.1 of Xenops minutus. Lineage (NCBI taxonomy): Eukaryota > Metazoa > Chordata > Aves > Passeriformes > Furnariidae > Xenops > Xenops minutus. The sequence continues at coordinate 6,021,704 of JAWWEE010000030.1, read as the reverse complement.
GTTATGTATTGTTAAAATATGTTTATCTTATGTTGATACCTGTGGAAAAAAATAAATAAAATACTGTAATACTACACTGAATTTCACTCTAGATATGGATCTTTTCCATAGGAAGGAAAGACACTTGAGTCAAGTTATTCCGGGAGAGAACAGGCATTACAGTTCATCCCAGCACAGCAGGCAGGACAAAGGCTGCTGCACATGCAGAGCAGCTACAGTACATGATGCCCCAGTGTCAGCCCAGTGTATTTTATAGTCAGCTTCCTAAACAAAATCTTCTTTTCACTTCACATGCCAACTTCACAGTCAGGTTATTAGTACCTGAGGCAGAATGTACCTCTTAGCCCAGCTGCACACTCAGTCTCACAGCTTTTTAGTGATGAAAGAACTACAAGAATCTTGTACTCTGGAAAAAAACTATGGCAAGAACATTTATATTAAGAATTTACTTGCAATATACAAAAAGAATACATTCCTTCTATTAAATCAAGGCATAAGTTACTTTTCTATAGTTAAATATGAACTACATTTTTATTCCATTCACAGATTAGATACTCTTTTCTTCTCGAGAATGGCGTTGTTCACAGTATTCCTGAATTCCTGCAAAGACAAAGTAACATAAATAGCATTTCAGTTGCACATCAGGAGTTTGTTGTTGCTGCACCACTGTGTCCCTTGTTGGTACAAACATCTCAGGTTGGGCCTCTATCACTGTGAAAAAGGCTTCAGGAATTTCCCAGCTCTCTGATTTTGTAACAGCACCTGACCAGCTCTTTAGGTAGTTTTTGCACAGGAGTTTTGTGCAATTACAGTTAAAGCAGAAGGCATTAATTAGCCAGCTGTATCCCACTGGCTTATGGCGAGCACTCTCCCCAGGCCTGCTTGAGAACCTCAGAACTTTCCTGTGAGAGCAGGGGCACACACATCTCTGCAGATGAATGACTGGACCAAATGCTGAAACCACTTATCAAATGCTATTTCCTTGACACTTCAAAAGCCTGTCAGGACTGGTGTCCAGAAGCAAACAGTATTTGCAGCTGTTACTTTCAGAATTGCTATGCACATTTCCTGTTTTATTATTTGTGGCAGAATAACATAATCCTGTTTAACATCTTTATATATTGCAGCAGTGCTCGGAACCGAGAGGATTCATCTGCACAGTGATTCTCAGACTTACTTTGAATGATATTCCTGTAAGACAATGTAGCTGGAGAATCTGGTGCTTCAGACAGGAATGACTGGCCTCTGTCACAACTTTTTCCTTGAAGGAGAGGGAAAAACACAAAAGCAAAGCAATAAAAAGAGATGAGCTTTTCTTTTTTTACCCTTTATCCCAACTCCAGTTACACCCTTTCAAAGAGCCACCTACATCTACTCCTTTTAGGAAGCCCTGATGTCAGTAACAGGACTAGAACTACGGCTTACAGTTTTACAGAGGAGTATTAGCAGAAACCTGCAGCTGCTCCGTTGGGAGTACTGACCTGTTCCTTGATGCCATTAATTCAGGTATTAATTGGTAACAGCTGTCGGGCAAGGAACCAAGCCACTTCACAACCCACAAAAGAATCTGGGCAGTGCCAGAACAGTGAGGGTAAAGCACTAGTTTTAATGCTTAACATCTACAAGGTACTATTCTTTGAAGTGGTTAGGATTTTTTTCCAGGTGATTACATCAAAGAGAAAGGCATGTTGTATTTCAAATATGATTATAGAGCTGAAAAGATGCATCATCTAATCTTAGTTGACTGAAGTTCCAGGTTAAGGAAATTACCCCAGCACCTTCCTCATTCACATCATGCTAGGCCACATTTCCAATAATTTTTAATTCAAAAGAGCCTTCTATCTAAAAATGGATATTTACCTAAGAGACATTTTTTTCCCCCTCAGTAATCACATCATTACATGAGCAATAACTTGTTTTAGGTGCAGTGCAATAAGTAACTTTACCTATCTGTGGATCTAGAGGCACTTTACCCAGGAGGGAAACATTCAGGTTCTGGCACATCTTCTCTGCACCGCCAGTAGTCGGGGGAAAGATCTGAGATTCTTTCTGGGACAGAAATATCAGTTAAAATACTGCAATTCTGAGAATAAGGCACTTTTGGAGCAAAGTTTTATATGTAATGCCACAGTAATACTGAGCCAGCCTTACCTTACACTTTGGACACACAAAGCCGCTCATGTTTTCCACCACACCTATGATGGGCAGTTTCACCTTGTGGCAGAAGTTGATCTCTTTCCGAACATCCTGAAGTGAGATTTCCTACAAATATTAGGAAAGGCTCATATTGCAACTGTCATGTTTTCATGCTGATTCCACTCAGTGACCTCCTATTTTAAAGTTAGTTTATACTGAATTATTACTGCTGTCTTAATATTTCAAGGAACAGAAACCTGTGCTACGAGATCTAGCAACAATTCTGAGTAGCAACAGAGCAGGTACAACAGTTCCAGCCTCCTGGCTGAGGTTCTGTTTTGAAATCTGACCCTATAAAGATTCACCCATATTTATGTTTTATCTCCTATGTTCACCTCCTATCTTTAGTTCTTTCAAAGCAACTTTTTCACGTTCTCAGTTTACAGAAGAGCCCTTGGTATTATCCACAGAGCAAAGACAAGAACCATCAGGATTACACTTGTTAACTCTTTCAAAATAAAACTGAAGTATCTTGTCCTTAGACTTTTCACATATATGCCTGACCTGAAACATTCTCCTGTTCCCTTCTCCTTCCCTCCCCACCTCTGTTATCACCCTTACCACTTCCCTTCCTCTACAAGTTATCCTTTCAGCTGCTGCGGAAATACTACATGTCTTTTGCTACTGTTCCTTCCTAAAGCAGCCATTAAAACCTCTGTTTGAACTGGATGTATTTTGAGTTTCAGTTTTCCAGGGGCCGATTTCTCTTTAAAAATACACATGACAAAACTGCCTACTGAAGGTGACAGGCCACTTCACAGGTGTCAAACACTGCACAGCTTCCTTCTTACTGACATTCTTCTGAACATTAAGCCATTGCTGAGTAAATGACAGATGATGATGTGAGCTCTAATCTTGAATGAGGAAGTGAAACACTGCACTTCCTTTCACCACACAGATCACGACAGCTTTCAGTTGTGAGCTGCAATGTGGTTTCGTGACCCAGTCGGATTCTCAGCTCCACCAAGACACCCACTTAACCCACAAACCAGCCAGCCACAGGCATAGCACAGCAGAGTCAGTTCTCTGAGGTTCGGTACCCTTGGATTTCCCACAAGTTCAGCAGTCTCTAACCCAGGGATTGCATTTCCTTTGGGAGCTGCTCTCTCCTACCTGTGGGGTGGTGATTATGACAGCGCCGTCGATGTGGGTGGCACTGAGGTACTGCACGATGGACAGGTGCTCGTCCGACGTGCCCGGGGGTGTGTCCACGATCAGGTAGTCGATCTCACCCCAGTCCACATCACGGAGAAACTGCTTGATCAACCCTAAAAGAAGGGATAGAAATGTGAAAAAGAGAAAAAAAAATCTCCCTGCATTTCAAATTGTAGGGTCTACTTCCACTTCCATAGCCTAGGTATGCTGATTCTTCTGACTTGTCAGCTTCAGGAGAAAAAGATATATTTTCCCAAAGCTTAAAAAAATATAAATAAAAAGACATCATGTGACCTTCTAACATCTTGAGTATGTTCAACTAAAGAAGTAAGAACCCATTCACTCTTTTTTTGCCTGTACCTTACTATGCTGTATTTATGTTATTGATTAAACAAGTTCGTGATATTTATATACTTGAAATCCTTTAAGTATGTAAATTATTGTTGAAAACACTCAATACATACCATTCTTTTTTGGTCCTCTCCAGATGACAGCATCATCAGGACTACTCAGCAAGAACCCCACTGACATGACACCTAAGTTTTCTTCAACATACTGAAAGCAGAGAAACAGAGCAGTGAAGAAAAAGTAGAGAAACCAACACTGAACACCCATTTTACAGAAAAAGGAGCTATGGGAGAAGACATTAATAAAATAAAGGCAGAGAACCTTATCTTCTATTGCTGAAATTTAACACTCTGAATCTACAGAGTGCATAGCCAGATTCTACAGAATTTGTATATATATTCTATAGCATTCTCTGTGTTCTATAGAATCTCAATATAGGCTATATAGATATATAGAATCTGGAGATACGGACTCCATAGCGTCTGTATCTTGTATCTATACAATCTGAATCTTTAAGTCAGTAGAAAAAGAATTAACTGAAGTGCCTCCTGCTCCTCCCTCACTCATTTCTTGACACAGAACATGGTGCCCAACCCAAAGAAACTTTCTGAAACAGCTGTACCAACTCACCACTGGAGACCATCCAGATCCACTCTGATGAACCTGAAAATTGAACAGGTACATAAACTTACCACGGAAATAAATACAGACATTGCATAAAACATGAACATAAGTCAAACCTGGGTAAACAGCTCTCCTGCCTGCAGGGACAATCCTGCTTTATTGGGCAGCTGAGGTAAAAACTGCAGGAGCACCAGATCTCCATCACTAAGGGAACAATAACTGTTCGACCCTTACACAACTTTACCCGTGACTTTATATATTTATATAAAATATTCAGGGGCTGATAAAGCCCACCATGGTAATACTGCTCAAGTTTTAAGTTGTCATGAGTACATGGACATTATGCAACGACAGCTGGTTTGCAGAACTGCTCATCCTGAAAGCAGACAACTCTTTCACAAAATAAACTATGCTGAACTTCTCCATCTCACCTTACTTCCCTACCCACTGCCACACACTTCCCTACCCACTGCCACACACTTCCCAACAAGCTTTCCGTCTACAGAGCCCAAAGATGTGAATAAATAAATGAGCAAAAACTCTTTAAACAACATGTCTGAGCATCCACTTACTTGTTCTCCCTCTAGCCCCATCATTTTGGGGATCGATGGCCCGCAGATATCTATGTCCAGCAGAGCAACCTGCAAAACAAACCGGCCAACCAGCTCCACTGGAAACGAGGTGGCGCAGGGCTGTCTCCGAGGACGAGCTCACACAAGGAACGCGCTCTAGCGAAGGTCAAGCCTTAACGAGCCCGGGCACACGGTGTGCGCCCCCAGGCCCCCGCCCTGCCAGCCCCAGGGCCCCACCTGCTTGTCCTCGTCGGCCGCCAGCCCGTGCGCCAGGGAGGCGCTGAAGGTGCTCTTGCCCACGCCGCCCTTGCCGGACAGCACCAGCACCGTGTGCCGCACCGCCCGCAGCCGCGCCCGCAGCTCCGCCGCCTCGGCTGGGGGCGACACGGCCGCGTCAGCGCGGATCCCGGCCGCCCCTCAGGACCCCGGCCGCCCCTCAGGACCCCGGCCGCCCCTCACGGCCCGGTCCGACCGCCCCTCAGGACCCCGGCCGCCCCTCAGGACCCCGGCCGCCCCTCACGGCCCGCCCGGCCGCCCCTCACGGCCCGCCCGGCCGCCCCTCAGGACCCCGGCCGCCCCTCACGGCCCGCCCGGCCGCCCCTCAGGACCCCGGCTGCCCCTCAGG
>JAWWEE010000030.1:5928834-6014284 GCA_035221455.1 Xenops minutus | reverse complement strand
GACATGGGGACAGCTGTGGGGGCATGAGGGACATGGGGGCAGCTGTTGGGACACGGGGACAGCTGTGGGGACAGGGGGACAGCTGTGGGGACATGGGGGACATGTATGAGAACAGGAGGACATGTATGGGGACAGGGGGACATCTGTGGGGGGCACAGGGACATCTGTGGGGACATGGGGGATATCTGTGGGGGGACATGGGGATGTGTGAATGCTCTCCACTTCAACAGCTACAAGCTCTTTAGAAAGAACATTCTGGGAATAAATAAAAACCCCAGGAACCAAACACGAAAACTGAGTAAATGGTCCATCTACAAAAAACCCCCAAAACCCAATAAAAACAAACGAACAAAAAAAACCCAGAAAAAAATCTGAAAGTGCATTTTGTTAAGGTAATTGGGGAGCTTGGTCTGGGTTTTGGTTGTTAATAAATAGGCTCTTACCCATTTCAAGTGCAGTTACCCCTGGTACAGCTCCTGAACTTCCTGCTCTGTAATTCCCTTCCATGGGAAACTAAGGAAAATGTCCCGTGGAAGTGGAGCCAAATGTTTAAGAGGATTTGGATGTCTGTGGTAGGAGAGACTGGCCAGTAAGACATAGCAGAAATTCACACTGTACCTTGCCCAGGAAGAATTTGGCCCTGTGTGAGACCACAGCCCAGCACAGCACTTTAGGTCCGTGCTTCCTGTCAAACATATAGATTACATTCACTGATGGCTGCAGGACTTTCCACGTTTTAAACTGAAGGACATGTTCAAATATTTTTCTTTTGGGGCCAACTGATCGTTTCCTCTTCCCAAAGTTATATAGAACGTTCCCCACAAAAAGCACCAAAAAGGGAAAGTGAATCTCTTCTTTAGCACCCCTCCTGCTCTGGGCCAGTGAGGGCTCTCCGGGCAAACCCCAAGCCTTTGAGTGCCAGAGCCAGGCTGAACTCAGCCCTGGGCTCTGCCAGCACTCTTGTAATCTTGTGCTCAGGAATAACTTTCTCCTCCTTGGCAGCTGTTGAGAATTAGTTCCATTAGTTATTGCAAAAGAAGAAGGCTTTTTTTGTGTGTGAACATTTGCAGCATCAATCTTATCCTGTTTACACACTCCAGCTGAGTGCCTGACCACAGTGTGTGGCTCTGCTGCCTGCCCCTCACTGCCCTGTAGTTAATTTATGTCAGTTTTAAACATCATGAGAAGATAAATTTAACTGACAGTGACCATTTCTTTAAAATTATCTCTTCTTTTTTTAGCTCTCAAACTCCTACAGCTTTCTGAGACAAGATATGCTGTAACGCAATGCATAGATATATATATATGGTGTTATATATATCACCAGAGAGGCACAGCGTGCCCTGGAGAAGGATCTTTCTGGGAAAAACTCAGCCTATTTTATTGATAAGAAGTTCTTGAGCCTGAGGAACACATTGGACAGCATCAACTGTGCAAAAAGCCACTGAGATGTGCGTATGAGTGGCTGCTGCAGCCTGCCCTGTGCTGTAAGCAGGAGCTGGCTCAGCACAGCCCTTGTGTTTGAGAAGGCACAGAGAAAGCAACGGCTTCTCTCTCCTCAGGGCCCTGTTTTCCCTTGGTGTGAGACCCTCCATCCCCATCCTCAGTTATCCCCTGCCTGCCCCTGTGGGAGGGCAGCAGAAGTGCCACTGCAGGGCTGTGCACTGAGCTGGGTCCTGCTCCCAGCTCTGCTGCAGTTGGCTCCTCGCCCTCAAACTCCACCGTGTGGGGTCCCCTCTAGTCCAGATTTACTCTGTTCTGTGGCTTTCAGGTTTCAAACCCACATAAAAGCAAATAAAAATTCAGCTGAGCTGTGCAGGTAAGTGCAATGCAGTGAACAGCATGTAAGTGTCCACCAAGGGCTACATATACTGTCTGTAAAAGAGCTTGGATTATTGGGAAATTAGTCTATTTGGCACAGCTTTAGTATTACAGACTGAAAGAAAATTACTGCACTAAAATGTCCCAATTGTAGGCAGTTTTCAAACTGTTTATTAGCAGTGGCCTCATCATATCGTGCATCCAACCCAAGGCGATGGCAGCAGCAGAGCATCTTACAATAGAGGGCAGTGTTTTTGTGCTAATGACCTGTCAGTTCCTTTATCATTAACACAGCAGTACTTGAATGGTGAATGTACTTTGCAATCTCAAATGATGATAACGACTCTGTCTTGTTGGAAGGAGAAAAAAAAATCAGTATTATTTGTTTACTTATGCTCTGCTTTTCATTAAAAGATCACCTCATTCACTACTGAAATGAGGGCATATCCGAAGGAAACTTGGCAGGCATTCTGCTGACTCCAGTAACACTACCTACTTTTAGGATTAGCAATGAATAAAATTATTCTTGTCAGCTCTAGTAAAACGCAGATTCATGTGGATAAGTTTTGCAGCCCTTTTCCTTTCTCACCATCCATTACCCAAAGAAAGTACATTTTTCATTAATATTTTCCTGAAACCATTTGGCAGTCTGAGACATACCTGCAGTACTCAGGAGCAGAGCAGGTATTTTCTGCCTTAGTAGACCCAGATGGATAAATTACAGTCTGAAAAACCAATGTTAAAGAGCAGATTAAATACTGAGTATTTCAGATAGTCAAGATGAAAACCTAGTTAGAAATTTAATTTTCTGATGAGAAGAAGAATATAAACCATCAGATCGTAGAGTGGGGAAGAAAACCCCAACCCAAATATCCTGCAGAAAATAGACCAAGACTGTCTGATCAGTAGCTGTGAGCAGAGACAGCTCAGATTCAGTACACTGATTTATGCACTCTACTATTGTATCAGGTTGGTTGCCTGAAACTTTTCAGGGCAGCTGCCTAAGTAAGTGTGCAGCTCTAAGAAATTCCAAATAATTTAGGAAGATCAGTTCTTCCGTATGGAGACAGAAGCATACTCTGTGAAAAACTGAGAAAAGGTTACTGAGAAAACAATCATTGACAAAACCAAAATGAACCTTTTCTTTTTTCATCCCCTTAGTATTTACTCTTAGTGTTCAACTATAATCTAGAGCAAATCTGAAACTCAAAAAATAGTGTCATATCCCCCCAGAGTTTAACATCCAGGCATAATTCTTAGAATAAAGTTTTGTGTGGAGAGAGAAGTATAATGCAGACAGAAGTTTGTCTCAGCCTTTCAATTTAGCAAGTAAAATATCTGTACTTCTCATAGAATACACTAAACACTTGGGAGAAGAGAGGAGTGATCTACCAGGCTAAGCAAGACATAAAGAAGTGGTGAATTTGACTCCAAAGACAGCGGCTCACACTGAACCAGCAGTTTTGAAGCAGGGAGCTCAGGCTCCAAGTTGTTTAAAATTCCTTACTAGTGTTTCGGTTCCTGCAACACTTCACGGGCTAAATTCAGTGGAGACAATATCAGGTGCTCTCAGCATGCAGAGGCCAACTCTGTGCTGCTCTGGAAGGATGCAGAGCTTGGACTGGAGTGCACATCTGAGGAGATGTAGAACCATTTAATCAGTATTAACTTGGCCTTTAATAGTGTTGCTGAACTATCTGATGCAAAGGACAAACTACAAGACAGCTGGCCAAGGTTGAGAGTCACTAAGAGCTGGCAGCTGCATATTATCTTATTATAGCCAAAAGGCATAGAAATGTTCCCTAGAGTTTCCATCCTCCCTGAATAAGCACCTCCTGCAAAGGCAGACCTGTGTTACCTTTCCTGGATCTGTACCTGGCTCACCCATGGCCTGAGAAGAGCTCACTCACACACAGATGACAAGCTTTTACAAGGAGCCACGATCACACACTGATTATGTTCATCTGCAATTTATATGTTTAAAGTGGGGAAAGATATCTTAGATGGTATTTTTTTTTTAAATTTTACATTAATTGGTGATGGCCACTTCCCAACACAGAATCAGAAATGACATGTTTTCTTCTGTTTATACCCCTTGCATGTGAAAGTCTATGATTAATTTATCTTACTTGATTCTGGGCTTAATCTTGGTCATAACAATGTGAGTTCATCCAGAATTTGGATAGTGGAACCCTGGAAATACTTCATCATCACTGGGCTCACAGAGCATGTGGTCATTTGGGGATGCAAATATTCTGGGGAGTCTAATCCAATAGGATTCTGGTCAGGCTCTACATTTGGTGTAGAAGTACAAAAATCTTTAGGAAAAGAAGGAAAACCTTTAATTTTGGTGCTTGCCCCCATTAATATGTTTGCATCTCCTTTCCATAGAGTGAATATTAACATAAATAGTTACCTTGGCTTCAGTCTCCTGAAAAGAGCCAATAGGGCAGGATGTTTATGTACATTAGCTCTGGGAATCAGTCAGACCAGACAGCAAGTGGCATGTTTACATAGTCCAGTATTTATAGCATATCTAAACAGAAGATCATCCCTGCCAGCTCCAACACCTGCTCACAAGTGCTCCATGCCCAGGGGCAGAGTGCCCAGCACCACCCTTCCTGCAAGCCTTGCTGTTGCACTGGGAGCACAGGGATCAGAAAGATGCTAGAAAAACAGGTATATGTTTAGTAAAACCATGAAAAAGTAACCACCCACTCCAATAAACAAGTCCTCATGATTGTGAGTATTTCCACTGGGAACCTGTGCTTCTAGAAACAGCTTCATTTTTTTGGGGGGGTTTAGCTCTGGGATGTGAAAAGGCAATATATTATATCAATATAGGAGGGAAATTGACTTTTATATATTTATACATATATACATATGTATAAATATATTTTATATATTTTTACTTTATACCTGAAGGGCCTACAGTCCTTTCCTTTAGTAAGGTACTACCTCAGTCTGCATCCCTCACATGTTATTTTTATTAAATTGATTAAGGTAAAAAGCATTCCTGTCTTAGCAACTATTGCGTATTCTTATATGGTGGCTAGAAGAATTGGATACATTTCATACTTACACACCTTCCTTCTAATTCAAGCCTACCTAATCCTAGAAGGAAAGTCAGGAAAACCTCAGTGGCAATATTAGCAGAAACTGAAATAGCTTTCAAACTTCTTATCTGACAAGTTCTGAAAGGAGCCCTCCTGTGACTGTTGCAGAGGACATAAGCTGTTCCTCTGAACGGGAATAAAGAAATACTAAAACTCCATGGGAGGTGCCCAGGCAAGGAGCATGGACAGGTGTAGCAGGCTGGGACCTGTGGGAGGAGCAGAGGGTGTACTTTGCCTGCGGCACTTGCCCCACAAAGACTTTCATCTCAGACCTCAATCTGTTCTCCCATAACTTTTTACATATATTTTTGTTGATTTTGTTTTTCCCTCTCCCTCTTTTCATGCCTTAAAATCTCAGTTACTTCCAGTTTTTCATGCCCGTTCATGATGGCCCTGAGTACAGTTAATCTTACAATCTAATAGTGGAACTTGGTTGAGAGTAACGTTTTCAAATGATTAGTGGAGAGTGACTCACAAGTGGTTGGGAAGGGGTGTGCTGCTTGGTGTAGGCAGCTAAAAATTTTCTGGAAAAACCTGTTTGAAGGAGGAAATAGGTATTTGGGAATAGATTTTTGCCTACAAACCAAGAGAAATTATAGATATGAAGTTAAGACACTCCTGTTTCTGTGAAAATATCATATTTAAGACAGTTGTAAAGCAAATGTTGGGGGTTTTTATTTGCATCCCTTAGAAAACAGCTGCATGGCATTTAGTTGCCAGCTGGAGTTAAACCATGGCACACATGTAGAAAGCTTTAGCTTTCAGATCTGTTGACTGTATTTATGCCAGCCCCATTCCCATTGTTTTGACGCTTTATAAATAAAAGCTTGCTACATTCCCAAACCTAGACCAGTCTCCCCATTCCTGATATGCTTGATGAACTGTGCAATGCATTGGTTTGAAGATATTTTCTCTGGGCAAAGACTAAACTGATAGTTCTTTTCACAGTAAAACTCCACTATCCCGTGTTGGGGACTCATGTGAGTGTCCTCAGGAAATGCACAGAATTACTGCTCAGAATGACTCTTCAGTCCCAGGGACTCTCTGAATGCATTACCTGCTGGTGTCACAGTCTGTTGAGGAATGTGAGGTTTATTTTTCCTTTTTAATATGCTTTTCTTCTTTTCCTGAACTATTCCCCACTACCGTTTGATTAAAACAAAACAAAACTTGGTAACTTACCAAATTATTTTAACTTGCAATTAAGTTTCAAAAGAAAACTCACTCTGTAAAAAAGAGCAAGGGACCTGGTGATCCCCAAGCAAGAATGTGTCTATGACAGGACACTAAAAACTGGTCAGGTCTAAATTCATTTCAGATTCAAGATCTGGGTTATGCTTGTAGTCCAAATATTGCAAGACAGCATAGTTTTACTTTGAAATAATGTGGCATCTATCCAAAAATTAATTGTGAAATCAGCCATGAGTACACTATTCAGTTAAGTATAACCACAACAACTGTTAACTTTTACAAAATAATTGAGGTGAAATGTGGAAACATGGATGGAAAAAGTTTAGAAAAACTGACTGAGAGGCAAAATATTAAAGAAATTTACAAAGTTAGGAGGCACAAGTATGTTCCTCTCCCCACATTACCTGGCTGCTGCTTTTTTGCATTCAGAGAGCCACCACTGAGATAGTTCCCCTCGGAACAAGAGAGAAACAAGCTCGGGCTGCAGCATTTTGAAAATGCTTATGTTGTATGTAAGACTGCCCCGAGCACATGATGCAACACGTGTGGCTGCTGTGGATCTAACTAAGCCAGCCTGCAACAGTCACCCCTTGGTAAGACCAGAGAGCAGCAGGAGCAGCTCTGTCCGTGCTCACGGCAGTGCTGTGCCCAAACCTTTGCTCATGGCCTGGCAGGGGAGGTTTCCGGCTGGCCCCAGCACGCTCTCTTAGGAACACACTGCTCAGCATTTGTTGTTCTTGCTTCCAGCCTTTGGAGGCCATCCAGCAGTGACGTGGCTGGTCTGGTGATCCTCCCCACCAATCCCCTCATGGGCAGCGCTTTGTTGAACTCACTCGAGCCAATGTGTGGCCGGAGTGAGTAATCCAAAACTGGCGGTGCAAAGCCCATGTGAAGCATTGGAGGTGGTTCCCCTGAGGCCATTTTTCTTTGTGTGTCTTAAATGCCAGAGCCATTTTTTTTTAAAAAAAAAAAAAAAGATTAAAAATTTGAGAACACATAACAAACCTAAACCACATCCACTTACATGCAGCCAAGCAAGGCTTAAAGATGGATGTGTAATTGCACGTTTGAATTTTGAGTTCATAGGCAGGCTTAAACATTATTTTCCTTTAGTGAGTGAATAAATGAAAGGTTTCCTCAGTCGCACTAATCATCTGCCTTCATTGTGTTTAATGTGCTTGCCGACATTTTCTTGCAGAAAACATTAATTTCCTCCTCTAACCTTATTAGAACATTCAGAAATAATTCAGTGTAAGAGCTTGTAACCTAACCCAATTCACCAAATAAATTAGAATAACAGAATCATATCATGACAGTACCAGCACAGTGACTGCATTACATGCGCTCTGTAGCACTGGCACCTGTGTGAGCTGCTCTGGGAGCTGGTTTCACTGCCATGGTTCATTGCTAACCAAGTGCTCTGGACTGCTTTCATTGCATTGTTTCATTGACAGATTTGCTCCACAAAGATGACTCACCATTTCCAGATGCTTCCCAAGGAGAGAAAGTGTTGCTACCAATAAAGGCCAAAGTCTGAACCACAATGAGGCACAGCTATATGGTGATTCCAGCACCATCTTGGTATGGATTAGCTCATTTGGGATACATTTTGGCTACGTAGCTGTGGGGGCTTCACTGCACATGTTGGCATCAGCTTAGTGATCTCTGTGCTGTGATCCATTGGACAGTGCATTGTGTCTTTGTGGATATATAGGAAGATGTCTGAGATGTTAGTCTTCCTTCCCTAATGACTGAAGAAGGGTCTTCTGTCACACTTATCTCCCTCCAATCCAGTTAGAACATGTCAGTGTTCCAAAAGAACCCTGTCATTTATATCTTCTTTAAAAGATTGCTCTGTGGGGGGTTTCTCAAGAAATACTGCACCAGTTTTCCTTTCATAGTTGAGCTGAATTTCACAGTCTAGCAAAAGAATTTTGCATATTGTAATGAAAAGTAGAAAACTATTCCTTTTTATTTTTGTCTTTAGCAAAATGCTACTGTACACAACAGCTTCAGATACAATGAGATTAATGACGTACATAATGCTTCAACTTTTTGTATTATTTTTCCTGAAGTGTTTTATCAGCTCATAAAGCTTCTATTCATACAAGAAAGTATAAATCATAGTTTATTGTACTGTCATCTTTTCACTTTTTCTAACTCCTTAAACCATAAATGTACAATGTAATGTATCTTTTTTTTCAGAGTCATACCTCCTTAATAGGATCCTGGCATTTCCTTTAGTGCATCCATATATATTCGGTTTTCTCAGCTGCATGCTCTTGTCTCCACACCCATTCTGTCACAAAACATTGGTTTGCATCCACATTCTTTTATACCCATTTGGATAGTTCTAGTCATGTGGCTTTTCGTATCACATAAATCATGCCTGTTCCCGGTGCAGGAGTTCAGCTGCAAGAAACCAGAAAAAGCGTCTGATTACACTGTAGCATTCACTTAGCAGCTCCATTTATTGTGGGAGCAGATAATTTGTCACTTCTGTTACCACTGCATCATCAATTAGGCAGGCAAATAAGCCAGTATAATAACTTTATTAAAACCCCCCCAACAAACAGAACAAAACAAGGTGGCCTTAAATACTAATACACAACCCCAGTTTTATACTGACTGAGTTTTGTCCTCTACATCCTCCCTGAAGATCTCTTCCACAAAACTGTCTGCAGCATCAGGATCAATATCAGTCCTGTCAGCAGGATTGCATGCATTCAAGGTACAAAATATGTTTGATTTAGCCTCAAAAATGCTGTGTCAGATTATTCCTTCTTGTTTCCACAGCTGCCAGTGATGCTGTCGATGTTCCAAAGGGTCCTGTCTAAAAACAATTTGGAAACTTCATTTGAAGTGTCTGGAACATTAGGATGTCTTTGAATTTTTCTTCAATGAGAGTGAAAGGACTTTAACATGGCATATTTAAAACCTAGAAGTACCCAGTGGTTCTGAATCAATGTAACTCCTGGGAGCTCCCTGGGGAAGTAAGAGCTTCGTAAACTGTCACACAGATATTCAGAAGTCTTTTAGGCTTTACATACATGCAAGTTTTCTGTCAGTCTAATATGACTTCTAATATTTTAAAACATATGTTTCTACAAGCACAGTGTTTACTAGATGTAATTATCTTGACAGATAATTAGCATATCCTGTTCTCCTTCCTCCAATGCATATGAATTTTACTGCACCACAGCTCCCTAATCCAGAGCAGGTTATGTTGGATGCCATACCTGATCCCAGTTATCAAATGCTATGTTCATCAGAACTTCAATTAGAAATAGAAATTCTGATAGGGTATTTGAAATTTGGACACTTTTTTCCATCACAGTTTTTGGCTGAGCTCACATCTCAAATAAAATGTATTTTCTTAGAGACAAATCCCATCTGAGAAAATTAAACCACTTGTTACTTCACTTTTTAAGTCTTTTTGCTTTAAAATAATTTAAGCGTATTTCTCTCATATGGTTTAAAGGAAGAAGAATTCATCCTGATAGCTCAGCTGCAACAGAGAAAGAAAACATCAAACGAAGCACTTCTTTGTAACATGTAAATATTATCTGAGTTGCTGTTTATTTAAAAGGAAATGCTGATGTTGGCACTTGTTCCCCGAGTGTGCTGCCAACTTTGTAGCTGAAGGGATTAGACAGAAAACAAATTATTAAAGTCTAGTTTTTCTGTGCTTAAAAAATTGGGACTATTCTAAGATGAGTTAAAGTGGTTTCTGGAGAAATCAGTCTTTCTTACAGTCCATAGTGGGGGAGCAATTAATAGAACATTAGACAAAACAAAGTTTTGTCATTATGAAAGAGTTTACCAGCCCAGTGGCTGCACAAGATTTGCCTCATCTCCATTGATAAGCCACTGGAAGCAGAGTGGCCAATACCAGCTCACAGCAAAGCTTGATTTCAGAGCCCCACTTTGAATGGTTGTTCTGGCAAAGTGATTCTGACTAATGTGCTTCTGTGCCAAATCTGGACCATTTAGCACATCCTGCCTCGCAAGTCTAGGCTATCACGAGCTACTCCAACACTCTCTGGTAACACCCACCCCAAATGTGTTCTACAGGACCATGTGCAAGTGTCCCACACAGCCATGATGCTCCCAGAGAGGCTGCACAAACGAGAGGCTGCAAGTGAAAATAGCGATTAGATATATCAGAGTGGCTTAATCTGCTGTTGAAGGTCAACACAAGCAAGAAACCACCACTTCTTGCAGGGGCTATGCAGGCTATTTTGGCAAAGAGGTTTCATATTGGTTCAGTCCAAGGCAGCTGTACCAGTCCTGCCTGAAAGTGTGAGCTGTGCACTTTAAAACCAGGAACAGGCTGAGGGACTGCTGGAGTTGTGTGGGCAGCCTGTCCCCTTGTCTTTGTAGAGGCCACTGAAGGTTACACTGCAGATAACATCGTACAGGGCTTAAAGTGATGTCTGCAAGAATCACCTGATATTCATCCATACACACAGATACTGATCCTCAACAAATCAACAGTGGAAGACAACATTTGTGTGAAGGCAAACTCCCTCTTCATTGACCCGAAGCATAGGCACATGTGCAAGGTCTTCCCCAGCACCCCACAGCTCACTGGCTACACTTGAATAATAACCTTTGATACCATAGGCCATGATATAAAAGTTGAAAGGGTTGCAAATATTTCCTGAAGGAAATAATTATTATTCTGTTTTCTCAAATAGTGAAGTCCTATAGGGATAAATTATTGAAAATTAATATCATGGTTCTTTCCTTTGAAAACTCTCATCTTCTCAGCTTTAGATGCTACTAATCCAAAAAGAAATAGTAGACTTTTTCTAACAGAATCAGACCACATCAAAATAATTAGACAGATACTGCAAGACATGTGAGTTTCCAGTCAGAGAAAACGTTAACCTGAAATGCTGTTCTTCTCAGAATTAGTACAATACAGGA
This sequence comes from Xenops minutus, assembly GCA_035221455.1. Taxonomy (NCBI): domain Eukaryota; kingdom Metazoa; phylum Chordata; class Aves; order Passeriformes; family Furnariidae; genus Xenops; species Xenops minutus. The sequence goes on along the minus strand of JAWWEE010000030.1, from coordinate 6,003,224 downwards.
TTAAACTGCTCAGGATAATGTGCCATCTGTGTTTGTCCTTGTCTGGAAAGGTCCACTTTAAATGCTTACCCCATTCTTACACTCTCCTCCTGTCTAGCAATGCTAGATTTGCTGTTTGGAATTAGAGGAGATTGAATAAACTTGATTCACAAAAGCTGAAGGGCAATTTCAGTGCTGCTACTTCAGGTACACATGTAGCCTGTATTCACTGAGAGGGAATCTTTTCATCTCCATCTATTAATTTGATTTTTTCATACAATAATTATGAGGAAAATTTGTCTACTTATAAGAACTATTTGTGATTGATGTGGTATTTGCCCAAGTCTGTAAGGTCTTACCTCTTTAGAGGAATGTACTGTCACTGGATCTCAAATGACTTCATAGGCCAAGACAGAACCATCATTCTCTTGTGACTGATGAGAATGTTAAGACAAAGTAGGAATGGAACCAAGTACAGGAACACGATGTTCTTGAAGTGGTCTGACATTGTCCTTCAGTCTGTAAGTCAAGACTGCTCATCTTTCTAGTTCTCAGAGGAGCACTACCTTGTGGGATGGGCAGGAGAAGGATGGGAAGGGCTTTGAGATCTGACTTTTCCAGATGACAGAAGAAACATATTAACAGTGCAGTAATCATAGTGAGGGATTAGAGGAAGAACTAATGGTAAAACAGTGTGGCTGTTTTGGACAAAATCGAATAATAAAGTTTCACCGTTATTTGTATTTCTTCCTGGATTTACTCACACTCCTTCATAGAATAAGCAGCACACTTCAGTTCCAATAACTGAGCTGTTTCCTGCTACCTCAGGGTCGTCTCTACAGGGCAGCTCTATGCACACACAAAACACATTTACGCTGAACAGAAGCCAAATCTGAAACAATGCTAGATCTGAAAGTCTCCCGAATAACCTGGGCCTGTTCCTTACCCTTTGTTTTGTGTGGGTGGTGGCCCAGTGAGCAACCAACACAGGCACCCTTGCAGGGCACGCCGGGCTGAGTGGGGCGGACACTTCCCTGGGGCTGTCACAGGGACTGTGACCGAGCTCTCTGACACACACACGGCTTCCCTCCTTCACTTCAAACAGCCTGCCCTGTCAAACCACTCACACAGCAATGATGGGAAAACGTTTGGGAACACAAGATCAGGAAGGGATATCCAGGCCAACTTCTGATAACCATTAAACCCATGTCACACTGCCTACACTGCAACTGGATTTTTCGGGCCATGATGCCATAGTTGCACATGCGTATGGAGAGGGCAAGCTCCAGCCAGCCAGCTAATGCCACATGGTGGCTTTCTGGCATCAGTTGTTCAGAACAAAGGGATAGTTCCAGAACTAACTGAGTTTCTTATTGCAATATATGACTGCAGAGCAGTTCAAGGGGTCCTGGTGATGTGTTGCTGGAGACAGAAGGAGCTCTGTTACTGCAGACTTCACAGTGATCTGGCTTGAATTCATAGTCACACCTTGCTGTTTCTTACTCAGAAACACTTCACAACAGCCTTCAGTCACAGAGCCCCCCTTGGGACATGACTTTAGGTGGGAGGAGGGAGGAATCACACTGTTTTGTTTCCCAGCAGGGAGGATTGTTACCACTGGTAACCTTTTTCTCCCTCTCTATGCCTTTGTATGGAGGCAAGGGAGATTTTATCACTTGCTTCTGTTACTACCAAGCCACAGAATAAAGCACTTTATTTGCATTTCATATACTATTTTTACAGTGTATGAAGAATAATATTTGTGTTGAGCTGTTAAATATTGACAATAGTCCCACCCTATTTATCAAATACTGACAGCTGACCAAGCAAAGGAGTAAAAGCTGTTTGGAAATTTAGATCTTCTTGAAGCCTTTAAATATATTTCTAGAAGTTGGAGGCTTTCCCAGCTACTCTAATAGCTAGACATATTTTCTCCCTTCCTTATGCCAAGAACTCAATTAAGAAATATATAGCAGAAGGGAGGCACTTCTAAGGGAACTCAATTTTTTTTTCAGCAGTTCTTAACAGAAGAAAAGAACTAAAAAAAGGGGGGAAAAGGGGTCTATATCTGAAAACAATTAACATAAGTGAAAAGCCAGCCTGAGTCAAAGCGCTGAATTTGAAGATCTGGGAGCCTTGGGATGGAGACAGAGAGGCTGAACCATAATTCTGGACATTACAAATTCCAGCTCCTTCCTGACAGTGCCTTTGTTCAGCGATGTTCTCTCCGAGGCCTTGACTCTGCCTTGGGGGGAGCACTCACTGGGTACACTGTCAGTGCAAACAGCACTGAACTTGCCTGCACACACTGTGAACCCCTGCTAGCAGTGACTGCCTAATCCCAGGCAGTCACATGCCTATGGGATCCCAGGGATCCACGGCAGTGCTGCTCTTTGAGAGCATCCTTTCCCATGACTACAGGAATTCCCAGAGATTCATATGCCTTCAGCAAGGACAAATCTCTGCTGAGTGCTGCAAAACTAACAACACTGTACAAAAATCATCTTCTCTAAGTATAACTGACCAGAAGATATTAAGTGTATTATCCTAGTGGAAAAAAACTCTCAGTGATAAAAAGTGCTTGTCTTTTATTAGTGGTAACCATACATGCAGCACATTTCAGTCTGTTGATAGCACACATCCTCTTTTAAAAACTAAACAGTATTTTTAAGACTATCAAAAAGGAGGAGACATCCATGGACTTTGGATATAAGCCTATATAAATCCAAAAAGGCTAGAAATGATTCACTATTTGCTCCTTAGAAGCCAAGGTAGATGGATAATGCAGAAGAGTCTTGTTCTGCCACTGATTTACAGTGTAAACAAATTCACACTCAGCCTGGAGCACACAGTTAATCCCAGTTGTGATGGGAATATGTCGGAGGAAACACATTTCTAACCATCATAAAGATACTCAGATAAACCTGAGAATCTCTTACAAAGCCCCCAAGAGAATATAACATTCTTTTGTGTTATTTTTTCCATAGGTCTCTCTTCCTGTGAACTAGATCATTAATTGTTGTACTCATGTGCCGCCACGGACATCAAGAAGCCACATCTACTGTATTTCTATGTATAAACCAGAAATTTAATGTGCAGTTCCATAATTCTTAAAAGATAAGATCTGTTTTATAGCAAATAGACTAATGCAGAAAAGACCAAAACCTGTCCCTGCCTGTTTCAAACAATGAGATAATTTTAGCTCCAGACAAGGCATTTCCTAACATTATCTAAACTATAGCTCATAAAAGTTTATGGACTCAAATTCCAAATAGAGTAAGAAAACAATAGATCTAAGTATCTTCACTAATGATAATAGCAGTTGGGTGCCGTGAGGTTACTGCCTACAGTGAAACTTTACTGTTTATTTTACCCAAACCTATTAGTAGTTTATTCCTTTAAAAAAACAAACAAACAAAAAAACCAACAACAAACCACAGTGAGGAAGCAGAATTTGTGCAGATGGTGTGCTTAGTCAATGTATGGGATGGTGCTCCTATGACATAGATGGCTTTTCACCTGGGTAATACCTGGCACGTGCTTTCAGCACAGGACATTAAGGTGTGAGAACAGGAGACAAGTAGTATTAACTATGGAGACAAAAGAATGCCGAGTTTGGGATTTTTATTTAACTACCATTACACTTTGGTAATTCAGTTGCACAATTGCACTTTTTCATAATATTACTGTATCTTAATTTTATGAATGGGGATAGCATGAGACACACCTTTCAACATCTGCTTTCCCACCCTTCCCCTTCCTAGTGGTGCATTTTGGCATTTCCAGTTTTAACAAAAGTCCAGGAATGTCCAGTTCTGTATTTAATTACTGCACATGCAGGCCACTGACGTAATAAGAAATCCCAGATCAAATGAAGAACACATGCTAACAGTTTGGGAAGTAGCTGCTGGCTCGGGTAAGTTTATGTGCTGACAGACCTCTGCAATATTCAACCTGAACGGATGGAGTCCAACCTTTAAGTCAAACCTTTGATAATCCTCACAGCAAACAGGTTTTGCCTCAAGAGTAAATCGAATTTCCTGTATTCTCACCCAAACCTCCTCTACCAAGCCTAGGTTTTCTCTGCTCCAGACTTTCCCAGTGGTCTCAAGGGCCAGGTATTTTTGAAGCCATATCTTACCAGCAAAGACCAAGGGTGGAGAAAGCATGGAGTATCTCAGCCTTTTCCATGTTGCTGTTACTGAGTCCCCTGCCCCATTCACCCCGTGGGTCCCCATGTCCCCTAGTCTTCCTTTTGTTGCCAATACATGTGTAGATGCCCTTCATGTTCCTTACAAGATTTTGGCTTTCCTGACCATCCCCTCATGCTTGGACACTCTCTCTTTACCCCTCTTGGGTGACCTGACACAGCTTCCACCTCTTGTATGTATCTTTTTCATGCCTGAGCTTTGTCAGCAACTCTTTGTTTATCCATGCAGGCCTCCTGCTACTTTTGATTTATTTCTTGCCCATTTTAATGGACCATTCTCAAGATCAGAGGAGATAATCCTTGAAAAATCAGTAAGATTCCAGTGACCTCTCTTTGCTCCTGGACCATACCCCATGACATCCTTGAACAGGCCAAAATGTGCTCTCCTGAAGCCCAGAGTTGTGATCCAACTATTTTTTTTCCTTGCAGAGCCACATCTTCAGAATTAAATTCCTTGAAAGAGGGAAATTACAAAATCCACAACCTAGATATTTCATTTCCCACCTCTGAAATGACACATAAAGAGAAGTTAACCCTCTTCTGATGATAGTGCTCCAGAAAAAGACCCAGATGTCACTATAATTAATCAAAACACATTCTAATGACACATTTTCCATCACAAAAATGGTCAGAATCAGCAAGTCCCCATGAGCAGTTAATGACTGCAGATAGTATGAGCCTGGAGATAGGATGGTCAATAGAACAGAGCTACAGACCAGAAAGGATTTTCTGGGATTCCTCTCACCCCCCAAAATTACACATTCTATAGAAGAGGTTCATGAGAACAGAGAATTGCAACACAACAGAAGTAGATTTACGAGTGACAAACACAAGCATTTTTGTCTTATTTGTGCATTTCTTCCCCCAAATTCTTTTCAGAAGGGAACCCATCCCAAGTGGGTTACAGGCTTCTTTTTGAAAGCAAGGGATTAAATTCTTAAAGGAAAGGCACAACCAATTCCAACAATGAAAAACAACTAACCAATAACGAATAAATAAATAAATAAATAAATAATGCTTTACTGTGCAATAGAGAATTTGAATTTATAGAGAAAATAAAGCTTCCAAATCTTTCTTCCAATGCAAATTGCTTTGAAGTATTAAAGAATAGTAGAAATTTCAGTATCACTGCATTATGATCCCACATCATGTAAGAACATGCTTGCTCAAATCATAAAATAACCACTGGTTCCTTATTACAGGCACTACCAGTTCAGATCTGTTCCCTGCCTGCAGGGCTGCTGAAAACCATGCTATAAAACAAACCTTTTATTAAAACTTAGTCAGGAGAATAAGATACAGGTGAGACTAGTCTAAGTATTATTTGATGATGGAAAGACCCTCCTAACTATTTAGACTTTATAGCTCTAGTTAATTTTCAGCTGGAATCCATAAAAGTTTATCCAGTCTTCCTATGATGTCGTTTGATCTCTTATGTTCTTATTTTTAAAATCACAGATAAAATTCCTCTATCCAGATTAGACAAATAAGTAGAGGAGACAACACGGTGATTTGAACTTTTGTTTGGATTTTCTCTCAGTATTTATAAACACCAAGACAATCATTCGCTGGTTGCCAATGCAAAGAAATTCAAGATTATAGAAAATACCCATGCTGATCTAGTGTATTTAATATAAGGCAGACCTATGCTACATAAATGAGATTCCCCATTGGTAGGTTTTTGTTGGGTGGTGCCTTGCATTTACTACTATGTGACTATCAGCAACACCTCCAATATGGAATGGAAATTTTAAAGTGGAAGAAATTGAAGGGAAATATGTCTAAATAAACAGGAGAGAGCTTGTCTTCTGGTGAGAAATTTCTTAGTGATGTGCAATAAACATTCATAAGAGAATTCAACACAAGAAAACCAGGCTTTAAACAAACAAATGATGGCGGGGTAAATCTCCAGGTCAGAGGGCAACAAGCAAAGCGTGGTCAGGAAGGTGGTGGGACCATGAGTGCCAGTGGGTCTCTACTCTGCAGGGACAGTCACAGTTCTCACAACCAAGAGGAGCTGCCACAGCAAGAACAGGGAGCCACAGCAGTGCTGGGGGGTCCTGAGCAGCACAGACGGACTCTGGACCACATCTCATAGGTATTGTCACCGGAGCCATCCTGCGCGCTGCCCGCTGCCCAGGAGTCCTGCAGCAAGCCCTGCAGATGCTCCCCGAGTGCTCCCTGCTTTGGGCATGCAGGGAGGAAAAGCTGCTGCTTGAGCGGGCAGCTGCTGTGGCAGGGCTCGGGCTCAACACCCCGGCGCTCGGCACTGCTGCGGGCTTCTTAAAGCACCGCAGGAGCAAAAAGTGACATTGTTTTAAAAGCTCAGCTTCAAAAACAAACCCAGTCATGTTATTGCAAACACGCAACAAAGACAGGAGTGTATTCATCCCCTCCTATCGCGTCTGTGCGCCGCAGGCAATGTTCTGAGCGAAGTCTGTGAAACTTGTCCTCGCAGCTATCTCAGACAGCTCCACCTCAGCCTGTCTCAGCGCTGGCTCTGCCGGAGCCTGACCCGCTGCCAGGGCTGGGTACGTGATCCCCTCGTGTTCTTGCGCAGCCCTGCCTGTGTTTAACTCGCAAGCATTTACAAACACGCCGCACGGGAAAACGAGGTAAACATGAGAATGGACCCGGGAGTTCAATTTGCATCTGCCGCGCTCATTTGCGTCCACATTCTGGAGCAGGGATCCCAACACGCCTCTCAGGGATGGACCGAGATGCTGCTCGGCCGCGGGGAGCGATAACGCAGCGCTCTGGCCGCGCACCGGGGGATGCTTCTTTCTGTGGGCTGGGCTGTGAAGCCTCACGCAAGGATTTTCTGCATGTTCCAGAGCCAGACCTGAGCTCCGTGGTTGCTGCAGTGCCTCCCTGGGCTGCTGAACCCGCTGCCGGAATGGCAGGGGCTGGTGGCAGCCCGTCCCTGGTACCCCGCGCTCCGCGGCGCTCCCCGCGCATCCCTCCCGGCCCCGCTCCCTGCGCATCCCGCCCGCTGCTCCCGCTTCTCAGGCTCCCTGTCCCCGCTTCACCCCTCTCACACAGGGCTGAGCACAGCCCCGGCCAGGCCCCTCCCTGCTGCCATCCCAGGCACAAAGGAAAGGGCAGCTCCTGCCTCCTCTGCGTGCAGGAATAGACGTGTCGAATAGGCGTGGGGACAGAGCTGGCAGGCGGCAGTGCCACAGACACGGCACAGCCTCCTCAGGGCCTGCAAACACAGACCTACCTGGAGAGGGCAAGTCCCAAAGAGTGATTGGCTGTCCAGATGAAATTCCTAAGTAGAAAGAACCATCCCAAGCTATGTGGGCTCAGGGATGCTGTGGAAATTCAGTGATACATAACCCATGTTCAAAACAGAGGGAATTTTATGACTATTAATGGATGCCCTGTGCCACACATTATGAAATATTTCTTCCTCTTCCAGATTCTTAAAACTGAGCTTATTCCTTAAGTCTACTGAAGAGTTCATCTGCACAAGTTACTAACTACAGAATTAGTTTGGTGCATTGGACTAAGCACAAATGGATTGATTTGCCAAAAGAAAATATCAGTACCTCTATTTGTCCTGATGTTTGTCAGTCAGAGCAGAGAGAGAACAGTTTTACAGCTAGATGGGGAAATGCCTTTTAAAAATGTTCTCTGAATACTTCATTAAAGATTTTTGGCATAGTTGAGGTTTCCTGTGTCCCGTACACTGTACAGACAACAAGGGCCTAAGCAAACAAAGGTACTTTACTGAAGGCACAACTCTGTACTAAAGAAAAACTTGGGAATAAAATGGCCTAGCAGAGGAGTTAAGTATCAGGGGAAGACTGCTGAACAGGTTTGGCTAGTTTGTTAAATTGCAAGTGATGTACAAAGCTTTGCTGCTGAATATATCATCCATTGGTGGGTGGAAAAATATTAGTTTTTAGCTCGTCTGCACTTTGTACAGGGAAGTTGACAGTCTTGCCAAGCACATAGCCCTAAATGATACATTAGTTTTTGTACCCCAACTGAAAGCACTAATGCAAAAAACCTGCTACCTGGTTCTCCCCAGGGGCAGGTAAATCAGAGCTGTGCATTGGAGAGCACATATACATAAACATTTAAGCACCACAATTTATTACTAGGAGATAGCTCCAGCATGCTGATATTCATTTATCTTTCATATTCCAAGAGCAGCAGAAGAAACTATTCTCAGTATGACAACATTTACAGCAAAGTTGACGCAGCCAGATTTGTCTACTTAAAGCTATCACTTTGTATTTAGACCTGTCGTAGTCTTGTGAAGTCCCCCGGCACAAGGCACCAAGCCTGGTGTCAAGGATGTTTAATACGTCGAGCAAAACAGAGGCAGAGCTCTCTCACCTAGCAACATTTAAGGCATAGGATGGAAGGGACAATAAGTGATGAGATGGTGACAGACTTTTCTGAGCTGAGCAATTTCCAAAGAAAAAAAGAACAGCTATAGATAGCGATGCAGTTCAAAGAGGGCAAAATTATACAGATTTACCAGAGGCAAAAAGCATCCAGTAGCCTTATCTCTTCCCCTGAAAGGACATTTTTGGTGTCTTTTAAATGAGGGAAATGTCATAGACGTAGCCTATCTGGAATTCTGATGTAGTACTTTTTATCTCACAGGGAATTAACACTGTTGAAGACAATACTGAATACTACAAGAATTCTTAGGTAAGATGCTGGCTAACATGAAGTGTTTTGCAGTCAGATGCCACACTCTCCCTCCTTCACCTCTGCTGGTTTCCTGCTCCTGCTCATTCCCTGGTTGTGCTGCTGGGCAAGGGCTGATCCTCCTTCTCCCCTCACCAGCAGAACTGCATATGATCAACCAGCCATGGCACAGTGGTAACAAATGGCCAAGTAACTGAGTGCCGAGTTGCCTGAATGCATCCTCTGGAATTATTTCCTTCAGGTTTGGGTACCTGCCTACAAGTCACTGAATCAGAGCCATGTTGTGTATTTATCCTTTTCCCCATACCATTGGCATCCTCCTCAGTACATGCTGAAACTTTGCTAGAACTGCTCTACATATTATCCTTACAGCTTTGCTGTTTAGGAGGTAAGATTCTTTGATTGAGAAGAACAGTCATTTTCCTGGAATCAGCTAGGCAACCTGAAGTCTGGAGTAGCCTAAGGGAGGGCCAAGCCTGCCTTTGTATCTGCTTTTATCAGTTTTGATGGGTAAGGCTCTCTTTGCTTTCCTCCATTCCTACTCTATATTTTAGGCATTAAAAGTCTGAAATGGATCTTCTGGTGTTTCTCCTTTTACATGGAGTGGTTCTTAGTTTGGTACTTCTGCTTGTCAGAGGAGGATTCTGCTAGCTCTTCCTGTGAAGGGGGAGGCTTCATCCCAGAGTGTGATTCCTGATCCAGCTGCATGTACTCCAGAGAAGCCAAGACTGGAATTCTCACATGAGCTAACAAGCATGTCATCATGATCCCATCAGGTATCAGGAAGGGCACCTCTTCTCACCATTTCTCTTGGGGTGTGTTTGGGAAAACCACTTTACAACACTCTCAGCTTTGTAAGTAACCACACAAAGACCCTTCAAAATAATTTGTCATGAAAGAAATCCAACCCAACAAATATAACATGAAGTAAACTGACAGAAATTAAATCCTGCATCAGTAAAACTGTTTATTCAAAATTGTTTCCCAAAAATGAGCCAGAAATCAGAGCACTGCAATGAGTGGGTTATTTTTTTCCTTTTCATTCCAAATTCAGATGACTTTTATTTTTTAATGCTATTCTCTGAATGGAAATCTTAAAATTTCATTTGAAAAACATGAATGTGCTGATGTTTCTGAAACCAAACTCAGAAATACATGCATGTACAGCCAGATGGGGCAGCTGTGGCAAGTACTGAAAGGAGAGACACTAAGCTACAAATCAGAAGGCAGAAATCAATGTCAGGTCTGTTGTTTGGTTGGTTTGTTTAATTGTGCTCCACTTTCAGTAATGACAGTGATGATCAGCCAATTGCTTCTTTAATTGCTCCTTTACCTGCTGGACCTTCAATCGTTATGGTTTATATGCTATAGTTCAATAGCAGTCTGAATGCTAAAGGAGTTTGTCACAGAGAGAAAATGTGACATTTCTTTCTTCAGGAAGAAGCACAGTCTGGGATTCATATCAGGTAGAGAACTTTAAAATGCCTGACTCTTTTGGCATTTCGAATTGTTCTGGATATTTGTCACATAACACATTGTTACCAAATCAAAATCATCAAACTTCTGCTTGTTATGTCTTGCAAAATTAGGAGAAAATAATGTCTTCTACAAGTGTTCTGCATTCTTCTCTTGTTTAGAAATGTCAGGGTGTAAACAGAAAACAAAGTAGTAGCTTGTTTCCATTTTTGGTTCCCAGAGTGCGCTGAACAAGTGGCCTCTTACAGACTGGGGATAGGAGGAAAAAAGTGATACAAGTAATAAAATGACAATTTTATTATTTTCAGACTTCTCACATACAGAACATTCTTCAATATTAGCAAAGCTAACACCCATGTATTTTAAAATAAAATCCTTCAGAGAGTCTAAAACAGCCTCAAGCAGTTCCCTCCATCTCTCTAGGACTAAAGATGCCCAATGTTTCCAGACAATACTACACAGACTAACCTTCCCTCTCAAATGCCTTCTACTTGCCAAGATTTTTTTTCCTGTTTCTTAAAAAACAAACAAAAGCTTGTTTTGAAAGAAATATGAAAGGAACCAAAGGAATTATGTTGAGCCAAAAGTCCTCCTTTCTCCACCCTCACTGTATTCATCTGGAAAGCATCTGGCAAACAAATCCATTGATAGTTTAGGAAAGTCTTTTATCTGTCCTCACAGGCTTAAGAAGGAAAGTGGATAGGATACACATTCCATGGACTAATTGTACATCCTCTTTGTATTATTGCTATTTTGAAAACATGAGAGTACAGCACATCATCTGCCACACTCACAAAAAAAACCCCTTCCCTGCTAAGGCTGCATGAAACTCAGCTTAGTAAAGCTTGCAGGAGAGAGGGCCAGCTACGTGAACAATGAGATGTCCAAACAAACACAGATGAAGAGCAGCGTATAAATGCTGTGTCCACACTGTAAGTGATGTCAGCCCATCACCATACCCTCCCTAACCAGAATTACAAAGTGCACATCCCTCCCCTGGTACATAAATTTAAAGCACGTGAGACAAAGGATAGGAAATGATGGGCTGCTCTGCCTTTCATACATATTTATGTAAATTCCATGATTGCATTAAGTAATCAAAACAGCAGTGTGTAAATTTGAACATGCATCATCGAAGAAATGCAAATATTTATATAACAGTTAAAGTGGGAAACATTTAGGATGGTTCTTTGCTAGGAAAAGATAAATTTTCAAATAGCTGATCACTGTAAAGTTGGCAGCTGGCTGTTTATTAGAATTCAAGCATTCAGCAGACTTTTGACAGCTTAATTCCTTTCTGTGCTTACAGGTAGCCTCAGGAATTAAATTCCCCTTGGATTTAAGACTTAGCCCAAAACAAGTTTAAAATGCCTAATTACTATCCTGTATATATTAAAATCCCAGTTTTCTGGTTTTAGTCTTAGTATTTGTCTTCCTGCAGCTTCCTGCAATGACAAATACAAGGGCTCCAATGCCATTTCCCACAAAGTGTCCACAGTATTCCTTTCTCCTTCCTCAAATATGGAAGATGTACATGCAAGATTAAAAAAAAATCAACCTTTTTTTTTAAAAAAAAACCACTATTATATGAACCATTGCACTATATTCTTTGGCAGATGCATAGTCTCAAACATTATTTTAAATCTGTTAAAGAAGTTAAAACAGGTTTGCAAAGGACTCAGACTGAGGAGAGCTCTTGGGAATGCTTTGTTGGCTGTTGCGCAATCCTGAACTAAGAAGAGATGGGGAAGAATTAGTTGTGGGGTTTTTTGTAGTTGATGGTTTGGGGTTTTTCCCCCTCCCAGTTAGTTTCATGTTTTAGCACTATCAAACTGGATGTCACAGACCATCATTTCAATCTTTAAGACTCCTCATGTCCTGGAAACATGTGTGGCTGAGCTGTACAGCGAGCACTGTTCTTCACTGAGAGGAAAGAGTGTCACTCTACAAAGAGTAAAAACAAATTCCCTAAATATTATGAGCCACTGAATGTCTGGGGCGATTTGTCCCCATTTTTACTTCTGATCTAGAATGAGGGCTAAATTTTATTTAGAAGGTCCATTTTGCAATGCCGTGCGGCTCCGTGGAAGCTGCCTAGCTGATGACATTACAGGATGTCTGGCAGTCCTTGCTGTCTTGCCTCATGCTCCTCCCAGCTGCAATTCCATTTTAGCCATTCCTCTGAGCTCTCTAATGGACTATCAGAGCCTGAGGACACAGATGTTAACAGCTACCATCAGTCATAAACAAAAGCAGTTACGAAGAGAAATCATTTCCTTTTCCTGAATGGATGACTGCTCATCTCTTCCTAGCGATAGTAGTTACGTGAGACTGAGTTACTATTGTAATGCCAGACTGTTGCTTATGAATTCTTCACTGACTCTCCCACAGCCTCTCCAATCATCTGGTTTAGACAGAAGGGTGCAACAGGATCTCTGCTATGTTCTTTTGCTTTCTTTGATTTCCTTCTGCTCACTACATATTTTCTCTCCCCATCTTTGCATTCAGTTATTATTACAGATTAGCTTCAAATGGACAACAGTATTGCTACTAGATTACTTTTACATGGTGAGATTTGGGTTCTTTTCCAGGTTAAGTAAACTGGGCAAAAATTTAGTGACAGAAAGATGTCTAACATTGCACAGGGAAATTCCAAGAGCTGCTTGTCATTTGTTGGCTACAGGAAGAGACAACCCCCAGACACATTTAAAAAACCTCTCTTTCAGTAGAAGAAAAACAGGATTTAAAAGATTTAGACTAACATACAATGGAACATTCTGCCTGTCAATCTTCACTCATTCTTTATTAGGCTTATCTACTTTTTAATAATTACTACAGGATCCCACTTTGCTAATGGAACATTGTATAAAGTGTATTTCATTGAGCATTTAAAAAGTTTTATTATTTCAACCACTTATCTATCTAAGACTAGGGGGACAGAAGTCAGTTTACTGTATATACACCAGTAAAATGATATCATCCCACTGAATTTCTATAGCACTCTTCCAGAATTTTAAGCCAAAAAAAGGTGATCTGACTCTATGCTATAATTCTCATTTAAAAGAATATAGAGAAAATACGAATGTGCTGGTTTGAAAATGTATCCTCCTGCTGTGCTATGTCTTCAGCTATCTGTGCACAGATCTATGTCCTCCCTGCCTGTGCGGTCAGGCTGCCCTCCCAGCTCGGTGGCACTGCCATGAATTAGTGCAGGCAGGCACACAGGATGAGCAGAGGCTCCACTGAATGCAAAACAGTGAATGCACAGGGTTAGAAGGTGGCAGGAGGTGACTGTGTACTTGAAGTCATTCTATGCTGCCATGAGCACAGGGGAAAAGAAACTCACCTGCTCAGGTAATGCAGAGCATAGCCATCACAGCCATAAGGCCAGAACTCTGGCAAAGAGCTGCAAAGTCCTTTAGGTTGGTTATATCCTGCCTTCAACAACATAAAAGGAGAGCTAAGCCTCAGTTTTGAAATCTTCAGTGTCCTGAATTACATGCTTAGGTTGCATGCTGACCCTTCAGCTTGGCAGCCCAGGAGGCTGCTGCTCTGCCTTTGCCTTTGCAGCACTGGCCAAGGTTCATCTATCTCCAAGTGTACAAGAATCTTCTAAGCAAAAGGTGTTTGCTGTAGTTAGTTCAGAAGACAAAAGCAAGCACTAGCAACATTAGCCCATCTAGAACACAGATCACAGCCTCTTGAGACAAAACCTTTCCAGTCTTATGCTAAAGGCTTTCAGCAAAAGTAAAAATTAAAACTAAATTTTACTATTTAGCACCCTTTTGTCCATTGTAAATTTGCATTCCTCTGAAGAAATACAAGCCAAACCATCCATTTTATATCTGATTACTACTTTTGTAGTTTTATTGGGGCCCATGGAGCCTTATGCTTTGTGGCAGTTAATACAGCTCAGCATTTCATGAAGAACTGAAGCTTTTCCTCACCGTTCCTGGTTTACACTGTCTAAATTGTGTTTATTTTGGAACACTTTTGTAGCCCTGATTGAGCTCTCTTGGTATTAACCCACAAAGCTGAAAGTATTAAAGGCAAAGGTTACAAAAAGACTATTTCATAACTCTTACTCAGACAGGATCTTGAGGTCAGACTCAAGTTTATGACTATTACACCATGTATACTATTATAATTCTCTCCAGTATTACTTCCTATTAAAAACTGGTTATTTTTAGAAAAAGTTCACAACTAAGATTGGTTATCCCGTGTTAATAAGAGTGTTTATAGTGTTAAACTTTTCACACCTTCCACTAACTCGATTCTTGTTCTGCATCCAAAAAAACCCAACTTCCTGAAGTTTTACTCATTTCAGAAAGTAGAGACGATTCTATTATTCCAAGAGTGGTCTTCTTGTTAACTGTTATCCAAGCATCATCTTAAATTAAACTAGATATTAATTTTGTCACAAAATATAATGCTTAACTCATGAGGAGCAAAGCAGGAAGAGGAGAAATATTTTACTTACACTAAGGAAACTAGAACTGAGAATAAAGTGGAAGACCCAAACACACAAGAGTATTCAGAGCTTACAGAAAGGAAAGGAAAATAAAATCACTAGTCACTGCCCTTAGAGTGCTTCTGTGCTTGGGGCTGCCCTCAGCCCAGGCCAGAACAGCCCCTGCCAGCCTGGGGTCAGCTCCCAGCTGTGACTCACGGGTGAGCAGGCAGCGCTGGGAACCTGGCAGCTTCCCACCCCTGCAGCCCTGGCGTGTGGGTCCTCTGCCTGCCCTGCAGCCCTGCCCACAGCACTGTGCCCCTGTGCTCTGTCCAGCCAGGTCTGAACAGAGCTCTGCCTGCCCTTGCTGTGGCACTGCCCCCTGTCCCAGAGGTGGTGGTGGGTACCTGTGCCCCCTGGATGGCACCATCCTGGAGAGGCAGAGCTGAGACTGAGCCTCGTTATGTTTGAAGTGAAATCACTGTTGCTAACACATACAGCCCTAAAATGAGGGGTCCAGTTTTTCAAAGCAGCATTATAGATGCTGCCTTGATTGTGCTTAAAAGCCAATTCTTACATGCAAACCACATAATGAATCCATCCCCTTGTACTATTTGGGGTCTATTTGTGACTTCCAAATCTGAAGCCTCACGTATCTTGGCACGCCTGACGTTATCCTTTCTTAAGCAAGGGTTTTCTTCTTCCTGCCAACCTGTAAGTAGAAACTTTCTCTTACCTATATGTCCTTGGCTAAAACTGCTTGCAAGCTGACCCTTGCTAGATATGCAACAACTTAGGTGAGAAATGTGGCATACCCTTAACATTCTTGCACAGTACATACCACTGGAAGGTTTCAGGCCCAGCACTCTCCATCAGCATATTACCTATATACTCCTATGCAAATACTAACAGCACACCACTTAACCATAGTCTGTCAAGCAAAACAATCTCTTAGATCTTTTATTTTTCCATTGGAAGAACCTTAAATCAAAATTAGCCTCTAGATAGCACTGTCAGTGGTATGATTATGCATAAACACATTAGACAACCAAATAAAGCCTCTTCATTAGTCTGAACTGACAGGCTGTGATGACAGGCTTACTTCTTAGAGTGACAAATCCTATAACCTAATGCTTCTGCAGTCTGAACTTCCCCCTTTGGACCCCCTAAATTACTGACTGCTGCTCCCTGTACCTCGGGATTTGTGTTGGTAGAGAAAGTGCAGAGACAAGTGTTTTTAACAGAAGAGGGCAAACACACCAGCACTGAACCAGGATCTCCAAAGACATCCAAAGAGGAACCTGGGCCCGACTCCAGGCTGCCTGCTACATCCTATATATTTCTGATAATAAAGAAGCTCTACCCATCCAAAACAAAAGCACTTAACAGATCACAAATGCAATATTTTTAGAAAAAAACCCCTATGAAATGGCAAACACACCACCCAATGCATCCAGTGAAACAGAGCACATTTAAAATACATTTATTTCTAGAGTGACACCACTGTCTTTGTAAACTCAGGAGAATCACAAACTAAGACAATATTCAAACCAAAGACTAAGATCAGGATTCAGCTGCCTTTTCAGTATACACTAGATATGAGTTGGTTCTTCACTCAGGAAAAAGACAAATAACTAAAAGAGGCATCGAGATGATACCCTTGGCTGTGACTGTGTGTCCCCGCCCTAATACTGAAGGGAAGGAGCCTTCAATTTAAGTGTGTTCCACCTTCCCCTCTCACAGAAGGGTTGAGGTTGGAAGGGAGATCTGGAGGCCAGATGGTCCAACCCCCTCTGCTCCAGCAGGGCCATCTCTTCTCCTCTGGAGGC
This sequence comes from Xenops minutus, assembly GCA_035221455.1. Taxonomy (NCBI): domain Eukaryota; kingdom Metazoa; phylum Chordata; class Aves; order Passeriformes; family Furnariidae; genus Xenops; species Xenops minutus. The sequence goes on along the minus strand of JAWWEE010000030.1, from coordinate 5,986,612 downwards.
AGAGGAGAAACATCTCCATCTTTGGAATTTTCAAGACTCTGCCATGGCTGATCTGATCTAATGACAGCAATAGCCCTACTTCACATAAGAGATTGGGCCAGAGGTACTTTCCATCCAGGTCTCTAATCCCATAAATTCCTTCATTCAGTGGAAAGATTTTTATTTTTCTCTTGGTCAAAAAGGACTCCCATCCAGAAGTCAAAGAGCAGCCAGCTTACCTTATTCCACTGATTTCATTCACACATTGCAGTTCTACATCCACTGCTGCCACTGCCACAAACTGAACATTTTGGGCACTGTCCTACTGGAACATACAGAGCTCTGTACTTTTAATGCTCTGATGGCTTGGTTCATTAACTACCCTGGTTGAACCTTCCTTTCATGAAACATTTACAGCTCTTTGGTAATACATTGTACATCTGTTTTTTCCCCTCATTCATCTAAAAGCCATTACTATTGTTTGCATAATAAGGGACTGTTTCAGTGAACAAAGATAACAGTAGTAGGTCGAGAACAGCATGAACAAATTAAAATTAAAAAGGGAAATAAAACCACTTAGAATTCAACAATACAATATACACAGCCACAATCCTTAAGTATATTATTCCCTGCTAAGACTAAGTAATATTTGACTGTATTATTCTATTCTTCATGGCACATCTTGTATAAAATGAGCGGAAGTTAAGACAGTATATTCCAGCCACCTAAATGTACCACTATCAAGTTTTATTAGATGTTGGGGGTATTTCTGTTTTCTTTAATTAGCATCTACAAAAAAGCTTCTATTTGACAGTGATGGAAATAAAGTTTGATCTGCCATTGAAAGTTACACAACCAGTTGTTTTTCCTTTAACTGTACTTGGAAAAGTCACTTCCCTCCTTATGTTAGCATTCCCCACAAGGGCTGGCAGTTCCTTAATTCCAGCAGAATGCAGCCACCACTGGAGCTTTGAACATTTAGGCACTCAGACTAACCCTGTGGAAAGTTATCATGCAGGTTTTTGGCCTGATATGGATTTATGTTCAAGGGAAGACAATATAGAAAGTAGTAAACAGTATCCAAGTGTTCTGTGGAGTCATGTATTCATGGAAGACAAACCTTATCTGAGGTTTCAGAGTGCTTCCATTTGATAATGAAAATTTATTTTTGTGTGCATGCAGATATAGATTGCAGAAAAAACATAAATCCTTGTTATGAGTCATTTCCCTTGGTATAAGAGTACATCTAAAGCTATGTATTAGTTTATTAATGAAGGACAACATAAATCTGATATTTAAAAATATTTATCTTTTTTATTTCATTAAGTAAGTATCTGGACGAACGGGTTCAGTACAGCAGCTTTATACTGAATGAACCAGTCAAGAGACAGAAAGAATAAGTAATCAATTGATCTATTGATCTTATAACCATTAAAAAAAATCTATAGTTACATACTAAGAATCTAACTGGATTCTTGTTGATACACAGCAGCTTCCCCCCTGGATAGTCCAAAAGCACTGGATGCACACTAGTGGATGGATTTTAAGGTTATACTGGAGAGAAGCCATTTAGCTCCTGGCTGTAATATGAGAGCTCTGTGCCACAAATACAAGCAGAAGACACACAGGAACAAGACTCATCGTTTCCCTAGCGGAGGTGGAACAGGACTCATGGAAGAAACTGCCTGAGAGTCCACTGAGAGAGATCGTGTGGAGAAAGGGGTGGGTCACTGTTCTGATAAGGAGAAGAACATTCTTTCTTGCTCAGTGAAAATTATTACACTTAATATATGCCATAGTTCTCCCACATGCCCTGGAGACCTAATGAGCCTATGTACATTGTTCTCTGATGTTTCTGATGGCAACTAATTAATCTTAATGAGAGGGTGTGCTGAGTTTAGGGGTTTTATCTCACACTGCACTGCAATTTGTTTTCATTGGCAATAGATTGACTTTTCCTTAACAACACACAGGTTTATGAACGTCTCATTTAGACAATGCAATCACAAAGATTGATACATCGATGTTTAAAGCAATATGTTTTCTAAAATTGCAGTTCAGAGTCCTATTTAAGTCCCAAGCCAACAGTGATTTATTTAAGAGTTAATTGTGTTCTCAGTTACTAGTTCAGTTGCTTTTGGAGCATTTTCTGTGGCCTCCACTCTCCGTTCCTACTTGGATACTCTTGCACATCCTCCATTTGCTATTCTCTGAAGGTTTGGGATCCAAACCACTGCCTTTTTTTTCTTGTATAACAACAGCAACAGAGAGCCAGTGGCAAAGGAATCTGGCAGAGGAACCATCCACCACTAACTAGTTCATTCAACCACATACCATATGGAAGAAGTTACAGTACACTAAATACATTGCCTTGATGCCATTAATTGAATGACAAAATTCTACTTGAACTACAAAATTTGAAAAATAAGCAGAGAAATACAGAAATGACAAAGTAATTTTCTGTCTTGATGAAAGCAAACACACCCATTTCTTTCTGCTCCTAGATTTAAGTGGTGTGTTAAAAACACATTTTTGAGTGTTTAAAAGCAATAATAACATATGGAAGCAGTTTGTGAAATTTAGAAGCTTTTTTTTAATAGGAGAAGAAAGTGTGGTGGGTGAGACAGAAGCAATATATTCTAAGATGCTGTTGCAGGACCTGGACTGTGCATTTGCATAGACAGCATCTGGGTAATTTCTGGGACTAACTGCATTTATTGTAAACTATTAGTTCCATCACAGCTTCTTTCTGCTGCAAAAACATAACAGTATTTATATTTAAATTTACTCTATAAGTCAGATAAAAACTTCAAATGTTTTGGTAGCAGTTGTGGCACTTCTGGCAACATTTCCCATGGGGAGTATTATAAGCTTCTATATTCCTACTTATGCAGGAAAGGGAGGGCTGTCTAAACATGAGATACTGCTAAAAGGACAAACTTCTTTCACCAGGCTGTAAAGCAGGCAAGGCTTGTCAGAAACCTCTACCACTAGGTTTGCCTGGTAAAAGAACTGCTGGATGGGAGCACATCTACAGGAACTCCCTGCTCCCATTTCACACAGACTCACCTCATTAGCTGGCACACTCCCAGCTACATGTCTCTTCTAGCAAACCATTCCTGAGGGTTTGCAGGGTAATAGTCACAGTTCCTGATTTGCCATGAAGTCCAGCCAAACTCTTGTAGCTTAAATCAGAAGGCTTGGGCAATGACTTAATTGCAAAGCAATCCTGAGTGTATGAATCTACTTGGCCCCATCTCTGTTCTACCTGTGATCCCCTGTAATCCACCAAGCCCTCGCTGCTTGCCTTGGCAGTCGAGGGCCCTCCACACCCTCACAGAAGTGGAACAAACCTCCTATCCTGGGGCTTTAGCACTCAGCCCCATCACACAGAATTGCAAAGGTGCAAAAGTGAGACCAAGAATGTAAAGAGGCACTTGTGCTGCAGTTTCTACTTTTATTCTTTCCCAGAACATGCAAATCTCATTTCGAGCGTAGTCCTTAAGAGTGAACTGCAAAAAACATGATGTAATATCTGTAACCCCAGCCATCTGTTTCTTTTAATTAGCTATAGATCTAATTCTTCTAAGATGTAAGCAAAGTAAAGTAAGTCCCCTTGCTTCCCCCAAACAAACAAACAAACAAACAAAATCAATCCCCTCAATCAAATTCTAGTTTGATTTTCAAGGCTGCTGTGCAATGGGGACTAGTTACTGCTAATTTATCTTTTATTTCCCTCCACTTCTTAGATAATTTGAACACTGATCATTGGTTTCATGTTAAATGATATATTAAATCTGTTAATGATCTCAACTGGCCAAGACTGGCACTCTCTGAATAACCAGCATAGGTCACAGCATTGCCATAAAACAGAACTATGGATTGGGATCCAGCATTATCAGTGCTGTTGGTGCATTAAGGGTCTACATTACCAATAAGTTTTGGTATAACTCTTTGCCACTGATCCCCTCTTGAAAAGAGATGATGAAATTATAGAATTACTCAGGCCCCTGTTGCAAATACAACATCAAGGGTTTCTCAACACATCCCATACATCAGCATAATGAACATGAACTATTCACTGGCTGGTCAACTTACAATAACAATAAACAGAAACAAGAATCCAAGTTCTAAGCCTCAGTTACTTTGCTATTATTTCCTTAAGTGCACATGAAGACAGACAGATTTTATTACTGCCTCTCATATGTGTTCTTAAAAGCCATGAACTACTTGCGTTTTAAACTGCAGAGACTTATGTCATAGGAACTTTACTAACTAAAAAATTCAGAACAGAAGAATTGTGAAAATTCCCAAACTTACCCAGTCACATTGTCCAGAAGTATTGCAAGGTAAAAGAATTAAACCCCCTAAGTTATTTTTCAGCTCTAGTCTATTCTAGATTTACCTAACATTCAGAAGATCTTCCTGCTGCTCTCCACAAGTTACTCAAAAAGGCAAATGAGACCTTCACTACCTTGGGAAAGCCTGCTACTAGATTAGTCACCTTTACTGGATTAATTTTCATCATTAACAAACATACACGTCTTATTTATGATTTATGGAAATCTCATTTATAATATACATTTCTACTTAGGTTGTTTTGCCATTGTAAATGCAGATAACTTCACCTGTTGGAAGATTTCTGACATGTCATACACATGAAGAGAACTCCCCCACCCAATATATCTTGCCAGTGTTTTTAACAGTGTGAGATAAAACCCCAAAAGGTATGAAAATTGCTGACTTCATCAATGCTCCAGCATAGTTCTATCTCTGCATTTGCTCATATTTCCTGTAAATGCTAATGAAATTCATTTCATGACTTACTGGCACCGTGGCCGAAAGTTTGACTCCAGATAATTTATTATTTTTAGTCAAAATTAAAATTACCTTCCCACAGAAATACTCCCTATCTGTAAGAGGAGAGGCAAGCAAGCAACCCAGTGAAGACCTGAGGAGAACTGCCATAACCTCAGGCCAACCAGGGAAGGTCTGGTAAGATTCAACTACTTTTACCCACCTCTAGTAGCATAAATACACTGTCATGACATATGAAACAGGCCAAATTCTTCTGTGTGATTATGAAATTTTCACATTATTTTCCAATTTTTTTCCTTTTACTCTACTTATAAAAATTTTGCCAGAGTTGCAGATTTTTCAGAAAAACTGTAACTGGCATGAGGTTGAGCTTATGGTTAAAATATCAGAATAAACAGTGGGAGTTGCCTTCCACCCCACTGTACCATTCAGTGCCTGGGCTCTGTGTATCATTATCTGACAGGCTGGAAAATAACTTCCTTCACAGAAGGATTGTGCCTCAACCTTTCTTACTGATTAAGGCTCCGTGTTGAACTCTTATTTACTAACAGATGGTTCTCAGTGGTATCATGTGACAATCCTGCACGTGCATTTCTGGTACTGAGATTTCTCCCTCTCTTTTCCCCTCCCAGCAATACTGGCTCGGCTTCCACTGCTCTGCAGTGGGAACTGGGATAGGCTGTTTTTAACAAGCAGCACATTCTGTTTTAAGCCCTTTAGCACGGAATACAAATCCTTGAATGTTTTCCAGAAATCTGAAGTGTGTTGACTTCCATACTCAGAATAATAAACACAACTGTGCTTGTCTAACTCAAGAGGAGTGGAAGTGCAGTTCTGTTACCCACACAGGGTAGAGCAGTCAAAATCCATTCACCCTGTCTACACTATCAGTATTAGTTTCTCTGGGTGGGAGTGGTGGGGGTGGTGTTGTTTGATTCTTACCTATTTTGATTAAGCAGTTCTTTGGACTAGCAGCCAACATTTCAAATAGTTCCCATTACATAGCTGACTGATAATCAAGGTGCTCCTCAGTTTCTACCATTGAATTGGGCAATTCCTTGAGTAGGGCATTGCCCTGTGCTATGTGCACACTGAGTGTGCCTCTTTGCATCAGCACCAGACAGCCTGGGAAAATACTGCTTGACGGGCATTGCAATTCTTTAATTAAAAAAAAAAAAAAAAGCCTTCAAACTCTAAGGCCTCTAGGGATGTTAAGTTTAGCTAAGAATCTAAATGTTAAATTACACTCAACTGGAATGCATAGCAGCACCTCAAAGTAAGATGCTGTGACTAAGGATATGGTAATGCCATAAGGAAAGAAAAAATCAAAGCACAGCCATACCCAAGTTAGGCAGTTTAAATTTGACTCTGATATCATAGAAGGCAAATACTGCCAACTCAGAGGGAGGAATTATCCAGCTTCACCTCATTCTGCTCTTTTATTTTTATGTCTAGGCAATACCAATGCTCGAGCCAACTCACAAAACTAATAAAGTTAAGTCCTGACATCAATGCCATGGCTAGGCTCAGTCTGAAAAAATTAAACAGACAAATCGTTCAGGTCACAGCCCAGCTGGGGCAACAGGAGATCAGCCAAGGACATGGACTGTGGCAGCTCCCTCTGAAGTCAGCATGAGGTCTTTTTATAACCATTTTTATCAAAGCATCAGTCAGAGGAAAAAACCACAAATGTGCTGAGAGGAAAGAGGTGCATTCTAGGTACTGGCACTACCTCCTTTTGTTTATGCCCATTTCTGCTGTAGATAGGCAGGGAATATTTGTCTTTTGATGTACACCTTAGTCCAGTTTGATAATTGTATTTGTACTGTTCACAAGTCGGAGAGCAAAAATATGGTTTTCAGCTTGAAACATTTTCCAGCATTATTTAGTATGAAACCTTAACTTCTTTATAAAGTACAAGGGGTTTTGTGTCTGTGTTAATTTATTAACATTTAGAGAAGCTTTGGGGTTTTATACTACAACAGCATGGACTGAACAGCCTGCTCTATCACCATCAAAATGCAGTAGAGGTCACAGTATCTTTCAGACAAAGAAAACTGTTGTTTGCAGAATGACTTTTTAAAGAGCAAGCAATTTCTTCCAGAAAATCCCCCGCCCCAGTTTCATACAGGAAACCACAGAGATTTCAAATAAGGCATTAATTTGAGACTATACTTTGCAGTTGCTTTTCTACTCACTGTCATCTACTGGTTTTCTCACTGCTTCCCTTCATATTTGAACCAGAACAAAGAGAGAAGTCTACCATAACTTTTAATTCCTTTATCTGTATATCTGTGCTAATGAATGAGATTCTCAAAAAGGAAAAAAAAAAAAAGGGTTCAGACAAGAGCAGAACAGAGTTGTTTATATGCTTTTGGGAAAAAGAAAGGTATAACATTTATTTAGTTCATAAAATTATAAAATCAATAAATGAATGTACCCTCATAGGACCATTCACTTTGCATTTTGGGCATTAACAGACATGCTAAGTGTGGGATTTCAGAGGACCATGAGGGAAATTCCTCAGAAATGACAAATTTCTGATCTGCTTGTGAAATATTCAAGTACAGTTGTTAATAGACACCAGCAGTTCACTTTCCTACAGCTTTGCTCCATTTGTAACCAGGATTTTACTGTTCCTTTCCTTGGTGAGGATGTCTTTTCTTTAGACACTGCTTGTGGCAAAACTCCAGCTCCACACACATCCCCTGTTTAAAGCCTGTCACTGCCTCAGAGACCGAGCCCCACTCCCCTCAAAATCCCTAAAAACAGGCCCTACAACTGCTGGTCACCTCACATCAGCATCTTGCTTTCCCTTCAAACAGCAGAACAAAAGGGAAAAGGCCACAAAGCCCAATCCACCACCAGGAATTAAACGCACAGAGAATGCTCATCTGAAAGGACACGAATGAAAAACCTCTTTCCCAGCTTTCGAGAACACCTGGCAGCCTGGTAACTTTTCAGACCAGGAGATTCTTGCTAGGTACCCAGGAGGGCTTTTCAGCATTGCCAAACAGTAAGGTGAGTATTGCATTATGCGTGGGCAGGTGCAATGCCCCTGTCAGCCCCAGCTCGAGGGTCCCTCCCAGCGCCCTGTGCTGCATCCTGGGGTGCTGCAGGACCAGGGCACTCAGGGCACACCAGGTGTTATGGTGGACTCCCTCCAAAAGCTGCCTGCCCGCCCTTGCTCTTCAGATCGGCTTGGTTTGATTCTCCTTGGGCCAGAACACGTTCCTCTTGCTGTGTATGTCAGTGTGGCACCCACAGACCCACCCTGGGTCCAAGACAACCACGCGAGTGCGTTTGATGTGGTGGCCCTCGAGGATTAAAGCCGAGCTGTGGGACAGGGTTGGCAGCCGTGGCCTCCCAGCGCTCGTGGCTGTGCTGACTGTGGCAGGAGGCTGCCCTGGAGGGGTCTGCAGCTGCAGCCCCAAAACAAACCAGGCTGGCTCATACAGTGTGGAGAAGACAGTGCCATTAATATCTCCACCTCTGCTGCACTTTCAAAACTTCTTATTGCGTAACTGTGGGGAGAAAAACAGAAAAGGTCCCTGTGATGCAATGCTAACATATTTAACAAAGAGCCCCCAACATATTCCTCTGCTGGCTGGTGACAAACCCCTTGTGGGCAGAGAAGTACTGTGAGCAGAGCTGCTTTATCCACACCATCCACTAAGAATAAAAGCAATCTATTGGTTGTCTAAATTTTCAATCATGGTCTGATATGGCCATGTACAAGACAGAGTTGGTTATAGCCTTTCACTCAGTTTTCCCCATGCCCTGTGTCAGTGGCACTGGGCCTTGGCACTGGAATCATTCACAGCCTCATGTTCCCTTCGAAGAAAGGACTCCAAGGCAGCATGATCTGGAGAGATCTTCGAGTAGGTTGCTCTCTGTACAGCACAACATCCCAAGACATTGTGTATGAATACACTATTAATTCTCTTCTCACTAAAATCCTTTCATGTAAATCTTTTTTTTTTTTTTTTTTTCAGAGATCCTGTTGGCAGAATTCCCCTCTTCTCATGTTTGGAATCAGCAAAGAGGGCACCTGAACCCAAGACAGGCATTTCACATTCCCTGGGTGGCCTCAGAAGTGTCTCTGTCTATTGAGCTAGACAGTACTAGGTAAACAATTCTTAACTGCAAAAGAGTTTCAGCAGCTAATTTGGAAGGCAAAGCAGAATAAATAAGTAAGTATAAATCCAGCAGCTGTGCCTTTTGCTTTCTGTCCTCCTGCCATTTCTAACTTTGGCTGACAGTGTTTCCGTTGGGAATCCAGAAAAAACAGGCAATTCCCAGCAGCTCCAGCTGCAGTGAGGAACTTCCTCTTGGTTAGAGGTACACAGAACTAAATGTCTGTTTTCTTAAACCTGGTGAAAATTCAGATAAACTTCTTTAGATATCATTAGTCTGTCTTTAGAGGAATTATAGTGAAAATAAAAATCCACTTCACAGCTTTGTTTATTTGTCGTAACAACAAAGTTCAGACTTGTGAGGGCTATTATTTGCCAGTTAGGAGCCAAAACTTCACAGCAAGAACAGCTATTAGGCTGAGTTATAAATGACAACAACTTAGTAAGGGCCACAGCAAGTTTAAACCCATTTCTTTTCAGAATTCTCACACAGGATAAAGCATTTACTGTTTGAATCTGTAATATAACCCTTCCTTCTACTCCTCCACTTCCCAAATGAGGGATTTGGTAGATTAGCAGACAAATTCTACTAATTTTTGTCATAATAAATGCTAGTTTATTCCATGAATAATTTTACCTGTGTATCATCAATCTTCAATGAATATCCACAATATCAAGCTAATATTTCTTGAGCAAGAGTAGTATCCAGTTGCTGCTCCATCCTAGCTGTCCATTCACTTTTAAAAGCTAAAACGGAAATAATCTATTATGCATAGATTACTTCAAAATGTTTTGTCATTGATTCAGCAAAGAAGAGTGAAACAGCTGTGAGGTAAAAGCTTGTTTCATGTAAGAAGATATTGTGGCCCAGATTTCAAGAGAATCACCTTTGAAGCACTTTCTACAACAAAGAGGTAATGTTTTTTTGGTTTTTTTTTGTTTTTCTTGAACCATTATAGACTCAAGATAGGAGTAAAACTCTGGAAAACCAAGGAGTAATAGTCTACACTAGGTGGCACTGCTTCACACGGCTTAAGTTTCTTTACTGTGGGTTCAAATTTAGATTAATTTTTGAACAAATACCAGTATTTAGTTTGAGGGAGTTTGGAGGAGCTTTAGCTAAGAGCAAGGAAGAATTCTTTGTTCGCCTGCAATCACAGATAATTTTTGCTATGAAATTATTATCTAGAAACCAGGCAGTAGGAGTCTTAATGATAATGTTGTTCTCTCCTTCAGGAACTCCACACCTGCTGTTTAAGCCAGTCTTTCAACACTCACACACACAGTCAAAGCTAAACATTTCCTTTGCAACAGGAGCCCAGTCCCTGATTTTGGGGAGATGGAGAACTTGTCCTGAAAGAGCTGGACACCCCCAAGGACTACAACTGGCAGAAGGATTTAGATGCCAACTGGGTCAAAGAGATTGACATTACAAAATTTGTGTTTGTATGATACTAGGTAAATAATGGCTTCATTTAGACATCTTCTTTTAACATTATTCAAAGGTTATTTTTGCATTAACAGTGCTCTACAGTTTGTATTTAGACAGGGATTATCCTTTTGCTTACTGTTTTTACTATTTCTTTACTGTTACCCCTTAACAGGACACTGAATAGCTACCAAAAAATAGAACAAAACAGCTGGTACAATGGATAGTTACCCACATCCAAGTGTTGTTCTTATTAATTTGTAGCCCCAGCACTGCACAGCTGGATACTTACAGTTTAGTGGCTGTAACTCGCTTGTATCTGAAATTTAATTCCTTCATAGCAGCAATGGGAATCAAGTGAAAGGCACTTGGTATTGCAGCCCCTACCCCATGGCCAGTGGGCCACCCTTTGAACTGAATAAACTTAGCCTTCACTTCTCTTCTTTACAGCAGTTAAATAGAAGAAGGGATTTCAGCAACTTTTTGTTCTTAGAAGGGTGGAAGAGTCTGGCTGCACCACCTGCCTGTCAGAAGAGCTTACAGGTCCAGAACTCGAACACTGGCCTTCATATTTCATCTTCCCCAACTCTTCCTAGGTAAAAAGGCAGACAGTGGCATTAATATTATCACAGCTGAAACTGGCAAGGCTTTATTTTCAAACATATGAAGTCCTGACACCAGAGATTGGTTAAATTAATGTCATCTTATAACTTTCCATCAGAGTGAGTTTTCAACACTGAAAATCAGTTTCAGCCAAAGATAAAAATACAAGCAATGCAAGTAGTTTTCTTGAGAGAAGAGTTGTTGTCTTTTAGTCAACAGCTTAAAGTCTCATACCAGATTGAAGAAACCAAGGTCACATTCTCTCCAGCTTTACAGTGCTGGAAAGAACCTCCCCTTCCATACCTGAATGATCGAGAATGATCACTCTTCAAAATCCTATTAAATCTCATGGATATCAGGGTGAAAAAGCTCATACTCTGGAAAATATGTACCACGAGCTATGCTCAAGTCTTATTAACTCATATACTTGGAAATCATTGTATGAAAAGGAAAGGAAAGCTTCACTTTGTCACACCCACTCACATTTTGACCCAAATATGAGGATGTACCATCTAAAAAAGCTATTTGGAATTTAAGAAGAAAGAACTTCTGGCAATGCTGCAAGCTGCCTGTTAGCCTCACATTTGTGGCTGTGCTTCAGAAGATGAAAGTCAGCAGGTTTTGGCCTGGGCAATGTTTCAACATCGATTCTCTTAGGCAGGCTTTGTGTTGTCACACAATAAAAAGAAGGCTGAGTTCTGTTCTCCTCTTCCACTTTAAAAAAAAACAACCAACCTAAAAAAAAAGAAAAAGAAAAGAAAAATAAAGTTATGTTTCACTACATGTGTAAAGGCTTGACAAAGTTGGTTGGGGTTATCACTTTATCACTATAAAATGCTTGGTTTGCAGCCAGTAGGTGTTAAAATGCAACAATTCCAGCCTGTGAATTAAACTCATCCTAGTCAGTGACTGGAGAGGGACAGAGCTGTGAGGATTTGTCCCAAAGCAAGCAGGGACAAGTGATTTTTAGACAGGAATGTGGGCATACCCTCCAGAAGTAAAAAGTTTCTGAAAGCAGAAGCTGTTATGGCCAAATTAATATTTTAGTCTAAGCTTCAGAATTTTAAAATCCATTGTCAGAGAAAGTACTGAGACAGAAGAATCAGTGTCTTCTCGTACACCTAGAGAAGGGTAGAAGTTGGGTTTACTCCTATTCACATGCCTTTAGGAAGTTATACTCCTGTCTTGCTGGGCATCACAAAGTACAAAGTCACTTTTTTCCTTTTTTAAAGATCCTACAAGAAGGATTTCTATGATTTAGGGGGGAAAACCCCCAACCCAACCATTTTGTAGGATTCTCACTCTCCTGTGATAAATATCAACATTTCTTTAGAATCTCCTCCCAAGTCTTCTCTGATAACAAACCTGTGAAGTAGGAGAATCTTACTAAGCAAATCAATAGAGGGTTTAATTTCATATAACCACAGAATAGGTCTTTTTACTTAAAGCTGTTTTTTTCAGTATAATCAAACAGTCTCAGAGCAGAAGAATAAAGGTTTTTTTCTTTCAGTCTAATACCTCCTCCATCTTTTTCCTGGAAAAAGAAAACCCTTAGTCTGTGTATTTTAGTGAGAACTACACAGAACATTCTCATTCTTTGCTTGATTCAAAACAGGAAAAGAGAAAAAGTAGAACAAGAACTATGATTTTGGCAACCAAATGTCTTCTGTGTTCTAAAACCCACTAAAAGAGAGAGTTTTTAGTTGTTCCTTCTTCAAAAGAAGTGTTAGCAAATATAGCTGCACCATACAGTGACTTGTAGGGTTGCTGTTATCTTTAAACCATGTTTTAATCAAATTTCATGATCAGAACAGGAAGCAACAAACTGAAAGCAAACATTCCTGCTCCAGTCAGCTTTTAATATTCCTTTGCTTTGGTTTCATTTCAAGCATGTGACTTACATTTGTTCAAGAAAGGAGGAAAAAAAAATCAGCATCTTCTGGAAAAAACTGCAAAATGGAAAAGTTGAAATGTATAAACCAGCTTGCTGGCAGGTCCTCCTGACAGCCAGTCAAACCCTTCCAACAGATTGCATTTTTCTGGAAAGGCCAGAGAGCATGAGGCAGCCCTAAATTATTGAACGTATTCTACCACATGACTTCAATTAAAACAGTGTTAGCTATTACCTTTCTGAACTTGAAAAGGAGCACTGTAAGAAAAGGTTTGCATCTCCAGGCCTCTGATCCTGGGAGGGAGTCCAAAAGCACAGGATTAAACTCTGGTAGCGTCGCACTGGATTCCCCAGGACTGGGGTGGTGCTGGTGGGGACCATGCTCCCTTCAGACATGCAAACGGTCTCACATGCCATGACAACACATGACCTGAGTCCTCTGCTCTCCCTGCAGGGGGAACAGGTGCCACTAAGCTTTTTTCACCCTTTTTAAATGGAGGACAGGAAAGCAAACAAAGCATGCATCCAGCCTGGAAGCATAAACATCCTCAGAGACAGGCTGCTCAGGGGACGGATTCAGTGTGGCTCGGATGGCTCAGTTCAGAACAGGAGCCTTATCCTCAGCCTATCTCTGTCCATTGGCAAACACTTCCCAGCACAGATACCTGGGAACAGAAGTGCAGGAAACTCAACCAGAGGCATTGCCTAAGCAGACAACAGCCAGTCTCAGTTCTGTCCTGAAGGATTTTTAACACAGATAAGAAACGAAACAACTTTATGAGGTGAGAATAAAACCTGACACACGTTACCAAGCGAGGCTGCCAGCAGAACTGTGAGCAGAGACTCAAGGACAGCCAGCTTCGATGGAGAGGGAGACTCAGAGGGAGAGAGCTCTCATTCCACTGGGAAGGTGCTTACCTGTCAAAAAACCCCAAGAAAATTATTTGTTCCCATAAAATGATTTGAATTTTGACAAGTCAGTATTTTCCCTTATGTATTCTATGTAAAACAGTCATTTTAGGTAAAGCCATTAGGAAAATTCCCCAGAAGAGCTCAAATTAGTATTCCACTGCAAGATCAAGATCTGAAAGGCAACAGTGCATTCTGCAAGATTTCAAAAGAAACAGGCCCCTGCAGTTCCTCACACTATATAAAGTTATTTATAAGAGTGTTTCCTATATCTTTGGATGAACCTATAAGGCTGCTTTCCTCAAGCTTCTGAAAAGTGAGACTGTTTTTATTTCTGTTTTCTTAAATGAAAACTTTGATGCTAATGTAATTTTAACTTTCCATGAGAGAACAAAGGAGAGACTGAGGGGACACAAATAACACAAAGGTGATAAAAAACCCCAAACAACAAACAAAAAAACAGATTAAAAAGTTTCCTGTCATAGAATAGTTTGAGTTGGAAGGGACCTTAAAAGATCATCTCATTCCAATTCCCTACCATGGGCAGGGACACCTTTTACTAGGCCAGACTGGAAGGGGCTTTAAGGTCTCCTCAGAGTCTTCTCTGCTCCAAGTCTTTTTCCTTGGGGCTGTTATCAATGTCCTCGAGCCCATTAACACAACAAAACATGGAAACCTGTTTCCATCAAAACTGAATTTGTTTATGAAATAAAAAGTTTGCATCCCAATATCTTCTGACATGCAAATATTCCATTTAACAGTAAAGCTACCGCAGTACTTTAGTACAGGGTTTACTATGGGGGAATTGCTTTTCAGCTGGCTGTACTGCTGGTCATGGGTCTGGGAAATGAGGCCTCCAAGGTAGATTATCACTGTGGGATTTTATATATATATCAAAGCCACAACCCCCCTTGTCACTACTTACTCTGAAAATGCAGAAAATAGTAAGCATATATGAAGTTCATGGAGTAACAATTCTGCTTTTGGAAGGGTGGAGAGCATTATTCCCTCAGATACTAATGGAGCCTGTAATCTTTACACTTAGCCCCTGGGAGAGAACAAAAAAAAGTGATAGTCCAAAGGGCTAACTCCTTACTTTTTCATTATGGCTTGAGTTATTCAGTATTAACTGATACACCTCCACTGCAGCAGATGGCTCTGCTTTCACCACAGGTGGTCTTTGAGCACAATGTCGGAGCTCCAAGTTCCCTACCACAGGTTGGTAAAGGCAGGTTTCCCAGCAAAGATAAACAACTCAGCACAAGGCAGTTCAGCTCCCATGCAGCCACACCTTGCACCTGGCAGAGCTGCAGGCACTATCAAAGCAGGCAAAAAACCACACCAGAAAGCCTGTTTCTCACCTGTCAGGCTGGTTTAGGTGCATGAGAGAGAGGCTGAGGGAATGACTCTCCAGCCCTGCTCTTCAGTGTTTTCAGCACAAGTGATTCAACGTTTTAAGACGTTCCTTCATTATGCTGTGCCTTAATTTATGGCATATATTTGTGAATTCCCTGTTTGGACAAAGCTACAAGAAGTTTGGAGTGCTTAATTTGTGACAAACATAAGGCAAAGGAGGGAGATTGCAACAGCCCAGGCACACAGAGTTGGAAACCCAAGCTTAGTCTGAGAGTTGATGCTGCTATTGCTTCCAGCAGAAACAGAAAAACCAAACACCAAACTCCCCATCCCAAAACCCACCCAAACCAACCAAACAACCAACCAAAAAAACTCCAACCAACTAAAACACAAACACAAAAAAAACCCAAACAAACCCAACAAAAAAAAAATTCCTAAAAACTGCCACGTCCAAAGGTTTGACTGAAAAATGAGAGCCTGCTGTACTTCTGGGTTGGATATCAGGAGAAAGGGGAAGAAGCACATCCACGTGGCCCTCTCGTTCCTCACGACACACCCACTAGCTCTGGTTCCAATTCCACCCTCTTGAGGAATTCGGTGAGCGCTGCCAATCAGCCACAGCTATCTATAAACTATCACAAATATTTTGGAACAGCTGCCAGTGGGTTTATTGACAGTCAATTGCTTTAAACTTTTGTTTGGATGCAAATAAAAGCTTTAATCCCATTTGCCAAACACTGAAAGGTTAAGGCAGATGAGAAGACCTTACACCACAGGAAGAAGCTTTTATCTTCTACAAATGTGACTGTCAAAACTTGCAGGGGATTAAAAAGCTCAGGGATAATCTTGTTACATCTAAAAAAAACCCCAAACCAGAACACACAATCCCAAAAGTGAGCAATTTTAGGATCTCAAGCTAAGCACTCTGAAGTCAAACTGCTCAAGTTAACAGAGCATCGAGTAATCTTCTGTGTTGTTGGAGTAGCTATTACAATAAAGTTTAATGTATTAGTAGATCCCATACTGTGACTGCAAAATAAAGCATCAAAAAGCCTTGTCCTCTCTCTCCTGAGAGAAGCACTGCAGAAGTGAGGATATGAGAGGAACGGCTGAACGACTCAGCATGGTTTATATACACAAGGGGATGAAACAGAGCACAGCACTGGCTGACAATATACAACAGATTCCATATGTGCAACACTGGAGTGGTTGGAAAAAGTGAATCATCCTGCACAGAATGCGATGAGCAGTTTATGGCATTTAACATGCACATGAATCTGGGTTCAGAACTTCACAACAGCCCTCACTCACAGCTGGACTCTTATTTATGGGGGGAAAAAAAGGTTTATTTCAAGCAATTTTTTTTTCTTAGTGGGGTAACTGAGGTAATTGTTGTTCTCAGGTGTCAGCAGTGGGTTGCAGGGGCACTTCGTTAGCACACAGCAGCATGCTTTGGCCTGAAGACATTGAACTGACACTGTACAGTATCTTGTGGTGTGCAAAAAAGGGATAGGAGTTCTTGCTGTGCATGTTTTGCTTGAGTTCATGCCTGAAGCACACAGTAAGTGTTGCTAACCCCAAAGATGAAGCTGATTTTTAAAATGTTGATAGCAGTCCTAGCTCATAGAAGCTCCCTGTTTAGAGTAAAACCTCACAGAAGAAAATGAGTAGTGTTGTGTACTCCAGTGGACTCACTGTCTCCTGTCCTTTCATGTCTACCTCAGGGCTGCAGGTTCCTTTTCACCCCTTGTTTACCCCAAGGCTGCAGCCAAGACTAATTCAGCACCTGGCTGAGCAAGCAAGGCAGAGGGACACTTGGGCATCCCCAGGGCCACCTCAGGGCAGTGTCTGAGCTGCCTCAGCAGCCCTGATCAGCACTTGGCTCCTGCCTGTAAGTAGTGGGACAAGCAGTCAGCAA
This sequence comes from Xenops minutus, assembly GCA_035221455.1. NCBI lineage: Eukaryota > Metazoa > Chordata > Aves > Passeriformes > Furnariidae > Xenops > Xenops minutus. The sequence continues at coordinate 5,969,573 of JAWWEE010000030.1, read as the reverse complement.
CTCGTGCATGCAAACCTGAGAGGAAGGGGAGTCGGACAAAGACTCAGGTTAAACACAAGAGGAAATGGATATAGACTCTTGCAATTAAATGAGGATGGCTATATAGCATTGTTGGGAAGGGATCGATAAACTGGACAGTAAGTTGCTTTATTATTAAAGGAATACGAGAAAAGATACAGAAACATTTTTTTCACTTATAATTTAAGACACTATGAAAGAGGCTTTCAAGAAAGGAGAATAAACTGCTTGGTACGGTTCATTCAGAAGAATTCAGCAACGAAGAAGGCTCAAAGTTCTCAAATACTCCAGATCTTTTTGAACTTCAGTACCGTTTTTGTAACACATGACTAGAACCAGTTTTGCTCTTTTCACGTTAGGGAAATGGCCTGTCTTAGAGAAGAAAAAACTTATTGCTGCTCTAGGATCTTCCATGCATGTGCCCTTTTAGTGCTTAAATGGAAAGCTTCTCTTACTGGCTTGAGTCAAACCTGTTCACAGTGGTGGCAGAATACCATCTGCATTTAATTCCAAATAGATAACTAAAAAAAATCAGCAGAGCTTCCTTATTGAATGGACAGCATTGGATTCCTCCTACTCCACACCACCAGAGCTTGAGCAGAAGCTGGCCATGTGGACAAGGAATGGGACATGTGAGTGAAGAGGGAGAGGAACTGATGCCCTTGGGATGATGGCTGGGGGTGCCCCTCTGTGACCTCTCAGGCACTGCAGCGCTGGCCACTCACCAGGTGCCCACTGGAAGGAACTGACACATAAAAATCCAGTCTTCCTTCAATTCATATTGTGTTTAAACCAGACAAAGCTTGTTAAAACAAAAATACACCTAGAAACAAGTTTGCAAACTCAAGAGTCAATGTAATGTTTTCTAAGATGTGGTAACAAGCTCCACAGGAGCTTCTGAACTGAATGAAAAAACTTAAGGCAAGTAACATCAGTGGATGAGACTAATGAGGAAATTCAGATGAGAGCACACTGGATAAATGACTCATCCCAACAGAATTCACATGTTCTTTCAGGAACTATTCAAAAATCCTGCACAGCTTTTGAACTCAAGCAATTCCAAGTCTGATGACAGAATGTTGCTAAATCCCACCAAACCCACAACCATTTGCACCTACAAAGTGTTGTCAGGGCCATATTTTCACAACAACTAAAGGGGGTTTTGATCTGCTGACTACAATAGCTTCCACATACATAAAAGTCTGCTAAGGACAAGACCTTTACCTTCCATCACCTTCTGCAAAACAGCACTGCAGAGACTAGAGCAGTCCTACCAGGCTGTGGAAGAGCAAGGAAACAAGGTAATTTGTCCTGTTTGCAGGACAGTTTCCCAAAAGAGCACATATTTCCAGAGGAGAATTCAGTTCCCATCAGCACGAGATTATGCCCCACATATCAATAATATGCTAACAATTTTTTTATAACCTACAATTTATCTGAGGAATAAAGCAACTTTCAAGATTACCCCTTATGACTCTTGGTTACCCCAACTTTTGTAGGACAGTACTTCAGTTATCTAAAACTTATTTGGCCAGATCCCATACCCTGCCTCATGTCACTTCCTGAACACCCTAATGATACCCTCTCTTATACATAAAAAATAAAAGATACAGCTTTAATAATTTTTACTTAAAATTGATAGTGCTGCTCCTGCCTTCAACAAAGTGCTGCTCCTTGATCTAAACCCTGACGCTGTCCAGATCACTCCCACGATGCCATTCAAACTGCCCAACTAATTCCCTGCTCTAATGAAGAGCGATGTCAGTTCTGGACCACTGGCCAGCCTGGAGGAGCAACTTTGGTTTCCTTTTGACTGACTTGTACGAGTTTCCTTGCTGTGGGAGCAGGAAGGGGGTCAGAGGGAGAAGGAAGGAGGGCTGCACACACCCAGGCCTGCAGCCCAGGACGGGCTCACCAACTCTCGTCAGTGCTTTGCTGCTCAGCTTCAAATCTACCAGTCGCAGACAGTCTTTTTGTACAAACTAATCAGTGCATCTTGTTCTTTCCCTTTGTATCAACCTGATTTTACAGTCTGCTGCAAGGCTCTACTGTTTGCTTCCTTCCCAAAGTCTCCTTGAAACCAGAATACATACTCAGGCCCCAGCTGTTACAATACACCTTCACCTGCTTTGTGGAATTATTTTTAGTATTGCCAAGTACCTACATTCAAAAACAGTGTGTCAGACCACAACACATTTTATGATAAGATTAACAAATGATAACTTTCAATAAACGGATTTGGGGCTTCCTTCAGTTGACAAATATATTTTCTTACTTTTTTTTCTCTTTTTTTAAATATGAGGGTAAAAGGCTTTCTCATATTTCTCTGACTGCCTTTAAGAAAACACTAAATGTCTTCACATTCCTAATACTGTTGCAAAAGTTACAACACACTGCTGTTTCCTGATACCCTTATGCACTGTTTATGTAGCAGGAGTTAAAATGTAAAATTTGTAAGAATTATTAATACATCAAATTTATGTTTTTTATTAAAACTGTAATGCACTAAAAACATAACTCTTATTAATGATACAGCTCATGCTGTGCCCCTTTAGTATTAATATTTGCAACCACTATGAAAACAATTTAAAAGAAAACAGTTTAAGAGCACACAGGTCCAAATCTTGCCTGTGGCGACATCCACTTAAGTCAATGAGGTTAAAAAATGCATATCTCCAGGCAGAATCTGGTTCAATGCCATGTCCATGCACCCCAATGCTCTCCTGAAGAGTTATGCATATTCCACTTACTTCAGCAAGTGTTTTCTCCCTTTTTTTGTACGGCTTTCCTGGGGGATTTAGTTAAGTGACCACTGAAATGCTTAAACTCGCGTAAGAATTCACTAGGACTAACAATAATAAGGTTTTCTAACAGACAGCCTTAGCAGGAGCTAATGCTTACATGTATGGAGACATAAAAAACAAAGATGGATTTCCAAATGATGTACAGAATAAGAACCTTTATAGTGTGGGCCAGTCCTCAGTAAACATGCTAATCCAAAAATTCTTTTCGGTTGAACCAGTTCCTGGATTTGAATTTCTAAGAGTACATATTTGGTAGTGTGCATGTGCACAAATTTATATGAAGAGAAATGTATCTGCATTGCAGGCTTGCTGTTGAAGTGAGAAAGCTGCAAGAATGCTGTGGTTTCCTCCATGGGGAGGGCAACAGAACTATCCTAGGGGTGGGTTGGAGTCCTGAGCTGTTTATTTACGTGTGTGGCTTGCAGGACACATTCACACAGGAACAGAGAGCCCTCACTGGTGGAGCTGCTTGTCACTCACCTTTGGCTGCAATGGGTAAGTCTTCTTGTGTGTCTGGACACCAATAAGAAATAAAAATGCTAAGTAGCTTGTTTTACTTTACAGATCACGTGAAAACCTATTAATTCCTTACATTCTAAACATTTGATGTTATTTGGAGTGTACTGAGAGTGAGAAGTTCTCTTGGAGAAGCAAACATCCTATTTTCTAAGTAATTCTAAATGATTTGTGAGTGATTAAAGATTGCTTTTTTGGATGGCAAGGTCAGCAACCAAGGTGACAAAATATACTCTTTCCCTAGAGCTGTTCAAGTGGCTACTTTTCAAAATAGTGTCTTCCTGTAGGGCACTTTGACCTTCTTCTGGATTTTGTTTGTGCAATGAAATCCCAGTCCTGCCACTCAACCACACACTCCCGCAGATTCCAAACAATGGCAAGTTTTCTGTGGAGAAGTCCCAATTCCCCCTCTTTAATAATACAGTTCAGTCTCCTGCTCTCATATCTCTAGCAGAATGACAGGTTAGGAGCTCTTTTCCACTGTATTTGATTAGTAGAGCTGTATGTTTGGAGGGTTGGGCTGTTATTGCGATTGTTTTGGCATGATGGTAAGCAAGGCACAGGTTTATTTGGAATGTATTAAGCCCTTGACATATTGTACTGTACTTCAGAGGCTCCACAATTTATTTTTTTTTTGTTGCAGCTTGCCTTTAGTTCTTGCCAATTTATTTCTCTTCCTTTTCCAAACAAAGCTAGGATTGTTAAATCCTAAAGAATTTTAATAGCTAGATCCAGTTACAGAGCTAATTTTTAATTTACCATTGTCTGGCCAAGTTTGGACTAAATAGAAAAAACTCTGTAAATGGGCTAAAGAGATGTGACCCACTAACCAACAGCATCAAAATACCCTCTTATTTAAAGGCCTCTGGAATCAATGCTTTTGCTACTCTTCTCCGTGACCATTTTCTGAAATACTGCTTTTAAGAAGTTCTCATAATGTGACCACTGCACTGACAAACAGTTTCGTCTGATCCAGCAATAACATTTCCAGGGGCAGCATTACAGTTTGCCTTGGCTAGTTATTGCCAGAAGTTCTTATTGATTTTCTTAAAGCAACTACAACGTTCGTATAAACAGAGCATTTTTCAAGACAACACACATAAGTGCGGAAGAAAGGAAGGATGTGCTCTTCCTTTTCATTTCATGTCACCTCCACAGATTTGCAGGTCCTTCAGATCAGCATGGTAAATGAAAATTTGAATTAATATATCCTATATATGTTTGCTGTGTAAATCATGGGACAGCTCCCCCGATAGGTTGTGCTGTTTATGCCCAAGTCTCTCCCTTGTTTCAGCACAGCCAGCTAAAGACATTCACTTTCAGGATATTTCTGTGCAACAGGCAGTGAAAAAACCCCACTGACTGAGGTGGGAGCAGGGAAGGAGACAAAGGAAATGTCTTCTGATCGCTCAGGATTTCCTAAGTTTGTCAGAACTCCTCCCAAGCTCCTGGTTCTAGGCTGAGCAAACAAGGCCTTCAGCAATCAAGGAGTTAAGGATTGTTGGGAAGCTGCTGCTCTTGCTTAACCTCCTAATGTTTCTTTGAGGGGGAGGAGGAAACTCCCAGGGCTGGAGTGGGATGGGGTTTGTGAGTGAGGTTGTTTACCAAGGACGCACTAAGGTTTGTAGAGATCTGAGACACTTTCTCTAAGCACAGCAGGGCTCTCAGGGATGAAAGCAAAGAACCCTCTGATCCCTGCTGAGGGGAAGGAGGAGGGGAACAAAGCTGCCTCAGTGGTTTTTAAGGTGACTAATGAAATTATGACACGGCAGCTCCTTTGGATGGACTGTTAAAAATCATGATAGAGGAAAACTCCATTTTACTCTTTACTTTCTCATTGGTTTCTCCATTCCTCCCCTCAGAGAGAGCTGTCCAAAGGTGGAGTCAGAGGGACCTTGGCGGAATGCAAATGTGGATTTACAGGAAGAAAAAAACCACAAACTCCAAACCAAACCACTAGTGGGTGAAAATGAAAAAAGATTCATAATACTGTTCATACATATCATGGAAGAATATTATTTGTCCCTTCACACAGCCCTTAAATTATTAAGGAAACTTTTTCACTAACTTACGAAAAAGACAAGTAATTTTGAAAGGAAAGTAATGAAAAACTGCATGATTTTGATTTAACTTTTAGTTGTATTTATTTTACTAATGATACCTTATGTACAGAAAGCCTTATACAAGTTAAGAGTTTTCAAGTTCCTGTCTGAATATGAAATTAAGGCTTTTGTACCCTTGTTAGGATCCCCAGATTGAAAACATTTATGCCTGCAAATAGTCCTGGTGTGTGTTTTGTTTTTTTCCCCCATAAATACAGTTTTGGGGCTTTCAGCTTGTCAAGCTCATTTTCTGATCAGCAGTGATAAGCAAAATCAAGGGTTTAACTTGCAGTCTTGTTTACAGAATACATACATTCATCCATACATCCATAGCTCTCCTCCTAGCAGATTAAGAACAGTGTATTCTGTAATAAAAATGGCAGCACAGCAATAAAAGCTTACATTTGAACTCAGTTTCATTGATGAAACCACTTACCCTTCAGCACTAACTCATCAGTATTACTTATGTCTACATGGTTGAATATCAGCAATAAATGTAACTTCTAGAAAAACAAGCCTGGAGGGGGTCTGGTAGTGTTGCATGCTCTGAATCAATAATGTGGAGGATTCTTACACAGGTTCTTGAAGAAAAATACAGTGTCAATTTGTTGGTGTGCTACAAGTCTTTCATTGGTGCATTGGTTTCATTGCAACAAACCAACAGGTTGCTATTACAAGGATACCTATGGAGCATGGTGCCATATATTCCTCTTATTAGGAGTTTGGGCATAGTATTTCCACTTGGACAGAGGTCTTATTACAGCCTATCTAGGCAGAGATATTTTTATCAGAAGCCATTTAACATTTAGACAAGCAATTATTCAATTATTCAATTACCATACTGATCAGCAGCTTCTCTTCCTTGGACTCACTGGCAATCAGGAGGTTCCTTTCTTTCAGGTTTACTCATATTCTCGTTCAGATAAATCTAAAGATCTTGTTAGTCTATTTTCACTTACCACCTCTTATTGCACAGTGCATGCCCTGATCGCTTCTAGCTACAAAAGTACTGAACTTGTTTATCATTTTGACAGACACATGATAAAGCATAAACTGGAGCCATGTAATCACTGCATGTAAAAGAAAAAAAAAAAAAGCTTAATTACAAATTAAGGAGATCAGCACTTCTATCACTGTCCCATCTGCAAACTGTCTACAAGCTATTTCACATTGAACTTGCACCGTTCAGTGCATACATATGTCAGCAGGATCAACATCTGAGGCCGTATTTCCATTGTACAGCCTCTCTTGGTCATGATGACAACTCAGCCTGCACTTTCAGACCTTGCTCTGAAAGCTCCTCATGTATAAAAAGGAATTATAACTCCTGAAAAAAGGCTTATCACAAATACACAGGCAAATTGTGTCCATCGAATGACAGCTGGTAGTGGGAAGTGGGAGAGATACAACTGTTCACTTATGAATTCTGTCTGCTTTCAAAGATACTGTCTGGGACACAGCAAGACAAGCAGGAAGAACTGGCACAGAACACTTGTCTTGTGTTTGCCCACCAGGAATTCTGTTGTCAGCGACTTTGCTTTCAAACAGCTTCTCTCTCAAAGGTACACCTAGCAAAGTAGAAGGGGGTTCTTGGATATGCCGCCTATTCCTTCTCACCATCATCCCTCATGCAAATGAGGGAAGGGAAAGGCAGGAGAAATGTCAGCACCTCTTTCAGACACTTAGCATTGCATAAAAAAAAAAATAAATATTCACTCAAAGTACACCAGTCCAACACAAGCCTGGAAAGCAGAACTTGGATAATTTGTTTCCAGGAAAAGTTTGTAGTCGTCTGGCAGCGTGTTGATATTGCTATAAAAATATTTATTCTTAGCTTCTAGCTAAGGTAAAATATGGATGACAACTATCCAACAATTAAAAACACAAGTAAGAGACACTGAAGGAGAAGAAGGGAGACTATTTTCAATGGTAAATATTTTCTTATAGGGACAATATTATAAACTTATTAGCAAGCAGTACATGATGAAGGAGAATGGTCAGTTAACCTCTTTCTAGTACCTTACATTGTAAGCAACAACATCTTTGGTTTAAAAATCAAGTGTTCTGTTTTCATATTCCACTGGCAGACTGAACTCTGTGTGAGGGGAATGTTTTAAGTGAGTTCAGCCCTAATGCTTCAGCTCAGAGGAAGTCAGGCTGCTCATGCCTGGTTGGCTCAGCCTGAGGGACCACTTTCTTTCCTGAAATCCCTGGGAACTGACAAGCAGGGCTGTCTCCTCCACCGATACTCCCAAGCTTCTCGTTTCTGCTTCTTCACCCCAGAGCAATGAACATCTCCCTGAGGGCCACTTTGAATTCCCATTCCAGTCTAACCACAAGGCAATTACCAGAAAATAGGTGTTGCACAAAGAAAGAAGCTGCCACTAGTTTAAGTGCCAGTCCCTCGTACTCAGAAACTTGGAATACATGAGCACATAGAAACCTACATTTTACTGAACAGTGGGGACTGTTTATGGTACTGGATATTCTTGTATATGATTCCAAAGTGATTTGGGAACACAAGATGTGTTTGATGTTTGGTAGTTATAAGAAAGCTAATATCAGAATAAAAAAAGACACCTTAAGGGGATTTTCTATCCCACCAAATGCCAACCCTGGTTGAATTGCTTGCAGTGTTTGGTGGAGTTGGTGGTGCTGATATTGACAAAGCAACTCTTTCAGTGTTCCTATAATTTTACTTTTTAGCAAGACACGAAATTCCCAACAGCTGTACATGGGCACTAATACTGCTGTTCAGAAGGGGGGAAGGTGCAGTGAAGTAAGGTCGTGCTACTCGTTTTTGAGGAACAACCAACACAGTGTTTTTGCACAGTATAACAGTTGCTATTTGTGTGAAGACTTTTGGAATAGGGCTGGTGTTACTGGAATTCACTACAGCTCTTACAGAAGAGGTAATCCCTGAGGTTGGGAAACACTGCTCGTAAACTTGCCCAGACAGTCTGAACCGAGTCATGGTCTGCTTGATTTTTAGGTAACATCCCAAGGTAAGTGTTGACAGCAACTTGTGCAGAACTGTAACAGAGATAAGACACAAAAGAAAACAAACATAAGACGGACAGCTTGACAGTCACCCTGGAACAGCCAGATTTCCTCGCCGACGTTACACCGTGCTAAGGGCAGGTGAGACCTTTTAGTCCTCTGAGTAAGCAAAGAGCCTGCCCCAACACCGAAACCTGCAAGGCAGCCAAAACTCCGAGTTACGGTCCTCACCCTGCTCGCGAGTCGGAGTAAATACCACCACCCCGCTGAAGAGGGTCATTATTTTATCTGCTTTGTCAGTCATTTTGTGCAAACGAAGCTGGGATCGCGATGTTTGCCCGCGGCGATGATGCTTAGCTAGCCCCTGGACGGAGGGCAGCGACCCCGCTGTCTCTGCTGCCCGGGGGTGGCTTGCTGAGGGCAGCCTTCCTCAGCTCTCCCCACACACACACACACACACACGGTCCCGTTTCCCTCCGTGACCAACGAGCCCACAGCAGCGATGGGAGCCCGTCGGGGCGGCTCTGCCCTCACACGGCGCTCAGGGAGCCGCTCGCAGCGCCCCTCCGAGCCAAGGGGGTCCCGCCGGCCCCGAGGGGTGGGACGGGGTGGTCGGGGCCCCGGCGGGGCCGGCTGGCAATGGCAGCTTCCCCGGGACGGGCTCCCCGCGGGGATAAACCCCGCCCGGCCGCTTTGGGGACCGCGGGCTCCGTTCGCCCCACAGACCGGTCCCGGGAGGGGGCTCCGCCTTGCGCCTCGCCTCGTCCTCCCCGGGGAGAGCCCTCGCTCCCGTCCTCCCCGGGGGGAGCCCTCGCCCCGCTGCCCCGGGGGGAGCCCTCGCCCCGCTGCCCCGGAGGGAGCCCTCGCCCCGTCCTCCCCGGGGACAGCCCTCGCCCCGCTGCCCCCGCAGGCTCCGCACGGAGCGGTCGCTGCCGCCGGAGCTTCATCCCGGCCGGAGACATCCCGTGCGCCGGGCTGAGCCCGGACGGACGGCGGGAGCAGCGCTGCTGGGACCGGCCCCCGGACCGGCCGAGAGCCCTCGGGCAGGGCAGGGCAGGGCAGGGCCGCCCTGGGTGCCCGCCCGCAGAGTGGGAACGGGCGGGGAAAAGTTCCTCCCGTGCGCGCCCCGTCTGTCCGTCCGTCCCTCCCTCCTTCCCTCCCTCCCTCCGTCTGTCCGTCCGTCGCCGCGCTCTCCCGCAGACACACACACGCTCACAGCCCTGCTGCCGCCGCCAGCGGCCGGGGGGCACTTTGGAAAGCCGCCCTGGTTCCACACCCAGCCGGCGCTGACATCATTCCCGCAGCAGGCAGGCAGGGACGGACGCAGGCAGGGCGGAGGCTCCGCCGCCAGACGGTCGCAGCCCGCGGAGAGCTGCCCGCCGGCCCGTGAGTACCGCGGGTCTGGGGGGAGCGGGGAGGGACAAACTGCGAGGAAAAGAACAAAAAAACCGGGGGGAAATAGTAAAAATCGCGGGCTTGTTTACTACGACACGCATTTTGTCTGGGTGCCGCGCCGTCTGCGGGCCGGGGCGGCGATCCGGCCGCGCTGGGGCAACCCGGGCGCTGCTCCTCGGGGACGGGACGGGACGGGAGAGGCTCCCCGGCCGGGGCTCCGCGCTCGGACGAGCCTGAGGAAGGTCCGCTCTCCCCGCGGGACAGTCCCTCTCTGTTCTTTCTGTGGCGAAGTCTCGGCGGAGTTCGCGTGTGCTGCAGTAACGTGTGGCTGCTCTTGGCAGCTGCACCCCCGCCTTCCAGGGGAAGGAAAACACACGGAGTTGTAACTCAGCGCAGATTTCGGCTTGTGAAGTTTTTGCCAGCTTTAAACGTTTTTCCACTGGAGTCAAACAGCAGTTTCGCTCGCTGCTGGTTTTTATCTCTATGTAATGTCCCACTTACATTGTGTGCCAGACGCTAGACAGGCAGCTCTCGGTTAACATGGGTTGCCTGCGATATTGAGTATTGAATTTGAGAGGTCAGCTCCTTGTTTGGACATTTCTAGGAAGAATAGTGCACTGCTGGCCTTTCCCCGCCAGACATACCCAGGGCTTGCTCCTACTCACAGAATGGTGCCACCAAGAAACGTGCAGTTCAGTCTCTCTGTTAATTTCTTGGCAGAAATACTTTGTTCACGTGGCTCAGGAAGGTCTTTTATTTTTATTTTTTTCCCATCACCTGGGAATAGTATGTAAGTGATCAGTAATTATTGCAGTTGAGCATCTTAGAAGTATCTTCTGAATTGATACAAGGCTGTGAAGAAACTCACTAAGTAGCTCTAAAATATACACTGGATTTTCTTGGAGTTTTCTTCAGGAACTTTGAAAATAAACAGCTACGGTTGGCTAAGCTCCATCAGAAGGTGAAAAAGTAGAACTTTCTCTTCACTTACTTTCAGACTCTGAGCGTACAGTGCTGGTGTGTTAACTATGTAAAATAAGCCTTCTTGCTTGCCTGAGCAGATGTTTTTTTCTGTCAAATAAAAATAGTCTGTAGTGACTCTTTCATTCAGAGCTGCTCTCTGGATGTTGATGTTGATTTTGAAGGCTTTGCTGTCCAGGCAGAGGAAGGTAGCTCAGGAAAGAGCTGTGTGGCTGGACTGCTGGGGCTCAGGTGCCAGATGGGCAGGCAGACGGTAGGGGACTATTGGGCATGAGTTTCATTGAGAGGAGAAACGTGAATTGCAAGTTTGCTGGAGAGTCCTGCTACTTTTTTGTGACTGTGTGACAGATTAAATCCCGTCCTAGGGAATGCAGCTGGGGTATACTTACCTCAGCTGGTGAAGTCAGAGTGGGAATGGAAACAAAGATATATGGAAAACATGGGTCTTGACTTTTGCTTCAGAGGCATTGAAAGAAAGAACTCTTGCTGTCCTCTGAATCCCCTCATGAACTTGTAGAGTTGAGTTAGGAAATACTGTTGGGATACCTGAGGGAAGACTCATCCTCCATGCTGAATAAAGATGTGTACAGATTGTATCATGCCAGCTGCTTGGCTGACATGGATGCTACCAGGTCAGCTGTCTGCCCAGCCAGGAATCCAGGAATTACTCTGCCAATAGCCATCCGCATTAACTGAGGTGAAATGGAGCAATACTGTGAAAACTCTTAGGAGATGATCAGTTTCTTGTTAGTATGTGCATTGGGGAAGGAAAGTGGTCTCAATATAATGTAAAATAAAACAACAGACAAGACATTACTGGTGTTGTATATGTTGTATTCTTTATTTGTTGTCTGGAAAGACTTCTATCATAAGCACACAACAGTGTTGATTATGCTGTGGATCTGCCAGTGAGGGAAAACAGTGAATTCTATTTGCTTACACAGATTTGAAACCCTGTTGATAAAGGAAGTTGTTCAACAGACTGAGCAGGTCAAGACTGAAGGCTGCTGCAACATCATTCTCTTAGACAAGGATTCTGTCTCAGTTCTTAGATGCTGTAGTTATTGTTGCTGGCCAACATTGCTTAGAAGAAATCAAGATCTCCATCTTACACCTACTTTTGGTTAATGCCATGGACCCCTTGATTTATTAGCATCTCTTGCTCCACAGTTGCCTTGTATCTTTCTCTTACTTCCATTGTCACTGTTTTTTATTTTGTTGTCTCATTTGCCTCAACACTGTTTCCCATCTTGGGTTTGACATTCCTACAGTGATTAGAAGAGTGTTGCACTCATGAGTCCCATAGGGATATTTAGAGAAGCAACACTTTCCTCCACTTTTGCTAGGTATATTAGTCGTAGTCTGTGTCCTTTCATGATGCATGTCCATTTAAAAATTAGATGGATGGCAGCACAAGGAGACTCTTCCCTTTTCACCTCAGCAACTTGAATGTATTTTTATTTTCCACTGGCACTTCATGTTCTATTTGTGCCTAGAGCATCATGTAAGACATGACACCACCACATAAATCAGTACAAGAATGTGTTTAATTAAAGAGATAAATAGGTCTCTGGGGACAAGATCTTTTATACTGCTAGCTGGCAGATGTACTTTCCAGGTCCTCCTCCATGTTCCTGTTGGAAGAAGACCCAGTAGAATGAGGCACTGTGTTACACAGGAACTAATAAGAAAGAGATTTAGTCTGAAGTGAAGCAAACACTTTATGTAAAATCCATGCAATACTTCAGCACAGCCAGATTTGAAAGTAGAAAGGAATGCACAGCTTTTATTGAAATCACATTGGTCTCAGAGGGAAAGCAGGGGAAACATAAGCACAACACTAAGGAATTCCATTCATGGAGCTGTTTGTTAAGGTTTGTTTGGCTTTTGGATGCTCAAAGCAAACCAGTGATCTTTGCAGTGGAGTTTGTCTTCGCTATTTTTGTTGAAAGCTTTGCTATTTTAGAGAGATGATAATTTTGTGAAATATATCAAAATGTCACGTGATGTTCATGACTTCATTAGGAAGATAAGCATCTTAATTCTTAGAAAATAGATCGTGCTGGGTGGGATTCAAGAGAAAACCTGATGTCCTGAATTCATCCATCAAAGGAATTATTATTTCTTCACTGAATGGGGAAAATGTAATTACACCTTTTTATTTTGCCGATGAAGTTTCATGGGCAGGTTTAATGATGGTACGTGCATGCCAGGTGAAGCCTCATAATTTGGGTGTGACCTTAAAATACAACCCTCTGGCTGTGTAGAGATCTTCACAGGAGTCTGTAGGTGTGGCAGAAAGTGGACTGACTCAAATACCCCTTAGAGATGGCTATAGGATATATATTTATGGTTTTACTTCACCGGTTCTTAAAGGCTGTGCTGTGTTTGGAGTTCCACAGGCTGCAAACAGGCAAGGTGGGCAGTATGAACGCTCACTCAGGTGTTTAATGCAGGCAGTAAGTGTCCTGAAATACACCAAAATTCTGGCTTTCTTCCACACAGAAAGTGGCCTTCCAAAGTCTCTGGGTATCTCTGCTGAGGTGTGTGTGCTGATGGTGGTTCTGCAGACTCACCTGCTGCTTGGTTCAAGTGCAGAAACAAACTGAAATCTGGGAGAAGGGTCTCATGTGGAGCTGTGGGGAGCTGGCTGAGCCTGCCCATCTGTCACATGTTTGATGTGCCTTCACCTGGCACTGTGGCTGGTATGAAATGGGGCTCTGCAGAGACCCAGCCACTCCTTGGGCCCCCAGCCTGGCCGAGGTGGAGCCACAGAGTAGGGCAGAGCTGAGGTGGGGTAGGTGAGGGGACTGGGCTGTTTCCCGAGAGCACCAGAGTGCACAAGAGCTGTGCAGCAAGTGTGCTTAAAAAAGGGGTTTGAAATCCTTCTACCTGGACTTGTGAAGTTCACATTGCAACCTCTGAGTTTTGCTTTAATCGCACCAGTTGCAAATTAGGATGTAAACATGGCATTCTGGAGGTAGGCTGGCTATTAACTCCAGTCATATGCTACGGTGTTGCTGTGAAACAAAGTAGTAGTAGTAGTAGTTGTTGTGGAAGAGTTTCTCTACTTTGTAGCCAACTGTTGTACCATCAACAGAAATGTATTTTCACACTCTTGATAGATGATGTGTAAACTCTGAAATAACTAAACAAAATTTCTCAATACAGAGCTAGTCTAAGCCAAATCAAAACAAGGAGTTTGAAAATTTAACAACAGTGAATGCAACCCATTTAATTGCTAGCAATTTCCACAGAGCATCTGCCAAAGTTAAAACAGTATCAGCTTTCATCCTACTGAATTAAATGCATTGCTTTCAGTCTGGGAAGACAGACTTTTTCTGCCTTTGTTTGTTGGTTAATTAGGTGGAACAGCATAAATCACCTGAGCTGTTCTGTTGTATCTGGAATAATCTCTGGATAAGCAGCAGTCTGCAGTCAGTAGACCCCAGGGTCTGAGATTTGCTCATGAACTGTGCTAATGTATAGTCAATGTCACAGGTATGCTTTTTTCTTTCTTTTTGTTGACTAAGACTGAGGATGTGTTTAATCTGTCAACCTGATACAAGGTCTGGTATTATACTTGGTCTGTCACTCCCTGCCCTGCCAAGGTATTGAACAGGGACAACGTTGACACTGAAACGTGGCCACACAGTGACTGAGCAGGGGTGAGGCCAGGCCACACCTCACCTCAGCTATTTGCTTCAGAAGCAGGTTCCCAGGAGGCTTCTCATAGCTTGAATAGCTTACCAGTACACCCCCGGGTCTTTGTCCAGCTCCATGGAACGGCTTCGTCCCCGAGCCAGGGCTGTGCCAGCAGGCTCTGGAGAGCCCTGTGGTTCCTGACCCCTGCCTTCAGTGCTGGGAGGCAGCAGCAGCCCGTGGGGCACCCTCAGACAAGGGGGACAGGCCTGGATCCCTCTTGGAAGCTTTGCCACCCACCTGAGAAATGAATCCTCCCTCCAGGCTGCCTGTGTGTCGTCAGGATCACCCTGTGTCACTGCACGGCCCCACATCAGCACTGCTCCCAGCAGTGCCTCCAGTCCTTGCAGGAGAGGAGGGAATTCAGCACAGTGCCAAGGGCATGGGTATCATGCAAAAGCCTGTTTGAAAACAGAGACCTCAGAGAAACTGTTGGGATTGGCTTCACAGGAGCGCAGAACTGGAGGGTCCTCTCAGGACACCAGGTCTGCAACTCTACTAGCACAGTACGGGATCACATGAATCCTCTTTTTGTGGAGGCTGCTCTCTTTTTCCTGTGCTGTGGTGATTGTAAGGCTGTTCCAGAACGTGATAGCTCAAAGAGTTATAATTTACATCCTAAATGTGCTCACACCTGATTTATAGCCATTTATTTTCATCTGTAAGTTAAACAGTTCTTTTTCCTTCTATGTGTTTGCCTTGACCTGCAAGCAAGTATATCCCCAGTCTGTCTTCATCTTTGAAAATGAACAAGTCAGAACGAGAAGTTCTTGTCTTGTTAATCTTAGGAAAACAACCTTTTAGTACTTTTAGACCAGTTTGGTTGTTAAGAAGGTTTAAATGTAGACCACAACTTTGTTTATATTGAAGTGGTATCGGGTGCACAACAAGCAAACTGGCTGAACAGAGAGGATGTATTGAACACCTGAAATGATGTGTTCTTTATTTTCTGAGAATACAGTTAAGCTCTATCCATACATACTTCAAGTTACAAACATTTTGTAACATGTTTTGCAGATGCCTTTGTGAAAGCTCAGAGAATACATTTATGTTTTGTAAGAAACCAGAAACTGCAGTACAAAAGCAGTTCCTCCTTGCAAATTACTGCTGGGTTTTCTTAAACAATACGTGCTCTTTGAGAACTGATCTCTTGATCCATGGGGTATCTTTCATTAAATACCATTTTTTGTTAGCATTTTCCAAAGGCATGTGAGGTTCAGCATAAACTGAGGGTGGAAGAGCAGACGGTGGATGGCACAGGCAACAATTATGATAGGAATTAGAGATTAATTGTAACCCTTTCAGGTGTTATTTAGTAATATAGCTGCCTACCTTAGATGTAGACATAGAACAGCTGAAATCTGAGATTATGATTATCTAGCATAAAGGTACAGTTACAAGAAAAAGTGCTTTAGGGAAAAAGAATAATATGTAAAAGCTTTACTTTTGAGGAAGATGCTGATTTGTGCTGCTAGAGTAAGAAAAACACAGTCTTTCTGCTGAGCACACATAACCCTCTAAAGAGCAGTTTTGAAAAGATGAAGGCTTAAAGACTGTAATTCAACTATGCCTGTAGTCAAGGGTCTGTCAGTGTAGGCGACTGACTTTGTACCTGCTACATTGTCTTCTCAGCATATAGTTGCTGTTACACTTCTCTTCCAGGTTTTGATGGAGTGTTTGAATACATCTATCTTTAATTTTTTAAGCTTCAGGCTATTTTTTTTTATTTTTTAGGATTTTCAGGAAAGGCGTCAAAAGGCACATTTTCCCTGTAAGTGACACTTCCCCACCCCACAACAGGGCATTGTGTTACAGTTTTCCCATAGGTCCTGCTGATTTTCTTCTGCTCAGTTTGCCCACAAAGGCTTCATGGCAGAGTGACTTTCCTCTCCAGTGCACAAAGCAGGGCCACAGTACTAGGAGTGGTAGGGCAAGTCTAAACCCAGTCCAGACTTGTTTGCAAATAAACGACTGACAGAGTTACAGAAGTGGCAGCAATGCTGGCATCCCTAGGTCAAAACTTTATTAAAGACATTCCTAAGAAATTAGAAACATCAGCTTCTTTGGGTCTCTGTACTCAAAGCTAGCAGTCTGCATTTTTACTGCAATTTGTCTCTTGGTTTTGTTTGGAAATGTATGAAACAGCAGGGTTATAATTTCTCAAACTTTAGAGTTTGGGCTTAATAGCATAGGTCTAATGAGAAGGACAGAGTGAGAAGGGAGGAATTCCAGGGAAGATCTGCCAGACCTGAGTGTAAGCACCATCTGTCCCACTTTTGGTAACCAGGCAGGGTTTCTGAGGAGGAGCCTAGGTGTAGTGTTTATGGAGTCGATTCAGAAAGGGCTGGGTGGGTGTTCCAGCATCCCCTCACACATGGCTGACAGGCAGGCCAAGAAATGAGCTTGTTCACTCTGAGTTTGCTATTGCACAGGGAATCCCACCAGTACCAGTAGGACAGACAGACATCCAGCTGCTGTGATAAGAAGGTTTTACTAAGCTACGGGTGCACATTTATATTAATTGTGGTGCGCACAAAAAACAGACCTCAGGGCTTTGGTTGCAAGGCAAGATTTTCTGGAAGAAGATGGATAAAAACTAAGTTGTATCACATCTTGCCAGTTTGTCTCCAAGTCTGTGTATTTCACTATCAAAATACAGCAAGTCGACTGCTGTAATTGTGCTGGAGGTTGCTGGGTCTTAAAAGAGCCTGTTGCAAGGGCACCAACAAATCTAGACCTGGCAGGATGACTGTACTTTCATTTTCTGCCATTGAGTTAAAAAAAGCATAAGTGTTGCAATTCAAACAGAGCTCTAGAAAATGGTATGGATTAATTTTTGCTATGTTGATTTTTTCCCCACCTACTGTGGTTGAGTGCAGGGAACATTGATTCATTTCCTTCTCATTTCCTTGCTTTGTGAGGAAGGACTTTGAAAAGCAGCTGGAAGTGTAAGTGACAAGCTCTCTTCCTTACACATGAAACAGGTAGCACAAAGAGCTGTGGGCTTGAGTGTATTCTCAGTGAAGCAATTGCTTGTAAACAGAAAGAGCTGATGGTGTCTGTGCCATCCAGGGGCTGACAGGACACTTAGCCCCCTTGATTCCAAGTCCAGCATTAAGTAGGGGCCTGAAATTTTATTTAATGAAGAACACAGATTGTTCTTCATGCTTAGCTTCATACCAGGAAGAAATTAGGTGGGAGCCTATTTACTGCATAGACTGTTATTCTTCCTTTGTATTTCCCTCATGGGTCCCCATGCAATATTGTAGAGGTCTAGTCAGAGCCAGCCAGTGCTTTTTGGAGGTGTCCTGCCCGGCTAAAGAGGTCACTGGTTGAAGGACATGCTGTTTCTGTATGGACTGTTAGCTGTGTAACACCTGGGCATGAAAACAGGTCAGGATTTGAAAGTACACTTGAACAGGAAGAATAGGCTGGATAGGGTCCAGTTCTACAATGTATTCAATTCACTGAACACAGAGTATGTGAGCACAGACTTCCACATCTGTTGGTAGTCCTGTATTTTTAATTACTGAACTACATTTATAAATAAGACTTTAATAAAAGCAAACCCTCATTTTCTATGTAGTTTTGCACCTGTGAGCTCTAACAATACCAGCTCACCTCATGCACCAGAGAACTATCAATATACATTTCTGGGATTCCTGGCAGCAAAGCTTTTGCATGCTCTTTATAAACCTACCTGCAGTGTTAGCTTTAAGATTAGCACTCCTAGAAAATGTTTAAAGGTTGGTTCCTTAAAGTAAGGCTCTCATGTCATCATCTAAAATAGAACTAGATTGCTTTAGTTGAGTTTTCTTTTTCAATATCCATTGATGACACAGGAAAAAAAAAAAGCAAAAGAAAAGTACAAGGATGTTCTTATCTTTTCCAGATTTCTTGAGTGATAGAAATAGAAGGGTTCTTCTGTAGCTGACATGGAAACAATCCAGATGTGTGCCAGCAGGGCAGGGGCACAGCAATGCCCAGGGGTGTGAGGGCGGGTGGCTGCATGGGGCACCTGCGTCAGGGCAGCCTTGCAGCTCAGGCACATGGTCACGGGAAATTTGCTGCAACAAAAAATGCCAGGCAGGTGGTCCTGTGGAAATTGTTCAAAGGATGGATGAATGTCCAGATACCACAGATTCTGAGTAGGGTAAGAGCAATAGTCAGCTTGGAGAACACTGAAAGGGCAAAGTGTAGAAATAAAGTATGAGTTTGAATATTATCCGTCTTGTTTTAAGGAATATGCTCTAAATTACATCTTGTGATTTTGGTGCTCCCAACTGGTAAATTAATGCAGGCAGAAGGAATAAAGAGTCTGGAGTAAGTTGTTTCAACTGGTGTAATTATTTCCTTGGTATTACATTTCCTGATTTTCTCGTCCTTTATGTTATTTCATATTTAGGCATTAGGTGGTTGTTGAAATCCTCAAAGCTTTTGCTGGTTTGGGAGAAACTCTGCCATCTGAACTTATTTCACTTTTGATTCCAGTGCTGAGACTCACACAAAAAAAACAGAAGCCTTCATGGTTAGTAAAAGAAAAAAAAGTTGACAGTATCACTTTGTTCCTTATAAACCAGGGGATTTTATGCAAGTTTAGAGACAATTGTACAGGCAAAATGTTAGCCAACTTCTAAGTTCTCTGTCATGAGACACCAGATGTGGCACAAGAACTCTGAGCAAAACGAAGGGATCATCATGTAAATCAAACATCTTATGATGCATCACAAGACGACAGACTTCTCATGCTACAAGTATACAAACTTTTTCTTCTGAATTCACATATTCAGACTTAACCATAGCACTGAGGGGCAGAAGAACTGACAATTAAGAAGGTTTGCTTTGATTCAGTGTTACACCAGTGACCTCAAGAAAGTTCAGCTGAGCCAAATGCTTGTTGATGGCCCAAAGACCTGCTGTTCGAGTTGCAATGAAACATCTCAGCACAGAGAGCTGCAGGTCTGGTAACTTGTTCAGCAGGATCCTCTGCCCCTGCTTTTGGGTGTGTCTTTTCAGCACACAGAACGTGGGTGAGGAGAAGTCTGCACACCCCCAGCCTCGGTCTGCTGTTCTGCAGCCATTTCACTGCGTTTCTGAGTGTAAACCAGGACTGTCTGTGTTGAGATTTTCTCATACATGGACTCAGATGAAGAGGATAGAAAAGCCTGACTTGATCTTAGGAAGTGAGGGCAGCAGCCAGTGTGGTAGGGTAAGCTTTAACCTTGCCAACGCAAATGAGCACAGGATAAACATACGGTACTATGTACGTGTTTCTCTGGTTGCAATAATCAAGTATGCACAAACATGAGAAATAGCCTGGCAGCAGAGTTGAACTGCATGGGAAGGAATGAAAGCATGTCTTATGGAGATGACATTTGGGCTGGAAAGTAATGATAAAACTTCTACTAAGAACTGTCAAATACAGTGTTTTCATTTTTGCTTGCTTGCTGTACTAAACAGCAGAAAAAATTCAAATAGTCATGTTTCTGTGTACTGATGGACTTTAAAGATACACTTTATCCTAAAGATAAACTGAGGCTGTTTTTTGGCAGGGGTGTGTGTGTGTAATTTGACATAGGTGGCAATCCAGTTTTGTAATGTGTTTGCTTACTACAGTACAGAAATATCGGCACCCCTGGCCTGGATACCTTGTTTTACTGTGCAGTTCTGTGACTGTTGTACTGTTTTATCTTGTATAAAGGTACTTGTCTCTGCATGTCCAGAAGATTGTAGCAGAGGCCCTTCTTAGCCACTTCTGGTAAAGCACATCAGGCTCTCACATGGAAAGTGCAAACTACTGCTTCCAACAGTCAGAGTTACTTCAGGGATTTGAGAGAAGTGGGATGGCTGTGTTCATCCTCCCTGTGCAACATAAGGCAGCACTGGAGTATTACCCAGAAACAGTTCTTCTGCACCAATTGAAAAAAAAATGTGTTGTTAATGCAACTGACCTTCAGTTTTCAATGTGTTTTAGCAGCGTTTGTGGCAAACCTTATTACCACAGCAAATCTGGATGTGTTCAGTGGGATTCTCATAACTCTTTCTGGATTCAGTGGCACTCTGCACTTTTTGCCCGGCAGTACCTGTACATTTCTGCCTTACAGCATACCTTGGGAAGTGGCATTAAGTGCTGAGGCTTGCAATTGAAAGCACTCATGTTGACATCCAATGTCATTCTTACTATAACACCCAGCTCTGTTTTTAATGTCACATGTGATGAGCTGAGTCAAATTTTATGTTCTCTGTTGCCAGAGCTTTGCTGGAGGTTAGTGCAGGGAGGTTCCTGACACAGCTGCAGGTTGACAGGAGAGCAGAGCTGGAAGGGGGCTCTGAAGGTCTCGAGTGCAGCCTCCTGCTCCAAGCAGGGGTTAGTTCAGGACGTTCTGGACCTTGCTTCAGTCAAGTCAGGAAGATATCCAAGAATGGAGATCCCACAGCCTCTTGGGCCCTGTTCCAGTATGTAACCATGTTCATTGAATATAATTAATACTTTTTTTCACAATTGGAATATTCCTTGTTGCAACTTGTGACTGTTGCCTCTAGTCTTTTCATCATGTACTTCTGAGAAGAGTGGCACCATCATCTCAGTTAAAAGATAGCGTAGTGTGTCCAAAAAGCCTTTCTCATATGTGTGTGTGCATGTGTGTGTAAAAACTATTAAAATAATTCAAACCACTTTGGGGAATGATGAACAATATCTGTTGCATCCATGCCTAAAGGCAGTGTACTTAAAAATCAGGAACACCTTGACTTGAGAGCATAGTCGGTATTACTGCAAATGAGAGAAAGTAAAAAATCACTCTGCCCAGGAAGATTTT
Source organism: Xenops minutus (assembly GCA_035221455.1). Lineage (NCBI taxonomy): Eukaryota > Metazoa > Chordata > Aves > Passeriformes > Furnariidae > Xenops > Xenops minutus. Next base: position 5,948,237 of record JAWWEE010000030.1, on the reverse strand, counting down.
TTTCATCTGACCTGTAATTAAGAGACTAAAACAGAAGAGTCAAGTAATGGTTTATTTCAGAGAAGACTCCTGCAAGAGCAAGAAGCCATTAAAACAGCATATATTAGCACTGATAATAGGGCAATGCTTCCAAATCTGCTCAACAGCAATGGAAAAAATGACTGCAGAGCCCTCTATCAAATCACACATTAATACCAGAGTTTTACTTGAAACAGTCTGATCATTTCTGTGCATCTTCTTAATATAGCTGTGTGCAGACTGTTGGTCAGTGAATAGTGCAAAGTTTTGCATAAATTAAATAAAATGTAAGACATGATAGGATTTTAGTCTAACCCAAGCTGCTGGTGGTTCTGTTGAGCAGAATGGCTTCAGCCAGGTTAAACAGCAGTGCCAGCTTGTTTGCTCTTGCAGGTGCCCCTCATTTTAAAAGAGTGAGGCAAAAGCCCCTGGCAGGTGGCAGCTTCCACAAGGGTTTCAGATGCTGTGAAAAGAACTGTGTGAACAGTTGTGAACCTAGAGAGAGTCCCTGAGAAACAGTTCATGGGGAATAAGAAACAGAGGGATCCAGCTAGTCTGCAGAATAGGATGTTGCCAAAGTGTTTGGTTAGTAATATATTATTAGGGAAAGAATTCTGAATCTTAATGCAAAGAGTATTCTCAGAAATTCTCCCTGTGCAGATGTAACTGTGCCCTTCCCCTGCTCGTAGGGAGAGGAAAGGAGCTGCCTGCTGCTGGGAGAGGTACCCAGGCTGTCTGCAGAGGATTGGCAAAGGAAAAGGTTCTTGCTGAGGGAGTGGGAGGACCTTGAGTCTCCAAAGTGAACTTTTACATTCCAGCATTGTCTGGAGTGGAGGAGGACTAATAGTTCCCTCTGAGAGACGAAGTCCAGAATTTCTGCCTTGAGAGGGATGCAGACACTGTAGTAGCCTCTGTGTCACTGCTGGCTGCACCTCAGGAGAAGGAACTTTGCTTCCCACCCACAGATCACACAGAGTTTCCCTGAAAGAGCCTCGTCCTTCCTCATTGCTGGTGTGCAGGCTGGGATGAACCACAGAAACTTGTTCTTGCTCTCCGTGGGAAGGGAAAGTTTCTAGGAGTGACTGAAGCCCACGGATCTTTCTGTGGACTTCTGGGATCCCTGCTCAGGTGTGACAGATTGGATAACCGGTTCTTGTTGTCATTTCCTGGTATTAGTTACTTGGAAACGGCCTTTCCTTCCTATCCCCCAGTGTATTTAACCTCTATATCAATGGATCTGTGTGCACAGAAGTTGAAGCAGCTCATGAAAGGAGCTGTTGCCAACAAGTCAGGAGGAAGTATCTAAAGATGCCTGTTGTGAAGGGTCTTCATAACAGAAACATCAAACCTTTCTTACTGTCCTTTTTTGTTTGTTTGTTTGTTTTAAAGACAAAACAAAAGCCTTTTTCATTCAACCTTGGCTTTATTTGGGTAAAACATAAAATGTCTTCTCATCAGCCATACATGTTTATCCTTCCTGTTGGAAATACTTCTGTTTATGGCTGAAAACAGTAAAGCAAAAACATTCACTTATTCACTTGATTAAAGTGGATTTTTCTGTGCTGACAAGTCTTGATTTTACAAGATTGGTTTTAATTATGTTACATCTTTTGGTCTCTTGCTTTATGATACTTCATGTAATAAGATGAAATTGTATTGTTATTCTTAAAATAATACTGAGTACAATTTCATTCTCTCTCCTTATATGGCAGATGACTGTTGCATTATTGTCTGCTTAGATACCATCAGTGCAAGAAATGAAACTCAGAAAAAACCCAGCCACAAGACAAGAGGGTGCTGTGCAAAGACTGGTACATTTCACAATGAAAATATTTTGATGTGGCATTATACAAACCCACAAAATATCTTCTTTTCCTTCTTCCTTTCATTCAAGCAAGGCTCGATAGAGAGCTGTGAATGATATTCTAGAAGCAGAACTGGATTCAGAGGGCCTTGAGTCATACAGCAGAATGGGCTCGTTGGAGGAAATTGCCACTTTCTGTTCTTTGTTGTGGCCAAGAAGACAAAGTTTGACAGAGAGGAAATGAGAAGGAATACAAATTTGAGTAGCTGCTTTTCCTATTTTAGGATTTGACTTGGCTTTCTCATTCAGTCATTCCAAGTAGATAAGGATATAAAGTTATCCAATCATTTTTCCCTAAAAACACTTTAATACTGTTTGCCTTTGAGCTTGTTATAACACTGTACTGCAGGGGAGATGTAAAGGATTAGTTTGGAACTTCCAGTCTCAGTTCAGTGTGCTATTACACTGTTGATTATCTTTGTGTTAAAGTTTTGCAGAATAGTTATATTTTGACCCAATGAGAATTCCAGGGGAGCTGCTTCAAAGTGCTGTCAAAGTAGTCCTTTTATTTTGTTAAATTATCCATGTGGTTCATGACTCTAGTAAATGGCAGTAGGAGAGAGGGGATTAGACAAAAAAATCATGGAAGTCCTGGAAAAAAGAATATAACTGTCCTTTCTTCTGGATATTTGCTGTGATATTATGTGAATGGAGTAATTTGACATAAAAGAATGTGTCCAAAGCAAAGGACGGGGAGAAACGTGTGTTCATGAATGATAACCTGCAGATTATGTACAGAATGGTGCATCTCAAATGCAAACAGAAGATCTGCCAGACTGCAGATTCCTTACAGCATATAGTATATATAAACTGGCAAGCATTTCTATACAAGAAGAGGAATAGATATACCAAGCAATTGCACTTTTCTGTCTATTAGTAACAGTAGTTTTCCCTAACCTATTTGTTATATGCCCACAGATTTCCTGGAGATTCCAGTTAAATACATTTTCTGGTTCCTTTGTACATAAGAATATATTTTTTTTCATGTGAAATTGTAGTAAGTGGGTTAGATAAGGTATGAAGATAATTGGTAGCCTACAGAGAGTATTAAGGGACTGAACATAAAATAACTGACTGGATTATTACATGACTAATGGGTTTATTCAACCCTACCAGTCAAGGCAATATATTGAAGAAAATGGTAGTCCTTAGTCATTATTTAGTGGATAAAAGTTGAAAAAGGACATGAGACCTAAGGCACAACATAGCTGTTAATAAATCTAGAAGGTAGTTCTTGGCGTACTTAATCTTATTCTACAAGCATGTTTTCATATCTGTTTCCTCCTACTTTGAAAGGATGGTTGAAACAAGACTTTGCTATACCCAGTGGAAATGCCATCATCACGTGCACATGAGACTATTAGTTGAAAAGCACTGCTCTAAAAGCCAACATGAAGGACTTTTCCATCCCTGCTGGAGAGGCACACAGAAAGAAACTTCTCTGTGTGTTTACTCACTGCAGCCATTCCGCTGGAAGGTTGCAAAATATACCTTTTGGCTTCATTTCAAGTTGTGATTCATTTTAACACCAGTGATGCTGGCTAAGTATCTCTGCAGACAGAACATGTGCTGTGGACTCAAACTGCACCCGATGGTCCTGACTCTGAGGGCCCCTGGCTCTGAAATACTCATGCTGACCTTGACTGCTTCCAGCCACAGAGAAGCAGAGGAATTGCAGGCTGATCCACCGACAGCTTTTAAAGGTTGTTCATATCTGCCCTTATGTTTGACAGATTGGTCTCAGACTAAAGCCTCCACAGAGCAAGGATGTTGATTCTTCTGGCTTTCATTATCGTGTTTCACATAACCTCAGCAGCACTGCTGTTCATCTCAACTATTGACAATGTAAGTGCCATTTTCTTTTTCTCTCAAACATGCAGGCATTTCTCTGCTTCATAAAAATTGAGTTTTTCTTCTGTAGTTGGCTTGAACTCACTGGGAGCACATAAGGTGGAGCTATGGGAAATGGTTCAGCTGGATACGAGGGAAAGGGAGGGAAAAAAATCTACTGTCCTTTTATATCAAGTACATGTGAAATGAAACAGCTCCTGATTAATGTGTGGGGATGATTTCAGTCGAGGTGTGCTTTGCATCAGAAATGGCTGTCCAAGATGCCCAGTTAAGTCACGAGTGGCCCCATGTCCATTCAGTTGAAGCAGTTTCAGCACAAAGTTTTAGGATAATTTATATTGTATTCTTTTCAAATTTCAATTTTATTTTTTGTGGCCAGAAAGAATTTACCTTCCAATATTTACAATCCAATAGTTACATCTAGCTTTCAATTTAGTTTTCCTCTTTCTAAAACAGCCCACTATCCTGATCAGTAGTCTGTGCACTGGACTCTCTAAGAGGTCTGGTGTGTGCACAGACTTCTGGGATTAAAAAATTTGCTGCTGAAAATACTTTACTGTTTAGTGAAGCTGGTTTGAATCCCAGTTTCCAAGACAATGCTCCAATCGAAATGATGTGCTACCCACAAGTTTTTATTGCAAAATTGTACAAACTAAGATGTTATCTTTCAGTCAGCTGGTTGATTTGTTCCATGGAGAGAGGTCATTAGTTGAGCACTAGAGCAGGTTGTCTTACCCTGTTCCTTTGAATATTTGGAAGGCAAGGACAGTGGGCAAAGCAACTTATTCTCAGTTCAAATCTGCTACGTACAAACCAAGTTATTACAGAAACAAAACCCTATGCACTCTGTGTCATTAGCTATACTTTTAAGCAATGTCAAACTTAAACTGTGCAACCACCTTCTATTGGATTTTATGATCTTCAGAGGCTTTTTATAGTAATGAAAATAACTCTGAAAAGATTATATAGTGCTCAGAGCTGAAAAATAATATATTGAACTTGGCCTGCAAAATCCAAATGAGAAAGTAGTGCTTTTTCTTAAAACAGTGTTCCTGTTACACATATTCCTACTCCCATTAAAGTTTTTACTGCAGTATTGTTTGCAGAGCTGCACAGTAAGCTATGAGGTTTCTGGAGTGCCTGTTTAAGCAGCAGATCCTACCAGGAGTCATATTTAAAAGTCGTATTTTGTACAACTCTAGTCAAAACAAAGGCCTGGGTAGCTATTGGAATGGGAATGGGTTTCCTGAGGAAATGCCACTGTGTGGAGTGCTTGTCGTTTTCCAGGCTACCATAAAAATCTGTTCACATACTGCAGTTCCACTTTACTTTGAATGTTGAAACCTCAAACCAGAAATACCACAGGAGGATCTTAATTTGTCAGTAGCCACTACCAGTCGGATGCCACAGTGTCCAAAATGCATTTGTCCACTGACAGTACAGCTGCATTACACTGAGGTTCATCAATTCAGTGTCAGGAGCCACCACATTTATAAAGGACTTCTGTTTCATGGATGTAAACCCTGCTGTTTCCTGCAAATTAGCAAATGCTGTACCTTTAAAGAGATGTGCATCCTGAAAAGGGTCTGGATGCACAAAGCAGATCTTGTCTAGGTGTCTTCTGGAGAGAACAATCACTGACTACCCAGAATTTCTGCCCAGACAGTGGAAATCCCTTGTGCTTTGGGGTGTTTAAGATTCCCTTTCCTACTTTACAGAGGTCTAAAAGGAGATTGACATATGGATGATAACACCCTTTATTCCAAAATACCATTATATCTCACGTTTAGTTTGAGTGGTTAAGTACCAAAAATGAACAGAAAACTTCCAGCTGTACAGCTGATGAACACCTAAGGAGTTTTGTGGGCTTTTTTTGAATTTTTTCTCTGTAAGAGCCCTTTACTTTTATGTTTCAGGCCTGGTGGGTAGGAGATAACTTTTCTACAGATGTCTGGAGAATTTGTACCACGAATACTAGCACCTGTATGGCTATTACTGATCAGTTCAGAGGTGAGTATCCCTCCATGCCTGCCTCTGTTCCTTTAGCAGATCTGGTGAAATTGTTGTGAAATTTGCAGGGGCACTAATGTAATTATTCAAAAATCTGCATCCTCTAAGTGCACAGGTCTTCTAAAAACTTTAATATTAATTTTTCCTTTTGGAAAAGCAACTGTTCCATTAGTTTCTGTGAGAGAAAAGCAGAAGGAACTGTCGCACGCACTTAAAAGCTCAGTGCAAGAGGGTAAACACAACTAACAAGGATTGATAGAGTTCTCAAAAAATTAGATCAGGGAAAACAGCAAAGTCATCTGAAAGTGACAGAATTTGCTTCAGCATTGAACTTGCAAAGAAGAACCTAAAAATACTGTCTGTGTACAAGAATGGGGGAAAAGTAGAATAAAAGCTGGAGTTTTAACAAAGAGGCCTCAATGTACAACCCATCGTAATACCCTGCTTTGCAAAAAAGGAAGGTATTCCCAAATGTGACATTTGCTTTATTTCTGCACTTTCAATCTGGGTGTATATTGAAGTGGTAGATAATTTGAAGAGCTCTGTACTTATGTAGTTTTGCTTTCCAGCCATGAGGTTGGTCCAGGGCCTGTAATGTGCAGTGAGATGATCCATTACAGACATAGCTCAGCTAACAGGGATTTAAGGGTTTGCGTGTGATGCATTGCTGTGCATCCACTGCAGTCTGGTTCCCAAACTTGTGGGTGATGGGTAGCTCAGGAATGTCTGCAGCTCCCAGAGCTCTGGCTGCAGTGGCTGTGGGGCCACAGAGAGCTCAGGGGCTGAGCAGTTACACAGAGCAGCTACATGCAGTTAAAAATTTATTGGTTACTTTAGCTCCTAGTTAGGGAATTGACAGGATAAAAACCCCAAATCTTTTGTGCTGAGTGTGGATATCCTGTCTGGTTACATCTGCCTGGGTAGGGCTGTCTGCAGGTCTGGTGGGAGGCTGGGCTCTGCATTTGTGAGCCAGCTGGGACAGCTGGCACTTTCACTGTGCCTTTAGTATGCTGATGGTAGCAAAGGATGTGGTATGGGAGAAAGAGTCTCTTCAGTATTTTTATTTGGTTTTATGAGAAGCTTTTAAGAGTCTTCAAACCTGTGGCTGCATTAATACCAAGGAAGCAGGGAAGAACCACCCTAAGGCCATGCCCGCACAACTGGTTTGCTGTGTCTGCTCAACTCCTGCTTACAGGACATAGTTCTGCTCCTCTACACGTGGCAGAAGGAGCCAAAACGGAGAAACTATTTTTCATCAAGGCTGCTTTTGTTTCTGCAGAGTATCAATCAATTCAGGCTGTTCAGGCTGCCATGATCCTATCTACTATTTTCTGTTGTGTGGCATTTCTGGTTTTCATTCTTCAACTCTTCCGCCTAAAGCAAGGAGAAAGATTTGTGTTAACCTCAATCATCCAGCTCCTGTCATGTGAGTGATTTTTCAACACTTGTAACTTTAATGATGTTTTTGTGAAAGTAGGAAAGGGAAGGGGAAAAAGGTTTCAAAAAGAATGAGCTGCATGAGAAATTTGTAGGGCTCTTGAGGCCATAGGTTATCCTTCATATTTGTTTAAACAGTGAACTGGTCCCTTCTGTAATGTTGAGGCAGTTAAAACATGGGTGTCATCACCGCTCAGAATAAAGTAATTTAAACTCTGAAGGGAAACAACATGAGATTCTGAACTTCTTGAACAAGTTAAATAACTCTGTAACTGTTGCAGGCAGGTAATGCCTTCATTTTTTGTCAGTCTTTAAAACTCTCCAGATGTTCAGAATCAATTTCTGTTCACCGCAAAAGACACAGGTACACAACAGCCCTTCAAAATCAATCCATGCCAAAGAAACTGCAAATACGTGCTGAAACGCTTCCAGCTTAGCCTGAGGATGGAAAACAAGGGTCTACAAAGGACGGATATTGCTGGAAGCAGCTGACAGAAGAGGGACAGTGAACAGTTGTTATGTATATTGCTAATATTTCAAGATGCTAAACTCTACCATTTTCTTCCTCCTCCAGGTCTGTGTGTTATGATTGCAGCTTCCATTTACACAGACAGGCATGAAGAACTGCACAAGAGCTATGAATATAGGATGGAAGTTTCTAAAGGCCAATATGGCTATTCCTTCGTCTTAGCCTGGATTGCATTTGCCTTTACCCTGATCAGTGGCGTTATGTACTTAGTATTAAGGAAGCGTAAATAAATGTCAGCAGCTACTTATTTCTGTCACTGCAGTACAAAACCAAATTCCAGTAACCATTTTGTATATAATCATTTACATGGTTTTGTAGTAAAAGTATTGTTTCTCTAAAAATGTACTGTGTTCTTGATATGAAACAAATCACAAAAAAAAAAGAAGGCAGGTGAAATGGAATGCCTGGCACCTACAAGTCAGGGGTTGGAGGAGGACAGAGCCAAGCTGTTTCTTTTATGTATTTCATCATCATAAATGGTTTTCCCTTTACCAGACATGAAGAGTTTCTTCCTGGCCTCCAGTAGGTTACAAATAAAGCCCATGCAAATTAGTTTGTAAGCAATATCCTAACTATATCCTGGACAGGATTCATCCCTTTGGAAAGTGGTAGATATAAGGCGTTGTAAAAAACGAGGCCCAGATCGCAATGAAAAAGCAAAGAATTCTAAAGCTCAAAGCTGCACTCAGAGTGTCTGTCCTGGCAGAGGACCAGTGTTCTGCTCTTTATAATGTGCAGTAAGTGTCATCAAGTTTTTATTAAAACCACTTGCTTTGCAAAAGTAAACAACTCTTCTTTGTACTCCAGTAAATGTTTCTCTTGACTCTCCTTCACGTTTAATTTAAGCACAGAGAGCCTTTGGCGGGAGAACTCACCAGCAAGTTCACTGTTCAGCTGGACTGGCACAGCCCGAGCAGGGAAGGAATAGCCCACTCCAGTCCTGAATCCCTTAGTTCTTGCATTGTGTGTACCCTTTCTGGAAGGGAGAAAAGGGAACCAAGCATTACTTTGCCTTCATCTGCAGATTTCTAAGCAAATCAGTGATCGAGCAATGCCAAATTTAGTTTTCTACAGCCAAACTCAGCATGTTTATTACACTGGGCTTTTATCATGTAGAGATTTCGTGGTTAACATGGCCTTTACAAAAGCATTCCCTGAGTCTGCCCATTAGGAAGTTGGCCTTTAAAAATTCATTTTAAATTCCTTTGTGGATTTTACTGGAACTAAACAGTACTACAAAACAAATCAGAGTGCAATTACTATGCTTATGAATTCCCGGCTAGGTTTTCAAGATAAAATGACTTGGTGGTTTTTATTTTTCAGTAATTTTGTGAGCTAAATCTATGCTTTAATCCCAGGTTTAACTGCTCAGCAGTGTAATACTGGCTGTGGCTGATGGCAATTTTGGAGCTGGGAGATCAGTGTGGAGAATGAATTAAGTGGCCTTTACTGGTTAGCCACAGCTTTGATGCTCAAGTTCAGATTTGATGTTTTAAAACCTCTAACCATTTATTTATTTCAGTATATTCACTACAGCTGGCCCAATACCCAGGCAATAAAGAATAGGTTTTGAATGAGGTATTAAAGTAGAATAAATTCAGTATCACAAAGCAGTGTAGCTCTACTGGATGAATACTTAATACATCAGTTGAAGTATAATGATGTAAAATGTAGTAGGATGGTGAATTACCTGATTCCTTCAGAATTGTCCTTGATTTATCACAAAGTTCAGATGCGTAACTGTATTGGAACAGTCTCCAACTTGAGTAATAGGTCATATAGTTCCATCTTCATTCATTCAACAACCTAAAATGCTTTGGCTTTGCTATTTGTCTTTTGGGAGCAAAGAAGGCCCAACAAGACTGCTAAAAAATTAGGATGAGCAAACAGGACAACTCAGTAAAACAAATAATAGTAAAAAAACCCCATCAGTTTGAAGGAAACATGTTCTTCCCAGTCTAGCATGACTCTAGTATTATGTCAGGGTTTTTTCCTCACAGTGGGAGTGCTGTTTTTCAAGAATTATTACCCTACTTTTTAAAAAAGTATCTCTGCAGTTTGCTGAATACATTTCAGGTTCAAAACCTGAAATGAATAGATGCAGGTTTAAGAATGAAAGAAGATACACTATTAGCTATGCATTTTGCTAGATTTAATAAAACATAAAAAAGGGAAATTCTTAAGCAAATATGGATTACAACTGTCTTGTATCTAGAAGACAGTCCTGTAAAATTCTAAGTTAAGCTGTTATGCCACTGACTTGCAGAGATGTTTCAGTTTCTTGGCTTGATCATGCTCAGGTCATTTATAGAGCAAATATTTTTAAAAAAGATGTAGATATACATGAACACACAAATTAATTTCACAGTAAAAGCTCTGTCACTTTAATTAGAAGTGAAAAACACAGACACAATAAACATTTGATGCACAACACCACCACTTGTGTACAAACAGCAGCATACACATGATGCCACATAGAACAGACATCAGGAATGTTCTGCATAGCAAAACCACAAATACCAAACCAGTTTGAACTAGAATTTTAGCTGGACAAACATATTTTAGGATATTCTTTTTACCTGGTATGCCTTTAAAATATACCATTTTCTATGCTCTATATATTCTGAAACTGTACATGAAAATAAAATTAAAACGTTCTTGTACTGTAATAGCAAACATTTAGCAATCTGACCTTGTCTTTAAGCTTGGGATATATTTATACAATGTTGGATGAGAAATAGAGTATTTGTGTGAACAGGTAAAATTAAATTCTTCCTGCCTCTACTAGAACCACAAGCTATTTTTGTCCTTTGTTGAAGACCTTTCAGGGTAAGCAGGGAAAACACTAGTGTATTGAACCTTTAAATGTATGGTGTCAATAGCTACTGAGCAGTGCAAGACCCACGGATGCTCTGGAAAGTACTTCTGAGGGTTTTGTTATTTTTCATCATTTGTAGAAACAGCTGTGTATTTAAGATGAGGTTGAGTGCATTGACCATGTGAGCAAATAATGTCAGAAACAGGCCAGTTCCTTCTGTATCTGCTCAGGTTCAGGCTTCAGGTTTGCACTGAGGAGCCAGCAGCACACGGGTTTGTACAGATCCATTCAAAACACCCCCTCCCAGCTCCCCTCAAATAATTCCCAAACCCCATAGAACTTCTCCCTTCTAATCATAGTGAACCAAAGGAAAAAGTTCAAACTATTAAAATATTCCTTAGCAGCTGTGAATCTACCCTGACATTTTTTGCCCAGCCAGTAAGCATCTGAAGTACAGGGAACAACCTTGGAAAAACAATCTAGAGTACTTATGTCAAGATACTTTTTAAAAAATACGTTTTTCTTTATGTATTCCATCCAGGACAAGAGAAAATGAAGTTGTACCTTACTGTGCTATGAGATATCTTTAATAAACAAAAGCACTATAGGTGATAGATCTGTGCTGCTTAGACATTAACTATTTTTTTACCCCAACTACATCAACTATTTGTTTATGTGGTTCTTAATGTGTTCAAAATAATGGAGAGACTGCAGAGCTGTTCTTATCCTGAGCATCATGGAAGCTTGTGCCATTTAGCTCAACAGACAAAACCGAAGAATCCTTCCTATAATTTCTAAAACCAGGAATAAGATGAGCCACTACCTTTCCAAACACTAAAGAGAGCTAAGATCCCTAAAACCATAGTTCGTCAATGCTATTGAAATAAAGAAAACAATGAAGCTCAAAATTTTATTTTTGATTTCTACCCTATGTCAATAATCCCCTCTGAAGTAGTAAGATGAAAGAAAATGAAATGTGGAAGTAAATTAGTTTTGAAAACAAGACTTAATTTTCAAGGCTGTAGAATCAAGCTTAAAGACTTTATGAATAACATTCATAACAGACTGTAATAAGTAAGAAACATGAAGAAATTAATCCTGTCTACAGTACAAATAACACTCTAACTTGAAACTCACTGCAAGTAACAACACAATACTGAGGAACAGAACAGCAGCAGACCATGTGATAAGGTACTCTGGGTCTCCTAAAGAGTCTAAGTAGTTACAGCTTGTGTATCACAAAATGGTCTTTCGAAGCCACAGAGATCTTTTCGCTGAATGACAAAGTAGTACTTTTTGGGATGAGAACCTGTGATAAACAGTAAGGCACTGCAAGTGGCACAGCCCTTATCTGGCCTATTTTCTTCCAATGTGATGCAGAATTATTAGAGGTTTTAATGGAACAGATCCAGGTGGTAACTGCATAGGGAAGTGCACATTGGGTCAGTGTCTGGAAGGGTCCATGGCAGTGCAATCCCCTTCACATTTTACATGACAGCCTCTCTTAGGATTCTGAGGAGGGTCTGTGAATTCTTCAGCAAGCTCCGGACAAAAGGGATCCTTGGCAAGATGTGGATTCTTGGAGGAAGATGTGGAAATTGCTTCAAAGTCTGGGCACCAAGACAAAACGAGTTGTTAGTGCAACAACAAATAAGCTGCTCACACTGCTTTATATTCCTACTAACTTAGCTTCATGTAAATACAGAAACTGAATTGCTGCTCTCTATATTTCCAGACTAAGAGCAGTGGCCCTGATTACCTTATGTTCATGTATTCATATTCACACTGCACCGATGAGTAAAATTGCAGGTGCCTTCTTGGGATTCAACTGCTGTAATAAATGTCAATAGGTATGAAACCAATCTCAGTGATACCCAGACTATACAATGTGGTGCAGATTTTGGACTATTATACTTCTCCTGCTTGAAGAAAGCTTTTGCTCCATTTCTCTTCAAAACAACCCCAAAAGTTGAACTGTCTTTCTAAAAAAAAGCTGGTTGTGTTGCTGTCATAAATGCTATAGTTCAGAAAACATCATTTAAACCAAGTAGGATCATATTGTTACAAAGGAAAGGGTAGGAATGTAAAATGGACACTGCTTCAGACTTAAAATCTTCTTAGTATATTATGAGTGAGAAGTAAAGAAAGTACCATATTCTCTCGAGAGTTTTTAATATTACTTTAGATATTTTTATTTGCTTTTTAGCATAAAAATTTTACATTTCAAGATCAGTATTGAAGAATTAACACTTTTTCGGAAGTTAAAAGCCTAAAAGCTCTTCAGGTAAGTTTAAACACTGTTGCCAAATGTTTTTATACATTTTTAGGCATGACAGATTTGGCAGGGAGGGAAAGGAAGCAAAAAAACGAAGCAGAGAAAAAAGATAAAGGGAGCAGGTTTTGGGGTTGGGGGTTTTCCTGTTTATTTCTGACGACGGTATGTCCTGGCACCCCTTGGGTGCTTCTGTAGAAAAATGTTTTACTGTTCCACTCTTGTTACAATGGAGCCTCCTCGTGGCCAAAGAGAAGCCTTCTCCTTCAAAGCCCAGCTATTCCAACACTGTTCTTTTCCCACTTGAAAAGGTCTTTAAAAAGCTTAACTTTCCATCAATCTCTAACCATCCTGCAGTGTGCAAACGCACAATTTAAACTTGGCTTTGGCCAGTGGAAAGTCCGTTTTGGAGTGGGCCAAAACTGGCTCTGTCCGCTGATCCCAGTGAGCCAACTCCTGATCTCTTCTCAGAGAAGCCACCCCTGCAGTCCCCATGACCAGAACCTTCCCAGGTAAACTCAGTGGACATGGTGCTATGATGCCACAGAGTTATATTCTCCTTAAAGTGGCCTAAATTTTTACACAGTTACACCTCAGGCATTAAATTTAGGGAGATGCTGAAAAGTAAATTTAAAAATTTTTCTTTTACCTTCACTATTATCGTGGTTTTCTTCTTTTATATGGATCGCTTTGAGTTTACTTTCCTTCATTTCACTCTATAAAACAATGCAGAATTTCAGTGGAAGGCTTTTCTTTTATCAAGTGTCTCCAAGACTACTTAACAATTGGCAGAATGGAACACTGTTAGATTTCTTACAACAGAAAATTATTTTAAAAATGCAAGTTATATATCTCAAAGTTAAAGCAAATAAAAGCAACACTTGGTGGTTCACAACAAACTGTTTAGAATATCATCTAATGGCTTGAGAACATTTCTTAAGAGCTTTCACCCTTAAAGCTTGTTTTAAACCTCCAAATTAAAATTTTAATTTTGAGGCTCGTTATCTTACTGGACCTTGCTCTGTTTTATGATTTGGCTGAAGTGTTTGAGAAAAGGCCAGAAAGATGGGAAACAAATGTTGTAAAATGCTGTAAAATGTGTGAAAGCCTTTTGTCACATGCAATTCTTTTAGATGTGAAAGAACAAAACTGCTTGATTCCAAAGACGTCTTTTGAACAATCTGTTTTTGTAAAAGAGAGAACTCTTTTTCATGAAATATACAGTCAACATAAAATAAGAGGTTGACAATTCACAGAACTACCTCTCCCATAAGATTAGCTAAAAGAATTTCAGCACAACAAAATACAATCCTTCTAAGGACTTCAGAGATTCCTATTCTTCTTATCAAATGATCCTGTTCTTCTTATCAAATTACATGACAATGTAAAAGATGTAATCTTAATTTTAGTACTATCAGTACTGCCTAAGGAAGTGGTTTTTAACTTGCAGGTCATGGCCCCAGTGCAACTGGTGGACCAAACAGATGGTGGAAGGGGCAAGTGTGCTGTCAGAAGCTTTTACTTTGTAATAAAGAGGTCTGGCCCTTCACTAGAAAAATCTCAGTGTCTCTCCAACAGGACAGCATCAAAGCAAAAGGTGTACACACACATATTGTCTATGCCCTCCTTTGAGTCTGTTTATTAAGAAAAATATATGTTGTAGTCTAAAATTTTGTGTTCCTAATGCCAGCAATAGCAACTGTCAAACATAGCCATGAAAGCTATGAGGTTTCAGTACAAATAGGCATTAATGCCCAGCATCTACATCTGCATCTGCATCATACCTGAGGAACAGCTGCTTTGGAGCACACTCCCTTCTGAGATGCTATCACAGGATTTATACGTCTCTCTAGCTTTGATACTTTCTTCTGCAACAGAAAACAGACACAGCAGCAGTTAAGAAACAGAGTTAAACTGAAATAAGGAATTTATGTGTTACTGTCACATGAAGAGCAGACAGTGAATGAACTGCAATGACCAAAGGCTAAAAATAGAGCTATTAACAACTTATCCTTATGTCACACAAAATCAAAAATTTGCATACTTTTGGGGTCTTTCTTTAAGGTACCATAATAGTCATATGTTATCCACATGCAAAATATTCCCACAGTCATGCAAAGAAACTTACCAGTAACATTTTAGCTATTTCTTCATGGGGTTTTGCACATTCTAGTTGTTCGACTCTTCTCTTTAAACTTTCCAATTTTTCATTAAACAAGACAGTATTTAAATCCATCTGCTCACCAATCCTAAGTCTGATCTAGAATAAAGAAATGCTGTGTTTCAAATCTAAAACTACTGAAATGACTGTACAAAACAAGTGATAAATTTAAAATTTACCAGAGTTTTGGGAGGGTAGTAATTTTTTTCTTTTGTTTATATGGCATTTCTTACAGGTATAAAACACAGAATTTTTTGTCTTGTCACCCTCCATTGGACTTAACCCATTTTGCATAAAGGTGTCAAAATATACCTACCTTCTCTAATTTAAAGACATAAAATCAGTATGTTTGTATTAATCACTAGCAGTGCAAAATATTAATTCAGAAATAATTTATTATTTCTCTACATACAAAATTTAGGATTTTGCTTTCTACAGGACTGATGATCAAAAGCTGCTGAGGCAGCTTCAAGCAGAGTACTCAAGAACAAGTGAAGCTTGTTAACCCAAGAAATAAAAAAATTCTAATGACTAGGTAAACATGAATAATAAAATTTTAATACTTTTAACTACTCTTATTAAAATTATTTGTTGATTTTAGACATCAAGACAGATATCCTCAATACCAGCTAGAAGGAAAAAAATGTCTATGTAAGCAGGACTGGAGTGTATCTTAATGTTAAGAAAATGAAGTTTTTATGACAAGTACTTCCCAGGGAAAAAAATTTTCCATTAAAAAACATATAAAGTCCTTATCATTATTCTCCACATGAAATGCTTATTTCCTGCCTCTGTGATAAAGAGAAAATGTCAAACCCATTCCTTTCATCCAAGGATCTAACTGAATTGCTGCTCCTTCCCTGTGATGATACAAGAGTTCCATCTTCTTTACAAAGAGCAAAAAAATTGTTTAGCTTTTTAAATTGTCTTATTTATTTTCTATTATACTTGGTAATTGCTAAAAAGGTGAGGCTTTACAAATTCTCTCCATCTTAATGCCTTGAACAAAGTATTGTCTCGGGTCTCAATTTGAAAGAGAAATTTGTCTCCCAGACAGATGTTGATGAACAGCCCCTGATGTGCTACAAGACTGCTGAAAATGAAAGGTCCTTGTGCTGATGACACTCAGAGGATTAGATTTTTCACTCTTGATGGTCATTCACTGCAGCCCTAAGTTGAGAACTAACTCTAATTTTCCAATACAGCTGTTCTTTCTCCATCTTTTTCCTCCTTCAGACATTCTCCTGTATCTGTCACTCTTTCCTCTCCAGTTCCCATACAGACAGGAAGGAGCTTTGTACTGGTGTAAATTGCTGTCCAACGAAGGATTAAGTATCTCTGACAGTTCCCTTCTCCCCAAGGCTTCTGGCATCTAATCATTTCAGTAGCCCCTGGCTTTTCATGTGTGTGTGTGCGTGTACATAAATACTTCTTTCCAATCCTGCTGATTTTTCACCCAAGTCTGGCTCCTCAACCTTCCTGCCAGCACCAAACATTCCCTAAGCTCAGTGTCCACACCTCCTCAGTACCCTCCTCCCACCTTTCTACCCAGAAGTACCTCAGTATCATCAGGGACTGACTACTGGAGTCACAAGGGTAACACATGTTGGGAATCACCAGGCTGATATCATTTTCATGGAAAAAAGTGCTGGAATTAAGATGCTTCAGTGACATACAACAGTCATAACAATGCTCTAGGCAGCGTAACATGGTTCAACTCTTGGAGTTCAAGTCACATCATCAGAAAATAATGAAATCATGCTTTCTACTAAACACGGTGGATTACAGCAATTTCAAGACACCTGACCGCTGTTTAATTGTTAGTTTTTTGTCTTAGAAATTTATTCAGGATCAACTGAATGTAAGTGGCAGCTTTTCCCTTAACTGAAACTGCATAAAGAGTTCAGAGTTCTGTCATCTATCTTAAACACTATGCTCTTTATTCTAGGTCTCTAACAGTAGCAGCTGATAAAGAACTTTTCCCTTAAAGTGGAAAGGAACTAAAGAAGAATTTTCATCTATTCTCCATAAGTGGAAATCATTATCCCTTCGAGTAATTCCTCCTGTTTCTATCTTCTGGAAAGTGCATAAACCTATATTGTCTAAAGCAAATTATCAAATGCATGAGCACACTTGCAGTCTAACAAACTTTCAGAAAGTTAATAGTCAGATCCATTCACGAAGCACATTACTTCACCTAAAACATGCAAGAACAGGATGCATGTAAATTTTGTTTTATATACCAATCAAAATAGTTTAAAATTTGGGTAAGTAGGGAATGCACTCAAAATAACTTCAGTGTTTTCTCCTCTCCAAACACCTATTTGTAGTCTCCCCACAAACAGTTCCCTAATCTAAACCATTGGTCCTCCCCACAAACAGACCTTCAATTATAAACAGGGTGGTCACGTCTGTTTTAAAGCACATACAGAACAATTCAAACACTCAAATCACTGCATGTTACCTTTCCCATAAGTCTTTCTTCATTTTTTGACATTATACAAATGTTCTCTTTCTTGCTTTCATCTGAAATCTTAGCACATTTAGAGGGGGTATTTTCTTTGCTTACTGACATTGCCACTTCCTTTGAGTGTCCCCTGAGGGAAAAAAGAAAGAAAAATACACCATCAACCTTTTGAACTTATTTCTACATTACAACATCAATAATTACAACTGAGGGCAGTGGAGGGAGGAGTTGTGCAATTCAAATCCCTGCTGTTCCACCTTAAATTGCTGCAGTAGTCTGATTTTGAAATGGAATTGGGACATAGGATTTTGTGCACAAAGAAACAGAACTCAAACCCTTAGACAAAAGTCTGCAGAGAGGGAAGACCAGGACAGAAACATGATCAGGCTGCCGCTATTAATTTTCTCACTACTGAACTGTATTAGATACTTACTGAAAACTATTTTACCACCTTATTTTCCCCTTTTCCAATGAGATAAACATGCTCTATCTTGCAACAAACAAGAACACAATGTTTTTTCCTATTGAAATAACACTGAGATATGCCTGAGGGGTTTTCCTACCTTATTCTGGGCCAGAGCCTATAATTTCTGTTTCACCTAAGAGCTTTTTGACCTATTGTAGAAAGCCCCTTCCCAGGAATAGGGATTCTTTAAGCTTGATGAGCTAAGTTGGCCTCAGAGGCATACCAGAACCATCTACAATTGAGAAACACTTTTTCTTACTACCACCAAATGAAATATCTCTCTCCCTACTCTCTTTTTATTAAAAAGAACTATTTCATGGAGTAAATTATTCATTAGGGATTTTAGTGAGATAATATATTCTAGTCAATACCAACTTTCAGTCAATACTGGAGCAACAATTCCCACACCGGGCTACTTGGTACATAGCTAAGCAGATTGTGCTTTTTAAACATTTTCCCTAATTAGGAGAGATTGAGATTTTCACAAGCCAGAACATCTGCAGGAATCAGTTTTAGGAAAACTTTTTTGTGTTTTTTTTTTTTTTTTTTTTTTTTTTTTTTTTTGTTGTGTTTTGTTTTGGTTGGTGAAGAGAAATGAATGGAGGAATTTTTAGACATTTTGGCGTACACCATCTGTCCCTCTGCCCCCTAGTATCCTAATAATGAGCATAGGTTGGACAGAGGGCAGAGAATTTGAAATAATGAACTAGAACGATGTGTTCAGCAGAGAAAGTGTTCATTCCAAGGGTGGATTTGTGAAAGAGCCGATGAGCAGGGGAGGACGGGCAGAGCCTGGGGCAGGTGGAGGGCACTGCCCTGGGGTGTGGGCAGGGCAGGGCAGGGCAGGGCAAGGCAGGGCAGGGCAGAGCAAGGGAGGGCAGGGTGGGGTTGTGTAGGGCCAGGCAGAGCAAGGCAGGGCAGGGCAGGGCAGGGCAGGGCAGGGCAGAGCCGGGCAGAGCAAGGCAGGGCAGGGCAGGGCAGAGCCGGGCAGAGCAAGGCAGAGCGGGGCAGAGCAAGGCAGGGCCAGGCAGGGCAAAGCCGGGCAGAGCAAGGCAGGGCAGAGCAAGGCAGGGCCAGGCGGGGCCGGGCGGGGCAGGGCAGGGCAGGGCAGGGCCGGGCAAGGCAAGACAAGGCAAGGCAGGGCAGGGCAGAGCAAGGCAGGGCCGGGCCGCTCACCCGTGCCATTGCCAGGGCGACCCCTCAGTTCTCCCAGGCTGACCCCGCAGTCGTCGAGGGTGATCCCTCAGTCCTCCCAGAGAGATCCTTCAGCCCTCCCGAGCGATCCCTCAGCTCTCCAAGGTGATCTCTTAGCCCTCCAAGATGATCCCTCATCCCTCCATGGCGATCCCTCATCCCTTCAGGGCCATCCCTCATCCCTCTAGGGCGATCCTTCATCCCTCCAAGGTGACGACCCCTCATCCCTCCAAGGTGACCCCTCATCCCTCCAAGGCCATCCCTCATCCCTCCAAGGCCATCCCTCATCCCTCCAAGGCCATCCCTCATCCCTCCA
>JAWWEE010000030.1:5751976-5928734 GCA_035221455.1 Xenops minutus | reverse complement strand
CCCAATGCCGGTCCCGACAGAGCCCCCCGATGCCGGTCCCGACAGAGCCCCCCGATGCCGGTCCCGGTGGATCCCCCCCAATGCCGGTCCCTGCAGAGCCCCCCGATGCCGGTCCCGGCTCCCCGTGGGGCACGTGGAGCGCTTGGTGACGGCTCGCACCGGCCCGGCCCGGCCCAGGAACACCGCACAGGGCACATCCCCGGGGAAAAAACACGGACCCCCGACAAGGAGGCACCAGGGCGGCAAACAGCCACGGATCTGGACGATTGTGTCCTGTAAGCACCTGTTAACGTGAGTATTTCGAATAAATACGTGCCACGGTGGGTGCAGTTACCCCTCGCCCATCCAGCGCTGTTATAAAGTAATGCCCGGCCCTCAGTACCATTCTGGTGTTAATCAGTTTTATTCCCCGTTTTTGGTGACATTGTGGAAGTTTTCCGAGATACTTAAGCACTAGAGGTGGAATTGGCGAAGTACAGCGTCCTAATGACAAATGCCAGTGATAGGAATGATTTTTCAGTCATTGTTCTACTAGAAATGAGTGCTGCTAAAAGGCTGAGGTGGTTTTTCCTGCTGCCCATGAACAGTCAGAATATATTTTTTCATACACTTTCTGTGTTTCCTAAGATAAACCCCTGAACCTTAAAATGTGATTGTTGCCTTGCCAGTGTTTACAAATAAAAAGCCGGTTGTTTCCCCGTTGTTATTTATTTGTTTATTTCCATGGGTAGCAGGACACACAGCACTTCCTTTCAGCAGCAGTGCCAGCGTGTGTTGGTCAGGTGTTCCTAGGGGTATAACCTCAAACTCTTCCATTTTGCAATACAGTAGGTATTAAACTAAATTAGGGTGAAATGAGGGTTCCTAATAGCTGAAGGATATCTAGTACTTACTCTAAGAATTTTGTTGCTCTGTTAAACCCAGTGGACATTCTATGATTTATTGCTTATATTGAAACATTTGATACTGCAGTAAGAAAACAGGCTCCTGAGGTGCTTTGTGAGGAGCTGAGGGCAAGAGCACTAGCAATAACCTCTCTAAAATACTGCTGAAAACAAGAGATTTTCTTTTGATCATGAACAGGGAGGAAGAGGGACAGGGGTTAACATCATGTCACTTAGTGTTGCCTTTTAACTATCAAGAACTAAGAGTTTGGGGTTTTTGGTTTTAAAATTGTAATGTTAATTTTATATATCTTTTCATATATACCTAGAGCTATTAATGAAAATTAGAATGGGAATTTAGAGACTGTGTAAGTCTAAGGACATATTTATCTTCCATTCATAACTATGCATAGTGTTTTGTTACCTCAAAAGGAGCTTGTGAAGCTTTTTTGCGAGGAGAATTATTTGAGATTCTCAAATGCAGTCTGCTGTGAGTAGTGTTGAATACACCTGGGGTGAAAGGCTGTTTAAACACTTAAAAATGTAATAATTTGCATTCAGATTTTTTTGCTATTTTATACTTAGGTGAAAAGTAGCAGCACAGAGAAATGATGGATGATCTTTTTTAAGTTATAATCTTTTGTCTTGCTGTGTTTAGTCACAGATTCACAATTGGAAATATAGAGGGGGTTGGAGTTTTTTTTTATTTTGCTTTGAAAGGTCTGTAACATGCATGACTTCCATTAATCAAAATGATTTATTATGTTTCCAGTTTCTCTGGTTGCATTGCTCAGACTACAATCTTACATGGCAATTCTCATTTCCCAGGTAATTGTATTTAGAGCATAAAATGTCATGTATTTTTTGTCACTGACTATTAAACAAACCCCCCACATACAGAGAAATCCATGTGACTTCAGCTTGGCTGTTCATCTGTAAAAAATAATTACAAAATAAAAATACTGTTTGTTCTAGGTATAGAAAAGATCTAGAAGTTCCTTGGACAAATAGGTTATCGATAGGCTGGATGAGCAAATGAACTTCATGTATCTGGGATGGTCTGACATGTCTAGATAATAAATTATTTTCAGGCTGTCTGGATTTTAGCTTAAAATATATTTAGTACCCATCCCACAGTTTGCTTCTTTTCCTGTCATTCCTTTCTTCTTCAAGTTGCTTGAATTTAGACAGTAGTTTTTACTTTCAAGCTAAATGTAAAATAAATAAAATCCTTAATTAGCCTTATTTTTTTCACTCAGTGGCTGTTCCTTACGAGAATTATACAGCAGAAGGTTAACATTGGCATTGACACCTATGATCTTGAGCTTCATTGGTCTCATACACCACAGCGTGGTTCTGTGGGCCAAGGCCATGTAGATCTACTTGAATATTTTTCAGCATATAACTGGCATTTGAAGCAAATCTGTTTATAGAAAAGTTCCTTGGGAACTATATTGCTGTGTGATAAATATTGCTGGAACATACAGATAGGAGGAAGTCATATGAGGAGAGCCTAAACCAATTCAGCCTAATAATTCTTAATGTGATTTACCACTTTCCCCTAGTAAGGAGAGCTGAGAGGTCGGCATTTTTAGCAAACAGGGAAAGAACACTGGACGAGACCAGCAGAGGTGTTTCAACTCTACCTAAGAAGAAAATGCTTTAGAAAGTATTTGTAAGCAGCAGAAGGGTAACTCTGCTTGCTAAGCTGACAAGCCAGTATTTATACTTATTCAATTTAGGTAAATGATAGACTGACAAGGGAATCAAAGTCTCTAAAAAGCAGGCTAGACTATTTTGGTTTACAAATTTAAACAGAACAGGGAAGAATATCAAGTTGCTGCTTTCAGAAACTGTTTGTTTTTAAGTTTACAAGCTTATTCACTGGCTACCTCCTATGCTACATTTGTGTTGTTCCCAATGCTTGATAAACTTGCGTAATTCAATATACTACATCAAATACAATATTTAAGTAACTATTTTTAATTATTTTTTTAAAAAAGCAGAAGAATTACACAAGCGTGGATCAGTAGAAGTTGGGTTGGCTTCTCAGTTTGTTATGCAGTCATTTCCTCTCCTGTGTCATCTGAAGACAGATAAAAGCACTTGTGTCTCCTCAGTGTCCTGACAAGTTCAGACTTTGGCTTCTGTCTGCATTAGCAATTATGTTCAGAGCAGTAGGGCAGTTTTGAAGGGAATGCTCTGATTATTTCATATTTGTTCGTGTTGGGTCAGTTCTTTAAAGCAGTTTGCCTGTATAAATCAGATTCCTTTCAAAGGGAAGAAAACCAGAAGCTCTGCTCCAAGTGCATTTTGAAACCTGGTGAGACCATTAGGTTCTGAACCTGCCCACAGAAGCTCCAGAGAGGTGATAGGAGTAGTTGGACTTCTCACTGGAGATGCTCCATCAGAAAAGAAGGAAGCTTGGCCCAGCCCTCTGCCCACTCCGCAGCCAGAAATTGGCTGGAAGGACAAGGTGTAACAATGGACTTGGAGTAGTTTGAGCACTGCCAGCCCCTCTTCTTGTCTCCCAGCACACTGAGATGTTCTCTTTGCACTCTGGGCCATATTCACTGCAGCAGAAGTGAAGCTGCCAAAGGGGTATTAGGATATTGTTAGAGTTCGCATACACTTTTTGGTTTGAAATATTTTAGCATGATGCTCCATCTTCTGGAGAAGTGGTGATGTTTAACAGGCTTAGAATGTCTCATTAAATTATGAGTCCTGTTGAATGTGTTATTAAGGAAATTTGCTTACCAGTCATCTGCATGTCTTGCCTCCTTTCCTACTATATGTGGGCTTTTGATTCTCATTAGCCAAAGACTTTTTTTTTGTTTGCCTTTATTTTTAGAGAGGT
Source organism: Xenops minutus (assembly GCA_035221455.1). Lineage (NCBI taxonomy): Eukaryota > Metazoa > Chordata > Aves > Passeriformes > Furnariidae > Xenops > Xenops minutus. The sequence continues at coordinate 5,924,993 of JAWWEE010000030.1, read as the reverse complement.
TTTTAAAACTAGCAATGGATCCTTTTTTCCATTAAATGATCTTTGTAGCCAAGAGTTTTAATGGCTGCAGTTTTAAAAAGTGCCAGAGTTTTGAATTTGCATTAGTCAGGAAGCAGATGATTGTCAGTTTCCAGTCAGTTCAGTCACAAAATGTGAAAGAGGAAGAGAGGAAGAAAAAATAAGCATAACTAAAAATGTAGGTGTAGGCTATCAATTAATGAATGAGTCATTGTTACCTTTCTCTCCAGCTTCAGGGACCAAATCCCAAAGTTTTTACTGTTTTTGTAGTGAAAATGTCAACTTTTGACCATATTTTAAGCCAAGGTCTTGAAGTTAGGGTTTAAAGTCATTTTTCTGAAGTTAAGTTGATCCTCAGAGGCCCCAGCACCAGCAGTTCATTCCAGAATTGTGACATATTTATAATGGTCTGCCCTGCTCTACAGGGAAAAACAGAAACAATAACAAGGTCAGTTCTTAGTACGTGGATTTGGTGGAAAGAACATTTTAAATAACATTGAATGCAGGTCCTGAATGTTACTGTAATTCACCTATGCTGAAAAAAGAATCCTGAAACAAAGAAAATCTTTACAATACATATATTTCTAAACATCTTCCAAATCAGTCTTAGAAGCAGAGCTCAAGGTCATTTTCAATTGCTTTTCACTCAGAAGGGCACTTGCAGGGTGCCTGCAAACCAGATTGAGGTAGAAGAGCAGAATCAGACTCTTGCTCCTACCCTTTGCCAGGTGTGGTGTCTGGCAGTGGGTGAATCTGAGGGGCCACTGATAACAGGAAGGTCTGGAAGGTTCCTAAATGACTTGGGCAAAATAGCTGAAGTTTCTTATGTAAACAGATTTCCCTTGGGTTGAACCTTGCAAATTTGGCTGCTCTGCCATGTGCATATGCTGGCTGTGCAATACTACTGACAGTAGATAGTTGATTTAATTCTTAGTTTGTGGTGAGGTTACAGTCAAGGCCTTAATTTAATTTTGTTTAATCTACTGTGGAAGAAAATAAGCAAGATATATCTGATATGCTTGGTCTGTAGTACTTCAAAATATTAATGCTTTCTGAGCAGAACAAAGCATCCAGCCAGGAGTCCTTGTCTGCTGTGCCCTCAGATATATGGATTTTAATTCTTTGATAGCAGAAACAGACTTGGCTTGAACAGATGAGCGCTGTCTGGATACATGAAGTAGTGCTGTGATGTGGTATTTTACACACAGATCTGGAAAAATTGGCTTAAAGTCACATGAAACTTATAAATAAGGATATAGAATGTGTGTTCTTCACTTTTACTTTTTAGGTGCAGGTGTTGGTATTGTTTTTTTGTTGTTACTGTGCATGCCTGAGCACACAGAACCTCTGTCCTGCATCTCTTCACGTGGCAGAACGTCTGGGCTGTGCTTCACCTTCATGTTAATTGATTAGCAACTGCAGTGACAAGCAGGGCATCAAGAATATAAACAATATTGACTACATCCTGTGCTGTATATACACTTCTATCCTTGAGTTCAGCTCAAAAAGTTACTGGAGCCGTGTTTAGTCAGGCTAATAATTGGAGCGAAGTTCTGACCTGCTGTTGTGAAAAATCTGCAGGCTAATTGGGATTCCAGTAATAGATCCATCAGGTGGTGCAATTGCTGCATGGTCTGGATATGAGATTTTTTCTTCAAAGGCTGGGAGCAGGGAGTAAAAGGAGTCATCTCTTATTTTACTGAAAAAAGCTCGATAGAAATGCCACCCTGCAACAAATAAAGTAAATTTATTCTCTTATATAGCGAGCACTAGTGCTGAAACTATTTATAGCAAAACATGATTCTTAACAGTCAAGAATGAACTAAAGGTACATTATGTTAAAGTTTGTAATTGTTCAGAAGATTTAGAAAACCTACGGAGCTATGTAAAATAAGAGCTAAAGCTCTCTCCTAAAAGCTAGAGAAAAACTTGTTTTCCTAAGCTAAGACCAATAAACAAGCCAGGGAAAATAAAAGCTTTTCTTGCAGAAAATCAAGACTCCTTTGTCCCCTCAACTCTACATCTCTGTGAGAGGGTATGACATGGTCTCCTGTTTTTAACTCTCATGCTTAAATGTGACTAATAATTGCACATCGATCCAAAATGTAAAAATAAGATTTCCAGATAAAGGACTGGCTGATATAAGACAAGTTACGAAGATTTATTTGAGACTAGAGTCTTGTTTTAAAATCAGGAGACATTTGAAGTGTTACTAAAAAGAAAATATCCTGCTGTTCTCCTTAGCTGTGACAAATTGCACTGGCTGCAAAAGTCCAGTTCACTGTAGTGTAAGTTTTTGATAAGAAAATCTATTTGATTGTTTTTTCTCCTTACCTTTTGAAGCGAGGAAAATGGAGAAAGAAAATAAACTTTAAACATTAAGTAGAAGAGTAGAACTTGAATTGTACAGTAGCACAGCCCAGATCTTTATGTAATGCTTTTACCTGTCAAGTATCTCAGGTGGAATTAGTTCTGTTGGTTTTTAACAAGCAGTAAGTGTCAAAAAGTGAGCTGAGAGATGGGAAATGAAATGGAAGTAAGTCAAGAGGTGGTGGCAGAGTGCTGATAAATCATTTAGGTGTTATCTACCAACTCTTAACTTTTTTGTCTAAATACTTGATACAGGTCTGGAATAGCACAAAGGGATCAAATGGAAAACTAATTAAAAACTGATATTGATTCACCAGTTTAAAAGTTAAGATAATTATTTTTAATGAATTATTAAGTGCCCCTAAATCTGTAGGGTATGGATCTTGGTTTCAAAACTTTGGAAAACAGAAAATTAGTAGTCATATTAAGTAACCTGCATTGAAGTGGAGCTAAGTAGCTTGTTTTATTTTTGTGCTTATTGATTACCTTTCATAATTTCATTACTTGCTTGAACAGCACGTCCAGGCCAAATGACTTACCATTTCCTAGAAAGTCCCATTTATTGGCTTTCATTAAGACACAAACTAAACTTCCCTCTGTTCTCCTTCTGGAAATAATCCAGAGCTTCACCAGTTTTTTCAGGAATGTTTTACAAATTAATATAGATAGTTTATGGAGCTCTCCAGCATATTCTTTAGCTGTTCTGTGGTGCATATTATCTGCTTTAGCACATTAAATTCCTTAATGACTTGGTATTTGCTATTCTTCCTGTCATTCTTGAATGTTAGGTGTACCATTATCATGAACTTGTTATATGAAATATACTTCAAGAAGTATCAGTTCTTGTCAACAAACTTGGAAATAGTCTCCTAAGTGCTGCATAACTTGCTGTTTTCCCCCCGTGCTAGCTGCAGGCAGAGGCAGAGCTAACTCAAGGACTGTCAGAAGTTAATACACTAAATTTAAAATGTAATTTTAAATGCTAAGTGACTCTTCAATCTCACTGCTGTTTAAAAAGCCAAACCAACCAAGCAAACAAAAAAGCCCCATGAAAATCCCACAAAAACCAGACCAGTTAATTGATTAAGCAGAGTATTTGATAATTGCCTTTATCTTCAGGGGGAGAAAATTCCCAAATTTCCTTCATACAGGGACTTCCAAATTTGAGAAAGCTACAACTCAAGTCAATACACAAGGCAACAAGTTAAGCAAAATTTAACACAAATTCTAATTATTCATCCTAGTTTACACTTTAATGCATATAGGATGGCACAGAGAAAATTGATATCATCCCTAAAGCCTAGAATTTTTGGCTTTAATGCTAGGAGTCTAAATATGATGGAAGGTGGACTTAACTTCAGTGCTGCATAGACAGAATTAACTGTGCCTTAAAATCAGCACTGTCTGGATCACAGACTTGGTATCTCAGTATAAAAATAACGAGAGTTCATTGTGCTGTTTTTGTTGACCTTCCCTGAACTGCAATAATGAACTGCACTGTGCAGTACACAGCTTCTGAGAATACTAATGAAAACAGGACAAGTGCCTCATGATGCTGCTATGTCAACTTAAGAAGTTATGTTCTCTCTGTATAATTCTGGCTCCTTTGTGATTTGGGTGCTCCCAGCCCACAATATCCAAAGGTACCTTCCTCACCTGTGTGAGCACATTTAAATCAGTGTTCTTACATCTTCCCGAAGGGCAGCCCTGAGAGCGGGAGTGGATGCTGGCATGCTCTAAGGTAAACTTGTCTCCACAGATCTGTCACTTTTCTAGGGGCCAGCTTCCAAGCTTTTCCATATGTTTTGTTCCTTTGTTTTGTCTTCCTTCAACATCTGTTAGTGTGGTGATAGAAGCGAATGAGGTTATGTTTGCCTTTGTTTTGCAAGAACTTCCACTAAGCTGTGGTAAAGACACATGCTACTCTGGTGTGTGGATTTCAAAATAACTATATCTTCTCCGTCTAAATTAGAGTATAATTAGTAAAAGTCACCTAAAATATGAAGCTTAGTTTTGTTTTTTTGGCCACCTTCAATTGGAGGGTCAGTTGTTTGTGCAGTAGTGGTGACATATAACAACTGGGACGTGGCAGCTTTATTAAGGAGATGCCTTCACATTGCTCCTCAAAACCACCAGCCCAGTGTCTTGCCTGAACATGTGTATTCATGAGTATGCTGGCAGACTGGGAAGAAGTAACAAGCTTCTGAGGTCCTAGCAGCTCTTCATGTTATTTTGGCTTACATGGTCAATGCAAATGGGCTCTATCTTAGGTTTTTATGGCTGCCTTCCCTCGGGAAACCTAGCAGTATGCAAACTATGCCAGGCTGAAGAATTTCTGACTCTCATCATTTTCTCATGTTTTCATATATTTGATTTATTGCTGTACCTGTTTCCTCTGAGTCATCTAATCTTTCAGTCATTAACTTGCTTCCTTTGGCAAAAATATTTGTCAGCCATTTACAGCTCGGGGCTTCTGGCTTTGGAAACAGCAGGGAATGACACACCTTTCCTTAAGATAAAGGTTTGAACTAAAAGATTTGTGTCTCATTTAGAAAGCACAGTGTAGCTTGTCCCTAATACCACACGTTAGGTAACATTACACATCAAGCCTGAGGGAGGTCTAACTGTGTATTGAGACTGTTTGTGCAATTTTTGTGTATGCACCCACTCTGACAGAATCCGAGTCATTCTTTACTTTCTAATCACTTTAAGCTACTAAATAAGTAGTTATCTGTGCTATTATACAACAGCTTAAACCAACTGCTGCAGTTCCACCTTCTCCCTTCCCTCCATGTGACACAGTCTCAGTCTTTACAGGGCACCCGTGTAATCCACGCAGGGCTCCTCTGGAGGGCTGACTAACAGGATGTGACTTGTGCTTTTCCTTTTTTCCAAGTAGGCTCTGTTGGGTCAGTTGACAGCCAGCACACATGTGATGGACAGACCAATGATTTAGGCTGTGGTAATGCTGACATACATTATCATTGTTGTTTTGGGAATGCATGAATGGCTAAGCTGACCTAATAGCTTGCTGCTGCTGGGAGGAAGGAAGAAATAGTAGTTCTCTTCCCTGCCTCCCAACTAGACAAAAGAGGCAGTTTTAAAACAGGGGAAGAAAAGGTGTTAGCAGGATTGTACCTCCAAATGAGAGTAAACTAATTGGTAGAGTGCAGGTAAAAAGTATATCTGAGCTTGAGTATGGCTGGTCTGATCAGTGACATTTTTCAAGCAGGTGAAAAGATCTATTAAGCAACGTGAGCAAAATCCATGAGTTACTGTGAAGTCAAATCTCAAGGCAGTAGTGTCACACGGCATTATCACATGGGGCTGCTTGCTGCTCCAGAAAAGTCACTGTGGCCTTTGAAGGATAAATGTGATCTAGGTCCCTGCTTTTTCCTGTTTGACTTACTTGCTTTGAAGTTGTGCAATTTGATAGGTAACAAATTTCTGGCATCTGAAAGCTGGGCCTTCCATGATGGAGGAAAGGCAACACATGATTCTAGAACGATTAACTTGGCACTGTAAACTATATGTTGAAATAGGTTTAGGATTGTGTCTGCCTGTTTGTTATGTTCAAGGTGTCCCATTGTTCATAGCTTAGAGCCTGCATGCTCTAAGATGTGGAGATGCCAATGCAGCTTTCCTTCTGTAGTCTGTGTTAGCAAAATGGAATCACCTTGTGTGTGTGTGTGTGTGTGTGTGTGACCTGCCTTAAGGTAATTGTTAATAAAGATACTATTGTACTGTTGCAGTAGAGACATGATTTTTGGCCTTGGGAAAGCAGGTAATTTGTTATGGGCATGAGCCCCAGGTCTTATGCTGATTTGCATAGTTTTTTCATACAATGGAACAATGATTTTGATTGCTTTTTGATTTATAGATACTTCCCAATCCCCTCTGAGGACACTAAAGAGGACAAGTATTTTAAATACCTTTTTTTTTTTTTAAGAATTATCTGGAAAAGTTGATATGTATTAAAGTAAAAAGAAGTAGGATGGTTTTGTATAAACTGGTGATCAAAATGTTGATAGGAGGACTTACGCCTCTTTTTAAACATTGAGAAAGTACCATGAGTGATGAAATTTCTCATCTCCCACTAACACCTACATCATAAAACTTTGATCTACTAGAAAAATACCAGGCAAGTTTTATGACAAAGATATCCTTGAATCAGCTTTGCATGGTTGGCCTGTTCACACAGAGACTGCTTGCTTTTGAGACTGTGTCCTGCTTTGGCTGCAGAAGTCACAGGGCTGTGCTGTAAATCCTTCCTCCAAGGGGCTCAGCGTCTCCCACTCATGTGGTCACCAAAGCAGACATTACTATTGTAAGCCAAGCACTTACGTATGGTGTCTAATAAAAAATTTTTGTGGAAAATACTGTGCAACAATCCAGAAATTGGATATGTGGGTGGGATCACAAGTGTCTTTATCTTCAGTTTCAAGCCATTGTTTTGAGTTGAGGTCACTGTATGCCTTGGGTGTTATGTTCTTTCACCATAAATTTTCAAAATAAAGAGATGGAAGTACACTGGCTAATGGGCTGAGCAGGAATTTGGGAATAGAGGACTTGACTTTTAATCCCTGAGCTGTTTCTACAGCTCAAGGAGAAAAGCCTTTTCAATTGCCGTAGGTGAATTTCCACTGCACATTACAATTTGTTTTAATGTGAATGCTTCCTGAAACGTGATCGCTCTGAAGAGTTACAAAGGCCGATATGTGTGACTGTCTGTATTTGTAAAGATTCCTGTTCTTTGGAAAATATTTACTGTTCATAGGAAAGGTCTGAACTCTGCCTCAGGTGTCATTTCAGCCCATTCAACCAAGGCTGTTATTATATGATAGTTGCCAAATTATGTCTGTTGAATTTGAAAGACTAAAACAGCATTGAGGTTTGAAAACCACTTGATCAATAAGTTTAAGAACAGGTGATGTTAATTTACTCAGGTTATATTTAGCAATGTCTTTAATATCTTGAAATATAGTATAACATATCTCAGACTTGAAAGTGGGAGAAACTAACTTGTGCTAACAATTGGTTATTTTAAATAGTGAGGAAAAAATCCACCCACTGCATCATTTAGGGTCTGAATTGGTATTCAGAGCTAAGAATCAGTGGCATATTATTAAAAGTGCCCCTGAAAAAGGCTATTTTTAAGATGCAAAACCAAAGTGCATTTCACCTGTGTATTAAGAAGTTCATATTCATATTCAGCAGATATAAGAGAGACTGGAATAAGGAGAGAAAGACAGATCATGGCAGGAAACATTTAGGGCAGAAAGTTGTCGAGTGTAGCTGTAGGCAACAACAGCAATGGACAAAAATATGTGGAGGGGAAATTGGAAGATCATAAAAGGTGAATAGATTTTGATAGATGAAGAGAGAGTAAATTATAGGCAAATACAGTGCAAAGTGGAGCACACAAACAGTATCCAGGACAAACTTAAATGGAGATGAGTCAGAACAAGCTGACACACCAGAGTATGCCATAGCTGCAATATCAAAGGCAAAATGAAATTCCTGCCTTTGCCTTGTTTTAGAAGGCAGGCAGTCTTCAAAGGGAAACAAGTAAATCAGTGAAGAGGAAAGTGCAGGTTCTAGAATTGCAGCTTTGATTGTTGTTATCGGGGCCCCAAGCCTTGATGGGCCTAACCAGCTTCACCTGGGTCCTCCAGCCACGCCCAGAGGCCCAGGCCCTATTTAAACTCTGCCTTCAGCCCAGCTGTGTTTGGAGAGCTGGTCTTTGGTATGGTTGTGTTCTGCCGTGGTGTGGGCTCTAGAGAGCAGGACCCTGATCAGTGGCCGATGTCCTGGCATTGCACTGATGCTGGTATGCAGACTAACTTCTTGGTTTGACCTTAGACTTGTGTTATCATCCTGGATTTGCCTGATAGTCTGGGCTGTTGGTTGGACCTGCTCTGCTCTCTTGTTTGGGTCCTGGCTTTGATAGGAAAGACCCTTTCTCTCTGGGGAGCAACCAGCGCTTGCTGTGCCTCAACAATTGCTTTATTGTCTGGAATATGGTAGGTTTGAAAATTGCCAGTTTCTCTTTTATTTATTCTTTCAAAGTATTTGGTTTCCAGAGGGGAATCTGTCTGCTTCTAGAAGTGAACTGCTTGAATGGATTTTTATCTTTAATAATTCCTTGCATAATAAAATAAGAACAAAAATCCTGTTAGTGCTTGTGGTTTTCTCAAATACTGGCATTCACTTAAAATAATCACCCCTTCTAGCTCTACAGTTCTGCTGAAATGAGCTGCTTTTTAATGACAATATAGGTGAATTGGTATGTTGCTGTAATAGCTGGAGGAATCTAATGGTAGATGTTTGGAGAACAGTGGGCACTAATGGTGTTGTGCTCCTCCATCTCAAATCAGAGTTTGTAAGGACTGAATTTTGACAGCTTCCCTGGTATTGGAAACTGTGTTTGTAATATCCTTAGAGACCTCAGCTGAAGCTGTATAAGGTATCATTAACATGTTAACTCTTTAAGCACAAATTACACACTAATTTGGAGTAACTTAGATCCTGAGAAGTAATTCATTCAAGAGCAGTTCTGTAGAACTTTTCTTGCTGATTATTCACTTCTATAGTCTGTTGTATCTTTTAGTAATGTATGACTTTTCAGCAAGAGACACTTCAGCCTTCATGAATAACATTGCCTTGCAAAAGCTTCTTGTATTAATTTGTTCTTTATTTTGTTAGGGGAGCTGGCCATGAAACTACATCCAACTTTCTTCCCTGAATTTACAATATATCTGCTTTCCAAAGGAAATGTGCCTATTGCCTTAAGTTGAATGCTTAATGAAATACTACTTCAATTAGTTCAGATATGTTCAGTGTCTCTTCTGTTGCTTCTAATTACACAATGCAAAAAAAGTTTCTATTCTGCAGAACAGATTTTTCTGCTCAGCTTCTTCTGCTCAAATGATACATCAAACTGTCCTATTAACTGGCCTGCATTAAAGTGAAGATAAATGATGAAGCAATAGCAGAGACATCAGCCATGAACCCAGGCTTTTGCTGGGTGTGCAGGCCCTGCTCTGCAAGCCCCTTGTTTGGGACGGAGTGGGCTTGCAAATAAAATAGCCAATTTATGTTCTTAAGCATTCAATTTATATGTAGGTGTTGATTTAATTGCTACCATTTCTGACATGGCAAGTACCAGTACTTCAGAATATCGCTTCTAATGTTCAGTTTGCTTTCTAGCTCAGTATCTGTTTTTATCTGTGCTCTGACCTTGGTGGTTGGTCCTGCCCATCCTCTGTTTTCAGAGGTGCAGTGCATGCTTCAGTTATGTCATGAACACACTGCAGAGTTGAGCAATTACTTAAATTATTTCTTGGCTTTAGCTGTGTGCTTAGTCATGAAACTAGGTGCTTTACTCATCTCCTTGTGAGACATGGGAGGGTGGTTTGAGGAGTAAAATAGAACTTCAAATCTTTGACAGAGAATGTCAGAAAGTGAACTAACAGTATAAAGGATTCAGCCTTGCGCTGCTCTGGTAGGCCTTTAAAAAAACCAGCCAGTGTTGCTCTGTACCCTTCTAAATTTTCAGGCAGTGCTGGCTCATGGTCTTTGTTGGAATTTACCACCTTAAAGCCTTTTTGCAATATGTTACTTTCATACTGTAGGAAGTGGAAAGTCATAAGTAGAGTTACATTAAATACAATAATTTCAGCTACTGTAGAATAAACAAATCCTCGAGAAGATCTGTGTAGACTGAAGGATTGAAAATGTTGTCAAAATTGGGTCTTTTGGTCAGTTGCAGTGGAGACATAACCACACTGAGAGTACTATAAAACAATTACCAGTGTGTGTCCCCATGAGAAGCAGAATAGGAAAGACTGAAAACCAGATCCCTGTTTTACTGAAATGTCATAACATTGATAATGTAAGTTAAAAACCTGAAGTGTTAGTTCACTTCTCTGCTCATAAATAAAAGTCATGTCAGATGTGTTTGCAGGGATATAGTGACTTGCTACTGAATAGCGGGCTGAATATAACATTTCTCAAATACTTAAATTGTTCAATGAAGCATTGAAAGTATATGATAGTGAAACAGATCTCAGTGATACTTTTCATATTCTTTTTTCCCCCTTATTTAATCATGTCATTGTTTTACTGTGACTCCACAGAGCAAGGGGAAAATACACTTCTGTCATTTTCTTGTAGATCTCAAAGGGTGAAATATTTCATTATCACAACAGCTGATCTAAAAGCTTGCTGTTCCTGACAAAAGGATGTTCTTCCTATCCCTGCCCTTCCAGGTGTGCAGTTCCTTCCTCTTCCCCACCAGTCTGCTGCCACACCCCTTGCAGAGCCAATTGAGCTGACCTGCACAGTCAAAGGAAGTGAAATATTTTTGGGGCATAGGAAGTTACATCAATTCAGCAGAAACAGGAGGAGCTGGGATCATTTGCTTTTGGCTCTCATGAGGTTAATTTTATCCTCAGTCATCAGTCTCCACAGTCCTTATGGTTTGTTCTTACAAAGAATATCTACCTGGCTTGCTTATGTTGACTAGTACAACTTTCTTAATTTCTTTGAAGAAGTCTTAATCAAGATTGGTGTTACTTGTGCTACTCGGAGTGAGAATATGAAAGCAAAGGCAATGAGTGAAACTGTGTTTTTATCTTCAAAGTAGGGATTTAATTGTTTCTGCTTATTCCTGAAATGGGTGTGAGCCCAAAGCTGCTGCCTTGGCCAGGTGTGGGATGCTACATTGCTGGTCAGCAGGTGGACAGCATCTTCTTTGTACGGGATGGTTGCTCTCAGTTCCTCTGTATTGTGAAGTTTGGAATTTGGGGGCATCAGAAAGCAATAAGCAGCTGCCCCTCTCAAAATGGTGTGGCTTTTGACTTCTGGCACCATTACATGTGTGTTTTCCTCTACTTCTGTCCTTTTCAGCCAAGCTTTAGCAACTATATTTTTGTAGAGTTTTTTTCTGTACTTCCAGGTGCTTATTAATTCTTTAGTGCTTCCTGATCTTTTTTCCTACTAAGTGTCTTTTATTGCTTTCCCTCTTTCACTTATTCGTGTTCCCAGAGCTTTGGTTGCAGAACATTGTGTATAAATTGTCATGTTACTAAAAACACGGTTTGCCTCTCCTGTTGCTTTTGGAGAATGTGCAATGGTTTCCAGAGGTTCAAATGAAACTTTGCAGTTACTCTGTTAACTGCAAATTCTAAAGAAGTTAGCATTCTTTACTATAGCATTTTATGTGGTTCAGTAGATTAAATGTATTTGCAGAGAGTGAAGATGATTTTGGGCTGTGCTGGTCAAGTAGACTTCTTTTATAAAGACAGTTAAAGTAAAAAGGGTTAATAAAATTCCATTAGTATGGATTTGTCACAGGCTTCCTTTCCATGAATATAAGATAGAGCACAGAGTAATCTAGTTCTTTATATAAATAATGCAGTTGTCTTGAGCAAAGATTTATGAATCCTTCTGTAATACACAACATATAAGATTGACATGGCACTTCTGTCAAAATACTTCAGCCTGTCCTAAATTTGAGTTTAATGTCTGTGGGGGAAGAGAACAGAACACTCCTTCCTCTATCAATACCTCAGGCTGTGTGGCAGCTCCTGTATCCTAAGGCAGCACTGTGCAGTCCATCACTCATCTGGCGCTGGTATTTTGCACTTGTTTGCTGTGGCTTTCAGCATGTTAAACAGGAATATTAATCTGTGTCAGGAGAAATTAAAGGTGATTGCTGTCTCATCCTACTTTCAGATGCTTAGTTACATATACTTACTGTTTGAGGCAAAAAAATGTTTTTCTATATAGAACAGTTAGAGCTACAGGATGTGCCATAACGTTCTTAGGGCTTCAGATTTTTTTCTGCTGTTTCTAGGAAAATTATCATCATCATGGTGAATACTTTTTAAGTGTTTGTTCAAATGTATTAATGGTGACGCCTTGCCTGCAGTTGATGAACCTCAAGTGTTTGATCTCTGCTGCAGTGACACTGTAATAAGAAAATTCTTCTCTACTTATTGTACTTAAGATTTACTCTTTTATTTCAGAAACTGTCTCTGGATCAAACATTATAAGGAACAGGATTTCCTGAAGTATATTTGGACTCAGTACCTTGCTTGGATAGTGTCCTACCTGCAGGCAATGAAGTTGTGAAACAGCATTGTGGCAGGTGAGCAAAAGAAACCCTGTCTTTTATATATCTTTTTTCTATCCTCCTCTGTTGTTTTCCCCTTTCTTTACCTCTTTTTGATCAAATCATGGATGGTAAGGTAGGTTTCTGGAAAAAGAATTGCTGAATTGCAGAACGCTTACCTCTTATTCAAAGTGCAGGAATGTTAAGGAATCTCTGCTATTTTTGATCAGGATTCTCACTCTGGGCACCTCCATTTCAGTGGTTCTTGAAAATCAATGAAACTTTACAAGACTGGGTTTGTAGATGGGTCCCAGTTTGGTAGCCAGAACTTACAGACCCAGTGTTCTATAGGTGACTAGGTCCTGTTCTGAATTGGTAATATTCTGAGAGAGCATGAAACGAGACTACTGTGGATGTGAGGGCATATAAAACATATAGATCAGCAACTATGGTATTCACTATTACTAGTTGTAATTTTGCAAACATAATTGCCTTTTCTAAGTTGATCTCCTTATGTATACGACTACCTTGTTTTTCTTTATGGCGCTGTTATTGAAATATATATGGAAAAATTATGTAGTGCCCATGAATGCTGCTGTGAGGCCAATGAGAACATTGGTTTGTGTATGTGTTACACTGTCCTATTGCCCATACTCTGCACATCTTAGAGTATCCTGACCTCTGGCAGTCACTTTGGAGCTCCCTTCCTTGTGCAGTGTTATTTGATCTGAAGGGATGCTTAAGTACCTGAGTAACTAGAAAAACAGACTCTGAGCTGCTTGAACAAAACTTTCTTGCAGGGAAAAGGATGTGCCTGTGAAACCAGAAACCCATTAGCTCTACTACTGTGCAAAAAAATAAACCCACTGTGTACTACTTTGAATAATCTGTGTTTTTCAGGTAGTGTTTGTTACTGATATTTGACTAGTATAAAGTAAATATAAAACTGTTGCTTATCATTCTTGTATTTCATTTTTATGTATAAATGCTTGTGTCAGCCCATATTCATGTCTGCTGATCACTGAACTATTCCATCAAAACAGTAGGAAAGCTTAGATGAAGACAGAACAGTTTTGCCAGGTGTTTCTGTGAAAACCCCGTGTATGGTTTCAAGGACAGTGCTTCTAGTCAACATTCACTTTTCAGATCTCAGCAAGTCACTGGTTTTCTGAGAACTTTTTGTCAGGGTAAGAAAATCAAGAGATAGTTAGGTGTGTCTCCAAAATGAGTATGTTAGTTAATTAGTCTGCCTTTATTGTACAGCTGGTATCATTCTTTTCCATTTAGAGATAAATAAATGTTAAGTCAGTTTAGTTTTGGGGCTAATAAGTGGTTTGTGTACTTGCTTTTTAGTAATAAAGAGCAACTTTTTATGTGATTGTAACAACTTTTAGATACTTCATTCATATGTGTAAACTCCTGGAAATTAAAACAGTTATTATCAGTGATGCAACTGCTTATGGAACTGTCTCTTTTATTTGACTGTTTAACTTGAAATTTATGAGGAGGCTTTGAAACAGAAGCTGGCACTCAGGATTTCCTCCTGGTGCACTCTCCCTCTGGCTGCATAAATTGCTGCACTGCACCTTGTGCAGCTTGTGGGCTGAAGAAACACTTCATATGCAAAGGCAAAGCCAGGAGTTTATTGTTAGCCTAATTAAAGTCTTAACAGTCTAATCAAAGAGTTATTATTAGTCTAGGAATGATTATTTCAGACAGTACTCTTGTAGAAAAGGTCTCAGTCCTAATACAGTTAAAATTATTATCCATGCACCCTTGTAATTACCCTCTTTCCCCTGGTGTAGTCATCTGCCTGCCACCCTTCTGTGCCCTGAAGTCACAGTCACAGCTTTCCACAACAAGGAATTGGGGGAGTGACAGCCTGGCAACATTTCACAAGGAAGAAAGTGATGTTGATGGTGTTTTTATTTTTTCTTCTCAGAGCCCTCTCAGGGCTAATCCTGTTTTCTAATGCATGCTTACTCCTCTTTCATGTGTCTGGAATTCCACATTGCAGCTGCATTTCCCAAAAGTAATATATGCTGTATACATATGTATATTGGATGCTTACTCTTTTTTCTGCCATATCTGGTTTTACCCAGCTCCCAAATTTGCATGCATTTAATGACCAGTGATCAACTATTCATGAGTTGAATATAGCTGAGATCTCTTACTTTGCTGTTCTTGTACTTTTGAGCCTTGTGCATGAACTACTCTATGTCATTACTCTGGTTGTAAATAGTTTATTCTACAGTGAATAATGCTAAATTAGTTGGAGAGATCCCTCACCATTATTGTAACAATAGGTTTCACACCACATAGTGGCACAAAACTAAGCTGTAAGTAAAACCAGGTGATCTATAGTTACCTCCTGTTTGATCTCCAGACAGACCAAGACAAGTCCAGACAACAAGTGATGTTTCCTGAGGTTTGCAGGGGTGGGTTAGTGCAAAGCCTGTGATCCCTGACTGGCAATGGCAATACTGTGGTGGCTTTCTACAGGCCTTCAGGGGCTTGCTGACCAGTTTTGAGCTCAGCCCAGGCTACAGAGGTGGGAGGTGTGGGCTTCATCCTCCCAGCTCCTCTTTGCTGGCTGGCTGCTGACCCTCATGGAGTGCTTTTCTCTACCTCTTGGAGGGTGGTTGAAGGGAAAGCTAAATTTAAAAGGAGATTGATTTCAGTTTTCCTATATATCTCAGTAACAGGCAGGGAAAACCCCCCCAAACTCAAACACAAACCCCTGAGACTCAATATTGAGTGTGCCATGATAGTTGTGTTCTCTAAAGTGAGATAGTAAAAGTACCTTTTTTCTTTAAATTGTGCAGGAAAGAGACAGTCCATAAATAGCTTTTGCATCTTTTATGCTTTCTGGTTTTTTGACATCTCTGTTCTGATCTATTAATTTAATCTGGCCATGCTAGGAACTTTTTGAAATACAATTGTGATTCTTCTGTGTTTTCCTTTCTTGGGAGCCTGTTTGGAGATGCAGTAAAAGGGATCTCAATTTTAGGGAAAATCCTGAATATTTTATTTTTTGTATCTCATTAAAAAAATGCTAACCACTCTTGAAGACCTTGGCAGTGCTTTTGATACAAAGTTAATTATATCCTTTCTTAATGTGCTGTGAGAGGAGAATAATGCTTTAATGTTTATGGAAGAACTGCAGATACTGTCTGAAAAACTAGTAGTGAGGCAGTTTTCCAAAAATGTTCAACACTACAGCTTTGTGTTTGTAATAGGCTATTATAATAAATGATAAACTGCTCTATAGGATTTAAAACTGTAATTAGTAAGTGTGCTGTTGAGGATTGGGTCAGCTAAATGAGTGAAGTGAGTATTAAAATTCCTGTTGTGCTTACAGGTCAGTCAAAAGCTGCCTGCCTGCCAACCTCCTTGACTCATCTTAATGCCTCAGAATTAAAAAGCAGTTCATTTATAGATTAACTTGCTGCTCAAAGATTGAAGCTAAGGATGAGGTGACTGATGGGAGATTAGGCTGGAGTTCTGTGGTGTAAATAGAGAATTGCAGTGTATCAAGGATAACAAGTCTGGTTTTCCACAGTTCTAGAAGGAAACAGTGGCTGCTTGGACTTGACTGTACTTCAGGTGGGGTTGGTTGCTATAATGTACTTTGGGGCATGGGAGCAAGGGAGGTGCTTTGATTTCGCGATGAAATTTGCTTTGCAGTTTCCTCCCATCCATTTTCTTTTCTGAGCAAAGGAGTTCAAAGCATTCAGACATCAACCTTCACTGGGGTTCTTTTATGCATTTTGTTCCAAACATTGAGGGTTCAGTGGTTCAGTTTTTGGCCACTTCTACTGTCTTTTACCTGAGTTCTGGTTTTGCTATGAAGACGTAAATGGCAGAGGTTGTGGAGTTAACCATTGTGATAGAAATTCTCTTGAAATTAAATAAACATTGAGACTTTACAGTTGCACAGCTTGTAATGGTTTTTTTTTTTGAGGATTCTGTTGTGGTGTGTGCTATGGATGCCACTGAGGCTTTCTAACTTTGGCCATACCACACAGCGTCTGCTGTTGGAAGCTCTCTAGGACATCTGGGGGCTTTTTTAAGGAATTTTCCCACTTTCTTTTTTTAAAAAAAACACAATCACAAACAAACAAAAAGCCACCAAGTGGCAAGGCAATTTAACCATTTATCCTATCTAAGTAAAGGTAATCTCTCCGAAGTGTGTGTGGTGCACCTTTTTCCACAGGTAAGAGCTACTTTTATGGTAGTTACAGGAGGCTCTAAAGGTCTTTGAAACTGTGGATTTTTGGGCATAGGGACGTCAGCAGGTGGTCCCTGAGATATGTTGATTTTGACCCTTTACTAAAGACAATTGAATGTCAGGGTAATTATTGAATATTTACTTTAGTCTATCCTAAATTATGTTCCTTTTAATACTAGTATAAAGCATCTGATTAACTCTGATATATAGAAGTCCATTGCTTTTACATCTTGTGCAAGTTTTCTGAATGCTTTAGATGAGGCAGTCATTTCTGACATGCTTCTTAAAGGTCTTGATACAGCGTTTGGAAGAAATGTCAATTTATAATTAATACCTACACGTGAAAAACAGCTAAGCTGTAACTAGCAACAGAATGAAGTATGTGGAAAACAGTAATACACAGCAGAATGAGGCAAATGACAAAATTTAGATCAAGCCTCAAATTTGAGGGCCTAGCTGTAAATATGAATAATTAATTCCACAGAATAGGCTGAGTTGGAAGGGACCCACGAGTATCGTTGAGTCCAACTCCCTTCTTAGACTTTCCATGAGTTTATAATTGGGGTCTCTTGAATATCAGTTCTTTTGAGTTCAAGCTTTGTTAATTTTTGAATAAGCAGTGGTGGAAATCTTAATTTTCTTTTTATTGGGATAGGTGAGTGTCACAATTCCAAACCCAAACAATATCCAACCCTCTTTCCCCCAGGCCAATATATAAAACAGACAAATCACAAATCTAATAATGAGCCAAGTAAGGTATGGCCTGAAAAATACATAAAATCTGGTCTAGGGAAAATGCAAGTAATTTCCTAGAAAAGATGTATAGAAATCTCAAGG
This sequence comes from Xenops minutus, assembly GCA_035221455.1. Lineage (NCBI taxonomy): Eukaryota > Metazoa > Chordata > Aves > Passeriformes > Furnariidae > Xenops > Xenops minutus. The sequence continues at coordinate 5,907,420 of JAWWEE010000030.1, read as the reverse complement.
TTTCACATTTGACTTGGTATTTCAGGTGAAATTTATGTTGAATTTGAGAAGAAGCTCTGATTTGAAATACTGAGTTCTGTTGCCTCAAATTGTACATAACAAAAATATAAATACTCTGCTGTGTATAATTCCTAATATTTTTTGGGTCTGGATGGGTATGAGGCTGAGATGCATCCTTGGGTGTTTCTTGCTTTATCAGTTACTGCAGAACAGCCTGACTGTAGAAGCTCTAATTCATTAGCCTATTTCGCTGGTACTTCTCCATATAGGTGAGTGTATCCAAGTGAGAGGGAAATTTAACTAGGGAGTAAAATTCTTGGGCAGTGTAAATTCATTCCCTTTGCTTTATTATGTGTCCTGCAAATCAAACAGAGAAGCTGCCCATTAGTCAGTGGCAGTTCCCTCTGTGTCCCCAGGGTGTAATGTAAATTCCCCTGCAGCAACATGTGGTGTGAATCCTGCACCAGGGCAGTGCTCAGCACTCCCTGCAGGGTATTATCCACCTCTCATCTGAAAACATTACTGTAGCTCTGACCATAAGGACAGGATATTGAATGTAAGTTGGAAATTACCTTTGAAATTAATTTAGAAAAGCTCAAGAAGTCATTAAAAATGAACTGGTACAGGGTTGGAAAATAAACATTTGAAAATGCTTTATCTCTGTTGTAGTGATGAATAAGTGTTAATTAAAATGGTTTATACCTGTCTCACAACTGCTTTAGTGGTAAATAAATGTTTCCTAGTGCTGGGAAATGAGTACTGAATCAGGAATGTTTAAAGCAACCACTGTTACCTGAACTGACTGCTAACCATGACATTCATGCTCTGCAGTTGCAAAAATCTCAGCATTTAATTTTTCAATGTAATTGTTAATCAATGTGAAGATGCAATAGTTTTTTTGATAATAGAACAGTAACTTTTTTCATTTCCTAAATGACATTTTTGAAGGTAAAATACTTACTCTTTGGTCAAACAATTAAGCAGAAAAATCAAGCATATATTTTGTAATACAGGGTATTACTAGTGATCTTGAACCAAGACTGAGCCAGAATTCCTTGCGGATTGAAGGGCACTAATCTGTGAATCTGAGCTGATTGGTCTAATGCCATTGTTGGTGGTGTGAATGAATGTATGCTGGCTATTTTTAAACTTAGTTAGTCTTAAGGGGTTTAGTTGCGTTGTCATTTAATTTTGCATGGAATTGGGCTGGCAGCCCAAAGGATGACAGTGATGACTTTGGTTTGAAGTGTGGGACAGATTTGTCTGAGGGCAGTTTCTGATGCAAAATGCTAGAGCTGGGAAGCAAACATGGAAATAGTGGTCTGCAGCTTATTCAATGGATTAGTATTTATTTGTATATTAACTTCATAAATAAGTGGTAGAAAATGAGATTCTACTTAAAAAATACATAGAACAAATAGATGAAGTACACAGAACATTAGAGAAGGCAAGGGTGGGAGTGTAGGGAGAGTCACATGGATCATTCATGAAGAATAATTTCTTCATGGCTGTGAAGCATGTGGATTTTGATTATTTCCTCCTAGGTCCTTTTTTCTCTTTTCAAACCATATCTAAGTGTTAGTGTAGCAAGGCAGGAAGCTTTCTCATTTTATATAATATTGTTTCAGACTTGGTTACTCTTTTTTTTTTGTTCTTTGAGGAGAAAAACCACCTTCTTCCAAAGTTCTTGAACTGGGAGCCAGACTCTTCAGCATTATGTAAATTGAGGCTTTGAGTCAGAGGTTTTGTATTTCAGGTTACTGTCAGTAAACTGTTTTCTTTTTTGGGCCATTTTCTGTTTCTGATTGGGAATTCAGAAGTGTGGGTTTTGTGTGTGTGGTTTTTTTATTAGAGCTGATGTTCCCTGTGGAAACATGTATTTTCCAGAAGAGCAGCCTGCTGAGAAGTTTCTGGTATGTTCTCTGTTGTGAAGCGAGAGGGGTGTTTAGATCCTGAGAATGCCTAGGAGAGGAAAACAAACCAAAAGGAAAATGAAGTTGTGATTAGCTCATAATGAAAACAAATAGAGAAGAGTGGTGTTAGGGAGTTTGAAAGAAATGTATTGAAGGCAACAGAGCAAAAAATGATGTTTGGGAGATGAGATATTTGATGAAACTGGACTGATGAGTTTTGAGGTTGTAAGTCTTGAGAGGGAGAAGTTATTTCATTGAGAGCTGCAAAAAGGGTACAATGGTTAAAATAAAAGAAATAAAGATGATAGAGAGGGCTTTTGGCAATGGTGCTGACTGTCTGCATTGTGAAAGAATATTGCCCCTTTGCATTGTCCAAAAGCTTCTGTGGGACATGTGTGGCTGAAATACTCTTTAAATGTGTCTGTGTTCAGTGACAGAAACCTCTTCCTCTCCTCCAATTGCCTGTGCGCAGTGCATTCTGTTCCTCCCCTCTATTTCATGTTCATGTATTTCACAGACATGGGTGAGTTGTTTGGAACTGAATGATGAAATCCTGATGACTCCTGGGAGAGCAGGTTGCTTTACCAGCTTGCTCGTGTCTATAACAGAAGGCCACAGTCGCCTTTGGCAGGTCCACCAGAAATTATCCATCCTCTTGCCCTAGAGGATGGCTCCTATGGGTTTTTATTGAGAAGGAATGAATGAATTGGCCAGAGTAATTCTCCAGGTTTTTTTGCAGCATGGCCTTTTCTGACTTGCTTTGCTTTCTAAATCTCTGACATGTAGTAGAAGGAATATGCATACTTGAAGGATAAGTAGCAGTTTAGTAGTCATTTCAGTGTAATTACCAGAAGGAGAATCTGTAAAAGAAGACTACAATAAAAACCTCCAACATGAATTCCCTCAGGATGTTTAATTTGGGACATGGTGAGTAGTTTCCAGTCAAGTGAATGGATGGCACATATTTACCAGTTGTACTGAGGGTACACTGGCAGAGTGTGTTGTCTTGGAACGGATAAGTTTTATTGTTTAATTGCTGATGCCTTTTTATCCTTACCATAATGAACACAAGGAAAGTAGAAGAGAATAGAGGCATTTCTACTGCACTGCCAAGAAGCAGGTGTCCCTGCTTGGTTATTTATAGACCACAAGAATGCATAGCATGGAAATGGGCTGGGAATGGCCAGTTACCCATCTGTTTTATCTGCTGGGTGTTGTAACTGATTGTATGGAAACTGACTTTTTTCAGCTGTTGAAAATTGGGGTTCTGAACAAACCATTAGATGACTGTTTCTGCTCTCCTGTTAGTCCTGAAAATTAGTTGTATGTGACTTAGCTTTTGTAAACAAAAGGATCTTATTGTAGGCCTTTTCTCATTCCTGCTGAGCAAAGAGATATCTTCTATCTGGCCCTGAATGCAACGTTCTGGATTGTAGCTATTTAGTACACCTGTTTACTGGCTGATTTTTTGCCTGTTTCTTCATTATGAACAGTGGGGTTTGTTTACTTGTCCCTTTCAGTTTCAGATTAGCTGAAAGGAATGAAAATGCCCCTTTCCCAATACTTTCCCCCCCATCTCTGCATTAATCTGAATTGGTGTCCCAGAATTGTGGCTGTCACTGAGAATGTGAGCTCTGAATTCTTCCTTGGAAATCTCCATTTTTTTTTTTAAGATCTAGGTCAGAAGCTGATTCGAATGTAATAATTTATAATAATGAAAGTAGGACAAAACAAAACCCCAAATGCAGCTTTTCAAGTATGGAGAGATGGGAATAATCCATTACAAACAAACTAGTCAGCACCTCCTGAGCTGAAGGGACAAATTTCTGTTCTTTACCAGATGAAGCTGCACAGACCTCCTCAAGCAGCTTTCAGCTTTGGTGGTGGCTGATGGCTTAGTCTTTACCTTTGGATTTGTGCAGAATGCTGACATCTACAAATACTGTTACAGCTTTTAAAGAGCAGAAGTGAACTTGGCAAAGAGAAATTATCTGACCTCCTTTAATGTACAGTGGTCTCTTACCCTGTCACTGTATTAAATGAAAATCTGCTCATTGGTAGATGAATTTCTTGTGATTATGCATTAAAACAATTAAATATATTCATAAGTGTTGGTAGTATCCATGATAATGTTACAAATAAACCAATCCTGTGCCTCCTGTGTAATGATGAAGTTATTGAATCTTGCAGTTGCTAATATTATCAGGTGTGTATTTAAAGTATAACTATGCTAATTAAAATGAAATGTTGAATTTCTTTCCTGTTTGCATACTTGCTTGAAAACTTGAACGTGTTGCAGTGACATTGAATCTGTTGCTCTGAGGTTTTAACATGGAGCTCATTGCCTGTTGAAATGTACAAATTGTGTTCTCTCTCTAGGTTCTGTCATTGATTTGAACTGAATTTACTGGGGAATGTTTTTCAGGACTTTCACTTTAGGTTCCTTTATACAGCTGACAAATTTTTAAGCTCAGTTTTGTTTATTCATCCCCTCTGATATCAGAGTTAGTGGTTAACATTCCCAAAAATGCCCTGATGAAGAAAGATACTTAATAGTCAGTGCATAAAAAGGTTGTGCTCCCAGGAAGTAAGGCTTGTAAGATAAATGCTGTGGTGTGCTTTTAGTAGTTAACTAATTACTCCTTTCTGAGCTCCTCAAAATACTTAATGAGAAAGGCAGAGGAGCCTTCTCTGGAAACACTGGGATCCCACAGGACCAGCAGCTCTGTTGAGTGAGTACACTAGAAGGGATACATAAAGTGAAAAGTTTTTACTGTGTTCTACTTTTACGTGGAACTGGGACATATTTTTTTTGGCCACTTATTTATTCAGTAGATACAGATTTGGGTCAGCCAAAGGTATATTGCTATTTAATCCTATTTAAATTGTCCAGTTGTTACATAATGGCCTGATGATTTTTGAGACAGTGTTATCTTGCTTAGATATCCATTTAAAGGTTAATTTTTGGCATTTCCTTCACAATTAAGTCTTGACTTAAAGTGAACAAAACTGTTTTCCTATCTTGCATTAACCACTGAACTGAAAATATCCTTCATTTACACAGCAGTATTTGCAATGCTTCTTTTGGGGGAAGCTACAAACAATTCAAAGCTTCAAAGTAAATCTCCTCTAATGTGTTTAAAAACATACAAGATATTCCTTGATGGGAAACAGAACAGTTCTATATTACATAATATTATGTAAGAATAAAGAGGATGAGGAAAAAAAGAGACTGACTCATCAGCAAGAAAGCTGATGGATAAACATTTGTCCTTTTTCTCCATCACAAGTGTTCTGGGGATAACCATATTAAGAGATTGTGAGATGCTGAAATACGACAAGTGGGGGAGATAGCTCTAGTTAAATGTCACACACCAAATTTTTCTTTTCTGTCCTGACTTTTGCATGGCGATCACTTGGCTTCTCTCAGCCATAAATTTGATGCTTTTGCAAAGGCAACATAGATTTGGTTCACAATGATTAAATGAACAGAAATGCTCCTGGGTTGCTGGGAGAAGGATGTGATATGGAAGAGTTGGGATCTATAGGCAGTTTGGGCTCTGGACATGTGCTGCAGCATTTTTCCCTTAATGTCTTTTTACCTCTTTTAAGTGATGGGAATATTTGGGATTGAGGTGCAAACTCAGACCCATTGAAGTTAGTTCCTCATCCCAGTGCTGAAGCAGTGGGAGTAACATTGGGGTAAAAATGATTGGTAAAAGATGCTTCTGTCTTGTCATACAAAGCAGAGTTTGTTTGTCACAACCGGTGGTACTAACCCACAACAAGGTGGTGTGACATAGCTGGTCTGTGTTTCTGAGAGACTCCACTTGCTCTGGCTATTCCTTAGGTTCCTTTTCAAGTCTTTTTTTCAAACTTGTAAAGGAAAAAAAATCACATGAGTTTAAAACTTATATCGGTGAATGAAAGCACAAACTCAGTTGTGACTTTAGGAATGGCAGCCAAAACCCAAACAGCCTGATTTGAGCTGTCTGTATATAGAGGAGAGAAAAGGGATACAGAGAGTTCATACCTGCTTGGAGTCCTTTGTTTTTATTCCCTTCCAGACATTTCCAGGCAGGCCATGGCAATGATGTATTTGTAAACTTTTAAAGGAAAAGAAAATACAGGTCCACTTATAAACTAAGCATGCTTTTAAATAGATGATCAGTGTGAGAGAATACACCCACAGCATTCACAAACTGATTAGAAAAGCATCAGAAATAAAGCAATCCCAGTGCTACATTTGACAAAGCAAAACCCCTCAAAACTCCAGGCAGTGAACTGAAATGTTGGTCTCTATTCAGAAAGGTTTTGAGACTTGACTTTCTTTGACCAGGGTCAGGGGAGAAGGGAAGCATCATGTGTAGTTTGTTTTGCTTGTGTGTATTCTTCAGAGCACTTGAAGGCAGTTCATGTGACCACATGCTGTGCCTGCATGGCTGTGATGATCTGTAAATGTTCCTGTGCCCCAAGCAGGTTAGTCTGGTGAAGGCCTAAATAAGGGGATTTCTCCAGTGCTATCTGTGCTCTGCCTAATTTCAGTTTGCTGCTTACTGTGACCGGCTCTGAAGAGTTACATGTGCTATTCATAGCTCTGTTCCTTTGCCTCCTTGTTTCACCTCTGATGCAATGCAGTGCTGCAACTGCAATGCATTGTCAGTTTACATCACGTTACACCACTAACAATTTTTTAATCAGCACGAAGTAACGTGATTTGTTTTTGTTTCCTGTGGTTAGATGTCTACTAGGTAATCAGGGCTGCATGCTAATGACTCGAGGAGTTACAGATCATACCTTGACAAAGTAATTTGATGTGGACACTATGTGGATAGCTTCTCAAACAGTTTTTGTGTAAACAGTATAAATATAGCTGTGCACTGGAAATGTTCAACCCAGTTTTGAATGTAGTTTCCATGCAGAATCAAACCAAAATAACTTGCAGATGCTTAACATAACTTTGGCTGTTTTGTGCAGGATAAACTATATTTTGCAAAACAATGCATCTGACTAGAATAATCTGTTTTCCTTGGTGTTCTACCCAACTTGTACTCTGCAAATATTAGTACAGATGGGGGGAATTCTATGTAGCAGCTAAAATTTTGCTCTGAGAGCAAATATGCCCTGATTGTAGGTTTGGTATCTTTCTGAACTTGACTTTTTTGACGGCTGGACAGAACCACAGAGAAATTTTGCCTTAGCTCATGCAGCAGGATTTATAATGAGCTTAAAAGAAGCTTTATGGATGAGTGTTGTAGAACCAACTGAGAAACTGCAGTGCAGTTGCAGGCCTGGATTTTAAACTTAGTCTGAGACAATTTCAAGCATTTGGTTTGAACCTATTTTAAGGTCTCAATATATCATTTCACTGCTGCCTGCAGAAGCATAAGACTGGGAGAGTGGCATTTACACCATATAGGAACAGAGGAATTCTCACAGCGTGGAATTAGTAGCGATGACTCTGCCAGCAACCTGTGCAGAACACAATTTTAACGAGCTTGCTCATTCCTGTGCTGCGCTGCAGTTGGAAGGCATGGGACCTGCTGGAGGAGCTGTTTACATGTTCTGGGTTTACCTTTCCTATAGAACAAGGTGCAGAATGCAGTGGCTCTGTGCTTATGCAAGGCTGCTGCACTTGGGTGGCACCTGGCATTTGTTAGGTAATTGCCATTCAAGACAATGTGTGGAGCTGCTTCCTGTCCCCTTGAGTAATTCTGACATCCTTTGACTTCTAAACTATCTCTCCATCCATTTTAGGGAGTGGATTATATCCTGCTGTTCCCTTTCCTTTTCTCAGAGGGAGGTTGAACACTAGGATGCTGTTCAGCTTGATAAAAGTAGTCACAGAGGAATTTTGGGATTTAGCAAGAGCTTTAACTATTCAGAAGCTCTTGTGAATGAAGTAGATTATTTTGAGCATGTGACACTTCAAGAGGAGCATTTTATATGGTGATGTATCCAATACTAAGAATAGACATGATTTCATATAGTTAGATTAACAATCGTGAGCTTCAAAGATGATATATGTGCAGTCTATTTCCCTCTGTATGGAGTTCTTGAGACGTGTTGGGTTCTTGCCATTCTCTGTAGTCACTAGAATGCATCTTTGTGGCACTTGTTAGTGTGCTTATTTAGCTGCAGCAGGGCATGGTTTCTTGAGATATGGCTATATAGATTGAGTCTGCGTCTTTGTATGAGTGAAAATGTCAGATCAGACCCTATTTTAAGTGGCAAATCAGATTATTAAGGTCCATGCCCTTTGCTAAAGGAATACACACAAATGTAAGAAATACAAGGGAAACAGTTCTTTTCTGCAGCAATCCCCTTGGTGCAGTTTATCAGTAAAATATCTGTTTGGTTTATAGGGAATCAATCATTCGGCTTTTACAGAAGACATTTATTACCTTTTTAGTCTTTCTTTTATAAACATTATAGTATGAAGCACTTGGTTTCTAAGTTCAGTCAGAATTTTGATTTAATGCTCTGTCCTATTATAAGCTAGTGCCTTTTATGAATCTATATATAAAATCAAAGGCTCTGGATCTGTGCTGATTTCTCAGATCAAATGTGTGTTTATTCTTTATATTTATAAAATTATCTTATTTGGAAAACAGCCTGAGAAAATACAGTTCACTTATCCCTAGAAACTGAGTTTTATTGCTGCCCATGCTCTCCTAATTCAGCAGTCTAAGTGCTTTAATTGATCATCTTGAGATGAGGTTGAACTCAGCAGTTAATTGAACTTCAGGGAGCAGAACACACTTTTGTTTACAGAAGTGCTGTTGTACCTGTGAAGGCATTGGCCCTGCACTGCTCCCCTGCACTCAGTTAGCAACTCACAGACCACACACGATTATATCAAGATGAGAAGCAGAGTATCTCAAAGCTTATGAGAAAAACATGAAGCCCTAACATGTGTTGAGACTACCAAACCTTCATGGACCTCATATGGTTGGCTGGATAAAAGGGATTGTCAGTTATTCAGCAATCTTGCCTGATGTTGTATTTAGGGTATATACATTACACAGTGCATGACAATGGATTTTGAGATAGTAAATGTATACTAGTTTTGTATCTGGATTATTTAGGTGATCTCTTAAGGAATAAAAGTCAGTCATTAAGAGGATAGCTGAGTGTTCTTTTTTTTCTTCAGACTCTGCCCCACTAAGATTCTTGGAGGGCATCTCTTTTGGGTCAAAATCAAATGAAATGGTTCATTGTTCCTGAAGGGGAAAGAAACTTGCTTGGCTACTTATTCATATTGACATTTTGTATTGTCACATATATTGCTCTGGTTTATGATTTTAAAAGTGACCCCATACTTAAAAAAAGTGAGATGTAATATAGAAGACATATCTATCTTATTATAAGAGCTAATAATCCTCTGAATGACAAAAAACTGGAGAGAAAGTGCAGACTTGAGATACCATGCTGTGGCTAAAAGCAGCAATGGTTTGATGATGCAGTGCAAGATGTTAGTGAGTTTTTGACACTTCTGTATTTTTTTGGCAAAATCAAAGTAAATTTGAATTGTGAGGCAGCTGGTGATGGAGGAAAAGGTGGAAGTGTAACACTTGGAATTGTAATAGGTAAAAAATGGCATGTTTGGCTTACTTGAGAAAACACCTTGTAACAGTCTGCTCCCTGTTACTCTTGAAATTGTTTTTTGTCACAGATATGAGCAACTTATATTCTGGAAAGTCTTCCTCTCTGTCCTTCTGTACTCTCTTCAGTAATACTGCTCTTCTGAGTGCCTGTGTAATGGATAGGGATGTTTTAATGACACCAGTTCTGGAGGAACTGGCTATGCTAAACATCAAAACTCTCAGCATTGTCAGTATCAGGGAATTATGGCAACTGGGAGTAAGTTTCAAACACCATAGTGTTTGCAGGGGCAAAGAACTTCAGTTAGTGAAACAGATGTTCTAGATGTTCATCTGTAAATCTGTCTTCATGCAGGTCTGAGTGCTGATAACTAGTGGAGCTGATAAAGGCTTGAAGAAGGAAAAAGACACCAACAGATCCCTTGTAAATGATAGGAATTTTCAAATGAATCGAGTGTTCAAATTAACTGCTTAAACCCCTCTACATGCCTCCTATTTGAAAACTGAGCCAGCTTCTAGTTAAGAGCATTAAGATGTCCCTGTCACATGGGGTTATTGAGAAAAAAATCCCCCCTCCCAATCAACTTTATAACTCACTCCTGGAGTAAACAGCCAGTCTAAGAATTAGTGTTATTAAAAGATCATTTTGTTCGACTGGGGAAAAATGAGAGCTGAAAATCTGCAGACTAAACACAGTCTATTTTTCATTTTGTATTTGCACCTTGAAGTGTTTGTGTGGAATGAACAGCTCTTCCACCTGCATTCAAGGATGATTGTTGATAACCAGCAAAGATGAAAAGTCAGTGGTAAAAAAAAGTGTTTGAAGTTCTTCAGACTTGCATCGAGGAGAACTTGGAACCATGACATAAATCTGTGATGAACTAGGACAACAGTGAGATCAGTGAGTTCTAGCAGTTATTACTTGAATACTTGGGGTGAATATAAACCCAGTGTGTTTGGAAATGTCTTACTTAATAAAAAACAACTGCATTCTTTACCTTGGGATACTGTGGAAACATATGCTGTTTGTCCTGCAAATACTGACATGTTCTCTGGATTTTGATATGAGAGTCTATGTCAAGATAAATGCAATACAAGGTAAACACAGATGGAGTAGCTCACAAACCCTTGCCCATTGTTCTGTACCTTGGAACAGGTTGTTGTTCCCCACTTAGCAAGGCAGTCAAAGATGAAAATCTTTTTGGTTATCATCTTCCATCATTTTAACTTTCTGGCTAAAATCAAGAAAGCAAGAAATCTGTCTGATCTTTGCAGATGAAAGATAAGATCTGGCAGGCTTTAAACTGGAGAAATATTCTTGTTCCTACATATATCACAGTTATTTTGGAGTCTGTGTGATAGAAAGGACTGGTGGGAACAGAAATAGTTGTGTGAGGGTAGATAGCACACAACCGTCTGCCAAGTGAGATTGCAGTTAATTGGCTTATAAAAATTAAGCAATTGCATATTAATTTCAGAAAGTGGGTCTGAGAATTTTTTTAATAGGTTGGTGAAATACCTTCAGATATTTATATTTGATTACATGATTCTTTTATATAGTTGTTGCCTAAAAAACCCCACCCTGCATGAGTTTGAATGTCATTGAATGTGTGCACAGTATATATGGTCAGGTAAAGCATAACTGAGGATATTTTGAGTTCAAAATATGTACTTGAGCATATACTTGAGTTTAAGAAGTTTAATACTTGTGTTGATGTCAGTGCTGTTGTTTAGCAGATGGTATTTCAAAGAGTAGTTGAGTTCAATTTAAAGAATGTCAGTAATGTAAGCCTAGATTTAATTCATATCCACTTAAGTTGCTCTAAGGAAGTCAAGTTTATGAAGTCATTCCAGTAAATCACAGAAGGCTCTTTATTTGGAAAAAGTTACTTTTTTTGGTTTCTGTATTTCTTTTGTAAAAGTTACTTGGGTCATTGAATGTGGGCAGTACCATCTTGGAGGTTGAAGCAGCTTGGAAAGATCAGAGTGCAGCAATATTGCAAGGCAGGTCTGGTCAGCATCCTTCCCCCTGCTGAAACTGAGGCTCCTAAGTACAGGGTTCATTTAATCTCAGCCTCTGAACTCAAATTCCTTTTCTCAAAGCAACTTTGTGTGTCACCTGGAGAACCAAGAGCTTCCCAGCCCTTGAGCTCTCTTTATGGAATTCATACAGGAATGAATTACTTTCCTGTGTCTCATTAGCACAGGAGAGAAGAAAAGAATAGGATTGTTGACAGTAACTTTTCTGGGAAAAGGCCTGTTTAAACCTGTATCTTTTGACAGTACAAAACCCTCTACAAGCAAAGGCCATGTATCCTTCAAAGGATTAATTCCATGAATAACCATGCAGGAAGACAAATGAGTAGACAACTCCTGTGTTTTTAGCAACCTGAAAAAATTCATTGAATCCTTCCTTCTTCCATCCAATTTTACCTCCCCTGCCATAAGAAGCAGAAGCCAGTTCTTTTAGCCCTAATAGCTTCTGTCAGTCAGACCAGAGTTTAGAGGTATGTGAAATAGCATTTGCTCTTCTTGGGAGGAGATTCCAGAACTATGATAATTGATTTGGATATAAGTTCCTAGAAATGTGGTCATATGGGTAAGCTAAGCCTGCATTTTAGGTAGGAGACAAATATGGTTTAATATGTTATTTAAAGACCCTTTGTCTTGTTCATTGTTCCCAACATTGAGATAAAGCCATGCAAGGTTTGAAAATACAATAGAATGGAACTAATTAGGTCTGTTAATATTCACAGTTATTATCACTGTAGCCCTGAATTCTCCTTGGACAGGGAAAAGCAAGAGGCTGTTTCTATAGAAAGTAACAAATGGGGTTCCTGTGGAGCAAGAGCAGACTAAATGCAGGACCTACAACCACAATGACAGTTACTTTACAAAAAACTAATATTCAAGCAGCTCAGTAGCATTCCTGTGTGTGAACAAAAGCCATGTAGCATGTATGGCAGAAACAGGTGACAGAAGGCTCTGACTCATCATGTGGAACTGTAATTTAAGTTCAAGGGGGATTTTTTTTTCTCTCTTGGATCTTTTCCTGCTGGCTCAGATGTCTCAAAAGCCTTTAGCACCTAGTTTTAATAGAGCTGGTGCCTACAATCGAGAAATGGGTTGGATGCAAGGAGCAACATACTACTCATCTTAAAAATATCTTCCAGCTAGAGCTGAGGTAACTTTGTGTTGATAAGAAGCTTCCATTGACCTTTACTAATTTTGGTTTTCTGGATTTAGAAAAGTCTCAACTCCCTAAGCAAGAATTTGCTTAGTGAAGCACTGAGAAGCAGATGCAGTGTAGGCATCCTGGTGCTTCCCACTCAGTACAACTTTCTTTTAGCAAACAAGTACCACCAGTGAACAATGTGTGAGAGGTCACTGCTGGCTCCTATCAGTCATAAGTAGTAATTTGCTTTGTGTTGAATCAAATCTTATGAAATAATAAATTCAGGGTATTCCATGGAACTTGTCTTATAAGTAATACTAATATTAGTAAGACCAGTAGCTCACTTATCTTGAAGATTCATAAGGTATATTGTATATTCCAAGTAGTATATTCAAACCTAGTAAGTCTGTCCAGCCCCTTTCAATACCTAATACAGGTGTCTTGTTTCATCAAAAGATCAGAGTGATAGCTCTGATTGTATCTTTGCCTCTTTTGTAATAAAGATTTCAAACCTCTGACTTGAACAAATTTTTAGTAAGACTTTGAAAATATGCATCAGTTATAACAGAGGGGGTTTTAGGTATATAAAGTCTGTATAAAAGTATGCCATGTCAAATGTGGAGGCACATAGAATCTTCTGAGTGAGGCAAGAGCAAAACCACTACTGTCATTATACACTTAAAGCATCCTTTATGTAGATGAATACAAGGTAGTAACTACTTGTTTAGGGGTTCATCACTCTGTCCATAATACAGATACATAAGAGACAGATTTATATGGCTCAGGGTGACTGAACAGAGGGCTTCACATGATATTTTAAACAATTCTGGTTCCTAAGGGCTTGCCACTTCAGTTACAAAATTCAGTGAGAATTAGGAGATCATATTTTGGCTTTAAATAAATACTGGCAATTCTTGACTGTTCCTTTACTGTTCTAGGTATTAATGGACAAGCTTTATTGGCTTTTCAGTGGTCAGGTATTCTTTTTGTGTGTTCCTGGAAGATTTTATTAAAGGTATGCTAATTCAGAGTTTCTGATGGGGGGAGTGCAGTGAGGGAAGAGGAGAAGCAGTCTTAAACAAGGTATTTACCTGATTCAGTTCCCTAAATGCCAGGCCTTGTGCAGGGAGCTGGATGTGTAATGGGATTGTTACTGACATGGTCTGCCCAGGACTGCATTCCTGTGACACAGATTTCTTTGTTAATAGAGCAGCTTTAATTAAAAGGTATAGAGTTAATGATAGAATTCTGTTTTGACCCTTAAAGTCAGATTTGACTAATTCAGTGGTTTCCCAGAAAAAGAATTCCTCTTGGGAACTGCATAGCAGAGTTGGGAAATACATCTGAAGATTAATTTGATATAGGAAACTGATTTCAAAAAGGCAAAGACACAATCCTGGTGAATCTGGAATAGTTCTGAGAATCAGAGGTGAGGTGGAAAGCAGGAACTCTGGCTGAGCTTCCCTGGGGTTGTTCCCCCCTTGCTGGGGATTGTTTGCAGAGATGAAGTGCTCTAACAGCCCCAAGCTCCACTCAGTGATGTTGCCTCGTCTTTTTCCGTGGCAGATAGCTCATGTCCTCTGCAAAACTGAGAGTAGCTTAAGGCCATCATTTCATGCATGACTTGGTAAATTGTGCAAGGAAAAGCACTGCCAAATGAGGAGCTAAGCCAGTTTTCAATATGAGGGCCATCTGTGACAAAATGTTTTAGCAAGTTCGAAAACAATTGAGTTCTTTCCCATTTTTGCTTTGAGTTCACTTAGTATGTAAGTAACTTTGTAGCCTCCCAAGAGTAAATTTGTTACTGTATCCTTGTTTGCTATGCATTGGGGTTTTTGTTGAGTCAAGTGGTTTCATTTCAGGTTTGATCCTGTGTGGTACTGAAAAATGACTTTGCATCAATGTCACTTCTGATTCTTGCTGGAGACATTTCTCAAGGTAGATGGAATTCAGATATTTGTGGCAGATAAGATGCATATCAATAAATTGCTACTGGTTACAGCAGCATTGCTGAAAGTAGAAACATTTTAACATTTGACATGAATTCTAAGTGAGCCTCTCTCCCTTAACCTGTCCAGTTACCTGTAGTCTCGTTACCATTTTGTTTCACAAAACATGAAGTTGTATATAATCGCATTTCCATGTAGCAAGAATCACTGAGCAGATCTGCAATTTGTTTTAAAAATCTCTCGAATTGTGTCTTAAACTTCTGTGGTGAAGACTATCCCTACTGAAAGTAGAGTGGCAGTAATGTGATATCTAAGATGTTGAAGTATTTTTCTTGGGTAATTTTGGTGTCATTTCATGTGAATATTTTTTAATGGTGATTATACCTACCTTACCTAAGAGTGCTCTTTCTTAAAGCAAGAGGAAAATTAGAGAGTTGTTTTTTGTGCATTGGGGGGTGGAATTTGACTTTTAATTTAGCTGTCTAATATGTCTGAGGTTAAGCATCTTTCAGCTGGTACAGTAAAGCAAATAGAAAGTTAGTGTCACTCACAGAGTCAGCAAGAGACAGAAACCCACATTGTGCCAGACCATCCAACCCCACTCTGGAAACATTCCTTCTACTGGAAAATTTGGCTGCTTGTTTCTGTTTACAAGTGTTCTCTGCAACAACTTGTCTTTTCAGAAAGAGGAAACCTTTTTGCAATTTTAATACTATTTTAGGAGGAACTGAGTAGGAAGTTTGTAACCTTTAAATGCATGTTTATGTAGCAGGCAGGACTGGCAGGGAAACCCCAGCTGGAAAATATCCCCAAAAGTGCAGGATTCCAAACTTCTTGGACTTGTGTTGTAGCTGCTTTTAGATAAGTGCAGAGCTGCCCATATGGAGAACACAATCACTTAGGGATCAATCCATCTGCCTTTCAGAATAAATGTTCTCCCTGAAAATACTTGATCTCCCAAGTGCAGGGACTTTGTAGTATTTGTTACACTGCTTTTGAAGTGTGCCCTTCTCACGCACAACTTACGGGCGTTAGACACTTAAATGAAGATTTTGTTTGCTTGTTTCTGCTGAGTGAAGTTGACTTCTCCCCATGTTTGCAGCTTTTCTCTTTAAATTAAACTGTGCAAATATACCTAGAAACGGACTGCGAATGTCTGTTAAAGCAGCCGTCTAATTTTGCAGCATTTACTCAATTCTGTAGGCAGTAATCTGCTCAAATTTGATGAGGCTTTTGAGAAGACTGCAAATGTACTGCAAAGATTAGTCCCACTTTGTTTGTGCAAACTTTTAATATGCTTTATTTTAATTCTAATTTGAAAATTTGGACTGTTTTATTGTGATATTTCCCAAAATCTTATGAGTAATTGAGAAAAAATATTTGGAATAATGCTAAACTATTTCTAAATTTAGATTAATGAAAATCATATAGCTCTGAAGTTCGAAAGTGTGGGTACTTCTTGTATTGGTCTTTCACATTATTGGATTCAGTCAATGTGTTATATACAGTATATTGTAGAGTAAGTATTTTCTAAAGACACTATGTCACTTAATACTTTAAACATATGCTAATGGTAGAGCCACATATTTTTCACATTCATGAATTTCACTTGCATTTGAGGATCTTGAATCTGTGGTTTTGCTGCTGTTCCAATAAATCTACTGAATGATAACACTGAAATAACCCTTACACAACGATGGAGCTGCAACCTCATCTCCAGTAACCGTGACAAACATGGCTGTAATATTTACAGGGGAAAAGTGTGCATCAAGGGTGAAATGCAGAGATGCATTAAAATGTCAAACATTAAAAACAAAAAAAGAGGCAGTTGTAGCTGCTTAATTGCTTTCTAAGGAAAGACTAATGCAATGTCTGAGGAAGTAATCCTTAAATAAGTTAGAAGGTGAGATCTTTCAAAGGAGGGGAAAAAAAGCCAGGCATAGACCTATTGGGGAATTTTATGAAGAGACTGTCAAGGGCAGTAAAGCTGATGTGTTGTTAAATGTCTCTGGGAGAGGTTTCTTGGTGTTGTGTATCTTAATGTGGTGCAAAGCAAACTTCAGTGTTTGGACACTTGGCATTATCCTCTTCGAACCCAAAGGTTTCCACTGGCATAGGAGTGGGTCTGTCAAAATGTGTGACTTTGCCTTACTCTGAAGGATTCAGTGTGCAAGTGCATAAGGCTGTAAAGGATGGAGCACGAGGAGGCCATCCCCTCTGTGGTACTTAGCTGGTACATTCATTTGTGCAAAACCAAATAAGTTGTGGCAGCTGGAGCGGGATGGTGGAAAGGGAAAAGCAGGAGAGCAATGGAGTGAGGGAGGAGGCACAGTAGGGTGGTGGAGGAAAGTGTTGGTGGGATATGGTGTGGGCTGGGATGCAAGAACTGCTCAAAGGCCAGGTGAGTCTGGCACCACGGCTGTGCTGGGTGAGTGGGAGATGGAGAAACAGGCACAAGGCTTTGGAATGAGTGACGTGGAAGGGGGGATGGAACAGCAGGGATGCCCAGATGGAGCCAACTTCTACAGAGCTTTTTTGTGATATTTGGCTGCGGTCTGGAGCTTTTAGGGCTGCTTTTAGTGTGTAAGCTGCTGCTCCGCATTCATTCCCCTGAGCCCCACGGCAGGCATTTCTGGTTGACAGCGCCTGCATCGAGGGAAAGGACAGCACTCTGGGGTTTCCCGGGCTACCAGCCTTTCGCTGGGGATGTTAATGCGGGCAGAGCGCCGGAGTTCGCCCCTCCTGAGCCCCAAGCCTGGTGTTCTCGCTGCTCCCCCAGATCTGACACCCCCTCCCCCGATTGCCTGCGTCTGACTCATTCGCTGGTGCCTGTGCGGGCAGAGCGGGGCGGGAGAAGGGAGGGGAGCGGGGGGAAAGCCTTCAAAGTAGCCGCGGCTGTTGCGGGTTTGACAAGGCGGCCGCTGAGCTTCGCCCCTGCGAGCGCAGGGCGGCGGTGGCGGGGGCGGCGGAGCGGAGCGGCACCCGCAGCGCCGCATCCCGCAGCACCTCCCGGCCCCGCCGCTCCCAGCGCGGCTCACGGCAGCGCGGGGGCTCCCAGCCTGCCGTCCTGGGCAACTGCGGCGGCAGCACTGCCATCGCCCTTTGGACAGCGAGTTTAAAAACAACAAAAAAGGAAAAAATAAAAAAAGGGAGGGGGAGAGAGGAAAGAGGAAAAAGAAAGATAAAAAGAAAAAATACAAAAGATGAAGACGCTTAAATGCCTCCTGCCAAAAGTAAAGAGCAAATCTCAGTTGCGATGGCTCTGCTAAAACTTGATCATGCGGGATTTCGAGCGATAAAGAGCTGCCGGGCTGCTATTTACTGCGGTGGGAACAAGTTGCAGGATGAAATCCAGGCGCTGAGGGACCTATTTTCCACTTCATTGTTTGCGAAGGAATCTACTGAAATGACTTTGAGGATCTTTAAACTGGAACTATGTGGAGGGAGAATGCAGTAAGTATTGCCTTTGCGGGGACAGCCGAGGAGTTGGGCAGGGGCGCGGAGGCTCCGGGAGCCGCGCAGGGATGTCGGCGGTGCCGGGCTCGGCTCTTCCATCCCAGCCAGCACCGAGGACCACTTAGGGAATGCCGGCTGCCTTTGCCTGGCGCGCCAGCGTCCTACATTTAGCCGGGGCTGCTGGAAGAACTAGCCTTATGCATATTTACTGGAAACAGTGGATGAAAATCAAAGCAATTGGGCTTCCCGTGGCGGGTTCAGCTAAAGTGTCTCCCTTGGTACGTTTATGATAAATTGGGAATGACGCTGTTCCGTAACGAGAGCTTTATCCCACATCGCTTTAGCTGTGTTCCAGGTTATGCTTATTTTGAACCTGACAAGAAAACTCCTGCCCTTGATCATGTGAATTAGTTTGCTTCTAGCTGCTCTTTCCAGGTTGGATGTCTCTTCGCTTAGAGCGCAAACCCGTCTGTGTCACTTGGAAGCCAAGGGGCAGCTGGGAGCCCGGGATTTTCCTGACCTGGATAGGATGAGGGACGCCTCCCGGACGGCTGCGGGGTCGCGGGCGCTGCTCTTAGCGGAGAGCTGAAATGTATTTCGGAGTGAAGGGGAAGGGGGGGAACTTTTGAGTGCAGCCACTTTATTTCTGTTCGCACGCCGCATGCCACTCAAGTCTATTTCCCCTCCGCCAACCCCGCAACCTCACTAACATCTTGTCCCCGTCTCTGTCCCGTCCCGTGTCCAGCCGCCCCTTGCCTGTCTGCCTGTCCGCGTAGCTGCCCTCCCGGGATGCGATGTCGCCCGCAGGCTGCGGCGGGGATCACGCGTGCGGCCGGCGGCGCGGAGGCCGCCCCTGAGCCCGGGCCGCGAGGGGCGCGACATGCCCGCGGTCGCGACATGCCCTGCACCGACAGCAGCAGCTCCGACACCTGCGGCCGCTCCGCCCCCTGAGGCGCTCGGTACGTGCGGGGGCGCCGCGCGGCCACCGGGGGGCGCCGGCGGGCCGGCCGGCCGGGAGCGGCGGGGAGGGAGCGGGGCACTGTCGGGATAATCGCGACTCCCCGCGATGTCGGGAGGGAGATGGGGCGTCTGCCTTTGCCTCTCCTGCCGTGTTACCGTGCCGTGCGGTGGGTGGGAGCCCGGCCCATCGCGGCGCTGCGGTGCGGTTCAGTGGGATGCCTGCCCCGACAGGAGGGCATGGTGCTGCGAGCCCCCGTCGCGGTGTGTGTTCCCGCAGCACACGGATTTCTCACTGATGGTGGAGATGGGGCTGGCAGGATGAGAGGGGAGATGTGGGAAATGCCCCCCTGATTGGACAGCCCTGCCAGTGTGTTCTGCGTGACGCTTTGCAACAAGCTTGGCTTTATGTGGCACAGGGACTCCCTTCTTGCAGCTTGCGGAGAGCAGGTTATGGGGGTGGAAATCCCTCGGGGCGCAGAAACAGAGGGAGATCTTGCAGAGTCAGACCTGCTCTCCCTCTTCTCCCTCCTTCAGATAGTTCAGATCACTTCTGTGGCTCATCTCTCCTCCCATCCTACTCTGTCTATATTCAGCCCCCTACAGAGATTCAGTGAAGACATGAGGTAACCAATGCAGTGATGCTCATTTATGGAACACCCTCCCCTTCAGTACCAGGGACAACTTTGTGTCCGAGATCAGCAGTTCTGAGCTGCTCAAGTCAATGCTGCATAAAACGAGGGAGAAGAATTAAGATAGAATATTGTGCTTCTGAATCTGTTCCAGAAATGCAGTAGGCTTCCTTGAGCAGCAGCTGCCGAGGAGGGATTTCAGAAATAAACCAACATGGTTTTGGGATGCCGTGAGATGTATGGAATGTGTGGACTGGGGTTTCCAGCAGACCTCGGGCTCCCTGCTCTCATTTTGAGCTGAAGTACCTCTCCCTGTTAGACCGTGACTAAATTTTAAATAGATGTTCAGGATGAAGAAAAAGAGGTTTCTGTTTTACCTGTTTTAGCACAGCAAGGTTAAAGAGAAGGATGATAATGTCTTTTTCTTCAATGATGCTAGTCATTTAAATTTTGTTGGCTATCCAGGAAGAATGTTAATGGGTCTTTTCTCTGAACTTATGCTTCATTATTTGCCTTGCTTGTGGGAGACCAGCTGTAATGCTGTCGTTATCTAGCCAACTTTTTGAGGGAATACAAGAGGCTTGAAATGGAAATAAGGTGAAGAATGGGTTATAAAAAGCTGCTAAAGTTTGCATTGTGCCTGGATACTTTCTGTTTAAAACCTTTATTGGAGATCTACAGTATATATTTTTTCCCTCTATGTTTTTCTTATACAATGTGATCACTTTCACAGGGGACAAAGCTGGCAAAGATGAGGAAAATTGGCTGTGCTCTCCTGGTACTCCAAGCTCTTCTGGCGCCTTTGGATCTTGTTCGTGGAGCAGAGAAAAATTATCCCATCCTGAACATTGCAGTGATTCTGGGAAGGACCAAGTACATAACAGAGAGAGATATCAGAGCTCTCTGGACCAGGGAAATGTCAGCAGACCTGACTGTTGATGTCAATGTAGTGACCCTTCTCGTGAACCAGACTGACCCTAAGAGCATCATAACACATGTTTGCGACTTGATGTCAGGCACCAAGATCCATGGAGTGGTTTTTGGAGATGACACTGATCAGGAGGCAGTAGCTCAGATTTTGGATTTTATTTCATCTCAGACTTCTATTCCAATTCTTGGAATTCATGGTGGGGCCTCCATGATAATGGCAGATAAGGTAGGAAAATGACTTCAAGCTTTTACTAGTCTAATGTACTTCATTGTGTTGATCTCTATCATGAGTAATCAGTATAAGCAGTTAAAAAAAGATTCTTCTGTCTCTCTGTACTTTAAAAAAATAGGAAATATGCATAAGTGGCCTTAGTGATTGCTCATCAATATGGGGAAGTATTTTGGGGTTCATGCTTGAAACTCAGCTTTTTGACACTATAAAAGCAGCCCTAATGAAATTTTAGTCTCCAGCACATTGAATGATGGTCAGTTTGGAAATCTTAATAGCAAATATGACATATGGATGTAAAAACAACCACAAAATAGTAGGCTCGTGAAATAACTTTACATCTTATGTCCAAAATCATAAACAGATGTTCTGTGGTGCTTATAAGAAACAGCAAACAAAATAGACCTCAATGTATTTGAGGACAACAGTAATAACAGGACAGAAATATTAACCCAGACTTCAGTGATCCACTACCATGTATAAGTTGTCTTGCATACTCGAACCTGCTCTTGTATTCCCTATATTTATTAAACTAGACTTTTGTGAACTGGATACTTTTACTTTCCTACTATAGTTCATGCAAACCCATAAAGGGGTTGACTGCAATCTGGAGATAATGACAGATTGTTTTGTTGGAAAACATCTCTTTATGTAATCTGTCGTGAGACTGGAACGACAGAAGTGACTCATGTCTCAAGTTCCTTAATGCTGTAACAGTTTTTTAGAATCTTTGCTGGCACTGCAGCATTCATGTTGTACACTGATCTCTGCTGTTCCTGAAGCAGGTGCTTAGCACCGTGCAGGGCTGAGCTCTTTGGTGTGTATTGCTGAAAATCAGAGGAGCCCCCACTGTGGTGTAAAAGAAGAGAGCTCAAAGAGGGAGTTCAGGTGTGGGAAGTCACTGGTTCTCCAGCACATGAGGCTTTTCAATGTTAATTGTAATTTATTTCCAGATATTTCCATGCTTTAGGGTTTCTTATTAATTGAATATTGGTTCTTTTAAATGACATTTGAATAGTAAAGAGCTCTCTGAACTCATCTGAAAAGGAAGCAGACCAGACATATTATTTTGTGACTTGAGGGGGAAGAAGAAGCAGGAAAGTGACAATGATTAGTTATGACTGAGGAATCAGCTTTGAACTTTGGAAACTTTTTACCTCTGAAAAGACTTTTTCCACAGGGATAAGATATCTGTTTCTCTTGGTATTTTGAATTGTCTTCTTTTAAAACTTATGTCATATAAGAAGAGGACAATAAGTGCTGAATTAGGGCAGAGATTCTATGACTATGGCTTTGACATCTTGATTTATGTGGGAAGATCATTACAGGCAGTGCTACTACCTTAAATACAATTGCAGTGACCAAGTTAGAGGCAGTTATTTCATGTGCTTTTAAATTACTGTACAGATATACTGGTATTTAAAGCTGGGTTTTTATGTATTTAGGACTTCTTTTGATATGCATTTGACTTGCCTATCTCTGCCAGTGTAAACTGAACATTCCAGCCAGTGCTGGATCAACTTCTCACTCAGTAGCAGATGCAGATGTTACTGATGCAGATCTATTTTTTACTTTTAGGTAGGACCCTCTAGGAAATTAAATATACTATCTTTCTTGTCTCAGTGTGTTACTACTATTTTCATTGTATGCTAATATTGTCATTATTATATTGCTGACTTTGATTTTTGGGGTTATCACAGGTTGCTAATGAAACTTTTGTGATGAAATTTGACTTCTAAGATTTCCATTTGGTAAATCAAAATTGTCTTCTATAGGATAAAACAATCTAACAGGGCTGTCTTCAGTAACTTGAATTGGCTGAAGGAATTGTTTGTTCACATAACTAGAATTGCTGTAATTTTAACTTGGCCTTTGCAATGTGCAAGGTCCTACAACTGGGTTTGGAATATTGCAGTAATGAGACCTGCATGTGTCACTCAATTAACATTCATTTAGGAATGAATTCCTGAGAGCTGAAGGTGAAACTCAGTGCTGTCATAAAGGCAGGGGAGATGAAGTCTGAGGGAAAGGGACTTCAAGTCACTGTCAGGATTTTAGCTGAAACACATGAGTGTTGGCTGAATTGTGAAGGTTATTAGTATTTAAAATCTCCTGTTTTGTCTCATGCATTGAGATAACTGGATGTGCAAAGAAAGGATGGTCCCACTCCTGCCTGTGAATGTAGTTCTCTGACACTAATAAGGTCATTTCATTTATATCCTTATCATATGTATTCTGGGGGTTGTTATATGATGCTTAACTGTCCTAAGCTGTACTAAACTGAAGGCACAGAAATGAGAACTCATCTATAATGTCCTATACTGCTGAAGACTTTACTGAATGACTCAGAGGAGATAAGCTTACCATATCCTCTATGGCTAATAAATACAATGTCAATGTGAATCTCGCATCATGAGCCATATCTTTAAAAAAATGAAGTTGTTCTAGGTTTCTAAAGATGAGATATGCCCACATACAGAGTTTGCGGTGATTAATGCAGGACAGGCAGCTTTTGAAGCACTGAGTCCCTCTGTGAACATCTGCAGTGAACACTGTGTAGTCTAGACTGCCTCCCTGGCTGGCCCAGCTGGCTCTGCTCTGCTTCAGTTTGCTCAGAGTTTGCTGCACCATCTGAAGATACATTGCATGATTCAGACAATGAAAATAGGCATGTGAAGCCAACAAAAGCAGAGTGTTTCTGAACCTGGCTGATGTGTTTTCACCTGACGTCAGTTGTCAAAACCCTACCACCTACTACCAATGTGACACTGGAGGATGTATGGCACCTGCCTGATCCCAGCTGTGCTGTAGAGATCCCTTTGGACAGTGCCACATGCTCTGCCTCCAGCTGACTTTATCACCTGCTCCTGGCAGGAACTTTCCTGCCAGTGAACTGCTCCTTGGCTTTGGTCCCCAGTTCTGCCACAGACTTCAAACATGTTCAGATGTGGGATAGTCTATTGAAACAAGATGAGTATTGTCTGGGGCATCTGTGCCAACCTACTGTGCATCAGCACCCCTTGGAGGATGCTGGAAACAGACTGGCTGTTTATTCATCTTGTATCTCTTGACATTTCAAAGATCTCAACACAAACATTACTTAGGAACTGTTTTCTGACTTGAGCATTTGATTTCAGTTACCTCTGTTTCACCACACGCAGATTATTATGGTAGTATTTGTGATACTGTTTTTAAAAACAGAAATCCATGGTTAGTTCTGTGTCAATACTAAAAGATTTGTTTCCTACACGTTTGGGGGGGGGGGGGAAGAAAAGCCCCTACATATTTTACATATATCCAGGAATACCTAGTGTCTTTGGACCATACTACTTTTGCCTAATGTAGAATTAAATATAACTTCTCATAAGATGTCTTTCTGAAAGATATAGCTTGTAGCATTTTATTGTTGTGCAAACACAGTTGTAATGCTAGACAAGAAGCATTAAAGGTGAGGGTAACTTTCCAGAAGGGCTATTGCAAAATGATAATTTTTGAAACAGCTCTGGAAATGTTATGCAAAATAATTGCTTTTCAGAAAGATAAGTACTGTATGTTATATTATAGTTCTATAGGAGCAGTGGAGGTTAGAAGAGTTTGCTGTAGGTTGTCTAACCTAGCCCTGGCTGAATGATGAGCTAACTCAGAATTCAGATCATTAAATCTTCTATTCAAGTTTTGAATATCTCCTTGGATGTATGTACACCACAGCGTCTCTGGGCAATCTGTTTCAGTACTTAACCTTTCTCACCATGCAAATATTTTCATTTTATCTCATTAGAATTTCCCTTGATACCACAGGCTCTTGTTCTTTCGCTGTGAATCCGAGTCCAACTCTCTGTGTAGTTGTAGGCTGCAATTATACTGCTCCTTACCTGTCACTCTGGGGAAAACAAGTCCCCTCAGCCCTTTCTTGTGCCTCCAGTCCTCTGGACTCACTTGGGTGTACTGCTGTCTTGTATGGGGGGACCAAACCAGCAGAGAGGGCTGCAGGTGTGGGCTCAGGAGGACGGGCGAGGGGAGCAGTGCCTGCCCTGGAGCAGCTGTGCTCCTGCCAAGGCAGCCTGGTGAGGCTGTGCCGCCGGAAGGGTGCACTGCTGACTCATGTTCAGCCCATGGTGGGCCCCCCCATGGCCTGTTGTATTGAATAAAAAAGGCGTCTAGCTGTGAATTAGCAGTGAGTGAAACTACTTTTAAATCTTGTTCGTTCTTTTGGTGGATATTTTTCAGGTACTTCGCTGGAATACTTGCAGGTGTTTGCGTTACTTGTCCTTTTCAGCTCATTGTAGGTATAGCTGGGATTGCTCTGTTTCCTCCTTGCTGAGATGCAAAAACTATTCTGCACTTGTGCAACACAGAGCTCTAAGCCGAGCCTTGTGACTCTGGTACTGAGGATTTATGCTCCCTTATCCCTGTGTGACTTAGTTCACTGCTCTTAAAGTCCCTCCATCATCTTACCCCTTCTTTGCCAAGTGTCCACATAGCACAGTGACCATCTAAAAGGCCAAATAGGTTCCAAAGCCACCCTTCACACTTGCACTATGCATAAGTGTGCTTCACTCATGCTTTCAAAATTGTTATGATGAAGGGCTGTGTGTGTGTTGGATTTGTTTTTTTATTCTAGAATCTTATCTGGAGGTCATACTTCATGATTTGTGCTCATCAATTCCTGGGTCTTCAATATGTGTTATGTAGGTTTCTGTCCAGCTCATTTGTTGGCTTGTAAAGGCAACTCTGTATTTTTTCTTAGAGAAAACCTTAAATTTACGGTTCTCATTCCTGTCCTTACTCATAACTGATATTAGTGCATGTATAGCAATGTACTCCTGAGCATGGCATTGACTTTGGCTTTGTTACTGTAAAAGACTAGAAGATTAACCAGTAGATTAATATACACTTTAGTGCAAAAATACCAGTGTCCATATAACTTTCAGGTTTCAGGTCAAGAAATAGTAGTTTACACTGTTCTGTTGCACACAATACTTCCAGCTTCTGCCTCTTTTAAAGAAGCAGTTGAGTTTGATTTTTCTTCCCTTCTAGCTGTACTAATGCTCCTGTGGGAAGAATAACTTTCAGATATTCTAATTTTTGTTTTGAGCTGCAGTAAAAATGTTGCATTGACCTCCTTGCAAATCTGTGTTTACTTTTCCATATTCATTAAAGTCAGTCTATATGTACTTTTTAAGAAGAGCACATTTGTAAAGATCTTTAGAACTAGAATGTAATCTGCAGTCATACCTTTTACATGCACATGTCGTAATCACTGGTGTTAAATAGTTAAAAGTGTGCTTGAGATTTGTCTGAGCCAGGTGAATGAAGTGAGTGGATATGATATCTTGTGCCTTTTTTCATCAGTGCTGTGTGAGGTGTGTGAGCTCCAGCAGCTGCTGCATTTGCTGCTTTCAGCTGGCTCTTGGGGCTCAGAGGAACATTATACTAATGATGGGAGCCTTGCTTTCCTGCTCTTTCTCCCACTGTTTCCTAAAGGATTTTCATAGCTATTTCTGAGGCAATTACGTTATTCCTCGTTCTCTAGTTTACAAAAATTTTTCCTCTAGGAAAGCATGGAGGACTTTCTGGAATACTGTGAAAGTAGACGTGAACTCTTAGGGGGCTGAAGGGAGGGATATTTAGTTTAATTTTCCTAAGTAGAAGGAAGATAGTTTTGGGAAGATTAGGAATTTCTGTAACTATTAAGCAGATTGTAGGAAATGGAAGTCTTCTGGAGTTTACTTGATGTTTCATTTACTTTAGGTATGGGTAAGTGCCGATTTTTTTAGCTTGCTTGGCTTGAGTTGACAGTTTCAGCTGAGCCCAGTGCATTCCTATAAACCATTCTTATTTAGGAGAGAGGAGTGTTTGGCTTCACTTGGATTTTAGTTCTTTACAGTAAGCAATATATTTTCATCTCAAAGGTACTGTTTTCTTTCTCTTCAAACTGTTCTTACAGTTTTTCAAAATAGAAATCCATAAGTGTTTTTGTTTTGAGCAGCAACCCTTTAAAACTGCTGGGAAGTCACTGCTGTAGATCATCCATGCAATCTCTCCCAACTATTGCCTGCCTATAGGTAATTATAACACAGCAGACTCCTGAGCTGTGAAAGTAGGACACCAGACCTTCAGAGTAATTTTCTGCTTGCAGATATTCCTGGTGGTATCTTTGGAATTTGTTTTCCCAAGGACATACTCAAATATAAAATTCAAAATTATT
The DNA here is from genome assembly GCA_035221455.1 of Xenops minutus. Lineage (NCBI taxonomy): Eukaryota > Metazoa > Chordata > Aves > Passeriformes > Furnariidae > Xenops > Xenops minutus. Next base: position 5,880,367 of record JAWWEE010000030.1, on the reverse strand, counting down.
CCCTTTAAGCTACAAAGTAATTATAGACTATTACAAAACACATAGGACCCTTCTGGCAATCAGAATGCATCCAGAGAACATACCTGAACATGTAAAATGATGCAGTGTAGAGAACAGAAGGGCCTTTATATAATGTCAAACAACTTTTCATGTTTCATCCATTAATTATTTTAAGAGGATACTTAGATTATTTAACTAGACAGCTTATTAGTGTTTTATTTGTTGCTTATTTGAACTAACAATTTAATTTGAAGCATTTCCTTATAACTTTTGGTCTTGCTTGGAAGAATCTGGGGTAAATCTGCCTACGCTGGTGATGGTACAAAGGGCTTTGTATAGATGACCAGAAGCTTTGCAGTCCCTGGCTGTTTTTATTTTCTACAAATCCATGGTCATCTGCTTTGCATGTACTCTTTTCTTCCTCTCTTCCCTCCTCCCTCTTCCTCCTCTGCCTCTACTCTTCCCTGGAGCTATGAAGTTGTGTGGATTTTACTGAGGGAGCCCAGCCTGGATTGTCTCCACACCATCTGTCACCATATTGTTCGTTTAAATCCTTGAGATATTTTCTTCTGTACTTCACTGAAATAAATACATAAAGCTGCAGCAGCATCATTGGCTATTTATATTAGATTTAGACTTAATGTCCTTAGGAGAAAACCGCTGTGCTTGCATTTGAGGTGCATAAGCTACAGGCAGTGTGTAAAACTGGCCATGGCTTAATCCTGAGTGCAGAGCTCTGGTTACGTGGTGTGTTCACCCTCCACCCGAGGGCCCCTCTGGCTCCTTGGGATGGACACCTGGCTGGGGGGTCTCCTGGCCCTGTGTTATGCTCTGCTTCCCCCTGCTCTCTCTCGGAAAAGGTTTTGTGCTCTTCTGTAAATGCATGATGTATGTTCCTCTATCCTGAGACTTGATATATTGTGTCAGGGAAAAGTTGAGACTTGGAGGCTCTGTGAAAACAGAAGTGGAAATAAGATTGGTTAGAAGGGGGAATGTTTTGGAGAGTAATTAGTGTAGAAGATATTTATGTAGTATAAAACCCATAAACATATATCTCATATATTATAATACGGAATGTCAATATGTTATACATATTATATATTATAATATTATATAATATGCATTTTAATATATATGTGGTATAAAAGCTGAAAAACCACTAGGAAGACAGTCTTGTTTCCTAATATGCAAACATGTTATTCGCAGTTGCAGATGGAGGTTAGCTGGTGTCCAGCACAGCTGTGAGTTTGTGGTACGCAGTTTATGTTGTCTTGCCTGTCATTTCCCCTGTACTTTCCACACACATGAAGCTGAGGTGATCAAAAAGTCAGTGCTGGAAGGAGAAGGAGGTCCCAGATGTACAAGTTCTTTTATTTAGGGAGGAGCAGAATTCCTGATTAACCTTTTGTGAATGATTTAAACCTCTTGAAAAAGCAACAGTTTCTAGTCTAAATTAGTGACTACGGTTTTATTTGAATACTGACTCTTTAAGCTTCACATGCAGATTAAAGAAATCATTCATGAATGTATATATCTAGACAGTTTGTGTAGTCCCTTCTCCTTCCCAAAAGCTACAGAGACTGTGCTAAAACTGGTTCAGGAAATCCAGCAATGTATCTGAGGTCAGAAACTAATCATAAACTTGCAGAGCATGGTGATAACTCTGTTTGATTGTACATTTGTCAGTCTTGCTTACCAAGATTAGCCTGTATTTGGATGGGGCAAATTCCAAGCCGAAGTGTATTCCCTTTTGGCTGTAAAGCACAGAGAAGCACATCAAAGTGACTAAAACACTGTGATATTCTGCATACCACTCCAAAATGCCCTCCATTTCTTTTGGGAGTCATTTTCTGTTTCATATTTGAGCATAAGCAGATTTGAGAAAGTGAGGTCTTCTTTTTTTATATACATGCAGGTTCATCTCCCTACTTTCTTCCAGATTGCTTTACTGAAGTTGGAGAGGAAAGGTGGGAGAATAAAAGGTTGTAATCTTCGTGCTTTTAATATTTGGTACATTGGTTTACCTATTTCTCAGGATGCATCCTACAAGTATCAGTGGTTTGGTGTGCAGAATTAGCTGACAGTAGTGTAATTTCCCAGGAGGTTTCCAGACACCCATCTTTGAGCAGCCTGGATAAAGCAGAATTTTTCATATGACCATCCATCTCTCAACTTCAAAATTATGTGTCCCTTGATCTAGGTTTTGGCTGATCTCTCTTGGAGATGCTTCCTTACCAGATGACTTCTCAGTCAGTGTTTTCGGCTTCCTGTCTCCCATCATAGGTTTGGGAAAGTAATTTTCTTTTAGGCTTTAAATGAAGATAGGCTGGGCTGTTTCCTTGTCCCACGTTCCTTGCTGCAGTGTGACTGAGGACACCAGTGCTGCTCTTGCTCTGTGGCCTCAGCTCAGTATTTGTAACTATTTATAGCCTGTCTTTTGTGCATCTTGGAGCATAATATTTCTATAAACACCTTTCATTCAAAGGGTTGCTGCATGGGAAGCTGCCCATCTTTTTTCTTTTTGTTTCCTTTTCTTGACTATGGTGGGTTGTTTTTTTAGTGTCCTAACTTTTGGTTCAAGATTTCTGCCTGTAATTTGATTGCTACAAAGTTCTATCTGTTCGTGCTGTCCAGCTTGCCTGTCCACATGACTAGAATTAGTACTAGGGATGCTTTGTTTTCACTACATTGATTTTGTGTCTAGTGGAAACACTGTGCATGTAGAACCACTATGAAAGAGGCAGGAGCAGGGATTTTATAGCCACCTTTCAGCTCAACACAATTTACAATGCAATTAGGAATGACAGTTATAATTGAATAAACAGAAAATAGAATTAAGGTGATTTGTTCTATGTTGCTTTTAGGAGTAACAGAGATATATAATTACCAGAAAAATTCCATGTTATTTTTTGCATGTGAGGCTAATTAAGAGTTCTGAGTAAGTTGTGTTGGCAGAGGCATCAGAGCTATATGAAGTACCTAATTGGGATGAGAAGGCTTGTGAATTCATCATAAGAAAACAGATGCAAAAACTATGAGAAGTGGCTGTATTCTAGTCAAGTATCATTTAGGATGGTCTGGTTTATTTTCAGTAGTCTCATTATCTTTGTAGTAAACAAGCTTCCCCTGGCCTTTGCTTTGTTTGGATCTGTTTGCCACCCCTTCCTCTCCCCTTTATCTGCATTTTACGTATTGTTGCCTGCAAAAAGGCTGATGTTTCCTGCTGTGGGATTTGGGTTCTAGAGAAAGATGTGGATCACTCGCTTGCTTTGCCTGCAAAACTAAGCTGTCCCTTACCTGTGTAACAGTGAACTAGTACAGAAGTTGTAAGAAGATAAATTTCCTTTCCTCACCTGCTCTTTGGGTGCCTTTTCCTTACCCAGTCCATTTGGTATGCAAACCTCCTTCCCCCAACAGCTGCTTCCACACACCCTCCTCAGCTGTCTTCATCTATATCCTTCTCTTTGCTGCTCTGCTTTATACTTGACTGTCATGTTATAGTTAGGGTGGCTTTTTTCCCCATTTTTTATCTTCACTTTTAGCATAACCAAGGGTGGGTAGGTGAGAATACACCTCTCTGCTTAAATTATGTATCCGTAAATACTAGAAGTGCTGGGACTCTTTCAGTGTACACAACGAAAATGATAGCTGTGCTAAAATATAATTAATTAGAGCAAATCAAAATCCTCTGGATCCCATGAATTAAGTAAAAACTGGTATGAATTTAAGACAACTGGTTTCTATTTAATTAGTAGAAATAGAGAAAGGAATAGAAATTGAGCCAGGTGAGGTAGGGTAATGTTGGTATAGAGCTGAAGGGATGGTAGGCTGATCTTTGGAAAGGAAGAAGCATGAGAAAACCAGAATTATTCAAAAATCTGAACAGTTTTTATCTCTGTCTCTTCAGGGTTCCTCGCCTTGGGATTTTGGGACAGTTCTTCAGTCTTTAGTTATCCCTTCTGCATTCATTGACTAGCTTTATGTGCTTGTACAGGGAGGCGCTTGCTTTTCCTGGTGCAATGTGGGGAGTCTGGGCTGTAGTTAAATAGCTGCAAATTGATATATTGGAGTGTCTACTTGTATCCATTCCACTGCACCTTAAAGTTTCCCTACTGCTTTTATTTTTTCCTTTATAGCTTCTGGGGCAGGATCAGTCTATAGGCTTTCCTAAATATAAAATCCTTCCTTAATTTTACTGTGCACTTGGCTGACTATAAGATTATTAAGTAATTCTCTAATATGTGGTAATAGATGCTTTCTTCATGTATGTATGTTCGTTCAGTTCAGGTGCTTTGTGGGGGTGCCTACTACCTTGCATTTTTTAGGAACTGAAAGCTGAAAATAAAGTCCTAATTCCCTTTTATAATTTATTTTCAATTCAGTTATTCTGAATTTCACATCTCCCATTAGGCCTTCAGAACACTTGAGGACAGGACAGACTGCCAGGTAAAACATGTGAGAGCAAATTGCTTCCCTCCGTTAGGTGGTGGCTGAGTCTGCAGTCTGCCCTGCACGTGAATGAGCTTTGCTGCTGCTTTAAAAATGCTCTTCTGAGCCTCATGTTCACTGGCACTTACTACTTAAATTGTAATTATGTGCACTGAACAAAGTTCTGGATCATGAATTACATAAATGCTGATGTTGTCTAAATGACTGGTTGTATCATGAGGCTGAATGTCTTCAGAGAACAGGGCACAGGGAGGAGCCAGACAAGGATGGCTTTGGCTTTTTGCAGGGTAGGCTCACTTGTGGAAGATAAAACACAAGTTTGTGTGATCCTCTTTCTACCTCAGGTTGGGTAAAGTAAAAAAACAGTCTTCATTGACATTTCCAGATTACTCATCCTCTCATTGCTACCAGCCTCAACAATTTTAAAAGTCATGTCACACCTTTCTTAACCTTTCTCAGAATACAGGCTTTAGGCTACAATCTCTTGCTTTCCTGTTGTTCTTAACTATCCATCACTATTTTATAGCATAAGAGTAGCTGGAATATTTCCACTGGTCAGTGAAAAAATGACACTAAATCGATTACTTAAGACAGGTGTAAATAATAAAATTTCACATTATAATGTCCTGAACAGTTGCTTAGTAGCTTCTCCCTATACACAGATATTTTCTCATAAAAACACATCGCAGGGTCTCCGAATAAAAATTGAAATGAATGTATGTGGAATTTTTATGGATCCAGCTGTCAACTTCAGCATGTGTGCCTTTAATTGTCATTGAAAGTAATTTTTGTGTGCTTGTTTGTTTTCTTTCTGGTTCCTTGTATGGAATGACAGCTGGCTGGAGAGCAGCTTACCTTTTTCACAGTATGAGGCAGGGATCTTAAAATGGTTAGATATTTCAGCCATAATAAAATGTAAGAGCCCAGCTCAGTAATCCTTATTCCAATATAGGGCCTGTTGATGAGCTGCAGTGGAGACCTCAGTGGACGCTGCCTGAACACAGTGGAAAACTTAAGCCCAAATAAGCTGGAACTTAGTCATGCCAAACCTTACTTTTAAATAAGTTATGCAGAAAAAAACCTCTTCAGGTCAGCAAAAGCATTTCTAGAAGCTGAGGAGAATACTTGTACTGGGACAAGATAGCATCCAGGTCCACATGGAAAGCAGAAATCCTGCTTGTGGGATCCTGGCTGCGATGTGATTGATTTCATTGTGAAGTAAAGGAGCCAGAGCAAGTGCAAACTAAGCAAATACTTTAATTAGTCCTTTAATGCTTACTTAATTGCTTTTCCTGAAGATGTGAATGCTGTGATGAAAAGAGACAATGGAGAGGGTTTTGCCTTTCTAATTAGGGTCTTAGTATGTACTTTATATAACAGGGATAAAGATGAAGACAGTCTTTTAATATCTGAGGTGGAAAGGCCAAGCAACACATTAGGCTTAAGGTATCTTCTTAGAAGAACAACCTCTAGTTAAAGGAATGGTTTGCTATGCTAAGAGCTGTGATGGTACTTGAGGTGTTCTTTCAAATGACGTGCCTTGTTGACAAGCTAGATGATTTTATTCAAGTTAAACCTGGTATTTTATTTAAACTTCATTTTCACAGATTTTTGTCTTAGCAGGTCATTTCAAGGTTTCATTTGCATATTCCACCCAGTTAAAAATTCTGTTATTAAAACAGCTTTTCTAACTCTGCTCAGATGGTGGAATATTTTATTTAACAAGCATTCTAGTTTGTATTAAAAAAAATGAATTCTGCCTCCCTTAGTTTCTTTTAAAATCAAGTATGTAAAGTAAGGCTGACTCCCTATTGAGCTGGTTTAATCATTTGTTTTTCCATCTGTGGAGTGCCAGTTCCCAAAGTAACTTCAAAGAGCCTTGCCTGAGTAAAAGCTTCCAGCTTTGGAACAACAAAGATTAGAGAACTATGCTTATGCAACAGCTTGAAACCTCTGACTGTCTTGACATGGTGAATACAACTGAATATTTCCCTCTATTATTCTGTACCTTAAATATTTGTAACTGAGGGCTTTGCTGCCACTTTGCTTTTGCCTCCTGTGGTGACTGCACAGTGTGATGGGTTACCTGGAGCTCTGATGTCCTGGGTCTTGATCTCATGTGTGCCTTCCTTCAGAAAACAGCCACAAACTTCAACCTTGATGTAAATTGTCTATAGACAAGCCTGAAGACTTGCAGCAGCAAATACAGACTATTTGTTCTATTTTAGATTTGTGCAGGCTTTAATCAAATGATGAAGCTTCAAGTGAAATGGCTCCTGGGAGAGTGATAACTTCACTTCTTAATTTTTAAGATTTTCTGTGCTGACATGGGTAAACTCTCAGCTTGCTAAAAATAAAAACAATCCCCTGCCCAGTACAGACAAATAGATATGAGATACATATTTTAAATCTAATGGATACGTCATGTTTTTGAGTGCAGTAACAAATAAAAAGTTAAAATTGCCACTAGGGTATTTGTGAAAATGTTTCATATAAAATCTGTTTCATATAAAGGGCAATATAAGTTATTATTTTTGCTTCCGTGGCCTTCCTAACTAGGCAGTTGTACCTTTTCATGACATTCCAGCCTAGGGGTTGTCATTATAATCTTGGAGAAAAGCTGAGGTGTGTTTGTTTGTTTAAGAAAACCCCCTCCTATCTGAAAATCAGTGTCTGGGATTTGTCCCAAATTAATTTCCTGCAGAGAGAAGAGTTATGAGTTTGATGTCAGTACAATGACTCTTCTGGATTATAATATCTGCCAGTAGAAACGCACTACTTTGGTTTTAACAGAAGCTATTTCAGATCTTAATTTTTGGCTTAATCGAATCCTTACCACAGGCAAATCTAATTCTGGCATACTATTTCAATTGCACAGACTTTCATTTCTGACTAAGGATTGGAAGGATTAACCCAGATTTTAGCAGTTCTCTCCATGACTGGATGGATAGGATTAAAATCTCTGTGCTGCTCACAGTAGCTGTTTGTTCCAGTTTTTGATTATTACTTATGTCTGTTGACCAAAACAGAAAATTTTCTGAGAATAAGAAGAATTATGGTTAATTCACTGGATTGTATTGTATTTAAATGTAAAAAACAAACAAAACCAACCAAACATGCTTTGCCTGTTTACAGGACAACAACATATAGCTTAGAATATTCTAGGTTGAATTTGTAGTTTGCAATTTTAATAAATTTATCATTTTTAGATCTTTTAGAAAAAATTACTTGCGTAAAGCAAGAATGGGATTAAGTTTACTTGGACCCAACTGGAGCACCTTGGTAAGAACTGGTTTCATGCAACGAATGTTTCTGGCCCAGAAGCTGGCAGGGTGTTCCTGTATTTTGCTTGTCTATGCTGCTTTTAAAAATAGATACAATTTCATTTCACTGTGCAGGAGATGGAAAAATTTCTAGAATATTGTCTGCAGTTAGACTCCCACATTGTAAAAAGCCCTGGTTAATCCTGTCATGGGCTTAGAAATGAGTTCCTTCAGTGGGCAGGGAAGGCAAGTCTCACCTGCAGGAGATGAGGTGAGCTGGTACAGTTTAATCTGGTAGGGATGAGCCTTGGAGGGGAATGCGGGAGCTGGATACAGGATAAAGAAAAGCTGATTAAACAACAGAAACTGAGTCAACAGAGGACTTAAACTAAGGAGGGCATAATTAGGTGGGAAACTGAAAGTAGTGAATAGTACTTGGAAGCAAAGATCAGGAATGGCAAGAAGCCAGCTAGCGTTATGATGGAAATTGGTCAGTCGAGAAGGATGAGGGCTTGCAGCATGAACTTCTTTCTAGTTCTGCATTCTTTACATTTACAAAAAGCTTGAGATAACCATACAATGCTAGAATGACATTGCCTTCGAATCTAGCCAGGCTTATATAAATGTTAGATTTGTCAAAGTTGAAGTGGTATGAGTAGAATCCTGGTGTACTGCTTATCAGCAGTTGAGGACTGTGATTATGTGCCTTGGAAAGACAGACTAGCCTTGGGATTCTTGTAGGAATATAGCAAGCTAAGTTCTAAGAGTTTTTAAAGCCTCATCTCCTAGAAAAGGATATACTTATATTTCCTGGGGAAATGTGAATTTTACCTTTTTATCTGAAGTAGGAGAATTTGACTATTCTTTGGGTGTTTCTGCCTTTTTGTATTTCATTCTTTTGTGCCTCAGGCAGCATCGGAATTCTCAAGAGGTGTGATGACATGCTCTCCACTTGGAAAAATGGTGCTGTTTGCTTGTCATCCTGTTCTATTAGGGAGAAAGAGAACCTATTAGCAGGAGCTCCGTGGCTGGAAGGTTACAGTATCCATAACAGTGAAACCTCTGTAATTTCTGTGGTCCAGGCTCATCGTAACCTGCATGTCAGACGTGCTTTGCAGGGGTTTATGTGACATGAATTTGTGGCCAGTCAGGGTTGCACTTGCAGCTGGACACGCAAAACATTACAGGCTTTTAATGTCTGTGCTGGACATTCACTACCTTCTGTGGTGGTTTTTCTGTGGCTGTAAATAATCAGGTATTCTGGACCACCCAACTGTCTTTGACACTGAGGAATGGCTTGGTGATGATTATGGTTCTCCTTCCAAACTTTGGTTTGTAGACTAAAATACATTAGTTCTTTCTTGTGCTCTGGAGAAAGGGTTTCTAGTGAGTGGCATGAGAAGGGGCACACTCTGTACCTGGAGAGCAGCAGCTGCCCTGGGTGTGCCCCAAGAGCAGCAGTAGCACAGATTGTGCCACTTTGATCTGTGGCTGATTTTAGCTGTGAGAGGGAGTTTCAAAATCTCAGTGAGAGAGAGAATGAGACCAAGAGATATTGATAAATAACCTTCTAAATGTTGAAATTCTCTCCTGACTGTTCTCCCTGTGCACAGTGTTGTTCTTCACAGCTGTCCTGAGGAAGGGGTGATTTCAGGTGTCTGCTCACTGAGCCTGCAGCTGTGAGGGATTCTTCAGAGACAACATACTTCATCTGGCCATGTTGAGCAATTGGAAATTAATGTTACTATCACTGAGAATTTGATTTTATTATTGAATAGCTCTTAAAAAAGGCTACAGAAGGTAATGCTTTCCAGAATCCATAATTTTTGTGCAGATTCCAGCTGGGTAGGGATGTGTTCTCAGTCCCCAAGGGAGGCTCTGCTCTGAGTGCAGGATGCGTTATACAGCAGAATGTTAGCAAAGAGGACTGTAAAACCTTAGTTATGCTGCATTATTTGTTTGCCATTCCATGTGGCTGTGTTTAAAGAACTGAAATGGTGTCCTTGCAGGAATGGAATATTTCTAAAGTGCTTTAATGAAACAGGCAAAATCTTTTTGCTGATAATTTGCTGTGGCTGGAGAGGAAGGTTCAAGTGGTGTGCTAATTAATGCTATGTATGGTCTGCAACACATGGTTAGAACAGTTTATAATATTGTTTTTCTACAAAAAGGATTGAACAGCAAATTGGATAAAACTCTGTTTCAAAGTGACCAAGCCTGTTTCTTCCCTGAAGCAATTCAGACTTCTTCCAGACTTCATTAATACTGGAATTCTAATCTGTTTAGCTCTTACAGCTGTTTCATTTTCAAGGATCTGCAGAGGCCAATTATTTTGTTAAAAAGTACTTATTAATGAAAATATGTGACCATGGAGAAAGAAAAGGCCAGTGCAGATGTGTAAAAAAAAAAAAAAGTGTGAGGCTGTCCTAGCTGTGCTTTTAGGAGAGAAGAAATAAAAAGTCAGAGCAGCATCCTTGGTTTTAGTAGTGTTTTGAGTGTTTGTGTGACAGCACCTGTTTTTTGCAATGGGAATGAGGTAAAAAGGGTACATTTCAGTTGGAAAAATAAAACCAGATGCATGTTCTATTTCTTTGTGCTGGTGTCATTAAATAAAGTATAAAGTGCTGGAAACAGGTAGTGGAGTAGTGGAGTTTTCAGAATCCCTTGCCAGGCACCAATTTCTTTCTGAAGTACACGGCTTAACCTCTGAGATAGTGAAGGATTATCACTCAGTATTTCTGTTTTCACTGATTTACAGAAAAGCACATACAGAGTTGTGGAACTTGTGCTACTAGCACAGCCAAAGCTCCTGGAACTGCCTCTGTGTGCACCAACAAAGACAGTTTGGGAATTTTTTTCCCCACTCCCTTTGTTTCTTTTATCTGCTGAGGTTTTGGGGTTTTTATTTTGAGAGGACCACCATCTACTTTCAGCTTTATGTTCTTGGTATCATGTGCCTTGATTGCCCTTGTCCTTCACCATCATGCGGCTCCCTCTCTGTTCTAGACCTACTTTGCTGTGAGAGCTTTGCGAAGGTATTCTGAGTTAAAGTTGTCTTTTACATTCCTTTGCTCTTTTGCTGCATCTGATCTAGGCTGACTGGCACACAGAAGCCCTCAGGGCCTCAGCTGAGGTGCCTGTGGTCTGCCTCTGCTAAAAGTGAGAGTTGGCCTCCTGCCTCAGTTTCGTTGGAAATGCCTTGCAGTGGCAGCTGTGCTTTGTCTGCTGTTTTGGACACAAAACTTGCAGAATTTGCCCCGTGTTTTTTCTAAAGTGAAGATCAACATGCTGCAAAGAGAGCAAAACAGTGAGAATCATCTCTATCTAATAAGTCAGCAAGTGGGCAGTGTCATCTCTTGTGTTCCATGGTGCTTGTGAAAAAAACTCCATACTTTCACAGCTGCCAGTTTTAGTTCAAGTTAAACATGAGCCTAAAGTCAGACCCTGATTGTCAAACTTGATTGTTCCCACAGTAAGCCTGTAAGTTTGTAAGTACCTAAGTGGCCAAATGGGCATGGAGGTAAATTTGTAATCCTCAAAGGACTAAAGTGCATTACAAAGGCAGACACTAGTGCATAAATAGTTGCTCACATATGACCCACTGATACATGTACTGCCTTCTGTTCTATTGATGTCTTTATTTGGGGTTCTTGTCTCTACGAGGTGGCTGATGAGTCGTGTTAAGTGATAAATTTGCTCAAGAAGTGGTGCTGGTAATGAAGAGGTGTTCCTGAGAAGAGAAGGAATTGGCAAGGTTGCAGGCATGACTCTTGAGAAGGGCATGGGGGCAGGTTCCTTTGATCCTCTGGGTACCAAGAGCTCTGCAGTTCAGGCTGGCACTTTGTCCAAGGGATGGTAAATCTGCTTTCCTAAACTTCATCTGTGGTTTGGGAATTGCAGCAGTTTTTACTTCATTGTAATTTCAGGCATGGACTGTTGAACTCTGCTGCAGTGTTACCTTATTCCATGTACTCTCTGCTCATACACAATTTTTGTGTATATTGGTAATATTTTAGGGCTAAACCAGCAGACATTAGCAGATTTGGAAGAAGAGACTTGCCCAAGTGTAATAACAGAATGAAGCAGAGGATCCTATTATTCATGCTGTCAGAAAAGTGGTTTCTGTCGATTGTATGATTTTAGTCTTAGGGGATGGGGAAAAATAAGTCAATGACCCAAAATAGTTTCCCACTCTGGCACTTATAACTTTTTCCATTTTTTCTACAAGTTAGTCTGGTGAGCACAGTCTCATATTGACCCTTCCACGTATGTGAAGATCTGTATTTTCCTCTCGCATTTAGAACACCTGCCATGTTGATTAAAATCTCACTGGTTCTTTTGGGAAGTACCTTGATGAAGTTTTAAGTGATGAACTGTGAACTGCCTGCCACTGCAGAAAGGCTATCAGGTAAATAAGCTGGAAATCCCAACTGAGAACAAATGCCCTAATAGGATACTGAGCTTGAATATTAATTTTGCATTACCAAGTATTCCCAGTAGACTTGTAATCCACTGGCTGTTCAAATAACCCAATTTTCATGTCTGAATCATCAGCATGCAATAAGTACCTATGAAATAATGTGTGGGTAATGAAAGGTTCTCCTCTAATGTTTGATTGGGCCTTTCATTGTGTGCAAAACACCTTTTGATTACTGAAAAAGGACAATTCAAAACAATAAACCAAACTAGCATTTGTTTCTCCGTAGCTTAACTTAGCATGTGTACAGTTGTATGTGCATTGAGTAAAAACCTAGAAAACTTATTTTTCTACTGGGGCACACCTTACTAGGGCAGATAATTGAGCTGATATATGTGCTGAGACATCTTGAGATGATACCAGTACTGGTGTAAGCTATTTAGCATGTGTGAGCGTGCTCTTTTGTGAAAGAACTCCTGATGTGAGGCTGCATTAATCCATTGTGAGTTAAATTGTAGCTATGCATGTCACTTAGTAAAAGCAGAAAATACCTGGATTCCTGAATGATGCTTTTCTGTTTCAAGCATTTATTCCATATACATTTGTGAAAGTATTTATCTCTGTGCCTGTGAAAGACTAGAAATAAATCCCCTTCCTGTTCTTCAATTATTATTCTTGCATAATACCAGTTTACTAAACTGTTTAGGGGAAGTTATGACACCTTGTGTGACACAAACTAATGTTAACCGCAACATTTTGAGTTAGTACCATAGGGCTCCAACAGAGTACCACAACAATGAGGTTTTGTATCACATCACTGGATCTCTGTCTATTCTTTATTTTGAGAAGGGTAAGCACAGCACAGGAGAACCACTGGGCAAAACACAGTATGAGGGAAGATCACTGTGCTTTGAAATCTGAAACAAAGCAAACAACCTTGAAAGAAGGCTCAACAAACTGAGGGGGGCTGATGCAACAGTGGATGTGTGCAAAATTAAAAAGCAAGCAGAACTGTTTGTGTGGTGCCTTTTAAGGAGAGAAAATCAGTGTCCCATGTGGGAATAGTACCAGAGAGTGCCTGCAGAAGACAGACAAAACTGAGAATGTTTGCAGTGTGAGAGTGTGCAAAGTCAGTCCTGCAAGTAGTGTGCTATTGAAGGAGATGGTTGTAGCCCAGAAATAGGTGTCTTGTTGCCTCTTTTTATTGTCTGTGTTACACTGTTCCCTTAAACTTGCAATTCATTATTAAAATGGTAATTAATGTTATTTCACCCTGTAACAATGAAGTTAAAATGGCAGCTTTGGTGAGGCTATGGGAAAATACCTAGTTATGGAGGGAAAATGGGTATGTGAAGTACTGTTTTAGAAGGGGAAAAGCACTGACATTGTCATATGCAAAATGTATATTCTGATTATCTCACAAATAGGCATTAAAATTACTAAGAGGAATGTGTTTTATATAGTTCATGCTATGAAATGCATTGTTTAATATAGCTGTATCATGTATGGAAATGCACTATAACACAAGCAGTACTTCCCATTTTGAAAGATGTTTTCCTCTGGTTCTTATTAAAAGGTGAAAACAAACAGTTTCTATGTAAAAGAGCAATCAGCAACTATTTGCCAAAGAATTTTTTTTAACAGGGATCTCAACTGATCCCTCCTGTTTGTGTGTTTGTAACAGGAAATCCAGGGCTTTACAAAAGATTGTTCTTTTCTGGAATACCCTTGAAGTGGTAGTTAGTTAACTGTCCCTCTCTTGGAATGGAGAATATTTTTTTTTCTTTAGAGAAAGAGGAACAGTGCTCTGTTTAAAGGTAACTGATAGCTTGCCTCCTTCAAATTGTGAACAATGTCAGGATCCCCATCTTGGCATGCACTACTGAGCTATTTTCAGGAAAGTGCAAATAAAAGCTCTAATTCCCCCTGGCACATCAGGGGTGTAATGGAGGTGTCTGGCAGCGTTTCAGTAAAACAATTAGGTTTAGTGAAAAGGATTCCCTCTAGGAATGACTGTCAAAGTATAAAGAGAGGATGAGAACCTACTCCCCAGCTTTGGTACCTTCTGGACAGCAAGTTTCAAGCTCTTGCCAGCTAGCACAAGTGATATGTAATGCTTACCCCAAGGTTTTTGGATTTATAGCTTATGTTTTGGGAAGCAAGATGCTTGAAAATTAGACATGCAGTCTCTGAGATGGGGCAGGACCTCAGATATTTCACTGCTCAGTTTGTAGCAGAGTATGGCAAGGGAAGGCAGCGGAGATGTGGTTAAATTTTGGAAAGACTTCTATAATTATTGAAAACAAGTTTTAGGAAGAGATTTGAAACAATAAACACTTGGCTCTAGCTGAGCATGATAGCATGATGATTCATATCCTTTGTATAAGCTGAAAAAGCAGAAGCACTTGACAGTTGTCACTTGCATATCCATAGCTCATTGTAGGGCATGTAACCAGTGTTAAATTGACACAGAAACAGGTACTTGTTGCTTCCTCGAACAGACATGACAAAGAACAAAACCTGACCAGTGGTTATTTTGCTTTAAAGGTTTTATAATAAAGCCTTCTCAGCAAAAAGTGAAATTAGCTTTATTTAACTTTCAGTTCTGGCAATTGAAGTTGGTGACATGTCAGAAGCACTTGTTACAGTGACATTAATGGTGACAGTTCCTTCAGAGTGATTGTGTTTTATCAGAGAACACAGGCAGGGCTGGTCTACATGGAGCTTGCCTTGAGGGCACAAGCTGCTGCTTTATACTGGGGATGGGTATCTGGAAGTCTAGTAACTTTCGTTGCTTAATTATTCAAAATATGTAACAGAGTTGAGGATTATTATATTTCTAATTGATCTTGTGAAACACAATGAGTCCATCATTTGCTTATTTTATGTGTTGGAGTTGGCTTTTTAGATAGGATGTGTAGAAGAGGGCATGAAAATGTTGCATGACGGTTTTCTCCTTTTCGTGTTATAGCAACTTTCCTTAAAATACTTTTGCATTTCTTGTAGCAGCATTAGTAGTTTTCACTTTCTCTGCAAAATGGAGAGCCTCAGGGCTCTGTACTTGACTGGATTCCTCTGCCAAGGCACATCAAAATGGTGAAAATTCTGATATTATTTCCCTGTGGTTATATTCCACCTTTACCCTGCATTCCAGTACTCCTTTTTTGCTGTTGTTTCTGGCTGTGTCCTACCTTCTTGTTAAACCATAAGGCTGCACCTGCACCAGGAGGTTATTTGGGCATGAGGTTCTGCTTCGTTTTCTCCTTCTGGTCTCCTGCAATTGACTCACAACATCCTTTTACCCTCTTGCTGCCTCCTCCCAGGAGTTCCAATGACAACTCTCTCTGGTGTAGAACTCCTGCAGCAACATCTCCAAAATTCAAGTTGATCTTTTTGACTGTGTAAATAATTGGTGCAAGCTGCAAGGTCCCAAATCCAGAGTACAACATGCTGTTTCATTCCGGGCACTTACCCATGGATTGTAGAATATTTAGCTGATGGCTTGGAGACAGATTTTGTGAAAAAGCTCTTGCATCCTTTAGCTCTCTGCTGGAGATTACAGGATGAGATTGCTTTAAGCGTGTTGTGTTCAAGGGTTTTACATAACGCAGAGTTGAGGGAAGGCACGCAAGCATTGGGAAAGTAAAACTTCTGCTTGTAGCTTTTCCTGGTTCTTATTTCTCAAGAAGTCAAAATTTTCTTCTTTATTTCAGGAGTCTATTTTGGAGCAGCCTGTCTGTTATATGGGATGATTTCTCTAGGCTTCTTCTGTTAAGATGTGTAAAGGAATCTTGCTTTTTTTCATATGCATTTATCTTGAAGATTAGCTAGACTTATTCTGTGGCAGGTGTAGTGTTTCACTTTTGATTTTAATGAGACTTAGAACTTAGGAAAAAATAGAGCTTTTTTTTTTCCCCCAGTCTGCCTTATAAATTTTCCAGCCTTCATTGTGTGCTATCAAACCTGCTTTCCCCACTATTACCTGTTTCAAACTTCAGCTCCTCTGTACACTTCAGAACCCCTGCACAGTTGATCCAGTATGTGGGTCTTGTCCATGTGTGTATATAAACTAGAATGGGTGTGTCCAGATGTGGCACCTGTACTGGTACTGGGCACAGGCACCAGGCTTCAGTGTTGAGTCCCAATGGTAGCCCTGGAGTGTGTGTTGGGGTAAGAACCCAGTCCCTGTCACAGCAGAGTTAAAAGGGAAACTCTTGTTGATCTGCGTTTATTCCAACTGTGTGTACCAACTCTTGAGGGTCTCCTGGTTGTTTCTAAAATTGTGTGATTCATCACTACATCAGATCTGTACCCAAAGGAAATATCTTGTGTGGGTGTGTGCAGAATAACCTTGGGAGGAATTGCAAAGGTTTTTCATTTCTGTCTCTTATGAGCAATGCAGTAAGATAAAAAGGACTTACAATTGTGATGACAATAATAACTGCTGTTTTTTTTCACAACTTAGGACCAGTACAGTGCATTTCTCTTATATAGGGCATATAGGGTTATATGGGTTGTGAAATGCCAATGTGATTCTTTGTAGCTTCGGTTGTTTTAGGTCAGCATCGATGTGCATTGGATTTCAGGATCTATGAATGTCAGTCTGCCACATCATTTATATTTGAGTTTATTTTTAGTTTTGCTAGTTGAGTAAACTTGGAGTTGGGGAGGTAGACTTCAAATGCCCAGGAGACAGAATTTCAGCAGTTGCAATCTTGTGCCTCACTAAAGAAGTAAATCTTCCTTGGCAGAGTGTCGTGACTGTATCAAATGCTCCTGCTCAGGGTTTGTTGCTGACGAATAATCTTTTGTCCTAAGATCACAAATGCAGTTCCTTCAGACTGCTGGAGGAGTTTGGTGTGATTGCACGTGGGCATCCCACTGACAGAGTTACCAAGTAACGTTCTTACTGAATGATGCCTCAAGGTACAGGGGTTTTTCGAGAAGGGGTTAACTCACAGAATACGCATCCCTACTTGTTCAGTTGCTGGGATGGCTGCCAGTGGAGGTCATGGATCTAAAAATAAAGGTCAGATGTGTCCATTTCAGTGTAAATCACCAGTATCATGAATCCAAGCTGGATTTTTGTTCCATAAACCTACCAAAGCTGGGACATACCTGGTTCTCCAGTACTATCTCAGTGTTTCCTACCACACATGCTTGACTGTGCAGTCCCTTAAAAATTTCCTGGCAGCCTTGCAAGGAGCATGACATTTTACTTTGTGAAGGTGGGAGACAAGACAACTTGAAAACAGTTGTGGGGGTTTTGGATTGGGTTTATTTTGCAAGCTGTTTTGGTGTGGCTCACAGCCTGCCTGGGGTCAACCCCTCCTCCTCAGTTTTTCTCTGCCCAAGGTAGCAGTGAGCTCACGTAGGGAATGCACTGTGTGAGCTGTGGGGAACCTGCAGTGGACACTGGGATAGGGAGCAGAAAGCATCTTTGCAAAGCTTTTGGGAAGGCTGCAGGGGACTGGACAATGAAAAAGGACATGTTTGCTGATGGTTGGGACTGAGACTTTTGGGATGGGGGAGAGGCAGAGGAGATGACGTTCAGTGTTGCTGTGTATGACAGGAGAGTTGTTTAAGGCTGGGTCACATAGTGGAGATAAATGTATATATACAATGAAGGGAATGAGATGGATAAGGAGAAGTGGAATTAAATTGCTTTTGAAAAAACTGTTCCTGCACTTTGGAACAAATGTTTTTCTTCTGTCTTCCTCGTCCTTTCTTCAGTCAGATCCACTGCAGCTCATGCCTGGAACAGGTTTTTTCTCCCAGCTCATCAGTAGCTCTTCTCCTCAGCGCACCTTTTCCTATGAGAGGAGGGAGAGCAGCTTGCTGCTGCAGGAGGAGAGCATCCGTGAATAACTTCTAGTCGTGTTCCATTCTGAAAAATCAATACAGCTGGGAGATTTCAATCTGACGCAGTATGCTTGTTTCCATCTACAGCTCACATGAAACCCAAAATTTATGTGCGTACTTGCTACAGAAGTTCCCATCTGTTACCTTAGAGTGCATTTTCTTATGTATAAATAAGCTTAATTTGCAGTTGAGAGAACATAAACAATTACCTATAGGCTCTGCAGGTATCTCAGGAGTTGTCTTCTGCATTCATGTGATGAAATAAAGACTGTCCATTAAAGACTGTATTAATATTACAGTAACTCTTGTGGTCAAGGATCAACTTAGATTGAGCATCTCCCTTTATAGGTGTTTTCATTTTTCATAAAAAAGTTAAATTTCATTCAGCTGGTTCAAATGGCTGAAAGTAAAATCCTTGAAAAGCAAAACTTCTTGTATTTATGTTATTGATACTTTAATACTCTATATAACTACCCAAAGTTTACAAAAGGACAAACTGCAGCTTTATAGTCACCTACATAAAACATAGGTTACATCTTGTTTTGCGTGTAAATTACTGGTCTTTATGTACCTCATTGAAAGTTTAATTGCTATCATATTTCTGGACCAGAAGGTAAACAAAGCAAGTCTGATTTAATTAAAATGATCTGTTTTCTATGAAAAGGATTGCTGGAGAGATTTTATTCTGCAGTTTAAGTTAAGAAAGATAGTTTTGAGAAATCTTAGTAACTTTTGCTTTTGCTGAGAGTTTGGAATGAGTACAAACTTACCTTCCTTGTATCTGGCCCCAGTTCTTAAAACTTGCTATCTGACCACGCAAATACCCACATATGTGTTCCATTGCCACAGCTGTGCTTTTCATGTGTCATTTGCATTGCAGGTGAAGAGGGTCCATGGCTTTAAAGGACTGACTGTGTAATTTGTCGTGCAATTGTTAAGTTTTACAAACTCCAAACCAGTACCACGTGTCTTACATGAGTAATAATCTTCCTTCAGTTATCCTTCTCTCACAAAGCTTTCCTGCAGTTTCCTAAAAGATTATTACAATTCTTCTGTCAAATATCAGTGACTTTTGACCAATAACCAGAGGCCTGTAATACTCAACTGCAGTGCAGGAAAGTGAATTAGGAATTGTACTTGTGTTTCAGAAATGGGCATCAGCTCCAGGTTGGGGGCAAAGGTACATGGATTTGTGGAATTCTCTCAGTGCCATTCTGTGTTGTGTAAGTAAATAATCTGACTAGAAAGTTGGAGCCTTCCTGGAAAGTGGTGTTGAGTTGTAGATTAAAAGTCTTGTCTAGGATCAAGAAGGAACTGCATCCTGGTAGGACAGAGAAAGCATCTCTAATTCTAGGAGTTTCATCTGAGTTGAAGAAACAGCAAGAGAGGTTTCAATTAATAACCTTTCTGGTAAATTCTTTCAGTGGACTATTTCTGCAGTCAGGTATATCTTCCCTATCACTGAAGAGTTATGCAGTGAGAGTCCTCAAAGCCTCTTCTGTTCCATCTGCATAACTCAAAAAAGTCTTGCCTATTAAAAAAAACCAAAACACACTAGTCTTCTGTTATTTAAGAAGAGTAGATAGTATTTTCTCCAGTAATGTCCCAGTAGAGACACCCTCCTTTGCTTTCCTGCTGTGGCTTCAGCTGTGCTTGGCAAACTGGGAACTGATCAGCTGCATCAGCACTACCCCAAACGCTGCAGTGCCAACACCTGCCCCCGTCTGATCTAGGAGCCAGTGCACTTGGAAAACTTACTGGGGTTGAGATACAGTGGCCTATTTCGCATGAGAGAGCAAATAATGAATGTTAATATGCAGTGAATTTGTCAAAAAGCATTAATAGGAAGAGAGTGTGTGTTGGGAAGCAATTAAACCTGAGCTGATGAGGGAAGCTCACTGTACTGTGAGATTACCTGCCAAATATGCTTAGGCAAACAAAATGTACATTGTAGAGAAACATTTCATGTCATAGCCATGACCTCAAGTGATATTTTAATGATAAAACTCATGAATCTATGCAAGTTATCTTTTATAAAGCTGGTTGGCTTTGCAAGCTCTAAGAACTAAAAGGTCTTTTCCAATAATATCCCTGAAGATGTAGGGTTCTGTTGTATAATGAGTGATCTAGATTAAAGTTGCTGACATTCAAATAAAGGCACCCAGTGAGAAGATCCCAGCAGTTCTCTTACTGGCTCTTCTCACACTTCTAGACTGTATTTTACACTTTCTTGAACAGATGAGATTGAGCTCTCTCATAGTGTTTCCTTTACTCTATAAAGAAGTGTGAAGCAGCTTTCTGTAGAGAAATAGGCCAGAGTCACTAGAGGTTCTTTGACACATTCTCAGTCTCCTAAATTTTCATGACTCTACAGCAAGAACTCCTGAGGCCTATTTTAATGAATACAAGCTATGCATTTTAAGTAATGGTTGCTTGTAGATGATGATTCTGATTATTTGTTCCTCAAGTTCTACAGCTGTTTGTAGGATTCTGAAGTATAAACTGGATATTAGATGATGGTGAAATGATCAGGGATTAAAAAGGTCTATCCATTATCTTGAGGAATTTATTTAAAATTAATTTTAATTTCAAACTTTTGGAGACAAGTATCTGGATAAGAAATAGCCGTATGTATTTAATATATAATTTTTAATAGAGTTCCTTGGGAAACTTTCTCTCTGCACTGCTGTCTAAAAATAGACAGGAAAGTAAGGCACAACTTTTATCTGAACCCAAATTCCCTGTGTTTGGGTTTTCAGTGCAAAATTTCATCACAATGCTTTGAAGAGTGCTGGGCTACTCTACTTGTGCAATGGCTGAGGGAAAAGAATTGCTGACAAAGGAAGGCTCATATCTTTATAGCAAAGGAGCTTATGAAAGTCTGTCAGAAATTAGTTTAGATCTTGCCTGTAAATAGAAACTGGATTTTTCCAATGAAATTTTGTTTGTTTCTGCCCTTTGCTCTCTAGTTTTGAATAAGACATGAGTCAACCATTAATCCACTTCTGCTTCTGAGTTCTGAGGATAAAAGAATGGGGGGATAATTTGAATGATGCAAGGAAAATGATTTATCTTCCTACTAGATGTGCTGCTAAAGGTAGTTTATTGTATTAGATCCCCCCAGCTGGTGCACATAAAGTTCTAATTCCTATCTGCAAACCTAACGAGGAATACTTAGCTGCATCCATAGAATGTGGCTTTATCAGCTCAGTAAATGCTACATCCAGTCTGAAGTTTGCTGGATCTGTGTGTGAGGATACAAATACCTTTGGGAATGTGTTGAATAAGTCTCACTTGTCTGGTGGTGTTCTAAGGAGCCTGACTGTAGCCAGAGAAACAGAATCCTGCAGTATTTTACGTTTGTAATACCAACCATTTTTCTGATAAATGCTGTGTGAAGAAATGATCTTTTCAGGCTTCTCAGAACCCTTTCTTTTCTTTCTGTCTTGCCATGAGTGCCTATAATCCCCTCTAGTCTTTGTCCCCTAGGCTGGCTTTGTACTTGCCACTTTACATATCTGCACAATGAAGGAAAGAGATCTTGAAATCAAGTAAGCCTTCAGTACTAGGAAATTATCTAATTAATATATTGCACTTGAAGTTCCTTTAGTTATTTTGCTTGTGCTTAAATTAAGAATTCATGTTCCCTGAACAGATACTGAAGAGCTGCAGCTCATTGAGTGGACATAAGTCAGACTTGGTGCAGTGTCCATATGAGAAATAAACTACTTAAACTAGATGTTGAAAATGGTGATGTAAACACCTTTTTCTCCTGGCCCATTTCATTAGCTAATGTGCCTATAATTTCTGCTTTGTATTGTGAGTTTAGCTTTTAATTCTCTAACTTCATTTAAATGCAAACCATTTCATTTCAAATTTGAGTCCTTAAATGATGTTTTTCCAATTCAAATACCATGGTAAAATATATTCCCCCAGAGGCTTGGTACAGTGTGAAAATGTGCGAGTAATGGATGCATGTGCAGTGTACATCTTCCTACCAGATGGTACTGCTCAAATTTATAGTGTTGCATAATACCTTTAGAAGGCTGAACGAATTTGGTTAATTTTAAAATTTCTTTTGTAAATGTTGAAGGATTTTTCCTGCAATGTGTGATGTAAGTTCATCTCCAGTATTTCCTCAGCACTGATCTAGTCCACAGACACCTGAGTCAAAAGAAAACATGGGATCTGTCACCAGCTGGAAGGCAGACAGTTTTGATTGATGAAATGTGAGTATTGATTCTGACATATCAGAAAAATAAGACCTTTTGCCTTTGAATCTACAGTTCACATGAGAATGCATTGGTGTAAGGAATAATTTTATTTGATTACTGTAAGAAAACTCGATGAGCTGCTTTTGCTTGCTGCTGCCCTCACAATTGTTAGCACATTTACTGAGTGTCCAAGCTGTGGCTCTGCATACCTGTAATGGTTAGAATACAGCATTTAGCCATGTGTAGTGTTATCTGTTTCCTGGTGAGTCAGAAATCCCTGTGGAAACTGAGTGATGTTGGTGTTGGCTCAGGATGCTGTCTTAATGAAACTTATACTCCTTCAAATGTGCTTAACAAATTTAGAAAAATTCCTATGTTTCTTAACATTATGTTAAATGTAAAGAAAACCAGTAAAGCTGTCTGAGAAAAGATGCTTGCAAAAGTGTGCTTGGTGAGTCACTTTGTACAAGCAGATGTCTTCACTGCTTAAAATGAAGACCACTTGTAAAACATGAATTTTTAGACATGAATTATCAGGCTTCTGCCAGACTTGACCTAGGACAGAATTCTGTAGATGACTAACAATCCATTTTTTCAGCTTAAGGGCAGCTTACTTTGAAGGAGGAAGGAAGCAAACCTGAAAGGCTTATGATGCAAACAAAATGTTTGTGTCTTTGTTTTCTCTGCAGCTCTGTCTGCTGTTTTCTAGGGGAGCAGCATGGAATAAGGTCTTATTTCATCACCTGTTTCTGTCCAACTTATAACTCAGTTTTGGTTTTGACAAGAATATCTGGAGCCTTGTAAGTCTATGGGACCTGACGGGATTCCTCCAAGGGTATTCACAGACCTGGCTGATGTCATTGCGAGGCCTCTCTCAATGATTTTTGAAAGGTCTCAGGAATCTGGAGAGGTACCAGTCGATTGGAAGCTGGCTAATGCTGTCCCAGTTTTCAAGAAGGGCAGGAGGGGTGACCCTGGTGGCTGCAGGCCTGACAATCTCACTTCCATGCCTGGTAAAATTCTGGAGAAGATCAGTCTGGGAGTTATTGGAAAACATCTGAAAGATGGCACAGTTATTTGTCACAGTGAGCACAGGGTTCATGAGGGAAAGTCCTGCCTGACATGTTTAATTTTCCCTCATAACAAGGTAACCCATCTAGTTGATCAAGGGAAGCCAGCTGATGTAATCTTTTTGGATTTCAGTAAAGCTTTTGATATCGTCTCTCCCAGTATCTTTCTGGATAAAGTGTCCAGCCCACAGCTAGATAAACATATCATGGGATGGGTGAGCAATCGGCTCATGGGTTGAGCGCAGAGGGTGACAGTGACTAGAGTGACATCAGATTAGTGACCTGTCACCAGTGGGGTTCTGCCGGGCTCCATCCTCAGACCAGTTCTCCTCAATGTCCTCTTACGTGACTTGGATTCAGGACTTGAAGAGATACTAAGTTTGCCAATAATACTAAATTGAGGAGAGCCAAATAGTACTAAATTGGAAAAGGTTCTTCCCCTACAGGGTGGTTGGGCACTGCACAGGCCCCCCAGGGCAGTGGGCACAGCCCCAAGGCTGCCAGAGCTCCAGGAGTGTTCGGACAACACTCTCAGGACAGGGTGGGATTTTTGGGGTGTTCTGTATGGGGCCAGGAGCTGGACTCAGTGATCCCTGTGGGTCCTTTCCAGCTTGGGATATTCTATGATTCTATTCTATGAGCTTTCCTAAGCATAGTGAAGTTCTGTCTTAGGATCAAACAACTCTGCCTTTTATTTGTATTTTTGGTTATTGTGCAAAGCTTTTAAGATTTCAGCCTTTTGTTCAGTGTGTCTTCCCCACTGAACTTGTAATCCATTTGGTTTGCTTGTCTGTAAATTCTGGTATCAGTGCCACTACTTATCTGGAACTGAGATGATCCTGAGCCTCTTGATTTTCATGGTAAGACACCTCTCACTGTTTTTGAACCTAAATTTATTCAGGGCTACCTCATACACGTTGACTGTATAAGTAGAATTCTTAAGTTCAGCCAGCTCTTACACTTTGGAAATGCTCCCCTTTCATCCCCTTCACACAGCAGACAAGTCTTTGTCAGCCTTGCTAGGCTAAATCAGACTGTGTGAGGGGTTCTTGATTTACTTGTACAGTTTCGGGTATCTTTCCTGAATGTGGATGGCAAGAATTGTACAAAGTAGTATTTTGGATGTGCTCATTGGTGCTTTGTCTCCTGGCACTGCATTTCTGTAGCTGTGCCACAGATACTGACTGATGCATCCCGAGATGAACTCTGCTTTCTCAAGACCATGTCACATCATGATCAGTGGTTAATTTAATTCATGCCAGGTTATATACATTTTGGGGATGAAATACCTCACATATCACTGAATTCTAATGTGCTGTCTTAATATTGTTGACCTTGTCTAGAAATACGCAGTATTTATTTCTGCAATAAATGTTTACCAAGAGTAGCTTTTATCCCACTTTAAAAAGCTGATTTTTCAAGGTTAGGTAGTGTTGAATGCACATCTATCTTCTGAATTCAACATGTTTCACAAGCAAATTCTCATTTTAAGAGGCTGTGAATTCCTTTATATGCTGGGAGCAAAATGGGAGCCTGGTTCTGCTTCAGGTTTTCCTCCTTTTTCTCTACATTTACAATGCAGTTTTCATCCTTGATAAACCCAACAAAACAGTTGCCGGTGCATTTAGAGGGGTATTCTGAAGACTCACTACAGGTAGCCTTAGGTAAAGACAGCCTGTTTTTTCCAACTAAAGTACTGTAAATTTGTGGTATCTTCATGGTTCTAGCTGAGCAGCTGGGATAAAATGATGGTTTAAAAGCACCAAATGTAAACCATTTAGTTTCATTTAGAGCCATCAAAGTTTTTTGCCTGTTTCTTATTGTAACTTCTGAGAAAGTTCTGGGACATACATTTTTCCATAAGATCTGTGGGTTTGTGCAGGGGGATTAGTCAGGGCTATAAAATTAGCAGTATTGTTTCTGTCCTCCCTTTTCTAGATGATGACATGCAAGTTCAGATTATAAAAAGACCTTAGGTAAAATGTATCAAAAAGAGAGAATGCTTGGTTCATTAGAGAAACAACAAACTATTTTAAAGCAATTTAAAACTAAGCATTATCAGTTTTGATTGATTAAAAGGGAGTTGTGCTGCCCATTTTGGTTCTAAAATATTGACACCAAAAGGGGCAAAATATGAGTTACATTAAAAGCACAGTGGTGACAGCACTGATCGCCCCCACTACCTTACTGCAACTAATTTTATAGATTTGTTACATAACTATTTATTTTGTAAGATTTCTTAGGTAAATCTTAGATTAAAAAAAAATAAATCTCTTGAACTTTGTAAAGGTTACAAGAAAGAAATAATAAAAAAGATATATCGGCTTTAGTAAGTTAGGGTTCATATTCTGGTTCAGACAATCTTTGAAATTAAACACTCATTAACACCAAACTAACCCTTATGTTAAGCAGTGTCTCTTTTGGCCAAAATACTGCCAGTGTCTGTTTACTGGGAATGGACTGTCTTGGAACAGTTCTGTGAGTGCCAAGATGAGCTTTCCTTGATCTTTCCTTGCACAGTGACAGTTGCATAACAACTGAAATTGTATCTGTCATTCAATTTGTCTGTATTTTGGTAATTGCACAGCTTACTGAACTTTGTTCTGAATCTGTAATTAGCTACTTCTAGCAGAAAAATGAGTTACTATTCCAGTCTACTCAAGACTTGTAATTGACTAAATTTGGATCCTCCAGGAGTCAGTATGTCTGTCTGTAGTTCAGCCTCATTTATAACTTCATGGAAGACTGATCTTTGCTTTGTACTTCATGGCCCATTGTGCTCCCATAAGGTTAAATGTAGCCTTCTCTCTATAACTGTTTTATAGATCCAAAATAATAATATAGATCTAAAATAATAGATTTCTTTTAGTAGTGGTTTACTTTTAGACATTTCAGACATTCTTCCTCCTGTACTTACAGCATATGGGTTTTAGACTAAAAGGTCCATACTCAATTATATGGAATTTAATAAATCTAGCAATCAAGCCATGCAAAGCAGAATTGATGTGTGGCAATGTAGCCAAACTGTCTAGAATACAGAATGATTTAGGAGGAAAAGCAGGACCTTGGAGTTGGGAGGACTGTGCTATAACTTTCAAGCTTTCAGATGCAAGATTTATAAGTATTTCTTTTTCCTTTTCAGTAGAGGGATAAAAGAATGGTGTTTGGTTAGCAGAGTAAGAGGCAGTGGTTTAGAGAAAGTATTTTGCAGCTGCACAAGAAGAGTAGGTTGCATGCATTAGTTTTAGTAGTAACAATACCATGGTGGATTTATGGATAAATGGCCCTGGATATTTGTGATAAATTTTGGCTAAATTTCCCATCTGTAAACCAGATAGGGATAACTCTTGAGAGGGATAACTCTTTCAGTGAATTTTCTTTTGGAGCGGTGCACAATACTGTTAATTTTATGTCTTCTCTGCTTGAGATTTTTACATGATATGTAGTTGTTCTGTATAACAGAACCTTCCCTGAGTTTTATCCTTTAGAATATTAGAAAATTCCCTTGTTGCTTGGTGCAGAAGTACTGTTGTCTAATCTAGAGGCAATAGAAACTCAAGTCACAAGGAAAATAATGTCCTAAGAATGACAATTTCCTGGAGAAATAATTCACCAGCGTAGAGAAGTTGTACACTGTTTTGATGAGCTCTTGTTCTCAAGTTGAAGAATGTCTTGAAATAGTAGAAAAAGGGCTTGGCACCATTTGTTCTTCCTTCCAGACGGTCCTGGTGACAATATAGGTTACATCTGTTTGTCTGGCCATGTGATGCTGACTAGTGATGACTTTCTGAAGTCTGGCATATGCGTCAAAGCAAAGTGATGAAGTGCTGAACAAGCCAAACCATTTAAGGACTTTGGCGCAACCTGGAACAAGTCCTGGACTATTTTGGTCCTTGGCCTGTGAGAGAGCTGTTGTGCAGGTCTGCACCTCAATCAGCATTACCAAAGCATGAGAGGGATGCTGGAATAAGAGAGTGAGAAAATGCTCTCTGTCAAAGGCTGTAGGCAAAGCTATTTTGGTGGAGAAGCAGCCACCACAGCTGTGATGAGCAGGGCAGTGTGGGGTGGGAGTGCAAGTCATGCTGTGTACAGCACGGTGCTTGTGAGGAGCCTCTGCCCTCCCTCTGCTGCAGCCTGACGTAGGTGTTGATGGCACTGGAATGGCTACTGGATGCTTGGCACGCTGCAGTGCTTTTGGAAAACTGGGATGAAGACAGAGTGAAGTGTTGCTGGAGAGTGTGTGTGTAAAAATATATACGTATGTGTATGTACACACACACGTAAAAAAAGACATGACTTTATGACATGACATTAAGTAATGCGAGTATTACATATTTGGAGTTTCCCACTATGACTCTGCCAGCTTTACGGGGGAATATCTAAGTCAACCTGAGGCAAAAAAATCAGGAGCAGTGAGTTTCCAGCTCAGTGGAGCGTATTTCACCCCTTCCCCAAGGGGAAATGTAGAACATTTCCTTATAATTCAGGTGTGTAAATGAGAAGCGCTCCGGGTACGTTATATCAGTCTTCTCTTGTGGCTCCATCTTACTTACAGAATCATCTCTTCAGTGGTGGTATTTAAGCTGTGGTCACTCTCATAAAAATAATTTGGTTGCTCTGATTCATATGCAGCTGATTTAGATGTCAAATAAGAAATTTAGGTTTAGCGTGCTTATTTGCATAGTTTTACACATTGCAGGAGCATGACCATCAGCTTATAAAAGATATTTTTGGAAAAGAATATACTATCTATGAGCATACTGTTTCTTTAGACTTCTGCACTGTTCAGTTAAATTAATGAAGATGCCTAATTTATTAGATAACAAAATACTGTTGATGCTTACATTTCTAAAGGATCATGTAAGGTATATGAAAAGTGAGTTTTGATCCAAGCTGAAATGACAGCACTGTCCTACCCTTTTATTCATTAGATACTTTGAGGAAATAGCCTTTGACACATACATCTCAGAACAAATGTATTTTACCCTATTATTGACAGACTAACAGCCCTGTATAAGTCAGTGTTTCCTGCAGTTCAGCTCAGCCTAATTTGCTGTAACAATAAGGTGCCCATGGGCTGAGGTTGCTGTACAGAGAACTCATTCCTCGTTCTGCTCTCTTACAAGGGCTTTCATCAGTCGTGGTTTCGTTATTTCAGTATTGGTGCACTGTTAACCAAGATGATGCATGCAGATCTTGGAAGAATTCCCTGGGTCAGTGGAATCCTGGACTGGTTGAGGTTGGAGGGAACCTCTGGAGGTCATCTGGCCCAAACCCCAGGCTCAGGCAGGGTCACCCAGAGCAGGCTGCCCAGGACTGTGTCCAACAGCTTCTGAATATCCCCAAGGATGGAACCTCCACCACCTCTGTGGTGACCTGTGCCAGTGCCTCGTCACCCTCACAGTGAGCAAGTGTTTCCTGATGCTCAGAGGCAACCTCCTGTGTTTCAGTTTGTGCCCATCTCTTCTGGTGCTGTCACTGAACATCACTGAAAGGGGCCTGGCTCCATCTTCTCTGCACCTTCCCTCTAGGAATAGCAAACAGGGAGAAACATTAATAAGGATTGGGAACAAAAGTGGAAGGACAGAGGAAGCTGTCATTACCACTTGCAGCTAATTGAGAACTGGTGTGGTAAAGTGTTCAGCATTTCAAGTGATAAAACTTCGCCTGCCTTGAGATCTTTATATGGATTTATCTTTGTAGTTGGTAGAGATGGCAACACCTTCCTTAGATTTTAACATCAGAACTGAATGTATTTTTATCTTTTATGCTATTCTGTTTATATTGAGTTTATGTTACGGGAATGATCAAGTGTCACAGTTGGCCTGGTTTTCTTGTCTGAGCATTCACAAGGATGATGTGCTTTCAGTGAGAGACAGCACAAAATGAGGATTGAAATATTCTGAGTGCTGCAAGTCTACATAAAAGAAAAATCATGCAACTGAATGCAGTATTATCCATGTAATGAATCCCCCATGCCTGGAATAAGGTATTTGCATTCACTTGCTACTGTTGCCTGAACCAAAACTTTCCCCCCTTTGCCTTTGAAACAGAAGTTTTCTTTGAAAATGGTTCTTTATAGACTATGATTGTAAATACAGCAGGTGACTTTGAAAAAGATTGCTATGATCCTTGGGAATATTTGCTTACTTATGTACTTAATTTTGAGGGTTTCTTCATACATTTTGCTTTTGAGTTCTGGAGAGCCTTAAATTGTCCAGAAAACTTTCCTTAAATTCAGTGTGCAAGACAGAAAGTTGGATATGCCTGTGTACCTGTTTTGGACAACGGAATAGACTGGGTCTCACTTGCATATCCTGTGCCAAAAAGTGGGGAATTGTAGTGCTACCAGGGCTGAGCTCATAGCTTAAATATGTAGATGCTAGAACATGAAATTAAAAAGGCTGAAAAAAATGTGCAAGACAAGACCAACCCCTAAATCTGATATTTTACTGAGAATTTAACCTAAGTATATTTTCAAATTGTAGTCTTATAAGTGCTTAAAAACAAAAGCTTTGGGTGAAGATGACACAATCTCTGAGGAAAAAATAGTAATATAATACT
Organism: Xenops minutus; assembly: GCA_035221455.1. Classification (NCBI taxonomy): domain Eukaryota; kingdom Metazoa; phylum Chordata; class Aves; order Passeriformes; family Furnariidae; genus Xenops; species Xenops minutus. The sequence goes on along the minus strand of JAWWEE010000030.1, from coordinate 5,850,528 downwards.
ACTATTTTAGAAGTAGGTTGGATCATCAAATTTCACTCAAGTCAACTCACTGTTCTAGCAGGCCCTGCAGGATATTTCAAGTCTGCGTATATACGAATATTTGTTAATAAAAACAGTCAAGAAAGCTCTGCTTCCTTTGTTTGAGTCCATGACGAACTCAACCCCCCCTTTTTCGTATGGTACAGAAATGCTCCAATCTCACTTCTGAACTTCCTTTCCCTCTCTCCTCATGTGCAAAGTGATGTGGAAGTTCCCTGAACTGTAAAAATCCATGGGCTCTGGAGGTACCTAATATGTTTTTAATAATTTGGACTGTGTGAGAAGCTAAATGTACAAATAAGCAAAATTCCAAGCAGATCTCGTAAGTTTTTGAAACAATTGCAGAGTATAATAGGAACTCAGCAACCAAAGTGTGTATGAGTGTACTCGATTACTGAAGCACAAAGAAAATCCAATAATCCACTAGAATCTAATTCACAGTTGTAAAGTTTTATTATCTGCTAGTTTTAATATGATTGCAGTGAAATTAATAATGGAAGATTTATATTATCTTCTTCTCTCTGTTTATTTCTTCTTTTCATTGCTGACATACTGCTTGCAATAATTTTTCTCTGGCTAGCCAGGATTGTTTTTCTTGACAGAAGGTTGTATTTTGCAGCTTTGATAATGATCAGAACACATTCAGAGAAGCTCCATTTGGTTCTGCAGTGTAGTACATGAAACACACTGACATGTGAAAAGCAGTTAATAAAATTTTAGTTCCTCTCTTAGCCTTTTTACTAACTATAGAAGTATAAATGTGTTTCTTCAATATATTACTCATAATTCAATTTCTTTAGCTATTCAAATAATTTTCTGTACTTTGTGTCCTTTTGTCTGACACTTCTCCCAGAGTTTTGAAGCAGCAGACAGTTTTATCGGTGAAATCTTGGTGCCTCACAGAGATCATCTTGAATGTCTATAAAAGTGTCACAAAATTATAATGGCTTTCTCTTACCTCTGGTACGTTCTTTTACAGCTGGTTGAAAACACAGGAAGCTGCTGAAGTAAGAACTTCTTTCTGACTGTCATTAATATCCAGATAATTTATTTTTTACACTTTCACTGATAGTTTTCTGATGGGCCACCATTTCAAATGGCTTACAGTTACTCTGGTATTCCTATTGACCATTGACTTACTCTAGATTTTATGTTTTAATTTCACCACTCTCTTGGCGTGTGGCTGGATTCTCCCATCCCTGCCTTTCAGATCTCCAAGGGGTCCTGATTTGTAAGGTAAGGCTTGAGATGACGCTGCTGACTCTGGGTCTAATGTTAAATGGCTACTAAAAACTGGCTACTGAAATACTCCAGTGTTCTAAAGGCCCAAGTTGCTTTCCTCACGCTGTGTAAAGATCAAATAAGTCCCCAGCTGCTGGCGTAATAATCAATATGAACATTTGAGTCCTAGACCTTCAACAAAAGACACATCTGTTGTCTTTCTGCACTTTTTAACCTATCTCACTGACCATTCAGTAGACTTGTCTCTGTCCTGTTGGCCAAAAAATATAATGAAGTCTGTAAGAAAGTTTGTGGTGTGTCCCTGAACAACCCTTTACTTGAAAAGGGTCATCTTTGAGCCCGTGAGCTGCGTTGAAGCTTTTGTGACTGGAGACACATCAAAAGCTCTTTGGTCAGAGACCAAGCTTGAAAAAAGCTCCATTCTTACAAATTCCACTTACAGTCCTTAAAATACTGTAAGCAAATGCTGAGAAACCTGACTAAACTCACTGTAAAAACATTGCTTTTTCCGTTAAGACTAGTGTAAAGAACTTTTGCTAGCATTGAGAAAACGTACTTGAATGAGCATTTTGGATGTAGTGTAGGATTTGCTTTTGTCACAAACTGCAGAAATATACTTGCTGATATAAATCCAAAGCTGACAGAAACTGAATCTCTAGATGGTCTTCCAGGACATTGTCCAACATGAGAACTCAATAATCAGCTGTCAAAAACCCTCACAGTTCTAGTAGCTCAAAAAAATTTGCAATTAATTTCAGTGAATTTATGTAAGTCTGTTTCCCAGTGCTGGTATTCCCACGATTCTGCAGTGTTCTCATTTAACTTACAAGTTTGCAACCTGCCAAAGACTAATCACTCTGCACCAAAGGTACCAACATCTGCCAATATTTATATGAAGAACTGGGAGCAAATTCTAAATGTAGAGGTGTAATAATTTTTCTGTTACAGAAAGGACAACCCAGCACACATGTATGTGCATGTGCAGCCAGTTCTGTAGAAGTGTAGGCTCCATTTATGAAGGTTTCATTACCCAAAGCACTTGACAATGCAGTTTTGTTTAATCTTTAAGCCTTGTCTTGAAATTAAAACATTTAACCTCTAAAGCTGCTTTCATGTTGAGCAATCTCAGTAGAGATTTACCTAATTGTTCACAAATGTTAGTCATTATGTTTAGTTGTGCTCTTTAAAGATAAATAAAAGTACATGATTTATTCTGAAGGAGATGCAGTTTTTCCACCATCCTTTTCTTCTGATAACTTCTCATTTTTTCATTACTTTCTCTCTTGAGAACTTTGCTCTGACCAAAGAGAGTTCTGTTAAGAAAAGTTTTCCTCTTCCAGATGTATTCATTGATGCTTATTTTTTAAAGTGTTATCGTTCTTTATGGTACCTGGGCAAGCCATGTCAATTTAGCTGTCAAATGAACACAATACCTGCTGTGTGCCTAAAGCAGCTGCCACAGACTGAAGCATTTTGGGTGCACCTGGTGAGAGATTGAATCATCCATTTCATCCCAGGCTTTAGAGAAACTTCTGATCCTTCCACAGAGACATCACTGCAGCATGTCCTGACAGGGGAGGAGCCTAGTTCAACATATGTGCAGCTGCAAGTAAATTCAGTAATACTTTAAATAATGATCAGTGAAATATGATTTATGAAATATGAAAAGGAATCGGTTCCAGTGTGTATTTCAGTTAGAAGATCAGTCTGTTTTCAGCACACAGGCAGTGTGGTGAGATAGGTGTGGTTCGTGGTGAGAGAGGCAGGGGAAACATTCAGTGACCCTTCCTGGGTGGACGTGGATATGCTTTGCACTGCAGTATGAATCTTGGCAGACACTTTGGTGGCTCACAGTAACTTTGTTATGAACTGTAGGTGATAGGCTGTATGCTGTGTGGTCATCCAGACAAAAACTCTTAGGGCAGAAGGGTGTTTGCACAACCCTTGACTGCTGATGGAGAAAAGGAAACAGCAGCAGTGAAAAGTCTGTTCTATCATGTGATAACCTTGTCAAGCATGTGTTGGACAGGCCTGAGGTTGTGGGGCTTGCAAGGGCGCTGGGGGTCACAGGCTCTTGTGGCAGTGTCTGCTGCATCACTCCTCTGAAGTGAAAAGGAGGGACCAGGATTCTTTTTGTTCTTTCAAGTCCCATAGGACAGCAGGCAGCCATTCCTGTAAGTAGATAAGCCTCCTTTGGAAGACTTTGGCTGCTTTCTGGTTTTGCTTTTCTTTTTTATTGACACTCTTCTTTCTACCCTTATCCCCTGTGCCTTTAAGTGTCCACTATGGTTTGAGTTCTAAGCAATAATGAATCACAAACTTAGCATTTAGCTAGCAGAGGAAAAAAAAGGGAGATGCTTAAGACTGAAGGGTTTTTCCTGGTACAGGAACTCAGTGTGAGTGATATAATTTTTGTATTTTAAGGCTGAACAGACTCGTCTTCATGTTATTCTGAGCCTGTTGCCTTCCTGGGCAGTGGAGGTGGGTGGTTAAGCCTCATCCACAGTGCAAACTTGTGGCACTCTGTCACTGTGTTAACAGTCAGTGCACGCTCTCAGTGATGAAATATGAAAGCATTTTGATGGTACTTAGGAACAGGACATAGCAATAAAATTTGCTTTCTACTGTGCTGTCTTACTGCTGTCTCTTGAGCAGCATATGCTACTGCTTTGCTTGTTTGCTTCATCAGTGCCTGTGTTGTTGGGCCAACAGGTTGTCACAGGTAAATCTGCAGATGGTTTCCTTAGCTTTGATCCAATTTGTCTAATTTGTAGGTTCCCTGTGACTTCCTGTCTCTCCCTGAACTATGAGACACAGCAATATTGGAGCCACCTGAAAACACTATGCAGCTCATTTTCAACTACATTACCCCGAGCATGTAATTATAGCAATTAGTAAAGCTCCCTCTGTCTTCCAGCATTCTTCAAAAAGCACCCTTCTCATGCAGGTTAAGTAAAACACCCCAGGTTGGTAGCTAGACAGTTAGACGTCATTTAAGAATTCCCTTGATGTGACCACGACAGTGTTTATTGCATGCAATAAAACAATTTATCAGCTTGCCAAAAGATGTGTAATGATATTGCTGTTTGGGATTCATAACTGGAGAAAAATGGACTGTTTTACAGTTTTTATAGTTGCCTCTTTGCAGTGTCCTCCCCCATTTCAGTAGTGGGGGGATTCACAAACACCACTGGAGAGCATTCAGGATGCTACAGAAAATATCTTCCCAGAAGTCAGCTTCATTTCAGGGATATGGTTACTTGTCTACTTTATGCCCTGGAATGTAAATGTTTTGTTTGGCATTTTGTTTGTTGGTAGTTTTTGTGGTGGTTTTTTGTTTCCTTGGTGGTTTTTTTTAATGTTGATTTCAGATTTAATTTAATGTCATTTATCTGCCAAAAGCAGAATACTTAAAATAAATATACAAACCAGTGGGGTTTAAATTCTGTAAGGAAACAAGGCTGTTGAAGCAAAATATATATTCATGGCCAGTTCCATACTGTGGTTGGGATCTTTCTTCCTCTTGGCTTAGCTGACACTCCACATGACTGTGTTGGAGTTCAGCACTATTAGGGCTGGCTTGATCTAGCATTTTGGAGGAAAAGACTATTCTGTGCCCCAGGAAAAATCTGCCTAGCTGTGGAGAAAGCTGAGAACACCCAAAAATGCAGCCCTGTAAATTCCTTCAGTTCAAGACTTTTGTGTCATTTTCAACATGCCCCCATGGCTTGGTTTAACTGCCTTACTGCTTTTAACTCTTTTAGACTAAATCTCTTAGCTGTGAGTTTTGTGGTGGTGTCCCTTCTGGGGCAATTCCAAGACTGGAGAGTGTTCCAAGAGGTGCCTGGATGGAGAGCTGGGGACTGTCATGTTTGCACCTCTGCCCTCCAACTTACTTCAAAGGGCTTTAAAGCAGAATTTAGGGCTGCAGTAGATTTCTTGCAAACTTCTGGCTTTCCTTGTGTGATTTGCATGGGTTGGTAGGGAGTGGGCAATTTTGTTCTGCAGGATATTTATATAGATGCGAGCTCTTACGGCATGTATGCTGGTATATATTGGTTCTTTCTTTTTATAGACTGGTGATCTGAAATAGAAGTGACTGGCAAAGAGAAATGTCTTAAGGCATTTGAGCATCTTAACAGAACACAAAATATTCCATAATAGATATTTACCTATTTATCCAGGAAGCGTTCTTCATAGTTCCCCTCTGAGATTTAAATGGAATCGTTAATGATTCACACTGGTCTTCTCTATCCTGATTTTATTTATCTAACCATCTTTGCTGGTAAGTTTTCTCAAGATAATCATTGCATAGCTCAGTTCTTTTGGTATTTCCAGTATTTCAAGATGTGTTTGTGCAATCTGCCAAGCAGTGTGTCATCCTATACACCTGGACTGATATTTTATAAATCCCACCTTTTGAGCTCAGGTTGTCACAGCCAATGTGCTGGTCTCTGGAGGTGCGGAGTTCACTTCCCTCAGTGGTAGCAAAGGGATTGTCACTGTAATACCGTGGAATACGATATGGAAATGAGCATGTGGCTTTTCTGCAGGGGGTGCTTTGTGTGCTTTAAAAACCAGAAAAGACTATCAAGCAGAAAATAGAAGCAGCTATCCAGGTAAAAAAAAAATTAAAATAATTTCTAACTGCTAAGCAAACAAAGTATGCCATGCTTGGGCTGTGCAAAAAGCCAACTGTGTGCAAGGAATTTACTAAATCAAACTTTGTAGAATAGTGAAAATAGGATTCTGCGTATGTAGAACAAGCTTTTCTGCAGCAGGGCACTTGCTCCATGATTCTGTGGACATCTTCAGCCTATCCCAAAGTGCAGGCCTGAACCTGGGGTTTGTTTAGTAAACAGTTTTCTTCTGTACTTGATTACAGTCTTATGAGCATATTGAGTATCCATAGATATAGTTTTTATTCCTTGTCTCCTTTGCATAATTTGATGTACATGGAATCTTTATCTGTACACAAGTGCAGGACAGGATGGTGCGTACAGAAGCCTGACAGGTAAAGGATAAATTAATAATAATGATTGAATTTCTAATATGATTTGGAAACATTCTTGTTCAGTTTCTTTTTCTGAGAAATTAACCTATTTATACAACTTTATTCCTTTCCTTCTCTTTGCCCCTTCTCTGTGGTTTGCCATGTTTGCTCTTTTCTCCAAAGAGAAAGAAGTAACATAACTTAGTTTTCTCCTGACCTTTCCAGCTCAGCTCCTGAGGAACTCTCTGTTTTGACATGTTTATTCAACCACATCTCTAAACATCCCTATGTCTTAGAAGGAATATATTGCCTAATTACATCTATGTGCCATAGGCAATTGGGTATATTTATTTGGGTGCATAACTGGCCAAAATCTTTTTACAAGCATCCCTTAATCTCTCATATGAACTTTCACTAAAAAAAAAAGACTTTTAAATGTCATCAGTAAGTGTGTAAATCATTTAAAAAATAAAATGTCTTACATTTATCAAACAGAACTCAGTTTGTGTCTGCTTTTGTAGCAAAGCAGACCTTGCTGAAATGGTTGCATCACATACACGAGCTATATGTGGTTTTCTTGCCACAAAAAGTAAGAACATTGTCTTTCTAAACCATCTTTTTTTTTTTCCTATGATCTTGCTCTCTGAGGTAGCTGTATTCAACACAAGTGTAGCACACACACTGAAGTAAAGCTGATATACTAGAATGCAGTTGTTATATAAAACTTTTTGAAATGTTAAAATAAGAACCATTTTGGAGGTGGAGTTAACCAAAGTCATCCCATGAATGAATGATGAATAGCAGGAGAGTGATGAACTATCCCAAAAATGCTTTCCCAGCATCTGGAATTCCAAGTAACATCAATAAGCAGATCAGTTTCCTACCAGGCACTCTGTAAATCTTGTTGCACCAAGTCCCCTTGTGAATCCTGCAGTGATGAGACAGAGTTATTATGAAAATCTTGCAATTACTTAAGAGATGTAATTCTAGTAAAATTAGATATAAGTACAAGTCTGTTTCCATGCAGACCATGTAATTCCTTCTTTTCTATAGGAAATACAGTATTTTTGCATTTCTCAAAAGTGCTGCTAAGCCTTCTGTGAGCAATCAGAGCCAGATACATACAATTATTTCTTTCATGGATCTTTTAAATTTTTTAAAACATTTTCTTCTGGTACAAAGAAATTATATAATAATGATATAATATCTTTTGAATCAGTACTTCAAATCCTACCAAGAACAGTTTGCACTTTGACTGCACCTGCACTTTGCTGTTATGGGGTGGTTTGAGGTTTCCATCCCAGTTCCTACTCACAGGAAAGAATATCTTCCTGCAGTACAGATAAAGGTGGAGTACTGTTCTAAGAATGGTTTCCACATTCAAATATTGGGTAAGAAATGGCATAAATATAAGTCCAGAAGCAAGATTTGTGTTTGCTGGATTTTTTTCTGCTTGTATGGAGTGTTGCAGTGGTCAGCATGTGGCAATTGTAGAGCAGAAGAGACTGTTTCAGTGGAAGGGGCCTACAGGGATCATCTCCCTGACCAGTTCAGGGCTGACCAAAGTTAAAGCACCTTATTATGGGCATTGTCCAAATGCCTCTTAAACACTGCCAGGGGCAGGGCATTGAGCAGCCTTTTAAGAATCCTGTTTGTGTTCAACCACTCTTTCAGTAAAGAAGGGTTTCCTGATGTCAAGTTTGAAGTTTCTCTGGCATATCTGTGAACCATTCCCATGCATGCTGCCACTGGATACCAGGGTGGAGGGATCAGCATCTCCCTCTCCCTGTCCCCTCCTCAGAAAGGTGTAGAGAGAAATGAGGTTGCCCCACAACCTCCTTTTGTCCAGACGAGACAAGCCAAAATTCCTTAGCTGCTGCTCACAGGACATGCCTCCCATCCCTTTTCCCAGTTTTATTGCCCTCTTTGGGCACACTCAAGGACCTTCACATCCTCCTTCAGTGGTGGGGCCCAGAACTGCCCACGGTGCTTCAGGTGAGGCCACACCTTTGCTGAGTTGCCTCTTTTTGACAGGCTGGCTATGCTGTGTTTGCCCTTTTGGCTGCCGGGACACGTTGCTGACTCAGGAGGAATGTGCTGCTGACCAGCACCCCCAGATCCCTTTTTCCTTTCAGTTGTCTAACTTCAGTGAAACCATCTGGTTAAAGTCTGACTGATCTGCTGAGAACTGGCTCCTCTTCTCCTTTGTCCAGGCATGGCCACTCACCCTGGATGTCAGTGGCAGCTTTGTTTGCCTGTGGATTGTTTCCCCTGTTCCCTGACCTTGAATGAGAATTGTGCCTCTGCTGTCACCATGAATAGGTTTGAGGGGGTGCACACAACCTTTTCATCAGTGTACTTGACCACAGGCAGATGCTTCTTCAGTGCAAACCTTGGTGACCTCACCAGGTCTCTGTCATTTTGAATTCTGTTCACAGTGGTTGTTTTGGTCTGTTTTAATGTCCTCTGTACCAAAATAATGGTAGGATCGAATTATTCAACAGCTGCAGTGTCCTTTTTATTTTTATAAAAGTAGATGAGAAATGCACAGAGCAGTGCAGAGTGCACACAGAATCTCCTAGAGGTAATTAACAAGAGGTTCTTCGTCCAAAGTCACCATAGTTATTATTTTACATCTTTTTGTCAGGCCTTAAGCTGTATGTATTGTGCTGAGCAGATGGAATTTTTTATTTTTTAAGAAGTCTCTTAACATCATGAGTTATTCTTTAATGTCACCACCTACTGTGCAAAGTTCTGTAGTTTTATTATATACCTGTGTATACATATGTAAATGTATACAGATCAGCCACTTAAAAAATGTTTTTTTTACATGCAGAATTATCCCAGCACCCTTTGTAGTCTGGCCAGAATCCACCTGTGGCAAAATATAACTAAAAGATTTGATTCAATAAAAAACTCTTTAAGTAGCTGATCACTTTCATTGTTGCTTTTCTCTTGGAAAGAGTTTCTGTTCTGGAATGGATAATGATAATGACATACCACTAGTGGAATGGTGCTGCTGGGTTTTCTAATTGCTGGTGTGATCTCTGCTAGAAGATCAAAACTAATCATGCTGTGCTTGATAAGCTGCTAATGTAGTGACAGTCATAACTGTGTGTTTTCTTACTTCACAAAAAAGGGTTGATATTTTATATACAATTATAACTGTGTTTTGTGACTCCAGATCTCTTAAGATCAAGTCTTCGGGATAGCATCAAGGTTTTATGCTTAGTTTTACCACATGACAGAGGTGAGAGAAACCTTTCTATTGATGCATTGGTTTGTGTGTGTAGGGAAAAATGAAGGGGATGAGATGAAGGCAGGGAGGGAAGAAGGCAGAGCACTCATTGACTCGAAAACCAGAGTGGGTATTATCGCTTTTTGCTGAACTGGGAGGTGACAGTGTCTCTCATTTCAAAGCTGGAGTTGTTTTTCTGCCTGTTCTCAGTTAATTCTCACATTGTCTGAAATATGTTAAAGATCTGTTCAAACAACTGTGCAGATAAAAATGCAGAAAAACAATTATAGAAATGGCACGTGCTATATAAATGTGTGGTGTATTAACCTTACGTAAAGGAAGATACTCCTAAATCTTTTATTTGCAATGAATTCGCACAAAGGTCAAGTGTTGAAAGTTTCTTAAAAGTCAATGCTAAAAATAAGGTGATTTTTTTAATTGAGTAATCTATTGTTGAGAATACTACTATTAGCTATTAATTATAAAGCAGTTCTAATAACCTTAAAAGTTATCTGTAGTTGTTTTCGTTTGCAGTTTTGTTTTTTAGGGGAGGACTTTTCTTTCTCCTTATGACAGGAAGATAGAGAATGTGGTTATCTCAGGAAAAAAATGATTAGACAAGCATGATCAGAGATGAGGGAATACCCAAGGGACAACTTCACAAGCCTTTGCTCAGTCAACTGTGCAATAAAGTGCAACCTTGTGGAAGTAAAGACACCCCAGAGGCAGAGGCAAGGCTTGTCCCAAACTTGAAAGTCTCTAAGTCTTCTGTAGGTGCAGCTTCACGCTAAAATACTTAAAAATTGCTCTGGATGCAGACTGATTTGTTCCTGGACTTGCCAAAGCATATATATTCTGCATGAAATCAGATATATTAATCAGATATTTGTTATAGCATAAAGATGTAAATATATACATTTCGATTTATTGGGTTTTGTTGCTCTGGCAAATGAAAGCAGGGAAGGACTGGTCACTAGTCTGGGCTTGTTAGCTCTAACAGCATGCAGGGATCACTTTATAAGGTAAAAAATTAAGAGGCTGCTTATAGCAGATGTCACATTTAGTTTATTTCCTTTATCTCTGAAAATGGCTTCTAACTAATATTTAAGGAGTTGCAGACTAGATCAAGTAGTCATTTCTTTGTTACTGTATCACATAAACCCCCTCAAGCTATTTTCTGATCAGAAAAGCTATTTATACTCCATGTATTTAAACAAATAAAGGGCTAGTGCATTGATACCAGGAAAACGATTTCCTGAAACTTGACTGGATTGTGGGCAGTGTATTTTTATTTTCTTCAGAGAAGTGGGCAATGTGAATGTGACAGTGACTTGGAGAAGTGATGGTTCAGTGAGTGCTGGTGGGATCAGACAGTGTGATGCAAGTGTTGCTTTGATAGATCTCGGGGGTGCAAAGGCTGCTCACTCACTGCAGTGACACAAACGGGGCTGCGCCTTCCGTGTGGGCAGCGATCCCACAGTGAGTCTTTGCTCATGTGCCTGTATGGGCAGAGAGCTTGAAGGAGTTTGCAAAAAAGTGAGAAGGATTTGGTCTTCCTGAAGTGGTGGGCAGTTATCCCACAGGCAGGAGCAGAACTGAGATACATCCAGCTCCAAGGAAAAGCTCCTGCCAGTATCAGAAGCAAGACGGGAAGGAATCGCCATCGTGCAGCGATGTTGTTACAGATAGTTGGTTATGACTGAGCAATTATAGAAGTTCTGCACTGGATGTCACACTGAATCCAGCAGTCAGCCTCAACTGGCAGGAAGTGGCCAGCTTCCCACTAAAGCAGGCATGATATTATCCAGGGAGCACAGAGGCTGCGCTGCACCTGGCATCCCACGCATGCCGAGGGGAGGGAGCACCTCGTGATGTTGGATGCTCATTGTGCATTGGTGCATTAGCCATTTCTGTGCAGACTTTATCTCTGCAGGCAGATGGTAGTTCAGCAATGTCAGAGAATTAATTCATTATTTGCTGCTGAGACTTAGTTTCCTGAAAAAAAGTTAGCATTTAAATTTATTTTCAAAAATAATTAAGTGCAGGTTTTTGCTACCTGTTTGAGATGTCATGGGCTATTTGATGTTGTGGATATTCTGTATAGGTTTGGGATTTCAGAAAGGTTTTCATTGCATTTTTTAAATGTCATTTGTTCCTGTATCCTGCATTGACTAGTGCACCCAGAATTTAATTGGGAATACAACTAATGCTCAGGAAGTGCATCGAAGTAACATTGAGTCAAGACATAGATATCCATAACTCCTTGGTGGTTCTGCTCCAGACTTGCAGCAATGAGATCTGCTTTTGCAGCTTCCTTCACAATTACAGTCTGACATAGAGATGGAGCAAAATGATTTGACTTTGTGTTGTAGTGCTGTTAGTAACTATTTAAATTCCTGTGCTCTGAGGCTTTTAAAGGTTGAAAACAATTGCATATGGAACTGCCAAAGGGCATCCTTTGGAGTAAAACTGAACAAGAGGATATGAGTATGCTGGCACACCTTTACAGTGATTTGTATAATTAGTTATTTTGTTGTTCCATTGTAGTTGAAGATAAGAAAAGGGAAAAGTTGCTTCTTATTGGGCTGAATACATAAAACATTTCTTGAATGGCTTTCATTAGGCATTCTCATTTTTAACATTTGTACAGGAAAGCAGGTATGCAAAAACACAAGGAAAATTGAGGCCAACACCAAAGGTCAATATTTACTTAGAGATTTCCTCTAGCAATGTCTGTTCAGTGTACAACAGTGTTTGGTTGAAGAATTAGGAACAAACTTGATTACTTGCCATGACCTTTTTCAAACACCTGCCCTTTTGATCCATGTGATGTCTGCATATCTGTTGAAAAGTTTTGGCAGCTTTTCTTCTTACATCATTTTATTAGACAGGTACTTGCTATAGGAAAGCAAGTTTTCACCTGCTGGTGAAAACCTTCTAATTAAAGTGTATCTTCTGTGCTGGTGATTTCAGGGCTGGCCTAGCCAGTTCTGCTTTCAACAGATTTTGTGTTTTCAGGCTTAAGATAGGCTGCCTAAATCTTTGGCTTCTAGATAACTGTCGTCTTAAAAATAAAACAAAGTATTTGAAATTCATATGAAGCTGCAATAGAAACAGCCTCTCTCAAAACTATGTTTTGTACAAAACCTCATAGATAAAATTAAAGCAAATGCATCTTTGCTTGTTTCCCACATGGTGCCTGGTATGTGCTCAAGGGAGAACATTTTCTGTGCCCCACTGTTCTTTGTGCTGTGACATTCTTCCATCACATGGGATAGCAGGAATTCAAGGGCATGAGCTAGAGATGGAGATTGAAAGGGACTTTATCTTGTGTTTCTTCCTTAAAATTTTCTATAAAATGGGCAAATTGTTAAAATCTGTTCAGAGCCTGTTCAATGTTGTGGTAAAGGGAAAATACACCCCTGTGTGCCAGCCGGGTTGGGGTTTGTTTGTACTTGCACCATGCTCTGAAGAAGAACCTTTCCCACAGGCCCAGCTATGTGGTGCTACAGCCAAGTGGTGGGAGGATTCACCTGGATGACATTGCAAGTTTTATTTTTGCCAGAAACAGTGGGAAGACATCAGTGGCTAATGGCTCAGCATGTGTGACAGTAGCATTGTATTTTGGGGGTTGTGTGTACCTCAGGTCTCCGACCTACACTAACATCTCATTGCTGTGCAAAAGTGACTGGATCATTACTGCCCAGTGGCTGAAATTTGTGAATTCTTGAGCATGAGCTTTGAAAGTATACAGCTTTAATTTACACAGCTGTTATGCCACCTTTTTATCCTTTTTTCTTCTTTTTTGGTGTCAGGTTCTACTTTCAAATGTCATTTTCTGGAAATGCTGGCCATTGAGAGGGCCAGTGTGTGCCAGTAAAACCCACTGCGGAGAGCACACATCTTCATGCTGGTTCACTTATTTTGTGTATTATAGACACTTTGCTAATGTGTTCATGAACTCTTTTAGTGTCTGAGGTACCTGTGCATCTGGCAGGACCCTGCTGACTCCCCTCTTGGAACAGATTGATGCTCTGTATGGAAAATCAGGGGCTTTACCACGTAGGCAACAAAACTCATTGATACGTTAACAATTATATGCTCTCTATTAGGTGTCAGATCATTGTCTGTTTAAAATGCCAGTCAGCAGGAGAATATGAACTTGCTGGAATGAAAACGCAGTATGGGTGAGGAGCGGGCATGGTGCCCAGATCTCAGATGACATTTTTGGCAGATCCTGTATAATCCTGTGACCAAGCATCATGATGACCACTTCAGATCTTGAATATGAGGATCCCTCATGGTGGAAGTGTGTGAGGTGATTAGTCTGGGAAGGTCTATGCACAGGGTGAGGGGCTGGAAAAGGCAGGGCCCTTTTTTTGGAGGGATGCCCTGGGCAGGAGTAGCTGTTGTTGGAGAGCACAGAGCCAGGACTGCTGCTGTGGGTGCAGGAACTGTGGGAACAGCCCTGGCAGCACCAATCTCTTGTGGTTGTGCTCTCCCAGAACCCTTCAGAAATGCTTTATTGCAAAGGCTTCATTTTCTGTCCTGGTTTTCAACCTGCTCTGGCAATGTGTGCAGCCTGAATAGCCAAATACGCATTATCAGGAATCTCACAGACAGAAGAAAATGAGCCCTTTCTGCATTCAGTGACCATGTCTGCAATGGGCTGGCAAGGTGTGGGAGCAGGGCCAGCTCTCCCTGCCAGAACAAACAACATCTCTGGGGCTGTGGAGCTACCCTGGCACTGTGTATTTAGTTAAAGGTTTAGTACTGGAAATGCATGAACAATTAAGACTTCATTTCCTAAATGGAGTGCATTTTGTGATTACAGAAGAGAACACACTGCTTAGGATTTAGTGTCTTTGGGGCTGAAACATGGTTTTACATGGAGAAACCTGCTGTTTACAGAAGAGCTGACTGAACACAAGACAAAGCAAAGTTTTTCACCATATTGTACTTCCTAGAGTGAGATTTATCTATATCAAAGAAAGCTGCCGGATTTTGTAGCAGGTGTAATTCAAAACATGCTTTCAAATTATGTAGGTTATTGCCTCTATTGTAAAGCAAGACAAAATGTTGCTGCGGAGATCATTTTATCTGCTTTCATTTGTATTTTTTTTCATACTTTTCACTTAGCTTTTTATGTGTTGAGGTTTGCTTGTACCTTCTAAAATTTGGGTATTTGTAGTTGTAGATGAAATAGAAAATGTTCAGTTTTAAGATAGAAGGCATTTATCATAATGAATTATTTGTTTTAATATGTTTATTTACTTTTATGGAGGGGAAAAAAAGGTGAAAATATTTCTGGTTACACTGAAGGCTTTTTTAGCATTAGTTCAGCAATTTATGTGCAAATCTTTCACTGTTCCTTCTTTATTTTTCCATTCCCTGTAAAGTGCTGAAGTGAGTGGTGCATTCCTGCTGCAGGTGACATTAACCACAGCAGCGTGAGCAGATGTGCCTGGCTCGGAAATTGTTTGGAAATCACTGTTATCCCATCTCTATTCCCTCTCCCCCCCAACAGACTATAACTCTTATTTGGAACTGCTGCCAAGTAGAAACTGAGATGGTGCATCTCTGGTTTCCAAGCAGTTTACGATGCAAAATCTCAAGGTCTTGGTTTAAAAAAACCCAAAGTCCTTTTGCTCTGGAGCAGTGCTCTGTAGATGGCAGCATTGATAGGCCTGACTTCCTTCTGCTCTCAAAGGAGGAGCACAGAGTGGGGAACTGCAGGCATGTTCTGCTTCTGAACACAAATACAGAAGTAGCTCTTGGTATTTTACTTACATAATAAGTTGAAGTTGCTTCATAGCCCACTGACTTACAGCTCATTTCAAGGCTATACTGGTGTACTTAGATATTTTTTGGTAACTTACACTTTCACTTTTAGTGGGATACATTTTTTTTTTCCAGCCTGTGCATGTTAAGTTTTAGTTGTGAGACTGGAAGCAGGTATTAACTAGATCAGTTATTGGCCCTCTTATTTGGTTAGATATGTAATATTTGCTGGCTGAAACTCTTTAAGTAGCTCTAGATACAGCTGTGTACTCCTGCTGAATTGTTTTATACCCAGTGTTTTCTGGCACTCGTACATCCTATTTTTTTTTGGTGAAGAATAGAACTTATTCTAACAGCCTGGACCTTCAAGGTGCTGTTGTCCTACCTTGATTAGGATGTTTTTTCTTGCTAGGGATCAAAGAAACTTTATTAGGAAAAGAGTACCTATTTAGTAATGTTTGTAAGAAATAGGTATATTCCTCTTGCATGGTGTCATCTGTTTCTGCCTGTAGGGTAGGGAATCATGGTTTGATGTTTTTTGAGTCATCTGAACACTACTGTGTTCTTAGTATTATTTCTAAACTTATGAAAAACTATAGCTGCTTCTGTTCTTTTGGATGCTTTTAACTCCAAAAAGTTGCATCAATAGATGTGTGTTGGAAAAAATACAAATGATAAAGCTAATTTTTTTCTGGGTTTAAGCTCCCAATTTTGCATCTGTTTATAGTCACACAATTTTATTTTCCAGGGAGAGTTAATTATTGTGCATTGGCAGTTATGCTTGCTCTGAAGTACAAGTGAGAATGTTAATGAAATAACACTTAATGGAGCTGGAGGTAGGAAAGTAGTCTGAGTTTTGAAAAAATTGTCACTTGGCTGTGCATTTGTAATTGTTTTTCCCAGTCACTTCTGATTTTCAGTGCATGAATTAAGACATGTAGGTCTTGATACCCAGAAGTGTGGACTGTATGCAAATGCTAAACCATGGTTGGAAGTTAATTATTATGTCAGTTCTCCAGGTCTGCAGTCTGGACGTTGGGTCAGTTTTGAACATGACTGCATGTTGCTGAATACCTTGGTTTCAGCCCTTGAAAAACCAAGGTACTTCTGACCTTGCAGGGTATTGAGAATTAATTTCCTTGTATCAGTAAATTGCTTTGGAACTCTATTCAGAAGAGTGGGGAGATTGTCAGAAAACTGAAAAGTGTTAATTATTATTGTAATACAAGCTTTAATACTTTAATCACTGATGAAAATGCTTAGAGTGTGAGACTCCCTGAGAATGAAGTAGGACTGTTCTGGCTCACCAGCACTGCTTCTACCTCCAGTTACAAGGGAGGCAGCCGAGACATTTGCTTCAAATAAGTGTAAACTTGTTTTGTTGACTTTTCAATCAATGTGACAAAATAAAGATACGAAGGTAAAATCAATACAGGAGCAGGTGCTATTCCCCAGCACCATGGAATGGACTGAGCAGGGGTGATGCACAGAGATTAAAAATGAAAAGGCCCTTCAGATACGTAGGAATTACTACTACAAAGGTGTTAATGAAGTTGTATTAATAACAAAATAGGACGTAGGGTTCCATCCTAATACTGCTTTGATGCCTACATGGGCTTTCTGACAGTAATTTTGAGGAAAGATTTAACTTAGTGACTTTTTTTAATTTTTTTTTTTTGGCAAATTAGATCTCACATGATTTAGTAAGTCATAATATCTTCCAGTTCAGAGCAGGTATTGGATGGATACTTCATTTGCTGTTCCATTTCTATCAACTGCAATGAAGTCATGTTATAGACTCTGCTTAGTTTCTGCTGTTAGTTTCTGCATTATGCAAACTACTAAAAAGCCATATGAATTAGGGAAGAACCTTTTATGCACAGTTGAAGTGACACAAATGCACAATCTAAAAATAAATGAACTTCAGTTGCCTATTGTCATGTTAACTTTTAATTTTTATGTGCTAAAGTCTGAAATGTTTTATTAATTGTAATAGGCCCTATTTTTGTTGCTCTGTTGTCGTTTTAATTTACCTTTCTGACTTGGAGGGCAAAGGTCTTTTTAGGTGATTCCATATATGTTGGTGCAGAGCATTCACACTTCTGGCCTTTTCCTTCACTGCTCCATCTTAGCCTGAGTAAATTTTGGAACATAAGTTGGGATCTGCATTTGTCATCTTAAAAATGAGCTGGCATCACCCGCTCTGCATTCTGAAATCCTCTTGGTATACTGAACAGGTACAGCAGACACAATAACAGGCCATGTTTGTTCATCCAGCCTTGTGTATTCTCCTGAAGCCTGACCTGCAGGGCCCTTTTCTAAAATTTCTGAGATAATGGTACCCCTGGGACCACTCAGTTTTGGACCTTGTGTCTCCTGGCAAGAGCTGCTCAACCCAAGGGATTAGGTGGTTGGAAGTGCATTAAGAGCTTCAGAATTTTCCAGTGGAAAGTTCTAGTTTAATTTGTCATCAACAAAAATGTTTTATGTTTTGTCCAGTGACCTTGTGATTGCCTTTTTCTAAGCCAGTTTTTATAGTTTGGCTGAAGTATTTTAAGTGAAGTTATAGAAGAGAAACAACAGCGAAGAGGAAGAGAATCAAAATTATTCTAGAAAGCACCAGCCCTGTTAAAGGAAGTGTTTCTCCCTCTACATACCTTGCATGATTCTAAGGCAAAAGAACTCACTACTAATTAGCACAGCTAATTACTTAAGTCAATCAGCATGGGATTTCCTAAAATAGCACATTATATCAGCATGATGAGTACTGCTTTCTTTAGGCACTAACAGCTTTGTGCCATTGTCTCCTTGGTGCTATGTCAGTATTTGGCATGAAAATGGCAAGCTCTTCCCTGTGCTGATGCTGGTCCTCTGTCGTGTGAGTCTGTCCTGGGATGGGCTTGAAGTCTCTCTTTTTTTCATATGTCCTTTCTAATCTTTCTCCTCTGACCATGTTTTACATCAAACAACTTCCTTGTTGCTTCAGCTATTTCCCCATCACAGTGATTCAGTGAACTTCAGCAGAGACCAAGAGGCATCACTCTCAGTGACAGACCATTAGAATTGGGATCTAGATTTTTAGCTCAATACTCTCTCTTCAGTCACTGCTTTATCTTGAAGTATGGCTCAAAATAGCTATCAAATGGGGAACAAGACAGTTAATGCAGGTATTTAAGGATCCCGTGAAATGGAGATGGAGGAGGAAGGAAATTGGGGCTCTTTAATGGGGTGTCACTTCAGTGTTACACAATTGCCTTGGGTTAGTGTGACACAGACGGGCTGCTGATGGTCCAGTGGCAGACTAGGCTGTCTCAGGGCACCTGAGTACCACAAGCAAAGGTTTAGTCCATCTGTTTGTTGCTGTCTTTGGAAAAAAAAAAAAGGAAAACTGGATTTTTACACTCCATAGGGAAATTGGTCTGAGAAAAGCTAAATTTTCGTCTGTGGTGATATCACTCTTTGTCACAGCACAAAGGAGCACTTTTATGCCAGAAAGAGCCCGACACTGCCATTTCTCAGACTACGCAGCTTCTCTCAATATAAAATGATGCATGAAAATGTTATATCCTGATAATAGACCCTACTTAAATGTGAAATGTGTCCTTGGAGCTCATTTTTATAGTGTTGTACTGTTTCTTTGCAAGAAATTCTTTTGTGAAATAACTCAGGCTTCCATTAATGCTTTGGAACCTTCTCTCCTGGAACAGTTTTTGCTCCACATTAAGCCCTGCTTCTGTGAGATACCTTCGCTTCTAAGTACGTGCCATGACACACAGATTTGAGTTTAGATGCTGATTTGGGTTTAAGTTATTTTATATCCTGCTTAATAGTTTTCCTGAGCATTACCTATTGGCATCTGTGGGGAAAAAAACCCCTCTCACATATTCACCCTTCCATTTGAGCAGCTAATTTAGGAATGTGGCATTGCCATGTCTAGTCCATTGTACCTTGCAAGGAAGGGATCATTTAAAATGATTTAATAAGTTGATCATGGTGAGTATTTTTAGTCGTTAGTTTTTCTCATCCCTTTCTGTTTGGTTGGACAGCAGTAATGCATAGAAAATGCTCATTATGAGGCTGCTGAAGTTCATCTGGATTTAAAGGTCTCATTTTTCTTTGCTTACCTTGGCTACATCCTTGAGTCTTTAATTAGTTTGTCAAATTGGTGAGGTTCCCATTACTCTAGCAGTGCAAAGAAGTAGGTCAGGGTTTGCTGGACCTGTCAAATGTGTTAATTTTATCTTCATTAACGGAATTAAATTTTGGTGGGTATTACTCAGTAAGAAAGGGGCAGTTGAGTTGATGTGTCTCTTAGCTTGCAGATTGCACAAAGTAACTTGGAAAGAACAGAGGACCTCTGAGGACTGAAGAAGCTGAGGTTCTGATCCTGGTGTTGTTCTGGACCCTCCAAGCACACAGAGGTGATTTAGCCAGTTTTGTGTGCTTGCACCAGCTGGTTTGAATACAGTGACAGGAAGGAAATAGTGACACTGTGGCTGGAGTATCTTCTGCTGGTGACTCCAGACCACTCTCCAGGGAACAATTGCTGTGCAGATCGAGATCACTACACACTTCTTGGTGTCACTGTTAGCCTTTCACATCAGTGAGTCCTGAGAAGACTCCTGCTAGGGAGTTGAATCACTTCCAGTTAGAGCTGATATGATGTTAATTAGCCCAGTGCTGCTTAGTAAGCTGTTTAGCACTTGTGTCTCACCTATAATATGTGCTAGGGAGCTGTGGCTTTCCTTTGAGTGAGCCAGTGAGTTTCTGGAAGTAGTAACACTGCCTTGAGACTTAGTCTGAGTACGTGAGGACTGATTTCAGATGGGCAAAATTTCTCCTCATTGAGTATTTTGCTTGTGAAGCCCTGTGATCCATAGCAAAATGATCCATTGTTGATAATCTAAGTGGAAATTCTCTATGAAAAGGTTCACAAAACACTAATGTGTTTACCTGTGTGTTTAACCTAGGGGAAAAAAAAAGAATATGGAATTTTGTGTGCAAAGCAGCTGAATTAATGATGTTTTCATTCCACATTTTTATTGTTTTTAGCTATGTGAGTTCAATATAGCTTTAATTGCTATGGATGTGTGCTTTGCATAAATTTATTCTTATGGAGATGGTGAGTATCTCAGAGTTGGTGCTCACACTTAAGATGTTGTTACCTACTGAAGAAATGCCAAGTGCCTTAAATATTAATAACACAAGAGCAACTTAAACACTTGAACTGGTTCAAATCAGGTGCAGGGTTTTAAGGCAGATAAATGACTAAGTGCTTGATGGCTGTTGTGGCAGTTTTAAAGTG
This sequence comes from Xenops minutus, assembly GCA_035221455.1. Lineage (NCBI taxonomy): Eukaryota > Metazoa > Chordata > Aves > Passeriformes > Furnariidae > Xenops > Xenops minutus. Next base: position 5,829,930 of record JAWWEE010000030.1, on the reverse strand, counting down.
CTATTGTTTGGCCCAAGGAAATCATAAGATGACTCCAGGCAGGGACCACCTGCTCATTCACAGATGATTTCCTAGAATGAAGCTTGGACAATGTATGTCTCATACCAAGTGAGCCTGCTCTCTGGAACTAGACTGAGACATTGACACACATTCCCTCAGTGAAGACAAGAAACTAACTTGAATTCCAGCTCTGTCTATTAAAAAATGAAAGTTCCCCCATCCTCATCTATAGTTTAATAAGTGTATATTTTTATATTCTCTGTATATGACAGCCAGTAGCTATTTCATGCCTTTAATATGCAAGACATGTTTTTTTAGGCTTTTTTATAGGTACTATTAACAAGGCAGCCTCAGTAGTTCACCTGTTTGATTTGTCGTCCTGGGAAAGTGTTGGACAGTACTGTCTGCTCAACCTTCTGAAATGATGCTGGGATTTTGTCTGGAAGTTCAGATAGAATTGCATATAGAGCAGAGACCTCGTATGAGGTGTCAACCCCGGACTGGCATTTTTTATGTGTATTTTTATGTATTTTAGACAGCTGTGTATGTCAGAGGAAATTTGGTTTAACTATTGCAAAGCTCTTTGTGGTCATCACCTAAATCAGTACTATTGTATTTTTAATAGATGGATGTATAAAATCAAGGAGTCCTGACTGATTTGTTAATTCATAGCAGTTCATATATTTGCATGTAAATTGAAAATGCTTGGTAACATTTAATGCCTGTGTGTGGAAGCAGTCTCCTCAGCTGAGCACAGAATACAATGAATGTGGTGGTTTCTGTTTAATTAACTTTAAAATGTCTGTACCTTGAGGGAGCTGTGCAAGAATCAATAAAAATACATACTTGATAGATTCATAGAGCTCAAGAATTCTGAATGAAAAGGCATTAATTCTAGGGTGCCTTTTTTATTTTTCCTCCTTAAAAAGCTTTATTAAATACTCAGGAATGGTTTGGTAGCAGTGGCAAAGGAATTTGGTCTGTTTATGCTCAGTAGGTATTTTTGTTTGGCTTGGCATGTCCCTGAGTTTAGGCTTGTCACAGAATAGCCTGGTGAATATGAGAACTGACTATTGACAGAAACCATTCTCATAACTGTGACTATAGTAAAACAAATATTTTGCCATCCCTTCCTTTCAATAAAATAATTGTTAACAATAAAAGACCCCACTCTAAAATGTGACAGAAATATGCCTTACTATTCAGCAGTTTAAGATTATAATTTACACAATTGTTGATGCTGGTGATTAAAATTTTTACATTGCAGGATACCTGGAGAAGGTATAAATGTTTGGATTAGCCATTTAAACCCTTTGTTTTTCAGATAGATACTAAATTGTCCTTCCTGACTCTTAGGAGTTGTCTTTATTTAATTTGTGTGTTTATGTACAATGATGAAAAAAAATCCTTCTGAGTTCCCTGAATGCTTCCTTTTTTTTTATTTTCTGCTGAAAAACACAACACAGTCATTTTATTAGAACAGTCTAAAGGTCATTACCCTTGAATATTTGGGAGTTTACAGATAAAAAATAGGTACTATAATTAAAATTAGTGGTGTGGCAACAACTAAAGGGGAAGCCTGTGGAACAGGGGATGCTGAGTTCTGTTGTCAGGTGTGATGGTGGCTGCATGGGGAAAAAACGATGCTCCTCAGGGAACTACCATTTTCAAGTATTCTTTGTTGTTGACCACACAATTCTCTAAGAGGCATGGCAGTTTTTAGTAACAGAGTAGAAAGTGAGATTTCGTATAATATCAAGTCACATCAGACTTTTCTCCTCTGACAAAGCTGGGGAAGACTCCAGCAATGACAGGTGTTGCAGAGATTTTATCAGGTTCTCAGTATAAGCAAGCTGGCATTTGCTGGTAGGGAGAGGCAAGCAATAAATAAAGATAGTGAATGCCCAGAAATGTTCTTATCAAATCTAAACGAGGTGAACAGTATTTGGTAACTGAAGATGCTGAGTGGCACGGAAGGCAATGTGTTTTAATCTCCTCCTTTCACTCAGGAGTGGTTCTGTGTGTTTCTTCCTGTTGAGTATCAAACTCCTGAGTGGAGCCTGAAGCCCATCAGCCCATCATCCTGAGTCCTGGATGTCACTCCCAGGGGCTTCCGCTCATCATCAGAGGGGGCCAGGTCTTAGTGCAGGAAGGGCACAGCAGGAAAGGGAAAATGAGATGAACATAAAAGGCCCGTTCTGGGAATTTGCACCAGAAATATTGCCTGGTTTTCACCTGTGTTTGCAGCCAGAGCACATGTCTCTTCAGAGTACTGAATGGCAGGGAATCTTGTGAGACCTTGGTTAGTAGTTTAGAAGTTGAGCAAAAGGCAGGGGGTTTTGGTTATTTGTTTTTGTATTTTCTTTGTTGTTTTGGTTGGTTTGGTTTTGTTTGTTTGTTTTTTCCATTTGAGGCTTGAATGAGTTTGGATATAATTTCTCTTTCGGCCCCATTACTCTTTCTTTATATATTAAGGAGTTTCAGAGTCGGTGTCTGATTGTTATATACTGGATGTTTGCCACAATAGATTCTTTTCAGCCTCTCCAAGACTTTTTAATTACAGTAACACTTTCAGATACCTTTTATTACAGTATGTAGCTGGAGACAATTAAATGTGTAATTAGCAGAACTTGGCTCACAGGCAGCCAAGTACAAGAGCAGTGCAAGACTCTGTACCAAAATGACTTGTTAGGATTAGAGGGTTTGGTTTATTTTCTTCGTTAGGAAAAAAAAAACCCACTGCTTTTTCTGTGGGGAATTTCAACTATGAATAGCAGTAGCTAAGGGTGGGAAAGCCAAACACCTCATCCTGCCCCTCCTTAAGGTCTTCCAGGAAGAGACTCGACTCTGTTTATTCCTCCTGCCTTCTGTAGCTGATTTTTATATGTTCTTACAATTGCTGTAGCAATTATAATTAAAAAGGTACAGAATATTTTAGGTCTTATTCCACTAGAAATCAAACACATGGTGTTTAAGGGATGTTTATTCTCTTAGTGGCTACTTACTATTTACATCTATTTTTGCATAAAACGGGTAAGTCAAACCCTGAAGCTTTCTTGGTATAAAGCTATAGTTAGTCAACAAAGTCAGGAAATTATCAATAGAGAATAAAATGCATTTTGTGTAAATAATGCATTTTATGCTTGAGGGTGCAGAATAATTAAATAAGGGCATGAAGTTTGATAACTGAAAAAATGCTTTCACTGTCTGAATCTATCAAAGGTCCAATTATGTCTAACTAGCATATGAAGCAAAGCAGAGCAATGAAAGCTTCCTGCCATTTGACATACCCAAAAATCCTGGGCTCTATTGACATGAATACAGGAGCATTTTTTATGTAGTGAAATAATTTACAAAGGACGTAGAACCCTAATCATGAAGATTTTGTTAGTGTATATCAAGTACATCTACAAGTAAAAGCCCTTCTCAGTTTTTCTTATGACCAGTGCCTGTATTGGGTACAATTAGTTGCTTCTGGATAAAGGAGATCACATGGTGGACTTCACTTCCAAGATATTCACTTGTATTTAATTTCTGTATTTAAAGCTTGAGCATTTAAGCATTCCAAAAATGAAAATAAAAGTACAACCCTTTATACTTTAGGTTAATATACTTTAGGTTAAGAAGCAAGTATTTGTACTGAACCTTCTGCTTGAGCTGATGCTTCTGTAGCTGTTTTCTTTTATTTAGCTTGTCATTGTAGGCAGGCTGGATAAGTGAGTGTTCTTTGTTCCCCTCCAGAATATCTTTTCTAGTCAGCAGTCTGTGTATCAGTAATAATTAGTTTTAAGCCATAGTTGATTAACAGTATATTTACCATTGTATGGGTATACTTTTGAAGGACTGGACTACCTCAGCAATGTGTTTTGATGCTGGAAAAATCCACAACAGCTGAACTTTTGCTTTTCACTGTTTTTTTTATCCACAGAAACTTGTAAAAAGAATGATTATACATTGTGGTTAGCTCTACATTTTGAGTAATTGAACAGAGGACTGATAAAAATGTATCTCCTGTGTAAATAAATCTCAGTATAATTAAAATAATTAGGTTATGAGTAAAATTGTAGTATTTTAGGGGCACTCCTTTATCTGAAACTTGGGATATGCAGACAATGAGAAATGGCAATACTACTCAGAAATTCTTGCTTTGATATTGAAAAATAACCAGGTGAACTCATTCGTATGTTGACAGTGAAATACCAACAGCTATTCACAAGCTACATAACGCTAACAAGACATTTAGAACTTATTATCTGACACCAAAAAAGTGGGCAAGGACTTCTCTGCAGTGTTCAAGCTGAGGGATTTTTTTTGTTTTGTTTGTTTGGGCTTCTTTAAATGAATTGTGTAGCACTAAACATGTATCGAAGAGGGCAAACAGTATGACCTGGGGATTTCTTCCATCAGCATTACTTCAGCTCCAGGTAAAATAGCAGAACAGCTGATTGTGACTTATTAATAGGAAATTAGGAGAGTAACATAATTAGTGGAACAGCAAAGAATTAAGATATTTCATTTGCTGAGATAAAGTGAGCTGGTGTCTTGACCACAGTACATAATTAAATGGACAACAGTCTTCTCTTCAGGTGAGTAACAAAGATTTGGAATGAAAGGTATTTGAGGCATAATCTTAGAGAAGACAGGCAAGTTTTTAAGTCAGAGTTACTAATTACTGAAAGATTTTACTGATGTGGTGGATAGACTGAGATGAATAATCCTTCAGAGAAAAGGTGAGAATCTGTGTTTATGTCCCTCCAAGGTATGTAATGTAGTCCCAGTAGGAATCAATTCAAGGAAGGAGTGTGTCTGCCAGAGAAAGCCTGTAAGGTACCAGTGGCCTTTTCTGGGCTTCAGACACATCTTGTACAAAACAAAGATACCACTTTGGTTTTTTGGTCCCATCTTAGACTAGAAGGAAACCCTGTGTAATATCAGTGTTATACAATAGATTTGTATTCAAATCACTTCTTATGTGCAGTCCTGTCAGAATTTTTGATATCATGCCTAGGGCAGTGCTTATCCTCCTGACTGTAATGATAGGACAGCATTTGGATTCCCTTCTTTTTTCTTTCTTTTTTTTGGTAGTGTAGCTTCTTTTGATTTAAGCTAAGATTTGGCATTTCTTAATTATAAGTTTAGTGTATTTAAACAAATGACTTTAGAGAAAATGGAATATATTAGAGAACTTGTGATTTGTTTCTTTGTGTCTGTAGGGTGTTGGAAATTTTTCAAATTACTTCATCTTGCATTTGTTTGTATATTGTCTTTTTAAAGAGGCTATGGCTTTATGGTAGGTTGTTTTTGATAGCAATACAACATGAAGTTGTGCCTGTTTCCTCACCTTCCCCCAGACATCTGTTGTGCCAGCACGTTTGTGCGGCTGTGCCGTGAACCAGATCAAGGAGCTGATCTAGCTTTTAAAGCAGCCTTGTAAAGTCTATATGATATATGGCCTCTTTCCAAAGTGTGAATGAATTTCCAAAGACAAGGACTGTGGGGAAATGTGCCCATATAGGTATTTCCTGTGCATGGCATCTACTTGTTTCCTGATCAAAATGAGAGCACAAGGCCTTCTCTTCCAAGAAGCACTTCAGGTCTCTGCCTTGGCTTGCTGGGAGAATTGGTACACTTTGGATGTGGATTCAAGTGTCAGTGAATCCATTCACTTGTTTTACAAGAAGAGGCTGGATGATTTTGGTATGAGAACAGTGAGGACCACCCATCTCCTTGAGAAAACTTCTTGGAACACTTTATGCTCATAAATGTTTATAAAACCCTGCAATGCCAAAACCCACTGATGTCATTGATGCCAGTTCCTAAGTTGTATGTGTGCAAAAAAGAGTCTCATTTTAGATCTTGGAGTATGTTGGTGGATTTCGACCCTCCCCCAACTCCTGAACTAATTAAAGTTTCACAGCTGAATTATTACAGAACTAATTCTTGGTCCAAGTACCTTTGTATGGGATATGGCACAGGCATGGAGTTGGCTTGTTTGGTTTCTTGGTTTTTAATTTATATCTAAGACAAGATTTGATCATAGGCATAGGTAATACTCTTATGAATGCAGCCCTTAATTTATCAGAACATGCTGGAGGCATTCCCTCACTTCCTCATCTATTTGATTAAGTTTTCACTCATTTTCCACTATAATGGATATTTTCTTTGTAAGAAACAAGTCCTTAGGTGTCCTCCCACGCACCTAAAGCTGCATTTGGCAGACTGAAAACACTATGACAGCTGTTTTTTTGGGTCAATTAAAAATAATGCTACATTACTAATGGTAACTTTGCCGGGTAGGATCCAGCAGTCCCGAGGGAGCTGATGTCTGAATGTGGTGTTTGGTTTGTCATAGTGGGTTGATAGATATCATCACAAGCCAAATTTGTTCTGTGTTTGACCCAGTCCACACTTTATTTGGGTTAAAAATACTACTTTCCTACCATTTCTTTTTCTGCCCCTGACTCTCCTCAATGCTGTTAAAGCATTGTCCCCTTGTAGGTCTTTACTGGGGACTCTCCTGTACTGCAAAAACACCTGCTAAGGACTTTGAAAATGGTCCAGGCAGTGCTTCTTTCTGGTATCCACAACTGCTCCTCACTGAAAAGGGTGTCAAAGCAGCAGTTGGAGGCTTGTGTTGTCAAATGCTGCTTTGTGGTTGACATCAATCCAAGGCACAGCCTGTGGCCAGCCTCCTGGCTGCCCAGGGTCACTGGGCTAGAACAGTTTCATGAACAGTTTCATCTTCAGAGCTGGAAGGGCTGAGCCGGAGTTTAAGGACCTGTCACTGAAACGTTCACTCATGAACGGCTCCTGTGGGTAAAATCCTCTGAGAAAGGATCTCAAATGTGTCACATTTGTTGCTGTTTTGATTCTGCCTATGTTTCCCTGCCTCTGTTTATGAATATTTTAAGAAAAAGTAATTATGTTTGAGCATGATTGTCTGATACTGATACAACATATTCAACAGTTGTGGGCTACATTTGCAAATCTAAGACTGGTATGTTGATACACTTTATGTTCTCAGCTAAGGTGATTTTTATTTTTATGTCATTTTTCTTTTGCCTTATGACACCTATCTCAGGTACAGTTATATTTTTCCTTCCAGTGATTTTTGGATGGGTCTTAAGCCATTTATGTCATCTGTTGACGAGTAGAATACTCTAGGCTCAATATCACTCAATAATTTGAAAGTATTTTTACATTTCCTTGCTGTCCTGGAGAGTCCAGCAGTTCATTTCATTATAATTTATAGACTTTTAAAGTAATTCTCCTGATCATGCCTCAAAAATAATTGTGGCCAATGTTGTGAGAATGAAGAGCTTTGGAAGACATGGAGGCACATAGCTGGAAAATCTGCATGAGGAATTCCAGTGTTTTTCAGCCAAATATAGTAGCTTTAGGCTATAGAGGCTAATCATATTTGGGGCTTCATTCTGTGTTGGCACTGTGGGTGATTTCTGTATCACTGTGACATGAGGCAGGAGCACCAAACTTGTGTGTCACCTCAGTGCCAGGAACCTTCTGCAGAGAGTTTGCACCCTGCTATAATTTTAATTGGAATTCCCATGTGCTGAAAAGGCTTCCACAAATCCAGGCTGACAAACTAGCTCAGCTATTAGGACTTAAGGATGATGCACTACTGCTTGTTGATATAAGCTGCCTTTGGTAAAATAATTAGAAATTCTGAAGTAACAGAATGACTGCTTGGGATGCATTTTTGAAGCTGATCATGAACTGGCTTTTGTGCCACCGTGTGAATGGTTCTGTGTCAACACACTGAACCCTCTGCAGTGATGTAGATGTGAAACTGCAGCAGGTATCCAAATAATACTGTCATGTTTTGAAGGTGAGTACTGTGATAGCTGAAGACATTGGGATATAAGCATCCAAATCTAACAAAGTTTTGTTAATCACAAAGGATTCTGAACAATCAAAGAAAAATTCAGCTTCCAAAGGGCCTCTGGATGTCATCTGGTCCAACCATCTGCTCAAAGCGATGCTGGATGCTGACTCTGGAGATTGGGTCCTTTCAGGCTCACATGGCTTCACTGCTTTATCAGGTTCTCTTCTATTGTCTCCATCTAGACAGTTACCAGGGCTGAACATCCCTTTAAGATGTGACTTCCTGCAGTCTATCCATAGCTCTGACTGCAGTGATCTCAGTGTTGTGACAATTTTCCTTCTTGCATAAACTAGAATATCGAGGCTAAATTCTTCACTGAAGGTTTAGCAGAAAAAGCAGGATAAACTGCTCTGAACATCCAGCTGCTAGAAAGGCAGACATTGGGCAAATGAGACACATTTTGTGAAACTCATAATATCAACTCTTTATTCCATTGCAAAGTGATCTGTTTAAGACTATAATCACAACTGCTGTACTTACGCACAGTTTATCTTAATGAAGATAATAATTCAATTTAATATCTTCAAATATATGTGAATAAAAGTAGACTTCTTACCTTGTGCAGTCAGCAAACATTTGCACCCTGCATGACAGTAAATCAGATGCATCATATTGTTTCTTTCTTTTCTGGCAAGTTATGAAGAAACAGATCAAGTGCTGGCAGCTAGCACAGCCTTTTAGGTCTAGGGAGCTGGTAATATTCTGCCCAGTTTCTTCAGCTCTTGCCAGGGAAAAGAAGGAAAATTTGGAACTGGATTTGATTTGTGCTGTTTTGATGTAAGTTCTCTGGTTTCTGCTGAGGGAGCAGAATCTTCTCGTTGTACATGCTGCAGCCTGGGAGCAGCTGCAACTTCAAGGATCTAGAGGTCTGAGATTTTAAGGTTTGGTCCTCCCATGAGTATCACCAAATATTACCCTTCTTGTGAAAATACCAATTATCTGGATTAGCGTAGCCATGTAACCTCAGATCGTGTTGAATTTCATCACCATTAAGAGTTAAGCAGAGAGGAGGTGGCTGTGAACTTGTGTTTAAGGTGATATTCTACCATGCAGCTCTCAGGCACCTCTGCATCTGACTTTGCAGGCACAGATCACCTCCTGTTCAGGCCAGGAGTCCTTAAATGGCAGGGTCAAAGTAATTTCTCCTTCATCCATGTGCTCCTTTAATGGTGACAAGTGGGACTGAGGGAATATGCCCCTCCTGCAGTTTTAGAAAATGCTTCAGTCTTGTGTGTTATGGACTCTTATTTCCAAACATGCTCCAAGAAACAGAACACATGGATGATACACTCTTTGGTATGTCTTCAAGGCTTCAGGGAACTGGGATAGGATAATAAAAGCTTCAAGTTGTTTATATTGATTCCAGAGGAATTGTTTTTCCTGGCTGGAAAGGGTGTAATTTAAAGGTCTGTTTTGTGTTCCTGGCTATTAAGTTAGTGATATTTGTTTTCTCTGCCTTCCAAAGAATCTTTGCACTTGCTCAGATACGTGTATCCAGTGTCTTGATTGACCTTTAAATTGAAAGGTAATTTTTCCATCTTAAATTTTAGTATTTAATTGATATTTCAAGTATTTTCTGTCTTTGAATGGGAAAAACCCCTTTTTCTTTTCATTTTCTTGCTGGAGACATTACTGGTTTTTATTGGGAATTATTTTTTGTAAAATTATTAGTGAGAAATCAGTTTGTAACACTCTGAAAGCCCATTTTTCTTTGCCTTGTCTTACCAAAGGGGTGTCTTTCATTCTAAAGCCATTTCAGGATACTGATGAACAAACTGACTTACAATTTAGTTGGTCTCTTCAGTGGCAGTAACGCTGAGACTATGGGACAGTAGCAGTGGTGGATTTGGCTGAGAATGAGAACTGCCAAGATAGGTCACTGAAACCTGAGCAACCTCCAGTAAGGTTATAGAAATCTGCAAAAGAAGGTGTTGTAATTCTGAACTTTTTTTAGGTTCATTCCAAGTCTTCACCAGGGTTTAGTCAGTGCAGAGGGTGGGGAAGAAGGATGAGTCTGTATTTAGAGATGCTGAGGACTGATTGATGGGATGGACTCCGAGAGAGGTATCTCAGGATGTGTTTAAGATGCAGATCTGTGGCAGGGGTAGTAGAGTAACTGTTTTCTAAAAGCAGGAACTGCTATTAAGGTTCAGAAGCTTGTGGTTTCTCTTTGTTGGCAAAATTTCCAAATGTTTAGATGGTTGTGGAGCTGTGCTCTGCTTACGGACCTGCTTTCAGTGACAGCAGATACTTAGAGTTCCTGGTATCTCTTCTCTCTCTTCCTTTTGTTTTTTCTTATTTTATTTCTTTTACTCCCCCCCAAACTCCTGTGCTTTTTGTACGTTAGTGATTATTTCTCTATACAATTTTTATGGTAATCTTTTGAAAGTTGCTTGGCAACTACTAATTCTCATTTATGAGGAGTTTGCATACAACAATCCTGGGCTTTAAAGTGTTTATAACAATCTCAGAAGAGAGTTGTGTCCAGAAAGAATCCTGCCTTTCATACCTGGAGGCTTATGTTCTGGTTTGAAAGGCTCTTCTGTGAGGATTCACTTCAGCGCAACATCTGCTGACCAAGATAGTTCTTGCAAAGACTAAGATACGTTTTCAGTGTTTAAAATGATGATTACAATTAAATCAAAGGAGCCAGTGAGGCTCCTTGCATAATATGTGGAATGCTGGATTTCTCCTCTCTTGCTATTCAGCCCTGTGGCACAAGGAAATGATAGGGATTTGGCCAGAACAGCCATGACTCAATCTTTTATTCATAGGAGCTTTGCTGACTGCTGGGAAGAGACTATGCCCTGCCTCTGGCTTAACTCCAACCTTCTGCTGAAACATTTCTCCCTGTGAATGGCTCTTATGCTTACTGTGTTCCCATAAGAGCAAGAAATGCTATTTCATGCCTGTTTTAAGAGTGAAGGATTTAATATGAATTCTGTCTTGACATCAAAAGGCCATTCTTTGTTTCCTTGGTTGTAGGTAGGAGATCTTGGTACCTCAGTTGTCTGTCCTTATTTACATCCATCTCTCCCAGCAGGTGGTCTGACTTTCATCCAGGTTGGCAATGGTGGACTAGCATGTTCCACTCTGGTGATCTTTGGTGATACCTGCTCAACGCATGAATGTTGTTTGCCCTCTATACCCACTGATTAATTGTGTCAGCTTATGATTTCTGCAGTTCTGAAGCTTGTGCTTCCATCTCTTTTAGCCAACTCTGTATTTAAAACTGGTTTGAAAACTCCTTGGGGGGCAGTATGAAAACGCCCATAATTAATCACGTCGAGCATCTAGCATGAGTTTAGTAGAAGAAAAATGGCAACACATGGATTCCCTTTGGATGGTCTGTGAAGCTGTGCTTATCAGAAAGTAAAGAATAGGGGGATTTCCAAAGCAAAGTCTACAGCTCGTGGATTTGCTCATACCCATCCATCTCCTGAAGTGTCCGGGGACACTGAGGCTCTACAGTTGTCATTTGCCAACATTCAGAAGCACAATCTCCACAAAATCAGCCAGTTGCCTGTGACCTGCAGCCTTTAAACACTTAATTCCCCAGCTGCTGCAGTGTAAGCCATAGGACACACAGGCTTTCAGGGTTACCGGTTTTGTTGGCTCTCTTGAAATTGTCCATGTAGATGATGTTAGAGAGCTGTGATAGTTCTCTCAGAGGAATCCCAGTAGTTGTTAAACACAGAAAATACCATACCTGTTAGGAATATACTAGTGCCTGGATCCCAAAGGAATCTGGGCTGTGATAACCCTTTGAACTTAACAGGGCACCTGCCTAAATATCTTCAAGAATTTGAGCCTGAAGCCCATCGGACACTTTACTCCTGCAGTGCACTGGCCTTGGGACCAGCATTTGGCTTTCTGAGGATCTTCTCTCCTGTAGCATGAATTAAACCAAATGCTTTGTTTTTGTAAGAACCTTTTTTCCCCCTAAAGGATAAAGAATGTAAAGCCTTTAGCAGAGCTAAGCACAGAGTTAGAAGTATCAAAGGCGGAAGATAAGGATAGATGGCTTCTTTGACAGTTTTGTCTCCCTGCTGTGCCAGGTGACAACCAACATCTTATTTTAGAGGGAAGCTTTTCCATGCTGGTAATGGTGGCACAGAAATTCTTTCATTTGGCCTCATTCAGATGCAGTTGATCCTGGTGATGCTTCATGCTGATGGCAATTTGAAGTCTTGTGCATCCTGTGATAACGGGGCTCATTCAAGGGCCATCGTAATCAAGTGGGGCCAATGGGAAAAGTTAAACGCAGCAAAAAGTACTCTTAATAAAATTAAATCTCTGGTCTCATCTGGCTGTGTATCTGGAAAAACTGCTAAATTCAGCATTTAGTCATGAGAGAGTAAATTATTCTAATTTTATTTATTGATTGAAGCAATGCGAGGTTAAACTAATATCATATTAAATTCCTGTACTGTTCAGCATTGATGTAGCATTTTGCAAAAGCACAAATAAGTATGTAGGTGTCTTCAGAAAATTGGAGAGATCAATTTTTAGAGTGTTTTACAGACCTTGCTAAATTAATCATTGCAGTCATAAAAATGTTTCCAGAAGCACTTTTCAGTAGGACTATTAATGAAGGGTTTAGAGCTATAAAAGGACACTACCTGTGTTTAAAACCTGTCCTCTGTCATTGGAATTTCTTTCACAAACATTGTGATATGCACAGGGAAGGATTCTGTATGTAAATACAGAATATATGTTTTGAAATAGGCAATTTTTGCTAGTAGACAATTACAAAAGTCCATGGTTGAGTACCCTGATTGAGACCCTGTGAGAGAAATTGAGGGTTTTATGGAATAGCTTTTCCCACAGGTGAGAACCTCTCCAACTGGGTTTGAATAAAGAAGCATCTGTATATGTACCCATAATGAAAGTTTGATGCAAGCTAATTGCTTTTGTGTGCTTGTTTCCACTTCATTTTTCAAGATGATGCAAAGAATCTTGAATGTTGAATGGAGAGAGCAGTTTGGTCACAGTTTTGAAGTGACAGGTACATTCTTGAAATCCTGCTTTTGTTGTTCAATGTACTTTGCTAAGTGGCAACATTTCCTTATATACTTGGATAACCATGTATGACTACACGGAAAATTGTTGAATAACCCTCAAACACAAAACCAACCACCAAACACTAAAACTTGAGGGATTTTTTCTGCTTGTATCTTTTCCATTACAACAGAAAGCAGCAGGGAACTACAGAGGGCAATGACCAAATAGTAGGTGTCCGCATGAGAACAGGACTGCAGACTTTCCTTAGCCGGAATTCCCTTCTATTTTCCTTGCAGACCTGGTCACTTCTTAAGCATTGAGCATGTGTTTCTTTTGTCTTGACTTGTCAGCTTGAACTTGTTGTATTGAGTTACTGGACAGCCAAATCAAAGGTGTGATGGTGTAGTAATACTATAGTTAAAACTCAGTGTATAGCAAAGGTCGTAAATCATGCTAATTGGTTGTATTATTTGTAGTAATTTAATAATAAATAAAACATTATCATTACTTTTTATTTAGTGCTATAATAAAGCACTAAATAATATAATATGTAAAATAAATATTAATATATTTCAAGAGTGAATAATCATTAAAATAATATACATTTTCCTTGGTACATTAGTGGCAAATCTGGCTGATGTTGACTTTGCTGAGAACTTGTTCTTGAATTTAAGTAGGACTTGGAGTTGAAAGCTAGCTACCTCCTATTTAGTTCCTTAATACTGAGAGACAAGTTTTTCAGTCTGTGATTTGGATCTGCCAGCGTGTTTATTTTTAAATAATAATAATCTAAAAAGCAAAAATAAGAAAATGAATTAAAAGTCTGGGCAGCAGCTGCTGAGTCCTGGTGTGCTTTGCACTCCCTGTAGTACCTGCTTTACAGTCAAAGCACTGCCCTGTGCAGCTTAGGCATGTGCATTCTGAATTTAAACACCTGCTTAATGAGGAGTTGGATGGGAGGGGTACAGGACTTTGCCATCTTTAGTTGTGAACCTGTTTTGTCTTTTTCTTGATCCACTTGACAGTCTGGCTCACCTGGGAGCCGGCACATCTGGAATAAATTCTGGGAGGACAGAGCTCTCCGTGTATCTGGAACAAACTCTGTGCGTCTGGCTGAGCCACTTTGTAATCACTCCATCTAATCAGTGCTGCTTTTCTGGTCTAAAAATGAAGGCTTCCTGTTTGCTAAAAGATCAGTAATTCCAGTTGGATATTTTAGCTTAACCCACAAGGAATAGATAACAGCATGTGACGTTTTTGGTCAAGCAAAAGCAATCACAGGAGTTATTATGTGATGTGGATTCCGGTTCAAGCTGATCCTAAGGTGGATGTGCCTAGCTGAACCTTTCCCTGTGCAAGGAGCTTCCCCCTGGAATTTTGAATGGTTTTAAACTCTAGGCAAAGATTTATTGGGGTGAGCAGAAGTCCTTAAAAATGTGTTAAGTAGCAAAAATGTAAAAAATTTCACAGAGAGGACAGAAACAGGAAAGTGTTATGTGGTAACTTCCCAGGAATCACTTTTCTAAGATGTGATTACTCTGTTTTCCTTCTACAGGATAATTACAGACAGACGTGTTGGGATAAACTCCTCTATGTTTAGGAATCATTGAAACACTATAATGCTATGTTTATGGAAAGCCTGTAAATTAGCTGTGAGTGGTCCAGAAATCATCAATATGGCTCAGGACACGTGGGGTTTAACACCCACAAACAGGCTTTTCTTGCAGAAAATGACATTTTTGTTTGTCTCAAATGAGCATCCATGCACCAAGGGTCACTTGGGAGCTATGTCTGTCTTCCACTTCTAATTAAAAAAACTCATTTAAAGCAGGAGGAATTGAATTTTCTCTTTGTTATTTATAAAAAGCCCAAAAGTGATTTCTGTCATAGCCTTTTAACAACAGAGGAAAATGCTTTCCACGAAACAGCAAGGTTCTCCATCCAAGAAAGCATTATTCCCGGAGATTTTTTAAAGGAGTCCTTCACAGATCTGAAAATTAAGGGATTTTCCTTCTGCAAAACTGCTACAAATATTATTCTGGAAATTGGTAAAGTCTTTACTTTCTTACCAGTGCTAAAGGAAAGAACATCCCTGCAATCTCTGTATGCTTGATCTGCATGATGTGATACGAAATTTGCTGCTCCTTTCTGTAGTATTTCATCAGTCTGCCTGTGTGCAAGTGGAGTAAAGCTGAGCTAAATTTCTGCCGGTACACAGAGTATTACTGACATGAAAGACAGGGATGGAAGCGCTGGGGAAGAATTGTAGCCTGAAGAAAACTTCAGCCAGTCCACCTTCATTAACTTTAAATGGTCTTGGCAAGTCTGAGGTGTAATCCAGAGAGAAACTTGGAAGGCAGGACTGTGGAAAGGAAACTGGGATATGAAGAGGAACTGTGGTCTGTGGTGGAGAGGGAATCCAGACAGAGCTCAGAACATCACCTGGCTTCCAAACAAACGGAGCAACAAAATGCTTTACCCCTGCTTGCCTTCAGTACAGGTCTTCAAAACTTCTGTTCAGATTTGTATTGTCATTCTAGTGCTTAATTTGGCTGATGAGTAAATTATAGGTAATGTTCTTCTGGTAATAAGTGAACTAGCAATCACTGTTCTTACCCTCTTCTGGAAAATAACTGAAATAGTTTTGGCACTATAAAACTTGCTTGATTAAAATAGTCTGATACTTCAGCTTTCAATGGCTAACAAACATCTTTGGTTCTGTAGTGGTTTCATAGTTTCTTCAAATTACTCATCAACTCTTAAATCATCCCGATGTATGCAGTCAGTATGACCGGAGGAATATGTTGCTGTGTGTATATGAACATATAGGTATTTAGGGATATCTATGAGGGTTCTATCTGGCATTTTATATATTATACATGCTTTTTTGTATGCAGTAGGTATATTATGTAACAGAGTCCACAACTTCTTCTGAAACAGATTTTTCTTGCATGGCCTTCAAAAGTGGGGTGTAGCAGGACCTGGGTATGTATAATGATGTGCCTTGGAAAAGACAAAGCATCCTGCAGGGAACTGAACAGCTCAGTGGCTGTTTAGAGTGTAGAATTTGGTGGAGGAACAGGTTATTCCAGAGCTTCTTGTAGCTGTAGTCTTTACTTTTATTCCTCTACCTCCAGTCAGCTGGTGTCACTTATTCATAACACTCAAATTAGCTGGATTCTGCTGAGCATTCTGTTATGCAAGGGGAAGTATGCTAATCATGCCTAATGAACTGTCATGACCCTACCTTTGGAAGGTGTATGCCTTTTGTCATCTGTTCTGATGCAAATTACATCTGTTATTCTTTTGGCTTATTCCCTTCATGCAGTTTACCCAGCATGTTCAGTTGATTGCACTGATTAATTGGTTGCATCATTAGTATTTGGTTTTAAATGTCCAGGTTTTCATATTTCTCTGTAAAGGCCTATTAAAAAAAAACAACCCTCCAACAAAACAACTGAAACAAAACGCACAAAAACCCCCAAGCCCCCCCAAGGTACTTTTGATGCTGGTCTATATGGCCAAATGAGAAATAACAAGGGATGGTCAGAGACCTGTGTTGTCTTCTAGAGTAGCAGCATTCCTTGGACTGTCTGTTCTGAGTATGGAAAGAGGGTGTCGTATCTTCATTCTGGGCAGAAAAACCAAAACTGAAATAATTATTTTTCATTTCGAGGTCTTGATAAGACTGCAAAGCACAATGAAGCCAAAATGCTGATGTGTAAAACTTTGCCTGCAGAAACTGCATGAAAGACATGCAAATATTCCTTAAATTTAAGGTGCTGGTGTCTGTTTAATATTTCCATATAGTCCCTTAATACTGCAGCTCAGCAACAGAAAATACAAATCCTGAATATGAGTTTACATAGACAGACTTGACTCTGAGATAGTCAGCCTCATCTGATTTCTTGGAATTGGAATGTGATATAATTTTTGCTTTGATTTGTAGTTAGTAATTTTATATCATTACAAATATCACTGAAATTCTAACCACTACTGAATTTTTTCAATGCCAATTAAAATCTAACCTAAACTTTAGACATGTAATTAGTTTAATAAATTCCAATAATACAAGGCTAACTCTCTGATCAGGTAATAACTGCAGAAATAAGCTATTCCACTCCAGTCTGCATCCCTTGCTCCAGTCCCTGCAGTGTGCAGTCTCACCCTTTTCCTTTGAGGTTGCTGCTCTGGCAGCACTGAAATGCCTGCACACCCTTCAGCATCTGCAGAGCAGAGTTGGCCATTTTGAAGAAAAATGAGACACCAGAGCCTGTTTAAGACAACCTGATGGATTTTGCACTGAAGCTACCAAGGAGTGTTCACGTGAATCTATTGCAGCTTAACCACAAGGGTGACTGATGCCAATGGGAGGTAACAAATTAGAGGTGAATAAAAAGGGGGAGATGGGACACAATGGGTGATTTATTTTAAACACAGCTGGCTTTAATATTGATTGTCATTCACTGGCCTGAGTAATCTGAGCAAAGTCTGCCAAGCTATCTGTTCTCATGATTTACAAGATTTCCCCATGTGTGGATCTTGGAGTACACAACTTGTGCAATGGCAAGACATGTTAATGAGAAGCTCTTAGGGCTGTGTGCTCACCCAGACTTTGATTAGAAGCTGAAATACTTGTTCTGAAGGTCTTATAGTTGAACCCCATACCTTGCCAAGGAAGTAACGGGAGTTCACATATTAACACAGTTTATAGAAAGTTCCACTCAGCCAAAATGTCCCACAGTTATCTATAAATGGGTAATGATGAGACTTCAGTGCCTTCCCACAGGCTTGTGGTATATTTGTAATGATTTAGACTTGTCATCCACCCATCCCTGTCCTCCCTCACAGTGTTTTACAGTAGTCCAGTACATAGGAATTGGTCCACATGCACTTTTAAAAATGTGCATTGAAGTCCTGGTGAGTGTGGGACAACAGAATCTCTGTGTAGGGACAGGGCTCTGCAAACCAGGTGATGAGCATAAAAGAGGTTGACTTCTCTGGTTTGTGGGATTAAGGGAAGGAATTAAACTGGTTTATGAGTACATAGCCAACTGAATCACATCTGCTAACTAAATTTTTGCTTCTCATCAAATGTACTGAATCCATCTGGTGTACTCCAGGAGTTAAAGTGCATGGGGCCCATATTTCTGAACTGGCCAGGAATTCATCCTAAGCAGTTGCAGCTGCTGCTTGGGGGGTGAGAAGAGGTCTGAGTGAACCATGTTAAGAAACTGTGGAAATGTGTAAATAGCTTTGGTAATTGCCTCAAATTCAAGGGCAGGAATGTGCTCTGAGCCGTGGGCTTCGCAGTGCACCTTCAGTTCTCTGAAAGAAATTGGAGAGATGACAAATGTCTCTCCAACTCCCAGACAGTGGTGTTAGCAGGCAGGCCCATTTGTGTCTCTTCTGCTTGTTTGTTGAAAAAACTACAACCATTTCTAGCATTGTCTTCTCAAGTTCTTGTGCTCATTGCATATCAATTTATACAAACGAGTTGATGAGAATATCCCTTATGTGTCCATTTGATTTCCTCATGCACCACTGTATGTACAAATATCATGGCTCAGTTGAGTGCTAATTTTGATTTGGTAGTCTCATTTTCAAGTAGTAATTTGAGTCCTTCCTTATGAACAAACAATACTTCTCTGTGTACACTAATTTCTGCTATAGCACAAGCCACCTTTATATTACTTTAATTATGTAATATTTATACCTAATTCTGTGTTTTATGTTGAATTTTGCTCATGAATACTCCATAAAATCTGTTCTTTCTCAGGGGTTTAGGTGAGGTAGTAAGAAAAACAATTTTTCATAGAAAAAGCAGTTGTGGTTTTGTAACTGATCAGCACAATCTGTTTGATATTTTCATAGCAAGCAAGAAAATGTAACTGTATAATAATAAATTTAACTCCTTTATGAGAGTGGTTGGGCAAAAAATTACAAGGAAAATGTGATTTTTAATCTTCTGGAGGGGGATGAAACAGTGTGATGAAGTCTTTCAATGTACATAATTCTACACATACACTGTATAATATAGTAATGTAGAACATAGTAGATTTTACAGGTTTGCATTTTTTACCAGACTTTAATAGAAGTTACAAATTTTTCACCTTTAATTTTTATTTCACAATCTGATGATGTGTTATTTAATACCCTGGGACAAATCAAGTCAAGCTGTATCCTGTATTGTAAAGTTATATCCTGTATTATGGGCATGTATAGCAACACATTATCATCTATAGGTAGTAGCAAAACTACTTTTAGACCAAACTTATCATCACTTGAAAGAGACTAGAAGTTATATCTGTATGGATGATTTGAAGACGTTTCATGAGGTGTGGCATTGTGATATGACTTGTGCTAAACTGTTCTACCTGTTCCTGGGGATAAGTAAATCTTCTAGGAGGAAAGATTTATAAGGATATACATTATAGTGTCTCACTCTAGGCTCACTCCTTATTACACAGGAAGCCTGTTACATCTTGGAAAATTGAGAGCTGTTGAAATGCAGCTTTTGTGAAAATGCCTTTTTATGACATGGTCGTTGTGCAAATGCAGTCTGAAGTGACAGGCATTAGTGCTGGCTAAGCTATGTTATGAAGACGAATGGATGATTACTGCTGCAATTAAGTGAGCTAAACTTTTACTAGCCCTCACTAGTTTTATTTAAAGTCGCGTTATTCTTAGTATTTGTTTAATAACAAGGGTGATTAACATGAAGAAATGGGCTTTTGTAAATGGCGTTTCTTAACTGTTTGTGATTTGTGTCTGGTCACCTGTCATATTGCATTATTTCTGCTCTCTGCTTTTCTATCTTTTCTGAAAGAGGACAAATTCAAGTGACAAGATTCCATGTTCTTGTTTTCAAATGTTTCATTTAAAATTGGGTAAAACTTTCATATTTAATATTTTTATCAAGAACCAGTGGTTGTCCAAATTTTTACTAATAATACATGATCCACAAATAATGAAAGAAAATATTTGCTGCTACCCATTATTTGTTTTGCACTGTTCCTCTGTCTCTGCTAGTGTCTCCCAACATGCTCAGTGTTGGTCTCTGGCTCTGTGTCAGCTCTGGACAGCAGAACTGGTATAGGGTGTGTTGGAAATAGCTGAGCTGCCACCAGAAATGCCTTTCCATGTTCTAGTGGGACTCGTGGGACACTCACAAGGCATCAGCTGGGAGCACATCTGAGTCCTCTCTTGTGGTGCTTTCTGACACCCACCCTCCTTGCCCAGGCTCAGGAGGAACTGCTTGCTTTTCAGTGGATGGGATTTTGCTGCTTGCCTCCACTCCTGTTACCTGAGGTCCTTTGAGTAGCTCAGGGGTTCTGAATTCCTTGCCGGTGATTTTGAAGTCTGTGCTAGGCAAGCTGAATAGAGAAAACAAGATACATGCAATGGGACATTGGTCCACTCCTGCAGCATGTGTTTGGGAATACAAACATGCTCATTTGTTCTGTGCATGTTTTATAGAGACACTTTTGTTCGCAGTACCTGGTTCTGACCTGGTCTTGAGCAACAAATTTACTCCCGTAGATGTGAAGCAGGAGCTTTGCTCTACATGAGTGTGTTTCTTCTTATCTCTGAGATTTCTAATGAGCTGTCAGACAGTTGCCATGTAGCAACAAATGTCTGTCCATCAGGAAGAATCACGGATCTCGTGAACTTCCATCCATCCAGGTATCCATCTCCTTAAGAGCTTCATGTGGTTGAGCAGTTCAACTCTCTGTGGAATGGAGGATGTCAAGCAATATGGCATAGATTTTCCATATTGCTTTTCTTTCCCAATTTTCAATACATACTGTGCAGAAAAGCTGCCTTACTTACTAGGGATTTTAAAAAATCAAAATCCCTAAAATGAGCTGTAGCTGCCTGTGAGCACAGGACACTCCCTGCTTGCCCCACAGGACCATCTTCTTTGCACAAAAGGTGGAGATTTGGCTCAGATTAATTCTTTATCTTTTTTTAATTATCTGTTAATGTAACATGAGGTATCATCGTCTGGCAAAATTGAATTCCCATTGCTTATATACAGAGAATTATGATTCGTGGAATAAGTGCCAGAATTGCCTAGTGAGAGCTGGATGGTGAAGTCGTCTCTGTTCTTCCATGTTTCACCCATATTCCAGGAGTTTTGGTGGAATACATTCCAAAGTATCACAAAGAATCTGGTCACACCTTTATCTTTTCATTTTTGGTAGTCTGTCAGGTCACAGTACACTGTTGCAAATTTGAGGATCAATCCTAAAATACTTCATTGAATAAGATGTTTAACCATAGTGAAATAATACACCTGCTGTGAACATCGAGTGTCAGATGGAAAAGGCTGAGATGCTGCTTTCAACCCAGTATTTTTCAGACTGGATTTTGGACACCAGAAGGTCCGTAGATTATTTCTAAAAGACCTGTAAAAGAAGAGCAAATCTTGTATTCTGTAAACTTAACTGCTGTTCTAGAGTATGGCCCTGGAGGGCACAGAGGCAAATCAAGATACACTAGTTTAAGGCAAAGCACATTCCCTTGTGCCTGTTACATGGAAATCTAAACTGCAACTGCAAATTCCTTAACAAGCTCTGTTACATAAGGTGCCTGAAATGTAACAAGTACTCATCTTTCATGTGCGGAACTGAAAGTGCTTAACAATTTGTAAGAACAGGTGTTTTGTTTGTTAGCCACCCTGCACAAAAGGCTTTTTTCTTTTTCAAAGAAGCCCAAAGGATTGGCATCTAAAACTATTTGATGCACAGTTCTGTTAATGAAAACGAGCAGTGCCCCCCCTTCGTATTTGTAGACAATCTATTTCAGTTAACTGAGTATGAAACTCTCTTCTGAGGATATCTATTGTAGCAAAAATAAAATGGACATGGCCAGACTCTCACATCTGTGCAGGTGCTCCTTTGTGCATAAGCCTGCCCACCTTTGGAGGCTGCTGAGCATCCTGAGCTCCCACTGAACTTAGATGTGATGGCACAATTTAGTTGCATTATGGGTAAATGAAGAAATCTCTTAACTGTTGTAGTCTATACCAAGATTAGTTAAAAATCTTCTGTGTTTCATATCTGAGTTAGAAAAACTCTGAAGTTTAATTTCCTATTTTCAGAGGAATCTATGCAAGTCCTTGATCTCTGTGGTGGTGTACCTGTTTAGGAGAACACTGTATGCATTGTGTTGTCAAATGCAACTAACAAAAATTTCAGGCATTAAAAACATCAACCCATATAAGAAGTTTTGTTACTTGTTTGTGTTCAGTACAAGGATGATTATGTCCCTCTCCTCAAACTATAAAGCTATTGTACAGTTAAGGAAGATGTCTTCAGTTCCCTTCATGTTATACTGAACATTAGCAAAATATGTTTTTTTTATAGTTAGAAATAATTTGCTATAGCACTGCAGTATTTACTGTATCTAGTGTGACTGTCAAATCTGTAATAATTTCTAGAAAGAATTACTATGCCTCGTAAGGAGATGAACAGCATTTTGAACATTTCCTTTCTTGATGTTATGTTTTCCCTCTGATATTTACTGTAAATCAGAACCGTGCTTAAAGATATTTTGCCTCTGTGTAACTAAGGAAAAATAATTTAAGCTCAGCTGTTTCATAGAAGAAATAGTTTTACTGCCCATGTAAAATCTCAGTAATTTGAATATATGTTGGTAAAGCTTTTCTGCCTGGAATATTATTTGCTCATGGGAATAATGCTTGGCAAATCTCTTGATGTGTGATATTCTTGCAACTAAAGAAGTCAATGCATCCTTAAAGAGATTGCTAAAATGTAGATTTAAGTCAAAGGTGTGGAACAATGTGGGTTGAGTCAGAATGAGTAGGTGCATCAGAGTTTTTTTGTCTGCACTTTCCTGTTATATTACCTTACTTATCATCCATCACAGAACGCACTGTCAAAGTGCTTATGTCTTTATCTGGGTGGGGAAGCTCTTGTATCTGCCTGCATCTCAATTCCACATTCTTCCTGTGTTCCTTCTGTGTGGATTCAGGAGCTCAGCACCAGAGTCTTTGTAACTGCTTTAACACAAACGTGGTTTCCTTTGTGATTACTCAAAAGCTCTGCAGTGAATACCAGTGAAAAATCACTCATTATTGCTGTATTTTGCACTACCTGCTTATCAGTAGGCATAATTCTAAGATAAGCAGTTAGTCGCCCTCTCCTCTTGAGCAGAATGATATGTAAGTACTGATGGAGATCACATATCAGAAATTTTGTACCTGAATTTGTTTCTGACCTGCTGTGGTTAAATGTACAGTAGAAAAGGATTTTCATTGCTAGATTGATGGGCTGATCCCTCCCTTTGAGAAAGCATGTAATTTCTGTTAGCACAGCACAAGAGCAGCTGTAGCTTTGCCCAGAGGCCAGAGATTGTACCTAAAGAGGAGAATTAAAAGGCTAAGCATAAATGAAATTTCCCTTAGGTAAGTTTCTTCAGATCCACTGATTGTTCTTAAGAACAGAGGAGCACACTGAGCATGTTGAAAGCTTCCTTCTAGAAGGATTTAAAAGCAGCCTGTTTGCTTTGGGAAAGTTATGAGGGTTTTGTGAGTCTGCCTTCCCCAAGCAGGTGAGTCAGGTTTGCAGCTCTTCTTGTTTAGCACCCAAACTACCTGAGGAACCAAAATGCATGTGTTCGTGAAAAGATCAAGAATCTTGACTCATTTTATCATCAGCTTCCTCTGATACTTAAATATATCCCATAAATCTCTGTTGCCATGGAAAGCTGCTCTGAATGGCTCCTTGAACTCTGTTCAATCTCCCTCTTAAAAAATTCCCTTCCCATCTGTTTGTCCTCCCCACGTAGTGTCTTGCCATTGGAATTCTCCCTTCAGGCCAGTGCCCCCGAGCAGGTACACAGAGGTGCCAGGCCAAGAGTTCTGGCTCGTAAAGGAAAAGCACATAGTTAGAATCACACAGTGGAAAATTAAATTGGCTTTATATTTCTTCTATTTGCTTAATGTTTTATACTCACCATTTGGTGAAAGGGGGTGGAGGAGGAGGAGGTTGTTTGTTACCTTCATTTTTACTTGATAAGTGGAGATGTGTGGAAATGACTTAGTTAATGGTTTTCTGGCTTCTCATCCTCAGCACAAATGAGAAGTGTTTTAGCACTCAATTGAGGCCAAATGTTTTCAGATAAGGAGATGATGTCTTAGGGCATTTTTATTGGTATTCAATTATGCTTATCTTTGTATATAATGTATGGCATTTATGCACACTTGCAATACATACTGTAAGTAAACAGCCTATTTGCCTTGATTCAGCTGCTATTAAATAATAGATTGTTCCTGATTTTGGATTTAATGCTGAATTCTTGGTTATAGTTTATTTAAATGCTATTGTGGGTAAGTAAGATTCTATTTGCAGGATTAGTAAGATTGGATGGTGTTGGTTTTAGAGCTCCTAGTGGCAAAAGCTGTATGAAAATCCTTTCATGAATTTTACTGTAAGTGGTTTGCTATTGCTGGATTTTCTTGTGCAATACTTGTACTAGATAAGATAGAAGATTTGAACAGAGAATCATATTTGTCCTCAACCACTCTAAATCCTTGTTCTAAGCAAATTTTCCTATAAATTGAGGTATACAGTACAGATTAAAATGACACAGTGAAGTCATCTTATAATTAAGTGAAATGCTTGGTGTGTTAGATACCAAGTAACTGGAATGAAAATCTGTCCCAGGGATGAATTACTGCATAGCATTGATTCTTGAAAATTTCCATAAGCCATTCAAACAACTTACAGTTTTGATTGCACAGCAATAATGTTGTAAACACATCAAATTTTACTCAGCTAAAATACTGCTATTAAACTGAAAAAAAAATATTAACAAACCTATATATTTCAATTTAACAGATACCCCAAAACATGTCAAATAAATTGGATTCTAGCACATTCTGTAGAGCAAAGTCGATTTGGGTGACTTATTTTGAGAAGAAAATGAATTAGGCTGGTGCTGTAAAAAGCTGGTAATCAGACAAAATGTGACCATGGCACTTTTTAAAGACTAATGATACAACCCTTTGGGGCAGTAAAATATATAAGACTAAACTATTACAATGACATTTTATTTACTGAAAATTTTAAAAATACAGGTGAGGAAGCTTCACTTTTTATTGAATGAGGAGGATAAAGCACTGCTTTTTCTTTTTTGGAGTTGCTTGGAAATTCTAGAATCTTCCTGTGTGTCAGAGATCCATATGCCTCTACCAAAACCTGCCTATCAGGGACTCATTTTGAAACGAGACAGTTAAACTCCATGTGCAGGGTTGATTTGAGTTAGCATGGCTGCTATCAGCAGGATTGTTTTCAAGATTTATAATTAGAGCTAGCTGTCTGCTCCAGGAAATAATATAACTCACTGTAACCTAAATGCTTTGCTTTTATATCCATTGAAGTTCCACAAATTGCCCATGAATCAAGGGAAGCTCATCCCTGATGGCCTTGTGGAGGCAGATGTGGTTCAAATTAAATGAACTAATTGATTTGATAGATAATTCTCTATAGGCACAGACTTAAAGTTGAGAAAGGTGAGAAATTCCCCATAGCCCAGCATGTTGTTTTGGTAGTAAAATACAGAGGGGCTCAATGCTGATGTTAAACAAAGTGAACATTGGTAAATAAAGCCCCAGAGGAATACAAGAGATGAGGGATAGTGGGGATGGATAACCTCTACACCAAGATTTTTATTTATTTTCCAGAAACCCTTGTGGCTCATTTGGCTGGTATCCTTCATCCATCTGATGTCTTTGTGGCCTTTTATTTCTAGAGGTGAATTCTGTGGGTTACAATGAACTACCAGTACTATGAGAGGAAAATTGTCTAGACTTTTCCTTTCTTCAGATGTCTGTGTCTATCCTTGCTGGATTTTCTTGGCCTTGCACTGGGCTAATTCACAAGTTCACTGATGCTCTCTGAATGCTTTTTTATTTCTGTTACGCGGTGAATAGCCTTCGATGAGTCTAAAAAAATGTACTTTCTTTTTTCCCTGGAAATATGCCTGGGCTTTCCTCCTTCCAGCAAGTGCATTTTGATAGTACTGCAGTAAAATCTAAGTTTGGGTTTCCTTCTGTCTCATTTTACAGCATCATTTCACTGTTTGTTTTTCTCAGCCAAGCAGGTAACCTGTTCAGAACAGACCATCATGAGTTTGTTCTAAACTTTCTCAGGTTGCCATGGGGAGAACTGGAACAGGACCCCATTTTTTTCTGATGTTGTCACCAAAGCTTTGTTGTGGTGTCTGCAATGTGAATTGGTGGTGGATGGACATTTCCACACAGAAGAAAGGCAGTTACTTTCACCAGTAACTTCACAGCAAGTGCCTTCCTGCCTTCCCTGTCTTTGGAAAGTCACTAATTTCCCTGATTACTCTCCCATCATTCATAACAACTGCTTGAAGAAGTTTCAGTGAAAGGACAGACTCAAGAGCTCTCCAGGTGAACTCAGGTGTTCCTTGAGGTGAAAGATGTTCTGCATGGCTAATTTAAAGTCATTTTCCTATGGAAAATGAAGTCTTCTTGTGCTCTTCAAGAAACTATTTACTTACATCAGTTTAATGCTGGCTAATTACATGAATAAAGCAGAAGGACACTGCTTGGGCAAACCATAGAAAGAGTCTAAATTCAAAAAATAGAAAGCATTTATCTGTGGTCATGACAAGGGGCATAAGAAAAATGATGCTCAGCTAAAAAAGCTGCATAAAATCTGTCCTCTTTGCTACCTAATATATCAGGTCACACTCATTTTTCAATATTTATTTTCACGGTGAAGTACTTAAAGGAAAAAAACCTTTTGTACAAATTCCATAAAGGAAAAATATTTTAGGATAATGATGATTACAGTGATTTATGGAACTACATGTCTTAAAGAGTCAATGATTTATATTCAAGAAATATTTGAACATATAAAGCAAATGCAATTTTTCTGAAAATATTCTTTATTTTCCCTTATATTCTTTGCAGGCACCAGTCTTCTGTTTCTTGGGGCTCTGAGATTAGCTCAGGTGCTTAGGGCATGGTGCTAATAATGCCAAGGTCATATGTTTGATCCCTGGATGGGAAGTGAATGCACTTAAGAGTTGGACTTGATCCTGTGGGTCCCTTCCAACTCAGCATTCTGTGATCTATCTATGCTGGGATTCTTTTTGACCCCAGAAGATGCACAGTAGCTCTTACTTGTCCAAATAGCTCTAATACAGCCAGCTCCATGCTGCCTTTTTCGAGAACCATAATCTTGCTCTTCTTCACTAAAATATTGACGGTGTAAGACATTTCTGTAACTGTGGAATCTGACATTTATCTAGAAAGGAGACATCTTGTCAATAAACCTTTCATCAAAAGACCATACCAAAATCCCTGCTGATTTGCATGAATCTTTCCAGGGTTTTATCAAGTCTGGTCACAGGCTTGTTGATGTCATTTCACCTTTGGAAAGCATTTTTCACTTGCCTGTCCTGGTTGAACAGGAGCTTGGACTGAGCCACCACAATTTCCAGTGTGTGAACAATCTGTGAAAGAAAACCTAGGTGTGTTGCAAACCCAGATGGTGAGTGCAGGCCCAGGGAAGGGTTCATGAGCTCTGTGCAAAGCTAGTTGTCTTCCATAACTAGGTTGTTTCACTGTAATGGTAGGGTGAGTTACTTTCATTAGACATGACACACTATTATTTGAAGAATACAAAGGATCAAAAACCAGGGGACTCTGTAATGTTCTGTAGAAACCCTGTTCTCAATCCTTTGTATTTGTTTATTTGCCACTCTGGTACAGATTTAGTGAATTTCAGCTCTTGTTGCAGGCCAGGATAAACCAAGGTAGTATAAAATTAAATGGATTTACTAAAGAGAATAAAAAACCCATGAAACCTGTTATCTACCAAAATTCTTAGGATAAAACCATGACCTGAAAATACAGAAGTCTTTACAAAATGAATTCCTGCAGACTCCCTCTGGAAATGGGAAAGAACATGCTTGATTAAGCCAGTGCTAACCTTTTGAAATCATGTTTCTCTGATATTTATTCCTTGAAATAATAAAAGGGGACATGTCAGATGTTGGAGGGTCATAATGTACTCCCTTGCTTGCTACTGCCCTTTTCGAACTTCAGTGTTCCTCTCCTAGAGCAAACTTTTAAAATAAAAAGTAAGGCCTCGGTTTGTCCTTTTCCTTGACCTTTATACATTTCGTGGCTGTGCATTTGCACCAGTTAAATTACCAAGTAAGGAAATTTCCATCCCTTTTTCTAGCTCTGTTAGAAAGCCCATGCCTTGGCAGGGCTGGCACTGGGGGGCAGGCATTGCTGGACAAGGACAGGGGGACAGGTCATGCACATCAGTGACTGCCGGGCTGGGTAAGGGCAGAGCCTGTCCCAGGGCAGTGGAGCTGGGGGGTCCCCGGGGGGTGCTGAGGTTGGAGGGGGTCCCACCTGGAGGGTGGTGTCACCAGAGAAACCTGCGCAGCTTTGCCATTGTGAGGCCATGGAAGTGACAGGTCCTTGGTGAGCAAGGATTTTCTGCTTTTTGTTGAAATGAGTAAATTACTTCCACCCTCACATGTTGCTGTGCTTTGTACGAGAGTACAAAATTGTGTATAATTTCACCCAAATTGCTCCCATGGTGATAATGGAGGAGTTTTCTCCCTGGGCACCTCAGTGAGATGTTTGTGTTGGGAATTGTGTGTTCTATACTGTTAATGAATAGGGGTGAAATTTAATAACTTAAGAATTCAGGAAAGTGCAGGGTGTCTTGGGAGGGAAGGTTTTCCTTTCAGTTCCTCCTGCATTTACTGAAAGTGTGGCATTTACTGAGAGGTCTGTACCCTTCCCCAAAGGAAGACACAGTGGCTGAAGCCTGGATATTCATGACAGAAACACAGTTCACTTCATGTTTACCAGGAGATCAACCTAATCCAAGAAAAATGGTACCAAGTTAACACACTGCAAGATAAATTTTTTTAACCTACATTTAAGATCAGTACAAATAATTTTCCTCAGTATATTTGTGATGTGATGCTAAATTATTCAGTTAAATTCATGATTAGTCTCTGGCTTTCTTTTTTCCCAGTCTTTATAAAAATGCCAAATAACTACTATAAGACATTGAACAGGAAACTGCTTGTATATGTAGACCTGGCACCACATGCCTTAAATCTTTATAAGAATGGAATGTCCAAGTTACAGTGGTGTAAAATAGGAGAAAAAAATGTTTTTTGCTGGATCTCTGTGGAAGATGGAAAGTAAGAATGAAGCAATTAAAATAACTTTAAAGTCCTACTTGTAGGCCTGTCATATTAATATTCTTGCTAGCTGACTAAAATCATCCTCTGGATTGCTTTTAATCTGTGTTTCATATTAGTTTTTGCTTCCTGTCATAATATTGTCTTACCAATGAAACAACTGTCCTTGATGAGTCTGCCAAGTGGAAAATTGATTTAGTCTTATGCTGACCCCTGTTTTGTTCTGGTTTAGCATTTAATTTTCATTTAACAAAAGATGTGCTAGTTAACAAATGTTTCTCTCCTTAACTGACCAACTCTTGCAGCTTTTTCCCTAGTAGGCACAAACTCTGTCAGGGCTTAGCTCAGCTGTTAGAGCAGCTGTGAATGTACCCCGCTGAGCTCATGGAAAAGCCAGAGCCTGGAAACTAAGATGTCAGGAAAACAGCTGAGGATGAGGTTTTGAGAGAACTATTCCTGTAATTTGTTGGAACCGGGGAAGTGAAATGTGCAATTCTGACAACAGTGACAGATTTATAGACTCAGTACACTAATTAAAAAGCAACTTACTCTAATATATTAATCTATAAAATGACAGCAGCAGGGAGAGCTGCTGTTTTGTGCACAAGTGTGGGAACGTTGAAGTGCCCTTCTCTTGTGATGCCACAATTTTACGTTGTATCCTAAATGCAAGGGTAACATTAAGCAAGAAGCAATTGAAGGATTGCTTCCTTCTGGTGGCAAACATATGGGGAGATGTTTTGCCACAAACTGTACATTGATGTGCAAGACAGAAAGGAACAAAAAGTTTTCATTTGTTGCTTTCTCTTTTCATTGCTGGTTTTTGTTCCCCCGGCTGTGGTAGAATCTAGCTAAGAAGTTAAAGCAGAAAAATCAAATAAAGCCTTAAGTATTTCCACAACTTCCATAACTAAATTTTTGCTTCTATCAGCGTAACATCTTGGGATTTTCATGGTTGAAGATTTATCTGTGGAATTCATCTGTAAAATGTTTCTTGCCCTTAACAAGGGGTGCCACTTATTGCATCCTCCACCTATAATCTCAAGAGTTGGGCACACTGAGGAAAGAAAAAGAACATATTCTGGTGTGCATTTCACACACCTCTGGTATTACATCTGTATTCCTACTTCAGCAATGATTTAGATGGATGTCTCGATAGATGACAAGATGACAGTTAAATGAAAGTAACTGAATAATTTTGGGTTTTTACAAACATTAGTTTGCATTTGAATATAGAAAAGTAGAACTAAGTGTTTTGTTACACATACGGAATCTAAGTCTGTATAAAGCAGAGGAATAATAATGCCTTTTGAGAGGAATGTGAAGCTTAAAGAACCCCAAAATGAACGGTTGTGTAGATGTTTAAGAATACAATAACTGAATCTGTTACAGTTTGATTTATTTGCTGTTTCTTCACTAAACTTCCTCCCTCCCTCCCCTCCAGTTTAATGGATACGTCCTTGAATATTCTCCTTATAGGCATTTAAATATCTGCTGAAGTTCCTAAGGCTGCAATTTGCTTGTAATCTTCCATCTGTTTCAGATTCATTGTAAACACACACAGGCAGGTCTTCAGCTCTATAAAAGCATCAAATGAAGTCAATGCAGTTATATGAAATTTCTTCAGATGAGAATCTTGCTTGTGATATTTGTGTCTCCACTTTTCTTGAACCCAGACGTGTTTTCAGCATATAATTACGGGGGATATTTTTCATCATTCTAACCACAAATTGATCTTAATTGCCTGATTTTGACTAGCCTTCACATTCAGAATCATATGAAAAGGATTCTTGTAATATGGGTGTCACCTTTACAAAAATGTTTAGTCGAAGCTCCTTTCATAAACTGGTTTTTTTTTAAAAAAATGTTTACAAAAGGCAAGGATTTATTTTTAGTGCTTTCCTTTTGTTGTCAGACTCCTGCAATGGTCACACAGGGTGTTGTGCACAAGACTGTTGTTCATTGCCAGGGAAGATGTCAAGGACTGCTCTAGGATAAAAATCTGTATTTTTGAGTTAGAAAGGTCACACTTGGAGATGTCCATGTGCATTGTTTTTTGCCCTCAAATACTTCATCTTCAATTGCCTCACTGGAGAAGTTCCTTGTGATGCAAGAAAGACCAAGGCATATGCATTGTTTGAAAGGATTATACCACTGCATTAGTAGCCATAAACCACGTATAGAAATGGGGGAAAGTGAAAAGATATGTTGTACATAATCTATTTAATTTACTCTAAATCATTTTACTTTTTACTCTTAGCATAATCACAACTAGAAACCTGGAGAAGAAAACTGAAGTGATAGACTTTGCATTACAATATTTTTTTATGTTCAATTAGGAAGCTACAGCAAAGCTGGATTCATGGCATTGTCTCTAGATAACTAATTTACTTTGTGATAGTAAATGTGTAATTAAATCACTAAATGCTGACTCTGAGCAGATTTTCTGTGTGCTGGGTTCCTTTAGCTATAAATGTCCCCAGATAAGAAGCTTGGTCGCTTGTTTTTAAGCATCTAGTACAGGTCACCAGGAAACAGCTCCTAAAAGCATTCAGCAATCAAATATCCCTAATTCAATTCTTGTCCAAAATAAGTTTTATAGCATTTGTAATAAACCTAAAACCACTAGAAATTTGGCACTGGCATTCAGAATGTCATCCCTGAGGTACCAAAGAAGCCATGGCAGATGATTTCATTGCCACCAGCAGTGTGTATTTTGTACCTTCAGTATCAGTCTTCATAGTCTGACACAAGTTGTAAGACTTTTGTTGCTGTTAAGCTGTATAAAATCCTGGTGTCAGCTTCTTAGCACTTAAAGTAATAACACTCCTCATCTTCTATTAAAAAAAATATAGACAGTTTGCTTGGAATAGATTTACAGAGCTTGCAGATCTGAGTAACCATTCTTAATATTTGTATGTTTAACACCACCTTGCCATGAAACTTAAGTCAATTAATCTGTTTCTGTTCCCTGCAGGTGTAAAATAGGATAGTAGCTCAGAGCCATGTTCATAAAACTCTTTAAATTAAACACACTGTATGTGTCTTTCCTCTGAAGCCTGCATAAGAAACCTTGAATGATTCATATCTTATTTTTAAATCATAAGCTTTTGTTTCACCAGGAGTTTATGCTTTCTGTATCTGAAAATGATGCACATAGGTTGTCTCTACTGGTCAGGAATAAATACTGAAGTAAAACAAAGAATTATATAGCTTCCTGTGTATATTTGACACTCTACTAATTGTATGTAAATGTAGAATGTAAAATAAAAAAAAAAAAATTAGATCTTGCAGCAACTTAGTGAAAATAGTCCAATGGAAATGTTTGTAAGTTTAGTGCCAGCAAAATATATTGGGCTGCCTATTTCTGATAGATGTTGTTAAAATAAGCAGCACCTGCCTTTATGGTGTCTGAAATGATCTGTAGTGCTTATGGTCAGTGTGGCTTAGAAGTGATATGAATTAGGTAAGTCACAGAAAGTTACTGGAATGCAGTGGAAGTTTGGTAGCCAGAGTGGAACAAGACAGCAGGAGAATTAGAGATTCTATTCCCTCCAAACTTGTACCAAATTGCTAATCTTTTTCTGTGTTTGGTGTTCTAGGATGTGATGTCCACGTTCTTCCAGTTTGGGGCTTCCATCCAGCAAGAAGCCATTATCATGCTGAAGATCATGCAGGATTATGACTGGCACGTGTTCTCTCTGGTGACCACCACTTTCCCTGGCTATCGAGATTTCATCAATGTCATTAAGACCACTGTGGAAAATAGTTTTGTGGGCTGGGACATGCAGAATGTCATCATCCTTGATACTGCCTTTGGAGATGCCAAGACCCAAATTCAGCTGAAGAAAATCCATTCCTCTGTCATCCTTCTGTATTGTTCCAAGGATGAAGCTGTCTACATTCTGGATGAGGCTCGATCCCTGGGCCTTACTGGCTATGATTTCTTTTGGATAGTTCCCAGCCTGGTTAGTGGTAACACAGAAATCACTCCCAAGGAGTTTCCTTCAGGACTCATTTCAGCAGCTTATGATGAGTGGGACTACAGTTTAGAAGCTCGGGTACGGGATGGCCTTGGGGTTATTGCCACTGCTGCATCAGCCATGCTGGAAAAATACTCCTTCATTCCTGAAGCAAAAACCAGCTGCTATGGACAACTGGAGAAAAATGACCGGCCCTCTCAAACCTTGCACAAGTAAGGCTTCTTGGTTTGGTTCTTTTTCCCCATTCTATTGCCCTTTTATGTTTCTTGAAGGAGAATGTTGATTTTGCTCATCCCATCCAGCCCTTCTTAAGCAATGCTTTTCAGATGTTCCAGGAGAATGTGCTAGAGGACTTGCTATACTGATAACTGTGCTCCTGGACATGATGTTATGTGCTGGGGAGAATAAATACTGCTCTGAATCTAATGTAGAAGATGACAGAAATTGGTCTTAGAGGGTATAAAGCTGAGTTAACAAAATTGGGCTGTTGTATACTTATAACTGAGGTAAAATTGCCAAAATGCTCTGGAGGCTGTGCCTGAATCACTTGCATCAGCAGGAACCCAGTAATATTTTAGAAGACAAGTAATGCACAGCAATAAAGAGGACGTGGCTGGAAATTACAGAAGTATTAGATTAGTTAGGCAGCTTTTATCACCTAAGAACTGAAATCTGTCACTTCTACTTGTGAGGGTTTTGTTTTTGTCACCTCTACTAGAATAACTGCAAAATTAATCTGCGTTAATCCAAGCTGATAGAGATGTTTTTTCAAAGCAGTTGGTTGGATGGGAACTGCCAAGGTTTAAATCAGGATTCTTGGTTTTTTATTATAGTTTCCCTGTTAATTATCCCTTTTAGACATGATGCTCCTGATTACTTCTATTCAAAATGTTGCATAATATATGTTGCACAGTAATATGTTTCTGTATGTGGTCTGTGAGAGGAAGTAAAGGGTATCTTGCATGTTTTTAATAGCCCTTGACAATCTCTCATATGGAAGTTACTGAGCAGCATTTATGAAATTTGTTCTGACCAAATAATGCAGATGAAGCACTTTCTATCGAAAAGCAGGAGGGAATTGGAACAAGAAACTTGGTGCTGATTTCAGATAGGAGATTGTGGAACATTTTTAATCTTGATTTGTATGTGCATATTTAGATTAGGAGTTGATTACCACATGATGTCCTGGAACAGTGACTGTTTTCCATGAAAACAGCATCTTTGTACACAGCATTCTTCAGAAGCTTTCTTAAAAGGCAAATGGTGCCAAGTAAGTGGATTTTAACATTTCCTACATGTATTTCATAAATAGTTGCACAGTTATCTTTAAAGAGAACTTACCTTTAGTGTGACACTTGCAGGCTTTTCTGTGTTCCCTCTCCTCTGTAAGCTCTGCCTCTAAAACTACAAATTCACTGGAGGAGGCATTGCAGAAAACCTGTGGTTCTTTTTCTGCTGCCCCATTTGCCCCTGGAAGTGGCAGGAACAGCACTGGAGTGGCTCTGGGAAAGCCATGGCAGTGTCCCCTATGACAGGGCAGAGCAGCTGGGGGGCACTGGGATGACTGTTCAACCTGCACCCAGCGTGTTATCTTCGTGTGGCGGCTCTTAATGGACATGTTGGCATTGCCAGAGAAAGTGAAAGCTTGTGGCATCCTATAACCACATTCTGGGCCTTAACAGTGGGATCTGAGGCACAGAGAAGTCCACTATTGATAATTGAACTCCAGCTTCTGTGAAAGTTAGATTGTGTTCTGTCAGCACAAGTGTTGGTGTTTAAAACACCCTGGTTCAGTTGGAAAGGGCACAAAAACTTGACTGAAAAAGGCTCTTTCCCATTGTTTGGGTAACACACTGGTGTAGATTTGAATAAGGTATTCAGTACTCAGCATAAACTGTCTTTCTTCAAACAATCTTTATTTTTCGTGAAGGGTTTGGACAATACTCTGGGGCACATGGTGTGTCCTGTGCAGGGCCAGGAGTTGGACTCTGTGATCCTCCCAGCTCAGCATATTCTCTGATTAAATCTGCATGACTACAAGAGCAGGGATTGTGAGTGTTAGGGCAGTGAGATCAGACTTCACCAGGAGATTCTGCAGTGTGTAGTGCATGATGCACACAGCAATTATTAATAGGAGAAGCTGTAGTGCACTATGGTTAATAAAGTCACTTCTCAGTGTGAAAAACTGAGCTACGAAGTGAGAAAGTATTTTCTGTTCTGGAGATTCTTTGAGCTTCTCCAACACCACAAGAACAAGAAGCAGGCTGTTTTTAATTTAGAAATGTCAGAATTACACTAAAATGAATAAACTTTAAATAGTACTTCTTATGTAATAACTTCCCAAGACTATTCTTGTCACATATAATCTACAGGAAAGGCAAGTGTATACAAGCATTTACCAGTACTAAGTAATCTCTGTGAGCTGACCAGTCTCTCCATGCCAAGGTGAATTATATAAATTCATTGTACTTCCTCATCTCCATCACTAAATTGTAGGTTTCTTCCTTACAAGACAAATCAATGCCTAAACTGGGGTTTTATTCTGAAGCGTAATCTTCACAATTTCAGGTCACAGATAGTGCAGCCATGCATTCTAAACTACAAGATAAGTGTATATGTGCTATATGAAGAACCTAACTTGCACAAAGGATTTTGGAGCATCCTCACAATGGAAGGGGCTAACGTCATTTAAAACAGCTTGTGGACCTGGGAACTCTGTACTGTGCCTCCCTGCTCATGAAGGAAATCAGTGTTGGAGAAGTTGGGTTGAATGAGAGGGCACTGCTTGCAAGCTCAGAAGCAGAGAACTCGGTGGAAAGCAGGGAAGAGGCTGTGTGAGGTGATGCCTGAGCAAAACAGACTCAAGAATGGAGCAAAACCCCAGAATTTTTAGACTCCATCTATTGTAATGACAGCCTAATTCAGCTTTAAACCTGGTATAGTGTTCTAAGACTATGCCATAATTGCTAATTTGCTTGTAAATGGAAGTTGGGTAAATGCTTTATTGTGACTTCCCTCATCTAGATAGCAATTTTCATCTTCATTTATGAAGAAATTCTGTGTAAAGAAAGCCATGAAGTGAAAGCTCCTCCTCCCTCTTTCTCAAATCCTTTGAGTATTAAATTGGTTTGAAGATATATTTTGAAGCCGTTGTCATTGCAATTCTAAGATGCTTTCATTGGCTTTCTAGGTCTAGAAGAAAATCAGGTTTGCTTTAGTTTTTGCCATGATTTGATCAATATTCATTTCTGATACACATGGGAAAACTAGTTTTCCCCTATGAATAAAGGATTTATAATAAAATGCAGGGCTCATTTTCAATGCGTTAAAACCCATGGATATATATGTGTATTTCTATCTGTATTGATTCAGTTCATCTTTTCCTGTCTGTGTAAGACCCAGTTCTCCCAAGGCAGAAAACCACTGTTGTGTGAAATACTGGCGCAGCAGGATAAATAGAATTAGCACCTCATTAATGCCATGTCAGTTGAGCAAATGCTTACTCTTTCTCAAAAGAGGAACACATGTAAGCAAACAAACAGCAAAACACAATATCCCTGCCAGTCATCGCAGACAGCACTGCTGCTCTGTGAGCTCAAACGCTGCTGCTTTGTTTAGGAGGGTACTCAGGCTGTGTATGAAAGTCATGACCCTGGGAGATGCATTTCACAGCAGCATTTCCAACCACACGGATCAGTGCAGGGCTGGATGAGGACGGGAAGGCTGTTGCTCTGCTGCCATTATCCTGAAAAGCAGGAAGATGTGCCTGTCCAGAGGTACTCCGGTGTTTACCACGTTGGGCTTGCCTTTAGTTACATTCAGTTTCGAAATACAGCCAAATAACAGGCAGGATTTGCAGCCCCATCTTTCAGCAGCGAAGGTGTAGGTCTGGAAACCTGGCCAAAGTCCTCTGGGCAGGTTGTCCCATCCTGCCCTTCCCCAGCACAGTATCCTTTATCCATCAGCAGCGAGCCAGGGAGCAGGGGCAGTGGGAAGTCCAAAGGTACAACAGCTTAGTTGATCCTGCCCTGAGTCACCCGACTTTAAGAGCTCAGGGCCTTGGTGAGGAGAGTTTTGAAATGTGCTCCATTCCATGGACAACCCCACGGTTCATCTCCTTGTCCTTGCTGTTGTGCAGCTCTTGGGGTTCAGCATGGCTACAACACAGCATCCTCTTCAGGGGGCAAGGCTTTGCTGTCCCTCTGGTCCTGAGAGTCATCCATCAAGTTCAATATTTTGATTTTAGCATGATAGATAAATTTGCCTCTTTTGAGCAAAATCAGGGATTAAATGGACACAATGTTGGATGAATAATCCAGCAAATCTGTTTAATCTTTTCCTGCATACAGATCAACAGCCAATTTATAGAGGATTTGTTCCTTTAAGTCAGAGGACTTGGGAACAATAAGTATCATCTTCTTTATTGTATGATTGAAGCTGTATAAATATTTAATTATATAGGAAGAAAAATGCTTTTTCACCAGTAGCATATTTACTGTGCAGAAAATCAAATGTTGTTTCCACCTAAGACTTTCTGGGATGTTTTGTTTGTCTTTCCCATTTTGTGCTCCCACTGAGGTTTTACTGGAGCCACTACAGCTGATGAGAGTGCATTGTACACAGGGTGATGATCTGATGCTTAAGAGGGAAATAGCTAATTTGAGCATACTTTCAATTGAGTAATTCACTTTTGGTAGCTTAAAGCTTGAAGAAGTTTCAGGTTTGGCATACTGGTAGCTTTGCTTATTGTTCTCTCCCGCTGCTGTGAATACTGCTGTAGGGAAACAAAGTGGAATGAGAATGATGTACCAAGCCACTAGTCCTCGAGTTAATGTTAGCTGCTAACCTCAGACATCCTGGCTTGCAATAAACTATTATTGTCAATGAATTAGAACATATACCCAAGTAAAAATGCTGTCAGTGGCAGGATCCCACTTTGCCTCCTTCATTTGTGTGGGGATTCTTTCTGATTAGGAGAGCCAGTAGTTTTGTGGCAATTGGATTGGTACACTGGGATACACAAAGTGTTAATTTCCTGCTGATGAGCAGGTCTTAAACAGTAACAACTGGATATTTGCACTTCTTTGAATTCATGTGCTGTAATTCCCCTCTTTTACAGCCAGAGAGCATTTTCCATAGAGTTGCATGATACAGCAGGAACTGAATAGATTGAATTGTCCTGTTTGCCCAAAAGTAAAACTAAGCTTCACTGGCAACCAAAGCTGGGTTGTGGAGCAAAACTTTCCGCCCAACAGACCCTGACGTGGTGCTGGTTTACTGACAAAGTGTTTCTTGAAATTATTGAAAATCTGTGTCAAAACTTTCACCCAGGTTAGGTCAGTTTGGGAAGCAGAAGGGACCAAGCAATTACTGGATTAAGGGCTTTTAGAAAATGATCTCCTCATTGTGATAATTAATTTAAAACAAGAGAACAAGAATGGTCTCTGGGAGTTGAGCAGAGCCAGCCTCCAGGGCTGAAAGCAGGGCCCAAAATTCAAAATATAAGTGAACGTTCTTGGAGAGGTAGCTGCTGCAGACACCATCCCTTTGCAGGGAGCCAGGGAAGAATGTGGGATGCTTCTGAGGTGGTGCAGCAAAATGTGACTATATCAGTGCTTTGAATGAAATGTTATTGCTAATAATTACATGAACTCACTGAACATTGTGGTGTGTGGTTACACTCGCCTGTGGCACCCTCCTAATTTTGCTCCCTCCCCTTGCCCCCCTTTCAGGAGGGCTCCCCAAGAGTTTTGCTGCTTGTCTGGCAGAACTGGGGCAAATTGAGCTTCCCAGAGCCAGTGGCAGTTAATGCTTTAAGGAGCAGCTGGCAGGAGGTACCAGGAGTTGGCATGATGTTCCTTTTCACAGTCACTGAGCAAATCACTCCCAAAGTTTTACTCATCCAGGCTGGCTCAAGGCCTAGGGAGGAGCAGCTCCGAAGCAAGGGACTGCTGTGGAGTTCCACTCAGGAGAAAGTGGGCTGGGGGAAGTGGAGGAGGAGGATGCACAGAGAGGAAGAAGATACTCTGCATCACTGCAAAGAATTTGCATTTAGAAAAAAAATCCTACATAGCCTAAGATATAGAATTGGCTTTAAAAGAAATAAAAAAGCATCAGCACCTTGTTTAATAATGTTCTATTGCAAAATTACTTCTATATGTACTTCAGACCACACATTCTATATTCTACATTAAGCATTCCTTGATTTAATTTTACCTTGGAAATATGTTTCTTATTGATAAATAATTTGTCTTGGGGTTTCTATTGATAAGTATCGTTCCAATTTCATGGTGGAATCATAGTAGGGAAGTTCAGCTGTTCAGAGCCTCAACTAGACAAAGAAAAAAAAGACAAAATCTGGATTCACTTCTGCTTTTTTAGGTACGAGGCTGAGTGAATGCCAGGGCCAGACAGGCTGGCTGTCTAGATTATTAAAATGGTTGGTTTTATACTATTTTCGGGACAGAGAAATATTGCCAGATAACATGTTGGTTTTGAGGCATTTCATCTGCTTTAATTCTCAGTTTGGAAATTCCTTCTTTGAGAGAGGAGGAGAGTTTCTTTTATGGAACACGTATTTCCCCAAGTCTCTGCTGCTTCTCCTCATTGTCTGCAGTTGTCACAGATTTGAAACCCTGCTCCATGGTGAAGAAGGCACTAAATAACAAGTGATAGTCCCCAGTTATGGCACTTGGGGCATTTATCAAGTTTGATTATCTCATCTGAGCTGCAGGATGAGGGCAGGAAATGTGAGTCTGAAATTATGGCAGTGAGGGGTCCTGGGGGCTTTGTGCTCCCTGCAGCTCTCAGGCCCCGAGCTTTTGTTTTACAGGTCTGCTAAGTAAGTTCTCTCCTTTGGAGGCAGCTTGGAAGTGACATATTTTCATTTATGCCTCTGCCTTACCCATCGTTTTCCCAGCTGCTGATCTGTTTGGGAGCTGCAGACTAGGTGGATTTCACACTAATTATAAACCAGCCTGTCACTGCAGAGCTGGCTGAGTTCTGAACCTGACCAGCTCTGCAGGGTCTTCTGGGACACAATGGTGGGCCCTTACTGGGGACACGAAACTTTGTGAGGGTTCTCCTCCCTGGCACCCCAGAGGGACAGCAGGTGGAGGTGGTACCAGGTGGGCACCATCACTGTGGGGTTCCAGAGGTGACATTGCACCTGCTTTGGTTTCCTGGGATTGCTCCCCTCTTTTTTCTCACATCACCTGGGGAAGTGTATGAAGCTGGAGCTAGCACTGATCTTTGTTTGAGACAAAG
This sequence comes from Xenops minutus, assembly GCA_035221455.1. Taxonomy (NCBI): domain Eukaryota; kingdom Metazoa; phylum Chordata; class Aves; order Passeriformes; family Furnariidae; genus Xenops; species Xenops minutus. The sequence continues at coordinate 5,789,535 of JAWWEE010000030.1, read as the reverse complement.
TGATCTTTATAATAATTTATAATTTAAATAGTGGTGTTTGTTTTTTTTCTCTTGTCCCCCTTAAAATTATGCCCAACACAGAATCCACCAAACCTTCTTGCTTTTGCTCTCAAGTTCTTGCATCTGTTACAGGAACACTTGTGTATCTTGAACATCCATGTGTCTGCTAGACCTCAAAAGAAATGCCATAGCCTGCAAACATGGTTGCTGGTGTATAACACAGACGTAGAAAGTCTCAAAGATTCTGCTCCAGGAGCAGTTGTGGCTTTTTTTTGGGTTTCTGTTTTCTCATAGGATAGGAAATCCTTAACAAACACCTCATGGACAAAGAAGGTCCATGTCTCCTGTAAGGAGACTGGCCAGAAAGGTGCCTCTGTGTCAGCAATACTGTACCCTAGCCAATGGCTTATCCTTTTGGCAAACTCTTCACCCATTTGTTAGTGGAAATTGCAGTCAATGAAGTTGTGATACAGTATTTACAGGGAAGGAAAACCCACCTCATTCAGTATGTTCTGTTTTTATGGACAGAGTCAGAATTATGAAGTTTTGGCATTAATCTTGAAGCTTTATGTGAACTACTCAATCTTTGAGTGTATAAAAATAAACTTGGAAACCTTGAGAGAGGTTTGTAACCTTGATGCTTTAAAGCCTTGCTGTAAATACAATAGGAATAGTGTTCTGCTTGGTGTTTCAACACTTTAGTTTTGTTGGGGAAAGTGACAAGCAAAAAAAATGGTATAAATGTTTAAAAGTGTTTAAAAACATATAGCACAGGTTTGGTTCTTATGATAAAAAAAACCTGTTGTGTTTGCGGGGTGAGAAGAGATTAACTTCTGTCCAAGAAACATTACTATTTTGATACATGTATCACCTGGGGAGTCTTACAAATTTCAGTTTGCAAAGTTAATTAAGACTTCAGTGTCATCATACCATCACAAGGCCTCCTGCTATCATGTCTTTGCAAAGGCTGTGGCATTAATGAGGTATGAAAGCAGATTAGCTACTAATCCAAGGTGTTGCTGAATTGCCCCCTTAAAGTGACGAGCTTAAATAACCAAGCACATCATTTAGCTGAGAACAGGAATATGCATTTCCAAAGCTCCTTCAGAAATACGTTTTGTCCAGTTCAGAAGCCAAAGACATCTTGCACAGAATTAATCTTGGATAAATTTAAAACTCTATAAGTATAAAATAATATAAATACTTTCTTTGCTGCACTTTTCCTAAGCAGGAACAGAAAGGAACACAATTGCTTTTTGGAGGGATAAGTGGTTTGGGATCTTGTCCAGTAAAAGCAGAGCAGGACTTCTGTCCTTTGCAGAGGAAAAGTGACAATTCCAAAGGGAATGTAGGTTGCAGGCATTGGTTTCTGAACAACACGGGCAGCTGATGAATTTTGTAAGGAAGAATGTGCTTGGGAAAACAAGAATGTCTTTGAAGTCCTTTTTATTGCTGCAATGTGAAAAACTGGGGTAGCGCAGACTGCGTCACTCACCTTTATATCTGCATCAGACAATGTAATTTTAACAGACTTTTGCAGGTTAGGGACTTTTTTTTTTAAATTCCAAAATGTGTTCTGGTATGTAGTGGCTGGTAAATTCACATGGTTTAAAAATATACACTGAGTTCAGTTGTGGGTTTTTTATTTTTTTTGAACACTTGAACATCAGCACTGCATCTTGTGATGGCCCTTGACTGGCTTCTAGAGTAGGACATTTGCATATTAATCCCAAAATATGATGAGTGGAGTTTGAAATCTGGGGTGGTGATCTTACCAAGTTACATAAAGGCAGGACTCAACTCAAGTCCAGTCACAATAGGTAGTTAAAAAGCCAAGTGGACAGAAAAGTAAAGGGGGCCAAGTGCTTGGGTCTCAAGTTTATTGAAATAAGGTGGTTTCTGGCTGGCCCTATGCCATGATGTGTGCCTTGGGAGGGGTGTTATTTCATGGGGGTGAATTCGGAGGGAACCCCTAAGGGAAGGTGCACAAGTGCAAACACAAGTGTTGTGTGTTTTCACAGCACATCCTTGTTTTCCCCCTGTGGTCACTTCCTGGGCATTTCAGTCCCTGGGTCACAATGCATTTGATTTTCAGCAGTCAATAAATGTTATGCTGGTTCCTTAAACGTATGTACAAGTAAATTCTCTTTGGTTGTTTGTTGCCTCTCAAGGTGGCAAACGAGCCTTTTGCTCCCAAGCAAGCTCTTTCCCTGCTGGATGAAAAATGGAATATACAGGAAATCAGTTCAACTGAACAGCAAAGTTCTGCCAAGGGGAGAATTTTCACGCTGAAAGTCTGTCACAAAATATGAGTTATTACGATTGGTGAATTTACAAATTGCTGTCAGAGCGGTGCTGAATGATGTTAATACGGCTGTTCAGGGCAGTGCACATTTAATTATTAACTGTTGTGATACAATTCCACTATTTCTTCTGGGTCTATAAATGTTTATTTAGTGCACTTCTGCTATTGGGAATTTCAGGCAGCTGTGTCAATACAAAGCTGCCCTCTTTGAACATGGAGCTGAATAATTTTTTCTGTGTCACATTCACCAGGAGACCATCCTACTCCTACTGCTAAAATCCCAACCATAACAACCAACCAAACAAAAAGCCTCCAAAGCCATACAAACACCTAAATGAGAATCAGTTTCATGTGGATAAAACATTGGTAATGTAGAATAGCTAAAGGAACTTTCTGCCCTTCAAAACACATCTGTCTGTGGGATGGGTGTCTGCTCTTCTGTCTGCATCGGTCTTGGGCTAAATTTTAAGGAATTACACTGAGAATTCAGTGCAATTCAGTGTGGTTGACTTCAGACCATGGACATGGGCTGGAGGGCACATTACCTTCTGGAAGTGCTGAGGGATCACCAAGATTTCGAATTGCAGTTTTCCCTCCTACCTGCAGGACAGCTCTGGCAGGCTCACATGGACAGTATGGAGTTTTAATTTATTCCAGATCCATCTCTTTTCTAATTAATTTATAAATCTTCTGAAAACCATTGAAAATTAACTGAAATACACTGAAGTTTAAAATGTGGATACTTTTTATTTTTAAATTACTGAAATATATCAACTCCTTCAAAGTTTTCGTGTGTGGTTCTGGCATTAGTGGAATTTATCCATGTGTCACAACTCACAATTGAAAAGGGCTGAGAGGACTCTTGGAGGTCTGAACAGGGGAAGACAGACCAGATGCACTTTGCTCTGAGTCTTACTCTAAAGTTACAATAATATAATACATACAGAGCTGATGTAGATATGTTTAAAATGCTCCTGAAAAACTGGTGAGATTGTTCAGAGTACCAAAAAGATTTTTCATGGAGTGTACAGGTCATATATAATGTGGAAGTTGCTTTAAAAATGATGTCTGCATTAAAATTCATTAAAAAGCAGTATTTTGCTTTGCCTCATGCTATGAAGTGCCTTGGAATGCTCTGACTCCCATGCTGCATGGGCAGGCTCTTCTCAGCCTTGGCAGGATTTGGTGCATGTGCTTAATCAGTGGTTCTGATGAGTGAACTGGCTGCTCATTAACTGCTGGACAGCTCATTAATTTCTCAATGAACCTTTTTTTTCCCCTTGCCTTCCAGGTTTATGATGAATGTGACTTGGGAAGGCAGAGATTTGTCCTTCACGGCAGATGGTTACCAGGCACACCCCAGGCTGGTGGTGATAGTGCTCAACAACGAGCGGGAGTGGGAGAAGGTGAGTTGGTCTGGATACAGGATGTGAGGGGGCAGGAGAGGCTTGGGAGAGCCTTTTTAATGACCAGGAGACAGATTCATTCACGTCCTGCACACCAGTGATGATGATATTCTGCTCTAGAGGGTTTGTCACAACAGCTCAGAAGAGATAATTTTACCTGATTGCACACATGCAAGGAGGTCTAACAGGGAAAGCAACAGATCAGTGAAGATGAGCCACGTGGATTTCACATTTCTGTGAAACATACCCTGCATTTCCATGTCTTCTTACAATTTAGTAAAATAAAATGGGTGACTGGGAAATTTCCAAAAGCTTGGTCTTCAACTACTTTTAAATTTGGATGGGTTGTTATATGTTGACAATTCCAATTCTTTTATTTGCCTGGGTTTGTATTTTTTGACAGATTTTAGATAAAAGCATGCCTTTTTTTAAATTGTGAAGTTCCTGCTGAATTGGAGGATAATCCTGACATTTGCCTAAAACATTTATAATCTTGACTACTCCAGGTAGACAAGTGATCTCCATAAACCTATATCCTATATATAGACTAGAAAGCAAAGTGTCTTAATATTAGGGCTAGTCATATATGCAAGTAATAAATTAAAAAGTTTATCATGAGCATCTTTTCTTTAAAACTCCAATCTCAGCCTATGTTTGTTTTTGGCCCTGAGTTTTGTAGATTATTTGTGGTCCTATTTTTTAAAAACAGGAGACCTTAGAAACTGCTTGTAATAAAAGACTGTAGGAAAACATACATCTGTATCATCCACCAGTTTTATTTCATATTCAGGCAGCATGATCCTGCATTAGCTAAATTGCTGCTCATACTTATGAATTCTTTTTCTTACAGTTTTAGGAATCCATGAAATCAACTTAAAACTCCAGTTTGTAGGACTACAAGACTCTTCATGTGATGAATAATAATGACAAAATCAGAATTACTGAAGGGCGTCTCAGTAAATATGCTAGTCATGCAAAAAGAAAGTAGTCCTGGATTATGCTCTGTATTTCTTTATGTTCATTTGATGCAAATTTAATTCTCTGGATAAATTTAATCCTTTCCAAATGTGTCAATATGAATCTTTGGAGGAATCTTTTCCTCGCTAACCATCATGAAAATTTCTTACCCTGTTTTAAAATTCTTCAACTGTCTGCATATCATATATAATGTTCTGAAAAAAATATTATATTGCTTGGGGAATATTATTAGTATGAGGCGCCAAAGGGAGAAAATGCTTAAAGAGGCAGCCAACAATACTTACGTTCCAATAATTCCATACATTTTGTACCTTGAAACTTCTATAAAGAGGCCATTCAAAGGACAAGGAGAGATGGGTGTGATGTTTTTGAAGAATGAGCTAAGAGCAGCAAAGACACACTGGGTATACGAGCCAACATTATTTCTAAGAAATAACTTGAGGCTGTTTTAACCTTCAGGTGAGTCCCCTATCAGAGAGCACAGCCCTGGGGCAGGTTTTTGGTGTGCCAGCCTGTGCACGTTGTATGGCAGCAGTGCTGAGATGTTCTCTGTAGGCTGATCCTGCACCCAGTTTTCCATCTGGTGAATTCTTCCCTGCTCATCGTTGTGTTTGAGGGGCTTTTAGGAGGAAGCAAAGGGGGACTGAAGGGAGGCTCCTGCCCAGAAAAGAACTGATCTGCTCATCTGTGGCCCTGCTTTAGAGCCCTGTTAGTGGCAGGCCAGGCGAGGTGCTGGGCAGGGCCAGCCAGCCCCTTGTGCAGCTCTGGTGTCTGCTGCTCCAGCACTGGGCTGTGGGAAGGGGGCCAGCTTTAATTATGTCAGAGGGGAGAAGTGAAAGGCGGCCAAGAACAGGCTGCCACCACCAGAATTATTCTTCTGACCACAGGCTGATCCCTGCCTCTGTGGATGATAAACTGACTAATCAATTATCCTGGCAAGCTGGATGTAGCTCTTGGCTAAATCGGAACACCCCACATCTTTATCAGCAGAGCATCACTGTACACTCCAGTTCCTTTGGCTCTCAGACTTGAGAAGGCCCTTCCCTACCCCCTGATTAATTCTAATGTCTCCCGAGTGTTGTCTCAATGTTCTCTCCAAGTTGCACTTTTTATCTCACATCTCTTAGCCAATTTCTTTCCTCTTGTTCCTTTTTCCTTGAGCTGTTTTGCTCAATTTCAGAACTGTCAAAGTTGCTCATCTGCGATCTAACATTTCCTATTCTGAGTTTCCAGACAGGCACATGCTTTTCCTTCTTGCTGCAATATGGCAGTGAGTATCATGGAATTGTTTTATTGAAGTTTTATTAAATATCTCAATCTGATATGGAAAACATCAAGTCCTAGAATCTAATTAAATGATTTACTCATGTGAAAAACTGACAATGCAACAGCCTGTTAATCCTCATAATGTAACTAATGTACATAGAAATTGTGAGCAGCTACTTTATTATTTCTGTAGAAAAAGTAAGTGGGGTTTATGTGAAGATTTTTTTAACCGGCACTCTACTGAAAATCCAAGATATATTATTAAAACTCAATTTTTATTTGGTTTTTAACCTGCTTTCACTCAAATACAGTTTTTCTTTGGTCTCAAAATTGATATACTTGACTCAAGACTTGAGGTTATAGAAAGTTCATCCAACCACAGTTGAAGGGCATACATATTACCCCTTGGGAAATAAATTCCTTTTCCTTTACAAGTGACTCAGTATTGAAATTTTGAGATGGTAACTTCACATGTAAATGAGGCTGAATGGGGGATTTGTCCCATATCAGATGCTGAAAAAAGCTGGGTGGATGATAATAGTTTGAAGACTGAAAATCACATTTTGGGTATGTTCCGCAGGCATCCAGCAGGATATTTTGACAGATCCTAAAGCAGCTACTCAAACTTCTGACACCAACATTCATATTCTTGCTGCTAATCTTGACAGGCAAAGGGGATGCTGTTCTCAGGCAAGAGATTTTTAAGAAGACAAGCTTAGTGTGCTTGTTTCAGAGAAACTTGATAAATTTGCCAGAGCTAAGTGTTGCCCAAGTATCACCAGAGTGCTGCAGGAGCCTTGTGCTGGTGTTACATGACCCTCAGAGATCCAGCAGACCCAGCTGCAGCTCCCCTGTTCACGTTTCCTCAGGGAGGTGTGACCTGGGTGTTAACTTCACTGAGGTGTTAACTTCACTGAGTTGCCAACTTCACAGTCTGCTAGTCTGTGTTTTTTTTTTTTTTTTCTCTTCTTTTTCTGATGTGGAAATAAAATCAATCAATCTGATATTAAAATCATATACTAGAATATAATTAGCAGTGGCAAAAATAGGTGGTTTAATTAGCAGTGCATATCATATATTTTAAGGGAAGTGTGGGGGACTGTATAGAATTTAAAGATGGATGTATTCCATGTGTAAAGATGAGTTCCAGGGTAAAATCAGTTTTTACTGGTGTTCCTAGGTAGAGACAGATAAAATTCCCCTGGTGGCCTGTCTTCTGGGTGAATTTGTCTACTACATGGCACCACTGCTACTTAAACACTGGTGCAAGAACTGGTACTTACATCCAGGGTTATTCCAAACACACCTTGTCATCTTTAACTTCTTATTAATGCAGAGTTTAATGCAGAACTTAATTTTGCTCTGATTAACTAGCATATGCCAGATTTACAAGCTCTGTGTGGGGTTGTACACATTTGTATCTAAGTAGGAATGAGTGGGCAGAGGGTGAGCGGTTCCTGCCTGGAATAAATGAACCAAGGTCTTCCCAGAGAGCTCCATCTGGCTACTGACATCCACCGTCACATAGTGAGGAAAGGCAGCTCCTGTCTCTAATGGGGCTGACTGCACTGGGAAAGGACAAAAACACTCACTCACATTTCTGACAGGGCTTTTTGTCAGAGCCCTGTGGTGATAAAAAGTCACTGACGTGGTACAGGGTAGTTTCGTGTGAAATCTCAATTGATTAAAGCAGGGGTCGTGCTAGCTGAAGGATCCTGATGTCTCATGATAGACGTTCCCTGAAAGTTGTGAAGAAATGTGTGTATTTTAAGTAGAACAGATGAAATTGCATGAGCTAATGATCTATTTGTGGGTGTATCTTTTGTCAGTAGCTCTGTGGCATAACATGATATATTATTTGCTCATAGCAGAAGCAGCAGTTTGCTCTTTAACATCTGTTGGCTTGTCACTTTCTCTGTTCTATCCTTGTTGCTTCATGTATTTGGTCTTCGTGTGAATGTGCCTGTCCTGACACTTATTGTCGGCTGAAAATTGCATATTGTTTCTGTATCAGTGAGCTTTTACTTAGCCTAAAGGCCTTTCCTTTGACCTTTACTGTGCGGAATTGCTTGAATTGCACCAGTGATTATACAGCGTTTCTTAAATCCCCAAAGGGGATGGTTCCCACCTCTTTGCTGCCATAGAGGAATCACAGATCCCATGCAAAGCAGAGGTTGTGTGCTTTGCTCCCGTTCTTTGCATCTACGTGTAGAGAGGAGTTAAGGAATAGGAAGAATTTCAGGGCAGCTCTTCCTCTCTGGATGTAAAAGTACAGCTGTCTGGACATTTCTGGAGAGCTGTAAGATCTTTCTGAATGCAGAGCTGACAAAAAGTCTTCCCTCACTGGGAGGTGGAGGAAGGGGCTGTCAATTTGTTTAGCTCTTTGCCTTTCTCATGCCATAATCAACTCATAAAATGGCTCCTCTGGCATGAGTTTGAACTCTTGTGCTACGTAGAATTATCTGGGACATTTCCCAGAACCAAAACCATACCAGCCACTGAGGATTTGGTGAGTGCTAATTAATAATTCTGTGTTGAAAAATGAGGCTGAAGGAGGTGATAGCTTTTCTCTCTCCTATTCATTTATAATCTGAGTCCTGTGTTTTCCTTTGAGCCCTGCCAGTCACAGGACCGGTGCCATCCTGACAGTGTCAGGAGCAGCCTTGAGGGAAGAGTGGGACATTTGCATACCCCATATGAGATCTTGCAGCAGATTTTGAAAACTTCAAGGCCTTTAAATGGATGTCTTCAAACCACGTAGGACTGTAAAACACTTCTTATTAATAAGACATATATTGTCATTTGAATTTAGAGGGCCATTGTGAAATAAGGACCTTCAGAAACATGAAGTGACGCAAAGATTTGCAGCAGAAGGTGTCCAGCAGATGCTGTTTCTGGAGGAAGCGTTTTGCTCTAGTGCTCTATTCCGCAGCTGTTACTGCTAACCTGACAAACTGTGCTTTTTAGTTATTGACTTAAAGCTTGCCAAAGTAGCTCTTCCTTTTAAGTGGAAAAGTGTGATGAAAAAATAGCAGTAAATAGTTTTTCAATAAAGCAAGATGAGTTCGATTTTGCTTTGGCTTTTGCTTTTGCTCAGCATTATTTTCTTAACTGGGACAGCTCAAAAAGAATGTTTGCAATATATGTGTGTGTTAAACAGCAGAGGAACATCCCTGAAAATCTTTTCAGAGGTTTGGCTGGGTAGTCCTGGGAGTGCATTTAGTATCCATGTTGTCACATAAAGGGATGATGACTGTGCATTGCATACAGTTCCCATCTGCTGGGAGGAGGGCAACGGGACCGGGTTATTTGTTTGTTTTTGGTGAGATATGCCCCTGTGACAGACTCTCTTCTCGTGCCAACACTGGCACACAAGGAAGCTCTGCTCGGGATCTGGTCTTGTGCATTTTCTCTGGCTTGATGGTCTCTGTGAAGGTGTGTAAATAGGATTATGTCGATCATCCTTATATTGTTTATAGGCTGCTTTAGGGTGCAGCAGGAGAGGGACTCTGATGTGCAGCCACTGTGCAAGTTGTCTGTCTGTCTTTGCATAGCTGTGTTTATGTGGCTGTTACACAGAAACATGCCAAATTCTTCATTATCCCCCTCCTTGGCTGCAATCTTCAAAAGACAGAGGCATGGATGTGGTGGAGAAAGCACATGTGCCCTGCAGTCAGATGTAGGGTGGATGAGGTGAGCACCCTGTTTGCTAATTCAGTCTGACTTCAAACAAGCTCTTCCATACTCCCAGCTATTTTCTGCTTTCCTTCCTGTATCCTGTAGAGATTAAACCATAGGGAATATTCCAGACTCGATGTGAAGCTGGAGAAAATAGGAGAGAAAAGCACAAGTTCAAGAGGAATACAATGGTATAGGTACCATCGCATGTCTGTGCTTGAAGCTGAGTTTTGCACCTACAATGGTGAATCAAGGGTTTGATTCACTATTGAAAATGCATTTTTTATGAAAATCTCCCTCTTTTGGCCATAAATAAGGATTTTGATGGTTTGGGGCAGGATCTGCCCCAGATGTTGTTCTATTGCCCTTTTTTTCAAGTGAGAGTAGTTTTCTGTATTTCTCTAGGATCAAGGGCATATCATTATCAGTGTAACTAGGAATGACATAAAATTTTCATAAATCTCTGGATATTTTGTGGTGTTTTCATACAGTACAGTAAAAGTATTTGCATGCAGTTTCTGACAGTTCTCTAATGGAGTGTCTGCTGCATTTTTTGAGTGATACCCTCAGCTTGAATTTTCTATTTAAAAAAAAAAGTTTGGTTTACAAATGCATACTGCTGTGTTTATTGCTTCAAAATCTTTCTTAATGCAGTTTTGCCTTCCCTACTTTTATAGATACAACTCTCAAAAGAAATTGGCATTTCCCCAAATCCAGCCGTTTAAAAATATGGTTATATCCTCCTCAGAGCAGTAAAATGGAGTTACTCCAGTTAAAGTATGACAGAGGGCCATGATTTTTCTTTTAGCAGCCCCAAGCCCATTGTTATGTTTTTGGAGGATGAGGTGGGCAGGCCATGTTCCTGCTGGTCCATGTCACAGGGGCTGTCTGGCAGAGGGATGTGCTTCAGGATCTGGCAGATCTGCCTGCTCACAGCTCCTGGACTGAGTGGTTTGGGAAGGCAGGTGACTGTAGTCCTGACTACACGTTTCCTTTCTTGATGGCTGGAACGGGCACATTTTCCACCTCTGAAATGCATCGTAGTCCTTGGCACGTTTGCTGTTTGACTGAAGTGCTGCCCTGGCTGGAATCCTCCCCATCCCAGATGGCCATGGGGTGCTTAGAGCTCTGAGTGACACTGTGTAAGCTCACAAAAACCAGCACAGACTGCTGGCAATGCCATTATATGCTATAAATTGATGAGTGAACTATTTTTGCAATAGAACTGCTTCATGCAGAGGTAAATAGATAGAAACAATAGGTTTGTTTCCCTGGGTCTGAAATAGTTTTTCTCACAAAGGTTTCATCCATTTTGTTCTGGTTAAATTTCATACTAGCACTGTACATGTATCCTACAGAAATCACATATACAATTGCCATTGATTTAAGTGAGAATTCCTAATTCCCTTGAGATACTTTGAATTTCCTAATTTAAGTGTGTAGGGATTTGGCATTTTATGCCTCCTACATTAAAGTTCAGCAAAACATCTTGACTTACAAACAGGATGGAAAGGAAACTTCAAAGGTCATGTGCTTATATGCTTCCCTAAATAGGAATGGATATAATTTGAGAATTTTTATGATTCATTTTCTAGTCTTTAAAGACAGAAGGTAGGTGATAATTTTTTTTTACATATTTTTTAGGACCTGAATCTCTTATTGTACTGTTAATTCCCACCATTTTCCTTGCAAAAGAAACATTTTAACAGTCTCATGATTATGTTGTCATTTGTTTAGCTTAAGCAACTCAAGAATTATTAAAATGCATTAGGTTATAAATTATGTGGATTGCTAGCTCATTTATATTATCTGTCATCAGATCAAACATGTAATTAGATTTATGGATATAAAGTAGTTAAACACAATCTGAGGAAGAAAATACTAGACTTTTAAAAATATTTGAATTGTACCTCCTTTCTGGTGATCTGGAAATAGAAAGAAATATAGGTTAGTTTGGAGGGAATAATTTATAGTAGTAAATAAGCAGGAAATTTTAGTGTAAAGTGGGTTATGCTTTCCTAAATTTGCCCAACAATTGACAGTCGCTGAAGCAGAATAAAACATATTATTTCTAGTAGGAACTATTACTGATAGAGCTTCTTCCTAAAGACACGGTTTGGCCTGGCTCAGGTGTGATGGAAGCCTGGAAAATAGGTTTTCACAATGAATTTTCAAACTTTAAGAATGAAAGAGTCTTCTCTTTTGGGAAGATACAGAAATGGCATTATGATACTTTGGTTATCAATCAGATGTGTATGGGGAATAGGGTTTTATTTATGAGGGGCAAGTTTGTTGGGAAGTTTTTTCTTATTACTTCTAATTCATCTCATTACAAATGGAGCATCTCTTTGCTGTTCTGGCTCAAATGGAAATGCTGCATGTCATATTTCAGTACACTGACATCCAGTTTTTATAAAACAGTTATCCATTCAAATAATATTACCTTATTTGCCTTTGCCACAGCGCGTTTTCTCACTTCATGCAATTACTAAGAAGTTCTAAAGTAATTTTGATTAAAGAAACCCCAAAGCAGCTGTCCCGGCAATGTAATTTCCCCATACCTGTATCCCAGCACATTTAATATTAGATCCCATTTGTCAACCACCAGCCAGCAGCTGTCAGCAGCCTGTGGATCTTGGAATTTCAGGTGGGGAAATGGGAGAACAACTCCCTGAGCCTGAAGTACTCCGTGTGGCCGAGGTACAGCTCCTTCGCAGACAGCGATCCCGACGACAACCACCTGAGCATTGTCACCCTGGAGGAGGCTCCCTTTGTCATCGTGGAGGACGTGGACCCTTTGATGGAGAGCTGCCAAAAAAACACTGTGCCCTGCCGTAAATTTGTCAGACTTAAGTGAGTCAATACACAACATTCCTTTATTTTTTTTTTCTGAGTGAAAAATACATTCCTCTATTTTCTCATTAATTATTTTCTTTCCTTCTTTCACTGTTTAATTGTTTTCTAATACTTTGCTGTTCTCTTTCTCTTGCTTCCTGTCAGCTGTTTCTTTCAATATTTCATGTACTCTTTCTTTCTGCCTTTCCCACGTGGTGTGCTGTTGTTTGCACATCTTCATTTTTAAAAAGTAGAAAGGTTCTGGTTATACACATGTAAGTCACATTGAACTAATGACAAGATAGTAAGTTTATAGTAAATTCAAAGTCAGCGAGAATTAGCCCTGTTCAGTCATATGAAGGAAGACTGTCTTCTAAAATGGGACTGTTTCAGTGAGCCCTCCTTGAATTGTTTCCAGTTACGTTGAGATACACCTGTTTTCATTAGTCTTGAACAATCTGAGAATGTCTCCTAATAAAAATGTTTGTTTATGCTGAAATGTGGTAGAGAACAAACTACTCCAGCATAAAATACCACTGTGAGTTACCACTGAGAGGAAAGTTCCCTGTTTTTTTGCTTCATAACTTTGGAGTAGTCATTAGAAATTGCTGGCAAAGGTTTCATTGGGCATTTATCAGTGGTGTTTCACCTGTTCTCTGCTTTGGTCTGTGTATTTATGAACTGAATATGGTAACAACAGGCTTTTACTGAGCAGGTGTTAGGGAATATGATGCATGTTTCTGAAGATTTCCAGGGACTGCTGAATGATTGTGCACATGCTTTGTGAAGTCCAGAGAATCTTTTTTTTTTATATAACTGTACATAGTGAAGTTCTAAACTGGTTTTATTTGAATTTTGAGTTCTTTCAAAGGCTGTAAAATACTGCCTTGGATTCTGAAAGTGCCTATACTAAAATATTCTAGAGGTCACAAAATGAACATTTCAGAGAAAGGTAAAGGGAAAGGCTGCGTCATTGCACTCAAAGGTGGCCTGAAATTCACCTTGTCAAAGTGCAGGAAAAAATGCACTTTGAGAAGAGGCAGCCATTTTCAGTACAGTGAACTGCTGTGCCTTTTTATAGCCTACATGTTCTTTAATTACTAAATGACATGTAGTCTGATGTCTTGAGAGTAAAAGTAATAAATGATTAATCTAATCCTAAGAGAGAGATTAGTAAGAGGAGACTATGCCTTGATGGAGAAGTGCAGTGTGTTAGGCTGGATACTGCAGCAGAAATCATGTCATACAAGGTAACATTACCTTCTCTCTATGTCTCATCAAGCAACAACACGAGTAGTAAAAGCTGCAAACACCATGTATTTATACAAACATCCTGTGGATTATTTCTCTGTTGATTCAGAAAAACACGACCACTCACAAGTATGACAAAATGTTGTTTCATTGTATGCTGAATCTTGCTCTTGTGGTGCTTCTGTTTTCCCACTGGGAATGTTTACGTGTCTCTTCTCTGTTGACAGCAACAAAACTAATGAGGGAACTAATGTAAAGAAGTGCTGCAAAGGATTCTGTATTGATATCTTGAAGAAGCTGTCTAAAACTGTCAAGTTCACATATGACCTGTACTTGGTGACGAACGGGAAACACGGCAAAAAAGTCAACAACGTGTGGAACGGAATGATTGGTGAAGTAAGTTCTGTTAGGTAAAAGAGCTCTGAAGTAAGAACTTAGCAGTGCTTGGTTTTAGCTCTTCCGGAGAGCCGAGGTGTTCTCTGCTGAGTGATGGTGGTGGTGTCTCCTCTCTGTGCACCAGGTGGTGTATCATCGGGCCGTGATGGCCGTGGGCTCTCTCACAATCAATGAGGAGCGCTCCGAAGTGGTTGACTTTTCGGTGCCGTTTGTGGAGACCGGGATCAGTGTCATGGTGTCACGGAGCAACGGCACGGTTTCACCATCCGCTTTTCTAGGTAAGATTCTCCAGCCCATCCAGATCATTGAATTGCATATGTATGGAGTTTGGTTGGCTTAAGTGTTTAAGGTACATAGTGCATTGACTTCTGTGAAGTTTTGAATTTTACAGTAGGAATTGTTTATTGGTTTTTCTTGCACAAGAATTATCATTTCACCACAGAGCTTATTTCTCATATCTGTTCCATAAAAGCACATTACAGAGATCATGCAAGTAAATATAACACAGTGAGTAATCAAATAACTTCCCAGATGTGGTGATACCTAAGCAGATTTTGTTGATGTTTGATATGAATGGAAGACTTCTAAGTGAAATTGCAAGAGACTGTACTTGTAATGAAAATACTCAAATAGTATCTTTTCATTTCTCTAAGTTATTGAGTCGTAAAGTTCATTTTTTAAATTGCACTTGCAGCATGTTGAAATTATCCTTTGATATACAAGTACTGGGATGTTTTCCAAATGTGCTGCAAGTGCGGTTGATTTTTTTTAACTTATCTCTTAAAGACCTGTTTATAGCCACCATCAAAAGAGAGGCTGCTTTTGCATTTTTCACAGCCACATAGTTATTAGTTATTTTTAAAATGCATTTAATATTGTTGGTTTAGTTGGGCATACGCATATTCAAAAAGCAAAAATAACTCCCTCTTATAAAGCTCTATAGAATAGCGTTTGAAGAAATCTGATTTGCTCTCAGAGGTATGTTCTGGTTTTTTATATGTACACGAAGCTGCCAGTTTGCTGGAATTGCGTAGTAGTAAAATGTTTTGCCTTGCAAAATACTATCAGGCAGATACTGAATTTATTCACAGGCTGATTTTGTTTCAATTAAGTGAATGTCTAAGAATACAGCCATCTTACATAACTCCTTAAAGGATTTTTAAAAATCTGTCAAAGACAATATTATTTTTTTAAAATAGCACTTGATTACAGTTGGTGAAATATCTGGGTTAGGGAATTGTTTCTGTGAGTGTAGAGAAGTACAGGATTTTGTGTGACCTCAGATCTCAATTTCTATATTTTTTTTAGAGGGAGGGAGTTCATAGGTGAGATCAGTTTTCTTTTCTGGAGGCATTGGTGGAATAGAAAATCTATGCCCCTTTTTATTTAATATATTCTTTAAGTATTGATTTTGGTGGTAGGAGGTAAAACTCAAAGACATCTTTTTCCCTGATCAATACTCTCCATTGTCAGTCATTTGAAATGTACACTGGCAAGTCATATATTAGTATTTTTCTGCCATATCATAGCTTTACTGAAAATTCTTTTAAAACCTGCTGCTTGCCTGAGGGAAGCTCTCTTTCTGTCCTTTGCAAATCAAAGAACAGTGCTGAATATGTAACTGGATCCCTGATATGACAGAAAAGTCCACTTTGTTATTCAATTGATTTTGTACTTGTTAGTCTTTCTATTCTAAATAGCTTTTTGTTTTCTTATTGCTTCTTTTAATCCTCCACCTCATTACCAGATTCCTTAAATTATTAAAGAGCATTCTGCTGAAACTGTTGTTTGTAGCTCGCTTTTGCACATTGGCTGGTTTTGCCCTTTGCCTTCTTTAGATTTGACAGATTACCATTGCTGTTTCTACACTGTTGCTTTTGATAAGGGTTTTATCAGCCTTGCTTTCTTCTATGAGAGTGCTGTCAAAATTTATGGTAATTCTAAGTGAGTTTCAATTTAATCCAGTTAATATCTGAATTAATAATGTATTTGTCAGACTGTATTTGGCTACGTAATGTCCTTTCCTGGTCTGCATCTAAGCAGAACTTTCTCTGCCTTTTACAAATTCTATTATTTTCCTAATTTACTATTCTCTCCCAAACAAGTAATTACAGTAATTGAAAGAATTTCATACCCTGTCTTAAAATAATTAATTAAGAAAATACTGTTCCTTCACTTTACCTTAGAAGGAGGAGACCAGTTTGGTTTAGAATTTTCCTGCCTTGCCTTTTTAGTTGCCATCCAAAATCACCACTGGGGCTATTTGGTATTTGATCTTGTCTTAGTTCCAGATTTCTGAAGAAACTGAAGCACGGACAAAAGGTCTCAGAAGTTTTCTCTGCTGGGGCACAAATTATTGCCCTTCATGCTAGTTCTGGGTGAGTCAGTCCTGCTGAGTGAGACAGGGCTCAGACTGAGCTCTTGGGCTTCCACACCTCAGCTCTCAGGCATAGTCCCTTCCTGCAACGGGGGAAGACATTTCACTGGTTCTAATCTTATTTTCAATTCAAAGAATGAAGCAGTCAGGAGAGAGGAACTGCTTTGGCTTCAAAAACAGGCAAAGCATTGGAACACATGAATTTCTTATAATTTCAAGTGTCCTGATTCTATCCTAATTAGAAATAGTATACTAAGATTTGTTTCCTCACACTTCAGAGCACACTTGCAGTTGCATTGTTTACCCAAATTATGATATAAAATGCCTCTAAATTTGTTCACCTGGTAGGGAGATATTATCTTTCTTAGATATGTCATTATGCCATGGCAGATACCACAGGACTCCTGAAATGACAGAATTTGTGATCAGGAAAGATGAAATTTGAGGACCTTGTGTTATCACATCTATTACCATATCCAGTCCTTTCAAAAGGTTGGTGCTTAGTCTGGTATTTGAAACTGCTTTTAGTGTTATGCTCCAGCCTACTTCTTTTACTTAATTATGGTTTTTCTGTCTTTCAAACTGACATTCAGTTTTCCATGAAACCCTTTTGATTTCAATGATTTGCTCCCAGATGAGAACAGACCTTCAAAAGTATGTGTTTGCAATTGATAAGAACATCATCTTCATTGCAGGTGGATGAAAGTGAACACAGAGAGGAAAAAAAAATCTGAAACAAAAACATTTAGTTTGAATGCAAGTGTTTATCTTCCTCTAACACTTTTTTGCAGGGTAGAAAAGGAGAGAGAAGCCCACTTCACTGAATTACCAAGTGTATTAAACATATGCTTAATTGCTTTTACTTTGCAGAAAAACAGCCATAGTGGTTGGACTGTTGCGTTGATAAATGTGTATAACATGGGATGAATAGAAATGGACAACCTGATTGTGGACTGAATAAGCAGCAAATCAACCCAATTATGTGGCACTCAGTGTCAAAGAAAAGTGTGCAGCCTTTGGTTTTGAATTGCAACTTACATTTGAGATTTTGACTTTATGGATTTTGTGTATGTATACTAACAGCAGTTCATTATATATTGCTGCTTAGTGATTTGCTAGCATTTTGGTTGGGAAAAGCTAATTTAAAGGAAGCTGCTGGGCTTGCCTAAGTGAAGACATTAGAATTCTTGTGCTGCCACTGGTTTAATGAACTGTTTCTGTTTCTCTTGTCTGTTTTGCTGCAGAGCCTTTTAGTGCTTCTGTCTGGGTGATGATGTTTGTGATGCTTCTCATAGTGTCTGCCATGGCTGTCTTTATATTTGAGTACTTTAGTCCTGTGGGATATAACAGGAACTTAGCACAAGGGAGAGGTAAGATTTGCATTTTACACAACCCTATGGCTATGAAAAATCATCTATTTCCCATCCCTTGCCCTCCATCTTTTCAAATATATGTAACATAGGAACAAAACAGTGAAAGTAGCTATGAAACCATGTATGTTCTTCATTTGCAGTATGATTTCTTGAGGGCATATATGCTCATGCTTGTATTCCAGTTCATTGGGAGGTGAGTGATAGCACAGAGTTGTATTCAGGTGTTTGGCTGTATCAGCTGTGATAAATGTCAGCTTAAAAAAGCATTGGAATAGGTTCTTTTCCTGCCTATTATGATGAATTCATGGTCAGTTCAGAGAACATTATCTGAACACCTGTGGTGTGGTGGATAATATGGAAAAACAGTGGTTACCCTGTACATAGTTTTATATAGTCCCTGTAAAAAGTCAGATGAACCCAGGCCTGAAATGAGGCTGATGGCAGGAAGGCATTGATCCTTTCTGTGTAACATCCATGGTTATAGAAACTTCATTTTCAAAATATACCAGCACAAGAGATTTCATGCAGAGCTTGCCTTTCTCAGTGAAGGCTGCAGTTGTGTATTATCTATAACTTTGACTTGAGAATGTCTTGCAATGCCTCATCCTTCCATTTCCTAAGTGACACTTGAGAGTGCAGACTTTGTTTTAATTTCTAATTTATTCTTCCCTTATTTTATAACAAGAGATCTTCCAGCTTGGTGAACATAGTTCTAGGGACTATTAAAAGCTAATGGTTTCTTCTAGATTATGGCTGGCTTGTTCCCTGAAAAAGGGGATCATTGTAGTGTTCAGATGATGTTATTTTAATAAGATGGTAGATGTGTAGCCTCTCTCCAAAATAAACGTTGCTAAAGAAGGGTAACTCAAGGGTGAATATAGACAGTGAGTATTCAGGGGCTTGGCTATTCTTTTCTGTGCCAACTCATGTGCCAGAACTGATTATTTAGTGTACTTAGATTGACAAAGACATATTTTGGCAATGAACCCTCCTAACTTAGCTCCAGAAATTTGCCACAAATCCAACTGCCATTAATTTTAAACAAGGGAAGCTTAAAATAAAGGGGAATCTTTATGTAGATGTCTCCCTTCCCTAGGCGTTTTTGGCAGGATGAAGCTCAATGTTAATAAAATCTCCAGTGACATAAACAGAACTTTAGACTGTTTCCTTGGCATATACTTTCCCTAAGACTGTTGATCAGAAAAATCCATATTATCCTTGTATCAACTCAGTCCTAAATGTGTCTAGGAGGTAGTTTCATAACCCAAAAGTCAGCTCCATTGTGTTTATTTTACTGCACTCAATCTTTCTACTGCTCCTGCAGGATAGAAGGAGGATAATCTAAGATGTAGTGCTTGATTGCATTGGGATATATTTGCACTGTACTAGAGAGCATTTCTACTGAAATGAGAACATGCACTGAGTATACCCACTTATGGTGGTATGATTTGAATAATAATTGAATTATTATTAAAATAAATTATAGGTAAATTAATAGCTAGGTCTGAGTTTTTAATGAACATACCCTTGGACAAAGGGACAGGGCAGAGAAGGAGGAAATGTTACAGATGTCTGCATAAGAGCTTATTGACTGAATTGCAATTAAATTGAAAACAAAATAAACATAAGTAGGTCAATTGAGTCACAGTCAGGGGAGGCCTGTTTCTCTCCACTGAGGGCACAGGGAGTCTGGATGATGAGCAGTATGTGATTACTGTACTTACCTAGAGCTGGGTAAGAATAAACTGCCCTTTATTCTCATAGGGCTCTACAAATCAGGCCTTTTGAGTGGATAATGGCATTGCTAATCCAGTTCTTCCCTGTGTGAGCTGAGAGCGAGTGCTGACCACTTGCTTTGGGGTGAATTAAAACATGACTGAAAACAGGAATAGCAAAAATTACAGAATGGACTTAGCTGGGACAGGATTTTACCTGCATTGCCAACACATTTGGGGCCACAGAACTGACTCTGAACATGCGAGGCAGCCAGAGCTGGGTTTGCTCTGAACTGCAGCACAAACCAGGTAGCTCCTTTGTGCTGTCTTTCTGATTTATGCTCTGAGTACAAAGGTGCTTAAAAGTAGGTGACATATTCACACACTTTGATCTTAAATATGCTTACATAATGTTCAAAAAGCATAATGTTGGAAGACTGGAGATGATAAAAATAATTTGGACAAAAAAAGTACTAGAATTGAATCATTCAGACTTAAACCTCCAGTTTTCCATTTCACATGCCTGCTGGCACAGAAGACTGACAGGGCCATTACTGTGGCACACATCTTACTGCAAGAGATGTGCTAGTTTACTTCTCCTCCCAACCTTTGCTTTCCATTTTCACTTAAAAACTTTGGAACTACATGTCATGTAGAAAAATGTTGAATTATTTTTTAAAAATGTGGACATTAATGTCATTACAATAGAGAGCACCCATGATGAACCCTGTGATTCCACTGGGAGTACAGGGAATATGTGCTGAAATATTTGCTAACCATGTCTCTGAGTACAGTGTTGTTTATTTTAACTGTTCTTTGCAATTACAGATCCCCATGGCCCATCCTTTACCATTGGAAAGGCAGTGTGGTTACTGTGGGGTTTGGTCTTCAACAACTCCGTGCCTGTGCAAAACCCCAAAGGGACAACAAGTAAAATCATGGTGTCGGTTTGGGCATTCTTTGCTGTCATTTTCCTGGCCAGTTACACTGCCAACCTAGCTGCCTTTATGATTCAAGAGGAATTTGTTGACCAAGTGACTGGACTGAGTGATAAAAAGGTAGGTCTTAAGCTCAAAGAAGATCAGTGTCCATTCTTCATAATCTTTCTACAAATTTGTACTTTGTGATAAAAAGCTCTGAGCAAGATGATAAACTAAAATGGGATGATTTCATTCTGTGTGCAGCCCTTTGCTAACAAACGTATGACCCAAAGCATGAAAATACCAGGCTGTTCCCAAAGTCTTTAAGTTGCCTATTCAAAAGTAACTGCACTAATTGAAAAGTGCCTTTATTTTGTGAGGGAGATCAATCATTGTCTGATTAAAAGGAATGCCTTACCAATATAAAAAGGCTTGAAAAATTGTGTGGAATAGAAATAATATATTAATGGACAAAATATTAATAAATCCAGAAACTATCCAATAATTCTCAGAAGGCACTTAATGCTCCTGGAAAAATGTCTTTTTGCTTTCTGTGTAGTGTGCAAGGAAGTGATAGAAATACTTCAGATTTAAAGTGGCACCAGCATAAATAAACAAAGAAATGATAAAAAATGATACATATGTCTGTGGATGTTTGGATGTTTCTGTGTATAAAATGCAAGAATAAATAGAAAAACAGATAAGAAAATTTGGCGGTTTGTGTTATCACATTGAAGTGAGATGTAACTTGCACAGGATAAGGCGCAGAATGTTGATGTGTTTGTGTTTCCTAATTCAAGAACTTCTGTGAGAACTTTGAGCACCAGCCTCATAGTTCACTTAAACTCTCCTTGAATTTCACACAGACTGATAAATAATGAATCTTTTTCATATTATTTTAGCTCGACTCAACTTTCTTTTAATGAAAGAACCTTTCCCAGATCTTAATCTTTGGGAATTTAATCAATAGACTTACAAATCAGCAACCTAGCAATTACTTCTTTATTTCATTTCTGTGAGTGTTCTTTACTAGTGATATTGCACAGAGGGATTGAAAGTCCATTTGCAAAATTATTGTTGTGATGGATATGCACAAGATACATGAAGGGTGTGCTGTTGTCAAGTGAGTGCCCAGTTGTTTTTAAATGAAGCTAAATATTGATATTAAGAAGGAGTGTTTAAATACACTGTAGCCCAGGGGATGACTTCATAAGGGATTCTTCTCAAAGGAAAGAAAATGAAGGAAATTGTTATTCAAAAAAAGGCAACAGCTTGGATAGCCTGGTGTCTGTTTTTTTTTTGTTTTAACTGCTTTTTATGACCAGCCTTTGACTGATTGCCTGGAATATCAAAGCATGAATTGCAAGCATGCCTAGAGGAAAGACAGATAAAAAGCAATAAAAAATTATAACAGTTTTGTTTTCATTAAGTTGTGTTATCATAAAGCATTTGAAAGAGTATGAAAGTTGTTAAATACACCTCTATTTTAAGATAATTTTCTTAGAAGAGAAAGATAAAAGGTATTCTCTCTTGAGGATACAGAAAATAAGGATTTCTCCTGTTTGTGAGAATGGACACAGAGCATTTTCCTGGGCAGTTTTGCTGGGTTTTGGCAGGATCTGGCCTGCACCTGGCCCAGCAGTGGGATTTGGGTCTGACAGCGCACCCTCAGCTCCCCCTCCCTGGCTCTTTGCCACTCCCCTCTGGGCTGCGAAAGGTCAGGCTTTATTCTGGAGCTTGTGGCTAAGAACTTCCTGAGCTTTGTCATTTTTCTGTTCTGTCTGCTAAGGAGGATTTTATTTCTGGAAAAAAAAAAAAAGGCAAAATAAAAATAGAAAAATACTTGAATCAGAAAATACCATCTGGTTTGGTGTGGTCTGCTGATCATTTATTTGATCTGCTGCCTTTGTTTTTGTTTTTTTTTAGCTCTTCAAACTTTGCCTGAAGCCCATAGAGATAAGTCAGGGGAGCCTTGCCTTTTCTGATTAAATTAAAGTCAGAAGTCCAGAGAAGCAGTGATCTATTTCTGAACATTCTTCTTGTCATACACAGGTTTTGTCTCCTTCAGAATCCCGAGGTTTCTCAGATTTTAAAAATTCAGATAATTAAGGGTAATTAATGAGAATATAATCTGAATGTTGTTACATTATTTTTCTCTCCTCTTTGCCTTTTTGCTGCAATGCTCTTAGTAGGAGAACAGTTCCGGAATTTAGGATTTCGCTGTTGTTCAGAAGAGAACTCTGTCAGCAAGCAAAGCAGTCACAGGGCAAGAAGAGCCAGAATATGGGTGGAATCAATTTTGAATAAGTAATATCTAAAATTTCACAATTATTAAAAAGAAAAAAAATTGAAAAAAACACCTTCTGGGCTGGTAAATCAGTTTGCTATTCTTCCCATCTCCCCCTTTCCCCCCTGCCACACCTGAAGGCTCTTCTCTCAATGCAGTGAAGTATTCCCAGTTAGAGGTGCTGGGGTTTCTCACTCAGCTTCCCATGGGATGGATGGATGGATGGATGAATAGATAGATAGATAGATAGATATCTGAAGGAAACCCCCCTTTCTCTGAGCAGTGATCCCTGACCCTCAGCATTCAAGACCATCCCCTTCAGGAGATGTGTTACCCACTGGCAGGTGGTTCACCACATTTGCTGAACACCTGATAACGTGCTCTTTACCCCTCATAGTTTTCCTCAGCCTTCAAATGTTGATAATGAATTTCTGAGTGCCGTGTCATCTGAGTGTTACCCAGAAATAAATGGCACAGCATGTACTGGAGTTATGAGGGGTGGGTGTTCATGAACTCAAATGATTCAGAAAATGAGGAGAAAATTATATTTTGACATTCTGGTGTATGTAAAAGATGTTTAATAGCTTTGTCTTCCTGAAAAGGTACAGAAAATGAACCCAAAGTATCCAGCAATTGTTACATCCAGCATTTGGTACTTTTGAGGCCATTTATGCCTATTTCATGTAATGAAAGAGAGTTTACTAGGGCAGAGTAGGTAGCAGTGGACAGAATTGTCTTGCAAAGTGTTTATCTGCTGGAATTCCTCCACACTTTCAGAACTGCCTCACCTATGCTTGGTCCAGGAGGTTTTCAGCAACCTGATTAGGATGCCTTAATGATGCCATTTGCAGGTTCCTCATTTTTGCAAGATTCACAGTATTCTTGTTACTTTGACCTTATATTTTTGTGCACTAAGATGGTACAAGGTCTGCAGTGACCTTGAGATATATCTGTGACCACAGAGCAGGCTGAGGTCAAGGGGCAGTGGTTGGGGTGCCCTCCTGCCCCAACCCTTCTCACCACTGTCCAATATTAGACATTTACAGTGCTTTTTGAGGGGGGGGGCAGACACACGCACTGACTGCATTTCAGTCCATAATCATAGTCTGGGGATGACTAAGAGCTATATTTTTCTAAGGTCAGATACCAGAATGTCAGTTTTCCATTTGGTGAAAGAAGAAAGGAGAGGGTTCAAATCTGGGTGTTTTTCTGTCTCTCCAAACAAGTTCCTGCTAGCGGGGAGAGATTATTTACTATTTTCTACTACTTTAAAAAAGTTTTCCACAGTTTCTTAAAAAAACTCCAGAACAATAACAAACAGCTGCTCTGAACAGCAGCCTTTTCAGGCAAGCAACTAAATCTTTAGATTAAGTCAGTATTTAATGTTTGTGAAAGATCACTTTGCTGGCTTAATGAAATTGTTAGTTTTACTGAGGCATATAGAAAAAATACAAGCAAAGGATTGGAGTTCTCTTGCCTTGTACTATAGTTCTGTTGGGTGGCAGAGCGTGGGAAGACAAGAATTAAGTGTTTAGTCTTTGGAATAACAATAGATCTCTCCACAACCATGATTGAAGAAGGGGGCTTGTGCATTCAATTTAAGAATTGTGTTCATGATTTAAAAAATTATCATTCCCTAAAATATCTAGGAAGAAAATTACTTCCCTCCAAACATCATGTATTTTGTTTCCCATCGTGGGACTTCAGGGAAGATGAATGCTTGTAGAGCCTTGATCCTTTTTTCTTTCTTGTCTCATGCCTGCCACATAGATCTTTGCTGCACTCCCTGAACCCGTGCGCATCTCCAGGACATGGCAGTTCGTAGAACAGAAGCTTAATATTATTGATGAGAACTTGGTGCACTTTAGATATGAGAGCAGTGTTAGTAAAAAGATTTAAGCCCTTTTCTTTCTTTACAAGTAGTCTGTGAGCAGGCAGTAGTAGCAGACAATTGTTTCAAAAAAATTTTCTCCTTGTGACTGTTAAAATTTGTTGGTTGGTGCCAAGAAATTCCAGCCTGTAGACGGTGTTAGGAACTATTCATCTGCTTTCCATCTCTCTGACTTTTGAATGAACCAGGGCTTTTTATTCATCTCTGCTCTGCAGAAATGTTTGTGTTCCATGAATGTTCAGTTTGGACAGATGTCTTAATTCATTCAACTATTCCATGAAAGGAGACTCCTCCCAACATCTTAGATTCACATGAATGTTCTTGAAAAGTGAGACTATTCAGAAGCGAACTCCATTTCTAGATTACCAGACTACTCCACCACAATCTCCCTGTTCCCCCAATTCCCCTGCTGTACCCCAGGGTTGGGAACTGAGCTTGCAGAATGCTCAGCACAGCTGAATTTCCAAAAAATGTCGTAATTAGATCAGCAGCAATTTTTACAGGTCCTGAAATCAAAATGTTTCTTTAATTCTTTCTTTTCCATTTCTATTGACTGGGAAATTTGATAAAGATGTTAGGAGATATTGGAAGCCATCTCAATACTTTAAGCCATCTCAACTTGCAATAAAGTTGATTGCAAGCTGCATTTATATCAGCAGAATCTCTTGATGTGTATTTAAAAGCAGGTTTTATTTCAGTGCTGCATAATAAACTCAAGAAAGGAGATAGCAAATATAGACTAAGAACCATGACTAGTGTACAGTGTAATTTTAGTGCATAGGTCAATTACTATGTGTAAAAGTAGTAGCAAAGTAATAATTTAAACAGTAAAGCTCTGAAAAGGGAAAATGAGAAAAGTAAGACATCTGCTAGCTAAACAAATAGAGAAAAATAGAGTTCATTCCTTTATGCTTTGTCAAAATATGCTTAATTAAAATGAAGCATTTAATTGTAGTTCTGTAACGAGAAAATAGTGTTGCAGCAATAATTTCACAGTCAAGGTTTGATGGAATTGAAAATCCTCCCAGTTTTTGTATAAGCCTATTTGTATTCTCTTTGCAAATTGGTACTGGATCTTGGGAATTCTTGATGCCCTGAGACTAAATGTTAAAAAGAGAAATATTTCATATGCAGCCCCAGAGGAATCAGCAGCTGTATAAATATTATCTGTCTCTTGCAGCACAGGATACATAGATTGCTCTTCTAACTTCAACAGTAAAACCAGAATGCATTTTACCATGCAATTTATGGGTGACTGCCTTTATCAATTGCTCAACTCAATTTCCTCATTAGCCAATAGTTCCTCTAATTTCAGTGACCTTTTTCATTTGTTTCTTAAAGAGACATTTTAATCTAATCCTCAGGTGTCACTTGGTTTTTAAAGATGCTGAAAAGGTGCATATAAAATGTTCAGGTCTGTGAGCAAAAATTTATGTGAGATTATCTGAATGATTGCCAAGCCTGAAACCTGAATGTGCCCTGGGCTATTGCCATTCCCTTGCGGATATCCCCTGGCTTGTTTGTCTGTGCTGATGCAATAGCGAGAGAGAGGGGGACATTGCAGGAGAAACCTGTGTGCCCTCAAGCAAATGGTTTGTAGTTTGAAATTGTAGGAACGAATAGGAACTAGGTGTGAGAGCTCCAGAAGCCCTTTTCATGTCAAGTTATGTAGTTGCTGAGCCCTTGGGGAAGCTGTGAGAACTTTTATTCCCCTTGAATCGTGGTGGTGGAAGGAAAGGCAGCCCTCACCCTGTTCCTCCCTGGCAGAGCTTCCTGCGATCCCTAGCACCCTTCTGGGATTGATGTGTTGTGTTCCCTGTTTGGTACTGGTAAAGATCCTTTTCCTTTCTCCCTGTGGGGACCCACAATGTCCCAGCTGAGAGGCAAGTGTGAACCAACTGCCAGCAAAACACTGTTTTCTTTTGGTTGCTGTTGGCCAGTGTGTCTGCTGGCACTTGGGGTTCTCTGGGGAGAATGTTGGCAGATGAGGATCTTTCAGCATCTCTCTGCTCCACTTTCTGCTGTCTTGCCATATTACAATGCATGGGAGAAAGTCACATTTGAGTGGCAAAATTGAGCTGTTTTTACTTTGGATGTAGAGGTTTCTCTAAGTTCTGTCAGTGTGAAGACAGTTTCTGGTATAATAGACCTGAATTAACCCACAGCATTTGCCTAGAAGAAATTTGAGGCAGCTTATACAACTTCTGTCTTTTTCAGCCTGAAATTGCACTTCTTTACATTTTGAATGCCTGAAACACTTTACTTTCCCTTTTTCTTTCCAGTTTCAAAGGCCACATGATTATTCACCTCCTTTTCGGTTTGGAACGGTCCCAAATGGAAGCACTGAGAGGAATATCAGGAACAACTACCCTGATATGCACCTTTACATGACGAAGTTTAATCAGAAAGGAGTTGAAGATGCCTTGGTCAGCTTGAAAACTGGGTGAGCTTTTTCCCGTGGATTTTAAAGAATACTGTAGACTTTGCAGAACCTGAGAAGTATTGATCTGTACTTTGATACTAAACAGACTGATGTCAATGTCAGGTTGCTGTGTAGTACATGGTTCTTTTTTTATTTATTTTTATTTCAACTGCACTGTCCAGATAACAGAAAAGAAAATGATTGCCTGCAGTTTGTATGGCTGTTTTAAAATTGCATGGAAGCTTCCATGTCCTATGTAAAATAGTTTCAAAGGGCAGAACTAGTGTTTCTCAAATTTGAAGACAGATGATACAGATGGACCTGGATTTGGCTGGAGGCCTGCAGGACATGTTTTGTATAGTTCCTTGTTATCTTTGCAGTTCTGCCTAATCCTTCTTCTGACAACCTTGCTAAATATTCTGGCAAATATTACTGTCCTTCTTTCTCAAGATCTGAGATTTAGACTGAAGTGCCATCCATCCTTTTCTCTCTCTGGAGTAGCCCATTCTGCTTGGTTGGAGCATCTCTCCTGCTATTATTTACGGTCAACACAGGACACATTTCTTCCTATACTAAAATAACCTGCTACTTTTGGTCTTTTGGGGGGAACTGATTGTCCTTTCAACTTTTACTCTCCTCCCAAGCCTGTAACAGATTTCTTATGCAAAATTCCTTGAAATCCCCAAATATTCTATTAGAGTGAAGATTCCTTTAAAAAAGTTATCCTTCCAGCTGTTTCTTCCTCTGCTGTCTGGACTCTCTCTGTCCTCATTTCTCAAGGCATTCTCAACTGGCACTTCCCAGGTGTGGTTTGTCCCACCCTAGGACAGACGAGATCAGCCTTGCCCAGCATCTTCCAAACTGGAGTTCCTGCTGTGGCTGAGCCCATGCAGGTTATATTTCCTGGCTGACAGCTCAATTATGCATTATAGATAGTCAGTTGCATGCTGAATGCTACCATTCCTCCTGTGAATTTTTAAAGAAGGAGCTGTCCTTGATTTCAGCCATTGCTCAGTTGGATGGGTAGTTTATCTAGGAGATGTATACCCCTTGTACTTTTCACCGACCATTTGTGCTTCTGCAAGCCCTGAAAAACTGCTGTTAGTTTTAAAACCAGGCCACCTGTCAGACACTTAAGTGTGAAAGCAGAGGGGCTACCTGACTGCAGGGTTGTCCAGGACATCCCCAGAAACTCAGGCTGGCTGCTTGTGTGCCAGCTGCTGCACTCCCTCAAAAGCTTTGCTCCTTTTGACAGCATAAACTATTCATTTTTTATAGATTTCTGTTTCCCCGCTGAAGTTTCTTTCCTCATCTAAGTGATTGCTCAGTGTGGGCTCCCCAGGTGTTTGCCCTGCTCCCCCTGCCTGATATTTCTGCAGCAGATGGTACAAATCAGCTGCCACACCAGGTGCTTCCCGGATCAATATGAGCAACTGCTACACACAGCTGTGCTCCGTGGGCTTGTGGCTGGTGGCACCTACGGGAGGATCAAACAGCATGGCATCAGCTGCTTTCAGACTTGTGTTCTTCAAGCCCATCATTTTTCACTTTTTATGCCAAATTTTCTGCTCTGTTCCCCAGCATACATTGCTGTAGCTTCTTCCTTTCCCTCTCATGAATTTTTTTGACCAGATTCTTTCTCCGTTCCATGTAAAGTTTGCCCTTTCATCTTTAACCAGGCCTGGTTGAGCTTCCCCCCTCCCTGATTCACTTCATCCCATGAGTCTGAGAACATCTTGTCTCATGGAGTCTGTGTTGCTACAGTTCTTTTGAGAATGGCCCATCTCTTCTTCCTCAAACAGCTTCTGCTTCCAAACAAATACATAATTTCTGTTTTCTTCCTCAGTATGTGTGTTCTGCTTACCTTACTACAGCTATTTTTTGTCTCTTTTCATGTTTATCTACTTTCAGAATGATTCCTGTACTTTTTTTGTTTGTTTGTTTTCATTCTCGTTGTCAGGGATACAACAAGGAACTTTTTTTACATCTGGTAAAGCTTGCTGCTTCTGCACACCTTTTTGAAAGTGAACTACCTGGTAATTACAATCATAATGTGTAGACCAGAGAAGGACTTGCAAAGATTGTTTGGTTGATAATTGGTGCTTGAAGCTGAAATAAATTGTACCTGTGTTATTCCTGAAGAGTGTTTGTATAACCTGCATGTATTTCCAATCTCACTTTTAAAACTATTTTTCCTTAGTTGAAGACATAAGATTTAATTCCTTTTATATAGTGATTCTAATTTTAAGGTGGAGTAAAAAATACCAGCAAAGAGGCAATACTTAATGACTGAATAATGCTACACATCTGACCCCTGATCTAAAGAGAATGAAATGATAAGTAGTGCCTTGTCATAGTTCAGTCTGGTTTTACTGTATGTGAAATTCAAATCTTTTGATCAATTTTAATTAGCATTAGCATCTTGAGATGTATTGGGAATATGTTGATCTTTGAGACCATTGTGTTTAATACATGCTATTGAGTTGAACTGGAGGGAGGAGGTGACAAACAGAAAGTTTCACATGCACAGATTTCTGAAAACAAATGAAAACTGAAACCTTTTAGTTTTGTTGTTGTTGTGTTTTTTTCTTCTATCTTGCTTTCTCTGTAGAAGTGGAAAATCAGCTGCTTCAGTCCACTTGCTAAGGTGGCCAGGAAAAACCTCAGGGGCAGAGATATGAATAGAGATGTGCATCAAATAAATGGTGTTCCTGCCTTTATTTCCTGCTCTGGTGTACGGGTTAGATAGGTCTTGTGTTGGGGTATTGCTGTACACATAGAGGTGAGTGTGCACCCAGCTGCTTCTGGGAAGCGTTGAAAACATAGCCAGCCCCTTTCTGTTTTCATCTTTGGGAGGTGAAGCTGGTAGCGCTTCAAAAAATTAATGTACAAGGAAAGCATCTGCTTTGGGGGTTTTGTTTAATTAGAACAAGCAACTTCATCGCATGGGCAGTAGTTTTGAACCTATCTTGTTCAATTAACATCAGAAATGTTTGAGATCATCAGCTGGGAAATTCTGCAAAGCAACGTGGAAATGAGATTTTTGCTTTAGTCTGACACTGCCATTATACCCACTCCTTCAGATGGATCGCCATGGAGGGGTTCATTGAAGCTTATCCATGAGGGCTTGTTGCTATCAGTGATGAAGGTAAATTTATCAGCTCTATTGGTTTTTCCCCTCTGATAGGAAATCAACCTTTGTTTCTGAAAATATCTTTAAAAAATGTGTAAGGTCTCAGTGATATCCATATCTTGTCACTAGTGTCTTATTTCTCAGATTGACAGATGCAGTTCTCAGAAAGCTGCTGAAACACCATTTGAACAACAGCAGACCTTTAATTATTAATTCAACATATCAGTTTGCAACCAGGCCTATTAAAAGGGAAGATCTTGTTATTGAAGTACTACCTAATAATTTTCAAAATGGCAAAATATTGTCCCTTCTTCAGTGCAATTTAGTAGTGAAAGCAATCACAGTCTTACAAGCTTGTCAAAAAATGTACTTTTCACTGAATTTTATGCATTTATGGGCTCAGGTGGCCCACGTGCTGTGCTCCGTGCAGGGCTTGGGACTGAGCAGCTCAGGAGCTCGCTCACTTTTGGTTCCTTAATGAGAACAGAAATGGCATTTCTTGCCCTAAGCATTATTCAGAGGAGCAGAGTCTGTGAGACATTAGCTAATGTATTCTGGGTGGGTGACGTCCAGCTCTGTGAGAGCCCTGGTGGCTCCTCTGAGTTCTTTACAAGTTTATTGATCACATGCAGTTTTAAAAGTGCATCGCAAGCATTTCTGTCTGTGCTGCATTTAATTCATCTACATTTTGAGAACCCTCTGTCCCAGACAGGCAGATCCTATTGATTTTGCTTCTTGAAGAGAGACTAAGTCCCCGAATAGGAAGTCATTAATTATTGTGTTATGTTTACAGAAGCTCTTTGGGTTTGCTTCTGTTTGCCTGGCTATGATTTTTCCTGAAGAGATTATAGTTAAAGAATGTAATCTTTTTGCAGGCAAAGCCACCTTTGCTGTTGCAGTTCTTTGGTGTGGGTTGTGTGAGCTCATAGCTGCTGAGTTTCCATGTAGTGTTTCCCTGAGTGTGAGTGATTTGCTGCTGTAAAACAGTCAAGAGGAGAAATTGCAATGGCAGTAAACTGGAAATGCGTTCCATGTTCTCACCTTTGCCCCAGCACATCCACAGTGGCACACCCTCTGGGATTTAACTGCTAATGGCTGAAATGAGAAAATTTAATTGGCAGAGACTTTTTTTAGACTAGGGATAAAGTGGGAAATGTTCACTTGCCTGCTGCCCATCACTTTAAGGAACCTGCAGGGTGTTCTGTGGGGAAGCAGCCCCTGGTGCAGCTGCAGACCCCTCGCCACAGTTGTGACTGTATATTCAGGGATTCGATGCTGAGGTTTTGATGCCTTCCTGTTAAAGGGAGCAGTGCTTGGGACTTCATACACGTGGAATTTAATGCCTTATGCCCTAGTTTGTCTCTGCATGCTGGTGGAATACGGAGCTGCTTGGAAAGGGTGCCGTGGTGGCAGCACATCTGCACTGCCAGAGCCACGTGGGGAGTCATCAAATGTGTGATTTTCTACCCCCAATTAATGAGCTGTGCCCTGAGGAGCTGCTCTGGGCCTGCAGGGTGTCCTGAGCTGTCAGCCACGCTGGCAGGGACACGGGAGGGTTCTGTTCCTCAGCATCCTTTACTGACACATGCCAGCAGAAGCACCTGGATTGTCTGAGCAGGGCAAAAGGCATGAGCAGTGATTTCCTCCCTGCAAGCCCTCTCTCCTGTGTGAAAACACTGTGATTATTAATATGTGTTCTAGTATCCTGTGGCACTAAGCAGAGAAAGCGCAAGAGAAGACCCCAGAAGGCCCCGATGGCCTTTTAACCCTCTGTCTCTGAGTTTATTGGCCTGAATTGGATTTTTGTTGTGCTCACAGTGATTACAAATTGTATCCAATTCACAGCTTCACACACTCTGTTATTTGCTGAGCAAATACAAGCAGGTCAGAGGCTGCCCTGGCAGCTTGTCCTGCGTGGCACAGGCATAACCAGGAGGCAAAAATCCCCCTTTCCCTCAGCTGGAACACAGCTCCAATTGTGCCCAGCAGGTCCTTCTGTTAATTAGCTCTGCCAATTAAAGTGGTGATGTGCCTAAAGTTAAAAACAAACCCAACTTGTCTTTTAGGCAGCCAGCTGACATCTCCATTTCGATGCAAAACCAATTTCAATATTTTCCATTTGTTTTTCCAGGAAAATTGTAATCAAAATTTTCACTAAAGGAACAACTTCCTGGTTTTTGTTCTCTCCATGGTTCATACCTTTTCACCTCAAAAGAGGCGGCAAAGCTGTCTGTTTGAAATAAAATTTGCTTCTTTGAAATACAAATTATATATTTTCTTTTCCATTAAAAGCACAAATTCTTCATTGTTCTTATGGGCAGACAATAGCTTACAACCAGAACTCAGAGAAATGTTAAGCATGTGAATTTTCAAACTTTTAAACTAGTGGCTCAGTATTTTTTGGCTGTTTCTGGTTGACAACACCTTGCAGTATTTGTAATTGAGAATATTTACACTTTTCTTAGACTTTTAATGTTACAGTTCATAGAGCAATTCTTTTACCATTTTTTAAGAATTTCCCAGAGATTGTTGACTCTCAAGAGTGTTCAAGGGAGGAAGGGAAAGGTCAATAGGCAGGAAAAGCCTGTTCCTCCTGCTCACCTGATCCATAGAAACTTGCCTGTAGGAAAAAATGGTTTATAGTAATTTATTTCTAATTCCTTTACTCAGTACCTGAGTGCTCTTCTGGGATTTTTTAGTTAGGTATTTTCTTTTTTCTTTTTTTTTTTTTCCTCTTTTGTTTTGTTTTAGGTAATGCAGTTATATATCTAATATCTTTAAATACTGCAAAATACCTGGAAATAAAATGAACAGGTGGAAGTAGCTATATCCCATCTAACTCCTCTTTTAGGAAGCTATTCCAAGTTTTAGTATTCATTTGTTTTGGGGTTGAGATCAGGTGCTTGGTGAGCTGTGCTGAATTTATCCTTCATTATGCTATTGTAACTGGGACAAAACCTTTAATCTAAAAATACATTCTCCCTACTCGGCTCTTCAGATTTTGTGTTTTGATAAACTGATGCGTTGCAAAAACGCCCTGGCTTGGCTTCTGAGACGCGAAGTGGGACACTCTTCCATTGTATAAATTAATCATAAAGGCAAACTAAATTTTCCATTATTTTGTTGCTAAGGGAAATATTGGAGGGACTGGGAAGGTGGATGGACAGGGGTGGGTGAATGGGAGCTCCCATGAGTGAGGAGGGTGCATGTGCCCCTTCAGGTAACCACAGCCAAGAGGTGGAGGAAAGTTAACAGTGGGGTTTGTGGCAGCTGGGATTGCCCTGACAGGAGAGGTGAAGCCTCCACAATCTCTCACCGTGGTGTTAATGTCTGTCAGAGCTTGCTCTTTCAAATTTTGCGTCTGTATTTTCTGTGTGAAGATGGAAGTGAGGACAGTTCGGGCTTGGAGAAGAGTTAAAAGCTCATTCCTTGCTCATGAGTTCATCATGTAACTGAGTTATACTTTGCTAACCTGTGTTGTTGCAGGGGGGTGGTTGTTGAATTTTCCTCTGATGAATTGGCAATGTGAAGATGTCAAGAAATCCATTCAGTGTATGTGAACTCCAGTTCTGTGTGGAGCTATTTGAATATGTACTAAAAGATAAAGTCACTGCTGGTGGTGAAGTGCATCAGATGTCCTGAAATGCATTTTAGTCAAAACTGGGCAACAGAAATCAACAGTTCCTCATGTTAAAGGTTAAATATCTGCTTCTCTTGCTCCAGCAGTATCAAAGGATCACTTTAGAGGACTTCCACTGAAGCCTCATCTTCAGAGCATTGTTCTTTCCCTTTGATTGCTGTGTCATTCCATAGTGACCTTTCGGCACTGGATCCCCTGGACACAGAGACACACAAATGACCCCATGTCCCTCACTGTGCACTCTTGGCATACTTTCTTTTATCTCTTCTGTGGAGAAAGAAGGGATAAAGTATCAATTTGTAATGTAAATCCATCATATTTTAAAGCCAGTGTATTTGCACTTGCTGCCTTCCCAACAATGCTATTGATGATCTCTAAAATATATGCTTATGTTTAATCCAGACTTCAGTAGATCCCCCTTTTTTTTTTAATCTCCTAATACTGAATTATAAATGCTACTTTAGGGTCATGTAAGGCAATGCAATTTATTTCTAAGAGCAAAAAAGCTGAAAAGTAGTTGGGTTATTTTTGCAGAATGTTATGAAAATGAGCTGTGTCTCTCCAAAATGAAATGATGATGGGGTTAAAGAGGGAAGGGGGTGTTAAAAATATTGCTTGAGGATTCACAGACTTACAGCCTGATGTTTGCAATAAGACAGTAATTTCAAATACTGTGCTTTCAAGACACAACTGGAGCCTTACTAAGCAGATGCAACACCTGCTATGCAATAATCTATGTAGTCTCTTTTGCATTTATTTACAACCAGATTTGAGGAATGACATCTCTTAGTTTTTTAAGACACACAGGCAAATTTCAAAAATGGATCTGATTGCATTCACAGTCTTTCCTCAGAATAAAATTTATGTTATTTATAATGAATAATTATTCTTAAATATGCAATTGACCTTTAAATTTTCAAAACAAGCCCCAGAACGTGCATATTTGAGTTTCAAGATACCCTTCATCCAAAATAATGTAGAAAAGTCATTGTGATACTGCTGTTTGCAGCAAAATGCAGTGCAAGCACGTTGCACTTAAGGTGCACTTGTACATTACATTCATCCTGGTTTGTGGAAGTCAAATCTGAGTTGGTAATAACACACAGCTTTTGTCTGGCCATGAAAAGAACACATTTAGGGTGTTAGAAAACATAAGGAAATGAGAAGGAGAAACATTGATTCCAAAGTTAATGTCCTGGATCTGACAGATGAATTCTGCACCAAATGGTTCCCACTTTATCAAAAAATTAATTCTGCTGTGGATATTGTGTGTTTGAATTTACTGCAGCAGTTGAAAACTGGAAAGCAACTTCAGTCATGCTCCAGTTTCTCTGACCCTCCAGGGAAACACAGTATTATTTGTTCCATAGATTCCAGTGCTGGACAGTGAAATAGAAGGATGGGAAGAAACAGAACTACATTTATAAACATCCCTCTCCTTTTCTCAGCACTATGACATAGAACACAGCAGGACACAAAGTAACTGAAAGAGATGGATTTCTAATGTGCTGGATTGCTGCTTGTGGCTCCAGAACTGCTGAGCAGATTGGCATTTTGGAGTTTTCTTTCTCATTCCCTCAAGAAAACATCGTTGAAGGGTCATTTAGTTGGTTAGGGAAGCAAAGGACCATTTTCTGACTGAGTTATACTTCAGTTGTTGAGGAATAAGTGACTAATAAAGGAGCATTTTTCCCAATCCTTCTTTTCAGTTTTCATCATAGGAATTTGATGAAAAGTTTGTGCCAGAAATCAAGATGGGGAAAATTATAGGGAAGTGTTTTAAGCTTTTCTGAAATTGGTTTTCTGTACCTTTTCCTTTAACTTCAATTTTCTTTACACAGGCATTTTTGAATGTGTGCAGCAATGCTTGAGAATGGGTTTTTGCAATAGCTATTCTGATTTTTCAACTCTTATCCTTGATGACTCATAAATGTTTAGGTACAAGACTGTCCGCATTTGTTTTTCACAGATCTCCCACTTCCAATTACTGGTTTTTCTAGGAGCATTCCAATTCACAATTTTATAACACCCGATGTTCCCCTATGCCCTGGGTTTTCAAATTCACCCCACCCCCTTTCCTCCTGGTGCTTGCTACATGATCAAGGACATTTGCCTTTGTAGTCATGGTCACTCTTACATAATTATTCCAGATTGTTTATTTTCCCTCCCAGCCAGGAGTTCTGAGGAAGTTTGCAAACCAGCCCATTGCTCAGATGAGTCATAGCACTATAGTCCTGCTCCTCTGGGCATTCTGGTGGTGTATGGCACGTGTGAGGAGTTCATGGCAGCTCTCAACCTTGTCTCTTGCTGCATCCCAGTCCTGATAGTTCCCTTTCAGCTTTCGACTAATTCTTACCAGTTTGTTTAAACCTACACAGTGTGACAAAGCTTTTCGCTCCCTGAAGTGGCTGCACTGAAGTGACAAGTTAATTGGTTCATTTGTACATGACTAAGGTTTGCAGGAGGCTCTGAGCGCCTCTGGGTGTGGGTGCTGCTCTGCAGGGAGGATATCACTCTGGTGCAGCGTGGTCAACACTAAGAACAGTGCAAAGCTGCTCCGATGGGTGGCACAGTTTGGTTTTGTTGCCAGAAGAACAAAGAACTGGGAAAGCTGGAGGTCCAGGCTTACCAGTCCTGCCTGGAGAAGGATGGGCTTCTGTGGCCAGCAGTGCCTGCTGTGCAGGCAGCCTGGCTCCTCTCGCAGAGCCAAGGCAAACAGCAGCTGTGGCTTTCCCCACACAGACAGAGCAGGAAGGAAGGTCCTCTATGTTCCGAGCAGCCTTCTGGCCTGTGCACAGCCCTGCCTCGTCTTCCTCTGGAGCTGATGCTTGCTGCCAGCTCTGCAAGCAACTCAGAAAGGGTCACATTTTTGGACTTGCCCAGATTTTGCTGTCTCCATTTTTGGAAACACTGAGGAATGTTTAAAGATATCTGAAAGTTCTTAAAAATTTGGAGTGTCAGGAATTCACCTCCCGAGGATGGAAGAGTTGGGTGCCCTAACATCTAAGAGCTCAGCTGGGGCTTGTTCCTCGCTGCCCACACTGCAGGGGTACAGCATGTTCTGAAGCTTTGCAGGAACAGCACTTCTGTAATCAGCACATGATGAAGAGATAATTAAGCCTTGAGAGGTTATGAGATTTATGTTGGAACTGGGGAGTATATATTCTAGAGTTTGTATTTGTAGACACCAAGACTTTTTCAGGGCAATCAACTTTTTGATTTGCGATTTAGACATTGGGCAGCAACTGATGGCAGAACCTTCAGCTCCCAGCATCTATCAGAACAGTGCCTCATGTTTTTAAATTGACTTGTGTAATGAGATTTATTGTGACCTTATAGAAGTAGTATAGAGAAAGCCCTCAAAAGCAAAGCCTTCAGCATCCTCAGAACGTGCTCTGCTTCTGTGTACCCACTGCACTGTTGCCAAACTCCTGGGGAACTGGGGAGAATGTTCCCCTTTGATTGAGCCTTGGTGTGGTGGTTCGACCCTGAATAAATGCCTGGTGTCCGGCACAACTCCTTCAAGGCCTTTCCCCCCGCCCCCTCCCTTTTCACCTTCCAGAGGGAAGGAAAAAAAACCAGCTCGAGATTTATGGCTAGAGGTAACTGAAAAGAGGAGCTTTGATTAATACTACGGGCAAAGCAGAACTTAGAATAATGCTTAAATTTATTACTAACAAACTAAA
>JAWWEE010000030.1:5508349-5751967 GCA_035221455.1 Xenops minutus | reverse complement strand
TCATTGGCTCTGCTCTATAGGATGGAGGGAAACTTCCAGAGGCTTTCAACAGAAACCAATCTTAAACCCATGACACTTGGCTTTCTGGCCCAAGGTTTTACTGCAGTGCTCAGTAACTGAGGAGGCAAACTGCATGTGAAGATGGGATGTCTGAGGTAGCACAAGGCTTTTGCCCTGGAGCCTTTACCAAAGAGATCTTTTCCCTTTGTGTTTCTGTCTGAGACAGTTTTGACAGAAGAATAGTTGACTTTATATTTGCTCTGTGTTTGCCAGCATGTGTTTTATGTGCTTACATTGCAAAACTATAAATCCCAGAATAAACAGATGACAAATTCGGAGTGTGTTTGAACTGAGGTTCCTGGTTGCAGCATTGTCTGTATCCCCTCCCAACCCCTTCCCTGACCCAGAGGCATCCATCAGGAGGGGAAGCAACATTCCTTCCTTCCCCACAGACACCTGCAGAGGTCTCAAAGCGTGAGATTGCATTGTATTGGTTTTGGTAATTGTCTGCTGCAGATCAGAAAAGTTACAAGGATCTTGAGGGTACGGCCAGCAGGTTTGTGGGTTTTTCCCCTTGTGGGCCTGCCCAAAGGACATAGTTTTTGCTTTCTACACAAGGAGAGATTTGTCTCTGAAGCTGAATCAAAGCCCATCATTTAGAAAACTCTTGTCTTGTGTTGAGGACTGCAGGCTTGGACAGTGCCCCAGGGCCCTTTTGGAGATTTCCAGTTTAGTTACCCCAGTGCCACATAGCCAGCCGTGTTTTTTTCCAGATTGAATTTGTGACGTTACCTACCTGTGATTGTTTTCTGCATGCTAATTTATCCATTTAAAGGAAGGAGGAGCCAGACTTTTAGCATTTGTGGAGCTTTTCTGCCATTTAAGCTGAGGGTTGCACCAACTGAGTTTTAGGGAAGAGTGGAAAAGCAAAAGAAGTGATGGCCCAGCTATTTCTTTTAATGATTGCATGAGCCACCTGTACTTCTCTAAATTAACTACATCACTGAATTCCAATTTAATAACTTGAATAGTGACTGTTTGGTTAAATATCCTTGAAGGGAAGCAATGAAGTACAGGAAGTAGTGACAGGAGTTTCAGTCTTCGATTCTTCATGACAGCAGACAAAAATCCAACAACTTCATTCTCTCCTGGTATTTCTCTTGGTTTAACATGAGCTAGATGGGGCATTTTTAGTGCCACATTTTTGATATCTGGTTTAGAGTTCTGCAAAAGGTAGGGTTCTCTATGAATCTGTTGGCTGATTATTTATGAACAAACTGCATTATGATGTACATGAATATTTGTTGCGTTTTTTTCCCCGTCAGTACCCAAAAATATGATATGCCTAGTTCTTCCTCTGTTCTGTGGTTAGGAATGAAAAGTTTTATCAACATAAACTGATTTAACTAGAAGCAAGTGTGAT
Organism: Xenops minutus; assembly: GCA_035221455.1. Taxonomy (NCBI): domain Eukaryota; kingdom Metazoa; phylum Chordata; class Aves; order Passeriformes; family Furnariidae; genus Xenops; species Xenops minutus. The sequence continues at coordinate 5,750,544 of JAWWEE010000030.1, read as the reverse complement.
CCCAAAACTTCTCAGCAATAGAATCCACAGCTGGTACATACTGGTATAATGTAATTGAAGTTGATGCTCTTGTACCTGTTTGTGCCACAATACATTTATTTTTATAATTCCCTTGCCATGAAGACAGGCCCCCTCTGTCTCTGGGCAGTGTTTTGCCAGCCTCCATCAGCTGCATCCCATCAGAACCACTCAGCAGTGCTCCCCAGTAATGCCTGGTGGCTCTCCAGGGGCACGGTGGGCAGTGCTGGCAGTGCCTGGAGCTGCACAGCCCGGGAGGGTGGCAGGATGAACATTCCCCTACAGCATCCTGGGAGCCCCATTGTGTAGTTGTGTCTTCCCTGCTCCTCTGGTCTCCTGAGGGACAAAGATGGTGAAAAGGGAGGGTGTGTTACTGGGGGATGTGATGACTCTGGTTTAGTGTGTCTTTTAGGTGAGGTTTGGGCTGAGACCCAAATAGCTTCTTCCTATTGCCTTTGTATTCTGCTAGTCTTGCTCAGGTATTAGAAATCTTTCAAGGTTTTGACTGTAGATGAGGGCAGTTATGCAAAATAAAGTTTTGTCTTTTTCTTTTTACTATTGTATATGAATTTCTGTCAGTATAGGAACGTCTTTCCTTTTCCTGGGGTCTGCTATTGGCAAATTAATGTCCTTCCAAATGCCCTCCCCTTCTTGTATGTGTATTTTCATTGCCTTCATTGGTGAAATATCCATGCACCAGCCTTCAAGCTCTTGCTTTACAGTGCTTCTGAAAAGGTACCCCTGAAGGACACTGCCTCTTTTCTCTTCCTTACTGAATTTATTTGCCTTCTTGTCTCGTGTTTCCTGCATTCTTTGGAGAATGAGATTATCCCATTCTTACATTTTTAGGTAGATGGGCTGAAAGGCTGGAACTTTTTCACAAATTCCTTTATTCCTGCTGTGCTCCAGATACACAAATAATACAATTGGAACTGCGAATTGTAAAGAAATATTTTCTGTCATTTTAAAGCAGGATTTAGATAGCTGTGTGGAACATGCTCCAGTACTGGAGCATATTTGAATACATTCAATATGCTTTGTCTTATCAAGGACTTAACCTCCACCTTCACTGTTTATTTTTGGAAAGAGATGTAAAATCAGGGCGTGTGTGTAAAACTGATGAACTCCGGTTTTCAATCTCATTCAGTAATTCAAATAAAATAATTGGTTATAGTTGTTTCAATTCTAAATTCTCTATTGTCATTTGTGTTGGTTTTGGAAACCATTTTGCATCTTGAAGATATTTATTACCCATTTTGAGAACATAGATACAAAGATAACAGGACAAGACATTTTGTAGCTTGGTTTCTCCTGCTCAGTACTTTTTAACAGCATCCCTTAAAATAGAAATGCAAAACTATGTGTCCTACTTTCCCCTCACTAAAATAGATGCCTTTTGTTAATTTTAGATACAGCAGAGCAGGATATGTAATTAATGATATCAAAGAATCCATATGATATTCAACAGGGTCTTAACATCAAGGACAAAAGAAGTCTGACAACAGCTGTCCCTAATGATTTGGTTTGTAAAATGTTTTCTTTTATTTCAGGAAGTTGGATGCTTTCATCTATGATGCAGCGGTGCTGAATTACAAGGCTGGAAGAGATGAAGGCTGCAAACTTGTCACAATAGGGAGCGGATACATCTTTGCCACTACCGGCTATGGAATTGCACTTCAGAAAGGATCACCTTGGAAGAGACAAATTGATCTGGCCCTCCTTCAGTTTGTGGGAGATGGTAGGGACCAACCTTTTTACCTTTCTTTCCTTTCTCTGTGTATGCACAGTTAATTCAGTTTGAGTAGCTCTGAGCCTTTTAGTGCTGATCTCTTGCAGTCTTTAAAAAGAAAGGTAAAACAAACGAGTAAAATTACTTCTTGATGCTGAGACAGGAATTCTCATCCACTCTGTTCTATCTCCCCTCACTGCCAAGGACATCTATTTTCAGAAAGTGTTTTCATATACAGCACAAAGTAAAGACGGCCTTAATGTTAGAGAGCATTTATAAATTTATTTGTTTTCTTTATTTTGCCTATTCCTGAGGAGTTTTTCCTTGGTAGATGAGTTACCTTGCAGCGTGACTGGTTTGCTATTAAAAAGTGTTTGGCTCAGTTCTGAACCAGTGGGAGTGATCCCTCATCTAGGATGGATTCATTTAAACTTCTGGTGACAGAATACCTGTGGAATTGGAGTAGGTTGACTGGTTTCATTGAATTTCAAACAACTATGTCTCATTCTAACACAAAACAGAAGCATTGTAGGTCCTCTTGGCACTTCTGCAGAAGGAAACTTCCTGCACATCTTTGATATATTTGTAAACAATAGTGATGACTCAGTCTCCACATAGGCCTTGAACTCCTTTTTGATTGTAGAAGAATTCTTTGCCACAGTGAAACCTCAAGCCTTTCATGTGTGCAAGCAAAGAGAAATATGGTGATTAAAAAATGGTGTGTTATGACTGACTAAAATCTTCTATCAGATTGGAATGTGGTGTGTGTTAGATAATCTTTTTTATTTATTTATAGATACATGTGTTGACTTTACATTTCTCTGTCAGGGAAAGAGACGGCTTTATTGAAAAATAAATATGGACTTAAGGTCACCACTATCATGCTGTTGAGATGAGTGGTATATTCCAGTATAAAAGGAATGGCAGAGTGCAGGACCTTAGCATATTGGCCTCCTGCTCCATAAAAAACAACATTAATTTTCATACTGCAGACAATGAGTGTGTTAGTCTTCCAGCACATGGATTTTATTCCTATTATAGCACTAAATGACTGGAAGAGGTGTAATCATCATGATTGATGCATCTTGTCTGGTGCACATACAGAGATATTAGTGTTGTCTTCATTGATCTGTTGGATTTAGAGAGCCTTATGAAGAAACATTGCTTACTTGGATGAAGGAATGAATGGATGACCTGCCATGGCTCCATTGCAAGCATTCACATACTCATGTTAAACAGTTGCAATTCATTGGCTCAAATATTTGCTTAATTTTTCTATTTGTGAATATAGAGTATTTTTTCTTTCTGTGTAATGCTATTATGAATTATTAGGTGCTATAATTCTGACCCATTTTTAGATGGGCAAGTTGAATCAGAGACATTGAATTATTTGTCCTGTACTACAGAAGAAAAAGCTTCTGTATCCTGAAGGAGGATCTGAGTTGTCTTTATCAGTGTGGGCTAACCACTCTAAATATTGCCAGATTATCACTCAGGTTTTTGTTCTTTTCACTTTGCTTTGTTTATAATAATTATTGATAGTTCTCATCCAACAAAAAGAAATGAAATCACAGGGAAAGAAATTAAATAGAAGGGAAAGCAGTTGAAGCTATTTAAGAAAAAGCTCAAAATACCAAAGGTGCTGCATTTTTATGCATCACTTTGTCTCTGAATATCAGGGAGAAAACAATGAATGGGAAGAAAGTATGAAAAATCTTATCCTGTATTTACACTTTGACCTGTAGACTTAGCATACAAATGCTTGAGTCTTTAACCCATTTTTAGCAGCTGAAAACAATACAAATATATTGTCTATGAAACTCAGCATTGAAACTTCCACATGAATAATTTATAGAATGGCAATAGATACAGTGGACACCCAGGTGAATACAACCTTGTCATGAAATATCTGCTCCCTTGTTCATCTTGCTTAGATATCACCTCAGGAGATAAGCGAGTGCTTTAAATGCACAGACCAGGGGGATTGTGAATGCATTGATGGAAGTCTTGCAGTACCTTTAGAAGTTACTCGGAACAACCCATGAATGCCAAAACATTTCTTTTCTCTTGTAAAGGACCCTTCAATTTGTTCAGAAAATGGTGTGGGCACTATTAAAGAGAATAGCACTTGGACACATGATGTGTAGGAATTATTGTAGACACATTTCTTTCAGTCCCACACCTTCATTGTGTCACAGGTCTAGATGATAATTTTCAGGAAAAACCCCCAACAACCAAACAAAGGAAGGAAAAAAAGAAAAAGAAACAACCCCCCTCCCTCCCAAGAATGAAATTTCTTCTACTGATTTACAAGGTACATTGCAGGTGAACTGGAATAAAACACCAAGAAATTAAATGTAAAGAGTAATTGCCCGGAACTAGCATGACCTGATTTTTGTAATCTACGTCTAACTTCGGTAGTTCGATGGATAATCTTTTTAGCTATGAACTTACATAACTCTCTTTTGGTGAACTAGAAGGAATGAACCCTGAGTTCAGACCAACATTACTTTGCCGTATCACTAAAAATCTCTTTGAAGTTATCTAGACTAAAAGCAAGTATGGTTGGGGGGAAGTTTCATCTTCAGATGATACTCCTGGGAATGCCTCAGAGGAGCCCGAATGAGGTTGTTTAAGTAAATAGGCAAACACAAATGAAGGCAGAAATACTTATTTCACATGTATGGGCTCTGCAGAATATATTATTCTCTTCGACTAAGCCTATAAAACAGCAAAGCCCCTGGTGTATTGAATTACTATTCAGTGTATGTAATAGAGCATCCATCACAGTATGGAATAATTTCAATGAATGATTATAAATATAATGAGTTTCATAACTATAAGAAAAAACATCCTAATGAGTTTAACAAACACAATTTCTTTATGTGAATATTATGTTAATAAGAGCAGAAAACCTTTTGGATTATACTAGGTTATACTTGGGTAAGGCCAAATGATTGTTATTTGATTGCACCTACAAGAAGCCGTGATCTCATCTCTCTTTTACATTTACCCAGTACTGAGATGGCCTTTTGAAATGCATTTTAGAGCTTCCAATTTCCTCTGCATGTGTCTTTCTCCTGTGATTTTGCTCATTTGATTTGTCCTTCCTGCTTCTATATCATTCTCCTATCCAAGCCAGATCACTTACACATTGAAATGAAATTTTTGTGCAGTGGAGAGGAACCTTTTCCGTCTTCCTTGCTGATGTAAAACATCCAGCTGAAGAATTAATGACTTGTTCATGCAAGGGCATCTTTTCATTCTTCTCAAAGCGTGATGCTCTTTCTGCATTAAAGCCAGTGGCTTTGAACCCTCTTTTTAAATCTTGTTGGCACTGGAAAAAAAAATTAAGTAAATACAGAGGGGTGTAGATCTGTGTTAGGGATAACTTCAAGCTTAGGCTGGGTGGTTTATATGTGCCTGCATGAGCATTGTTTTGATCCTGAGGATACTTCTACTGTGTGGACAAATTACACTGACAATTAACAATCACACTGTGAAAGCAGCTCTGAAGTCTCAGTGGAAGGAAGAACGCTGTAACATGCCAAATTTGGTACTCTAACAAAGAGGAAAAGAGACAGAAGAAAGGAGAATGGGAGCGAGTTGCTGAGGAATTTAAAGAATAGCTATTTAATTGTCTCAGAAATATAATTATCCTCAAAAGGCTTCATCCCTCGGTCTGTGCAAGTTCATATGCATATCCCAGTTCATGGGAAGCTGAGATCAATATGCATTTGTTAGTACAAGATTAATTGCTTTGAAACGCTGAGTCTTTTTAATAGAAAGAGTTTGAAGTCGTTTTTTCTTGTGTAAAGGATATGAGTGGATTTCTGGCTTTGTTCATCTTACTACCTGTACAGCACATCTCATTATCTGCAAAAGCTTCAAGCTGATGATTAGCACCTGCATCTTTTTTAAAAATAGTTGATCATTGGATGATTCTCTAAAGCACAGTAGTGGTTAATGCTTCTTTTTCTGACTTGCTGTGGTCACAAGACAGAGCTTCCACTGGTTTTTAACAGAGAAATAAAAACATTTCTACTGAGACACAGAAGCCAATATCTCAATCTTCTGTTGAGAAATAGAAGCACCCAGGAGTTCAAAAGCAACCAAAATGATATTGCTGCTAAGAAACAGCACCATCATTTTGTTTGGATCTTCCACCCACAGCCACAGGAATGTGTCAGAACAGAAAACTTGTGTGCTGCAGAATTGCATGGGATGTGCTTTGATATCTTTTATCAACCTCTGTGAGAGCAGCTGGGCAGGCTGACATGGCCAGCACCCAGAGTGTCACCCTGGCAGCTGGAAACTGCTCTTGGCACAGCACTTGCCATTCCACAGTGCAGGAAAGGCTCAGGCACACAGAGGGGCTGTAACTGCGGCACCACAACTTTTGGGAAGGCTCCCATGACCCTCCAGCCTTCAGCAGCAGGAACTTTGGGCCAGCTGTCTGAAGGCCCAGGCATTGCTAATACTCCTGGCTTGGGCTGAATGTGTCATTTAAAGCAGAGTAGTACTTTTCTAAAAGTATCCTGCTAATGTCATTGAAAGACATTGTTTCTGAAACCCCTGGCATCTTTGGGATTTGCAGGAGAACCACTGGTGCCTAGTAGGTGAGGAGAATTTAGCTTTCTTTCTGCCTTTTCTTTTTTCCTCTCAGTCTTTCTCTAATATTTCTTTCCCCCCCCCCCCCTTTTATTTTTTCATCTGTGAGTAAGTGAGATTATTGAACTGCAAATGACAAAGCTGCTTCAGGATTAAGAGAGTAAGAGGGGTTCAGAGTGTGCATAGGATGGAGTGAAAGACAGCAAGAAGCTTTTAGATATGAGGGATACAGTAGAATAGAGGGATAAAACACTCCTGACAGCAGAAATGGATGGAAACAAGGAACAGAAAATGCTGGGTAAAGAGAGTGGTTTTGGGGAGGAGTGGGAGAATATCAGCCAGCTGGCCAAGTTATGCATCTGCTCGTGTGAGGTATTTGTAATGTATTGCACTACCTGAAGATTAAGAAGATTCATTCCAGAAGACAGTGTGGGAAGAGATCTCCAGGAAAAGAGGGCAGATGATGTAGCTGTGTTAAGCCCTTAACCCTTAAAGCTGCCAACTTTAAGAGACACAGAGATGTAAAGAGGAAAACTGGTTCTGATTTGAGTTTCCACAGAGTCTGTTATCCCCTTCCTAATAACTTTCAGTTCTGGTTAATCTTTATGTGCTTTTAGGACAGCTTAGTACACTGAGAATTGTTTTCCTGGGTGGATAATTGCTTCTCGCTCCTTAAGGGTAATAGGTAACTGTGGAAATGGGATTTGCCCCCTTACATCTGGAAGAGGAAAGCTCTTTGCTGTTTTTTTCATATTTTAGCATAAGCCTTCCAAATCGCTGTCTGGATTATAAGGAAGTGTAGCAGTGTGACTCACATGGGCTGTTAAAGCCCAAGAAGGAAATACGTATGTGATTATAAGGACATATTTTCAGTGCGTGCTGCTCAGGCAGAATACACCCACAATCACAGTGATTTTCTGTTTATATATTTAGTGTCCTCCTTAAGCAGTGGGTGGAACAAATGTGACTGAAGAGTGTGAGTGTATAAGTGGAGGGCGGTTGTGTAGCTGAACAAGAGTTAGAGGGATTGTAATACTGAAAGTCGTGCTTAGCAGTTCTGTTAATTCATCCTTAGCTAATGGGGACATGCAGAGTGAAGTCATTAGCTCACAGTAAGTTTATTGCTGTCAGTCATCTGTGTTCCTCTTGCTATTTTTACAGGGGGAAATAACTCAGAAAATAAGAGTAAGAGAGAGTGTTTTGGGGGATCCAGACTAAATTTGATAAGTTGCTGTGCTTTTATGTAATCTCTTCTCTGAAACATTCCGTATGGATCAGATAACTGGGCCAAATTGGAATTGATGAGCTTACTGAACCAAATGCACATCAACCTATTTGGCTGCTGAGCCCTCTGTTCAGGGTGAAGACCCTTTATTTTAGGGTCCTCAGGAGGTGGAGTGCTACCCTCCTCCTCTGTCACTGTGGGGGAATTCTCACCAGGGTAAATTTGAAAACTGCGTTTTGTCCAGTCTGATTGAGCAGATGATTCTGTCAGTGCCACCAGAGCCTTTTGAAGAAGATGCCCTACATCTGACCAGTGTGAATGTATGTATTTAACCTTCTTCTCAAGATCTATACCTCATATATGCCCATTTTCTTTAGTGGCACGCTGGCTCCTCAGGTTGAACCTCAGGTTAGCGCTTTGCACGAGAGTCACCGCCCCTCGCCCTGTCAGTACCAGCCTGTTCCCTTTGCACCTTCTGCACTGCGATCTCCTGCTGGGGTGACCTCCTTCTGTCCTGCACCTTCTGCAGGTTGTGGGGAAGTTCTGGCACTGGAGCTCTGCTGTACTTAACCAGTAAACTAATGAGGACCTGGGGCTGCAGCTCTGCTCTCCCCACCTGGACAGAGCATCCTTTCCTTGGGTGCCAAACAACACAATACAGGGGAGAATTAACTATCCCAGACAGCTCTCACTGATGCAAGGCAATGCTTTTTGGAGGCAGGGGTGGCTGACTGTCCATGCAGCTGTGGGTGCTGATACTCCTGCTGCAGGACCCGGCAGTGGGGCAGGTGTACCTGGCACTGGGGGTTCCACAGCTCAGGTGCCTGTGGGCCGTGGATCTTGGCTGTTGGATTGTAAACCCAATCTCTCACCCATGCTCAAGAGGAGGGTTAAAAATACTTTTTTTTTTTTTTTTGATAAAAAAATGGCATATAAAATAGATTATTTTTTTAAAATCCCTTTATGTGTGATCATAGTTAAATAGGTTAGCATTAAGAAAAGAACATGATGAAAATACCCCTCCAGAGTACCTGAGGAAGCAGTTGAGGCAGCCTGTGAGCTGTCAGTGACTCTCTGCAGAAACCTATGGCTTTGACATACATGGTTGAAGTTGAGCAGGAAAACACCTGTATTTTAAAGAAGAAAAGTAAGAACTCAGGGAATTATAGACTTTAAAGCTTATGAAAACATTTCATATCTTGCTTATTTCTGGCAATTTTTTAACTAGGGACATACTTGGGTGATAATGAAAATTTTTACTTTTTAATAGTCAGAAGGAAGGCATCAGGCCAAGTATTGACAACCTGTTATTCTCTCTCTCTCTCTCTCTCAAAAAAAAAAAAATCTTACACCAAACTGATTTCTTTATAACTACCTGTGGAGAATGATGGATTATGTGGGCTTGAAGTTTCTCTTTTTTATAAATAACATGTAATTTTCAGTTTGCGTGCATCTTCCTGGAAGATTGTGAAATGCAGAGGAAAAGAACACTAGAAAACAGAATAACATCAGTGAAAAGACCCATGAGTTAAAGAGCCTTTGCCATCAGTACCTCATGGCTGATCCATCACGTGGGAAGACACTGCCTTTCTCAGGAAAGGGGTTTCATGAGCGAGGCTGAGAACCAGGGGAGGATGCCCAGACCTTTACAAGGTGTTGGGCCTAGGAAATAAAAGGAATCTGGGGATACCAATAACCCTCCTAAAAGAGCTCCAGAGAACAGACACACCTGCAGGAGACAGTGACAGAGCCTGCAAAAGGGCAACTGTGTCTCTGCCCTGAGGGGATGGTGACAGGACGGATGACACATCCCACAACCTGCAAAACCTGCCAAGGGCCATGGTGAGGAAAAGCATGTAATTCTGCCCTTTGGTCTGTATCCCTTCTGTGTCTGGATAACGGTATTTTTATGTAACAGAATTGTTGAGGGGGCACACCTGAACCTTATCAATCCTTCCCAGGATGATAATGTGTGAAATAGGCTGGAGGGGCTCCTCTGAAATGTGGAAGGGAAGGCACTTGTGGGATATTCAGGCTGAATGGCCAACTGACACATTTCTGTGCAAATAGCAGTCAGAGCAGAGAGCACCAGAGCCCCAGCATCAAACCTAGGGGAAACACAAAGGGATCTCTCTGAGCACTGTTTGTACTGTAACCTAAACCCACTGTAAATAGTCTTGAATTAACAGTGAGAGAGCTAGAATGTTGCAGCAGACTGGAATGTGTTTTGAGTGAATAGTGCAGAGACTCAATGCTGCTTGAACTAAGAATCTTTAAAACACTTGCTTATATTCTTGTGCTATAAATGAGGCAGACCTTTTATGATACAGTGCTATAGAATTTTTAAAAATCTCTTAATGTAGGCATCATGTAGTTATTTGGGAATTTTACAGGTTGAATATATTGTGGACATATTAAACAGAAAACAAACACTAATTTTCTGTCAAATATGTTGGAACTCTTCATTTTCTAATCTTGCACTGGTGTCATGATGTATTTTGTTGCTGAGATCTGCAACTGTTCATTTAAATCTTAATCTAGTCCACAGATGAATGAAGGTAGGAAGTGATTCTGGCGTTCCATTCCCTTTTGAAAGCGAAAACAAAAAGCCTTAAAGTAAGTCTGATTAATATTTATGAGTAACTTGAGACCCCCCCATCAGATGCAGGCTTGAACTCCATTAACACTGGGTTCACTGAGGCCTGCCATTTATGTATATTGAGGTGGCTGACTTTGATTTCCAAGGTCTGTCTTATGGAACATTTGGAGCTTTCACTTGCTAATCAGTATTATTCACACATGGAGATGGCTGAACTCTCCAGTGCCTGGTAATCGCAAATTACTGGCCCAGTATATTGCTATAGTGTGATCACCCTGCACATTCACTTCAAAAGTCAGACCACCCAAGGGATTTGAAAGACAACATTCCTCCAAGAGGGCTTGATTCTTTTAAGTAATTTTTTTTCTAAACCAAATTATAACTAGTCTTAAAGTTCAATGTTTTTGAATTCCAACTCCAGGCTAAGTTTGTAAGTGACTGATTTTGATAAGGATTGAATTGCCGCCCCAGATAAAAAAAAAAAAAAATTCTCATGCCTGAGGATTTTGTATTAAAAATGTTATGGCTTCTGTAAGTAATCTGGTTTAGAACGTAATGGGCAGGAAAAGAAGTAAGAATGTGGGGTGGTTTTCATAGTTTATGGTGGTTTTCATAGGGTCAGCTATGCTGAATTGTTATTGCAGTTAAATTTAGTAACTGTTTTGTCTGTGTTTTTGTGTGTACATCACAGTGTATATATAAATATACACTGTACACATGTATATAAATACACACTGTAAGTGACAACTGCTTTATATAGAGAGACCAGAATTACCAGCCAAATCCGTCCATTCCCAGATATCATTACATAAATATGACAATCCAATGATTCAAAGTGCTTCTCAATCTATAAAAGTGTGGATTCCTTTTGGGCATTAATTAACAGTGATTGCTGTCATTGTCAGAAGAGTGGAAGGGATATTGTAACAGCAGGATCTGTGAGACTGGGATGCTTTGTTCTTCATAGCTTGCCAGGGCACTGTCATTTATCTCTACTCAAAACAAGCTTAGTTCATCTCTGTAGGGATGCTTTTGGAAAGGTTGGTGGATTATCAATAGTTACTTTAGATGTACACGCCAAAGGGAAAGAAACACAGAGGAAACAGTAATAAAAAAGAGGTTTAAATTCCTTTGTGAATTTTGTTATGAATAGTAAAAGGGCACAGCAGTCAAATCAAATTGATGCCTGACAATCATGGGAGATGTGAATTTTCCTGTGGGAAGTACTGAGAGTTGATTGTCAGAGCTTCAGCTACTAATGCACAGACCAGAAATATTGCTCTCTCTTTGGACTTGGGTTCTTTTCTCTTCTGCAGCCTCTGTGAGTTTTATTCATAGACCTTGGGGAGGACTTGAAAGAGAGATGAGGGAAACAGTCCACTGAGGTTTAGCAGAACAAAAGAAATCCAAATGTTCTAAGATATGGAAATGCAGCAATGAACCCCAATTATCTATGTGTGCAATATCTATACTGTTACAATTAATAATTTATTGTCCCTATGTCCTGGATTAGAAGATTTTTTAAAGATTCATTAAGATTGACTTTCTTCTTTGGGGATGCTCTTAGGTGTTTTGAAGATTGAGCACTGTAATTTGGGGGAAGACACATTGCCTTTTGCAGATGTAGAGGTTCAATTCATGCTTCAAGCACAAAATTAAACTCGGAATTAACTAGGGCCTGAATAATCTCTCTTACAAATTTTTGAAATGTCTTTGCTTAAGTGCCTCAGCTTGTTCTTTCTACTTCAGTTTTCCATTCACATTCTGTGAGAAGCAGTTTCTACATCACAGTCTGCTGTTCCACTTCTAGTTGGAACTCACACATCCAAATTATTTGTGGGCTGCAGCTTTCCTCGTGCCCTGGCCCTCTATCCTGCAAAATGCTTTTGCACAGCAGGTCATTGATCTTCTAGTCTAACTTGAAGGTAGCTAAAATATCAATATAGCTTATAGCCATTTTTTCTAATATTTTTTTCCAATGATTTATGGATTATAATACTGAAAATATATTCCCTAATCACTGGGTAACGATTAGGGTTCTTCCCCCAAACTGAAGCCATATCTTAAACTGGGAAACACACCAAGATAGTAAATACTGTACTTTCTGACCCTCTCTATTGCCTGCTCTAGTTTCTAGAAACTGAAGTTTTTGACATTAAAAATTATAATTACTCAGCTGTCTGTGTCCCCAAGAGAGTAAAAAGTTCTGCATGCCTATGCAGTGCTTCACTAAACAACACTAAGCACTTGAAAATTAATAAATCATGCAATATAAAAAAATAAGTTTGGCAGGAACAATTGCAGTTTCTTGAACACCTCTGTCCATGCTGGCAGTAGCAACCACTGCTAAGTGATATCCTTCATCATTTCAAAAAAATAAACCAAGAGACACCAACACCAGTAAATCAAATCCCCAGATACCCAAACTCTAGGGAATAACCAATACCAGAGATGACAGGCATGTCAAGAGAGGTTCAGCTAGGATATTGTAACTTATATGAAAAGAAATAAGGTTATCATGGGTCTGATGGGAAAGAGCAAACTTCTCATGGCATGTTTTAAAGGATTGTGTGGACACGTGGCATTTATTTTGTGACGTTAAAGGGAAGAGCCAAAGGGAAGGATCAGAGTGGGTCAGGGATGAACAGGCGGGGGTATGAAAGGGTCTGGCTGAGTGTCAGGATGCTTGTTTGACTGAGCTCTCTGTCTCATCACTGCAGCCTGTCCCAGCTCTTTACTAAACTCCATTCCTAGCTCAGTTCCATGCTCTGTAACCAGTGCTACTAGTTACAGCAGGCAGAAGAAAGTTCTCTCCAAACCAGAGATCCTGCTTTCTAGAGCAGCCAGCTTCCCACGTAATTTATGAAATCTGAGGACATCTGAAACTAGGGTGCTGTGAATTGAAATCTGCTATATTTGCAGCTCCTGAGTAGATAAGTCTACAGCGCTCCACAAATAAAGCATTAAATGGTGCTGTATTTTTAAACTTGCAAAGACTTTTGAATACTGTGAACAGTGATTTTTGCATTTTTTAACTGGTTTGACTCCTTGCTCTCCCCAGGGGAAATGGAAGAGTTAGAAACCCTGTGGCTGACTGGTATTTGTCACAACGAGAAGAATGAAGTCATGAGCAGCCAGCTGGACATCGACAACATGGCAGGAGTGTTTTACATGCTTGCAGCAGCCATGGCACTCAGTTTAATAACCTTCGTCTGGGAGCACTTGTTTTACTGGAAACTTCGATTCTGCTTCACTGGAGTCTGCTCTGATAGGCCAGGATTGCTGTTCTCAATCAGCAGGGTCAGTATTACTTTCATTTTTTCCCTTCGGGCAACAGGCAGAATAAACACTGCCTCCCTTAAACTTTATCTTTCCTTTTATTCCTGCCTGGATGTTTGAAATATATGTTAGAGCATCAGTGTGATTCTCTGGAGCAGTCAGTGGGCTTAGGATGTACTTGCACTCCGTGGGAAGTCTCTATCCATTGATTATTTAGGGTATGGATTATCCTATGTGCCAGGATAATCAATAATCCAAAACAAAACCAAAATACACTAAGGGGCAATTTTTATGAAGAAATGGTAGAGCTCAGATGCAGGAAATGCATAAATGATTAGTTTCCACATAAAAATCCAAACAAAATAAATACTAATTTGATAAGAGACATCAGCTCTCAGCTTTGTGCATTGTTTGAGCAAGAGGATCTGAAGTTATAAAACTATGGATGTATATTTTTATAAGCTTTTCTTGATAACAGACTTGAATAAACCATATGGGAAAAAGTCAAACACAAGCATCATTTATGTCTGGTTAGACACCAAGGCAAGTTTTAATGATAACTTTACCAGACCCAAAGGAGATTTGCATATCCAAAAAAATGATGCTTGTTAAAAAAAGGGAAATGTGTGCTTGTCCTTATATGTTTAACAAATTAGTTGGGTTTTGTCTTTGTGTATTTTTAATACATAGTACTTTCATTAGGTAATTGACTTTGCTGGATTTTCTATATAGCTGAGAAGAACTGAAAATTATATTAAAATGCTTAATGGCTTTAATGTGCTGAAATTACCCTGTTGAGTATATTGGACCGTTTTGGAACTGCATTAAAAATACTCTGCCCTACCCTTTTGGGGATCCTCTAGAAACCACATACACCTTAACCTCCCCATTTTCCATTTGAACTTTCTATTTTTAGCCTTTTACATATGAAATTCTCCTAGGCAATCTGGGGGGAAGTACTTATATCAAAGGTAAATTAAATAGAATTGCTAGTTCAGAGGGTTGGAAATGTCAACTGAGCTCACAGGAGTGACCAAAGAGGTTCCAGTTAGAAGATGGGCTTTAGCCTTCTGCTTAAAAAGAACTCAAAATCAGGCTTTAGAAAGAGCTGGGTATTTTTCATATGCACTAGAATAGGAAACAGAAAAGTTAAAGTATGGTGACTGGAAACCTTTTCATTTCAGTGCAAGTGAAGAGCACCTTAACAACCAATAAAATAGCCCAATTACAGGCTTGTTTAGAGGGGAAACTTAGTCACTGGTTTTAAAATAAGAGAATTTCCATTAGTGAAGCTTAGTTTCATTTTGTGGTGAGACTGAAGAAGCCTTTAGGGTCCCTTCTAATCTTGTTTTCTGGAATAAGCTGGGGAGGCCAACATGGGCCACTGGTTTGTGAAATACTGGCAATTTTTCAGGTATGGCAGAAAATACACTTACATATCAATGTAAGGAAATGATAAAAAAATAGAGATACACTTTTAATCTTTCCTGTAATTGGATAAGCAATGTCTAGTTTTTCTTTATTGCTAATTAAAAATGGAATGGAAGCTTTTAAAATGTACACCTAGTGATTTAATTTGTTTTCTATTACTCATATTACAGGGTATTTACAGCTGCATTCATGGAGTACACATTGAAGAGAAAAAGAAGTCTCCTGACTTCTCTTTAACCAATTCACAAACCAACATGTTAAAACTACTGCGAACAGCGAAAAACATGACCAATATCAATCCTTCAAGAATTGACTCCCCCAAAAGACCAGCTGATTTTATTCAGAGGGGTTCTTTGATTATGGACATGGTCATGGATAAGGGTAACTTGATATTTGCTGATAACAGATCTTTTCAGACAAAGGACAACTTTTTTGGTGACAACATAAGCGAACTGCAGACCCTTCCTGGCAATAGACACAAGGACAATCTTAACAACTATGTTTTCCAAGGTCAGCATCCTCTCACGCTGAACGAATCCAATCCAAACACAGTAGAGGTTGCGGTAACAACAGAAGCAAAAGTGAACTCCAGACCTAGGCAGCTTTGGAGGAAATCTGTTGAATCTTTACGTCAGGAGTCTGTACGTCAGAGCCAAGGTTCCCAGAGGGATGATGCGTCAGAGGAAAACAGGCAGCTTTCGCTGAAAAGCCAAAGATACCTTCCTGAAGAGATTGTCCATTCAGATGTATCAGAGACATCAAGCCGAGCTACTTGCCACATGGAAGCTGAAAACAACAACAAGCACCACAAAACCAAGGACAACTTCAAAAAAAGGACAGTAGCATCAAAATACCCAAAAGACTGCAGTGAAGTGGAACTGACATATCTAAAAACCAAACAGAGCTCTCCACGGGATAAAATCTACACGATTGATGCTGACAAGGAGCCAGGATTCCGCTTGGACACACCTCAGTACATCGAAAACATTGTCCTTCCAGAAACTGTAGAGTTTCCTGATGTTTATCAAGATCACAATGACAACTACAGGAAAGCCGAGCATGCTAACAGGACTCCATCGCATAATGAAGAGAGTCTTCCAAATAATGACCAGTATAAACTTTATGCAAAGCACTACACTCTGAAAGATAAAAATGCTTCCCTAGGTGATGATAGATACAGACAGAATTCCACCCACTGCAGGAGCTGTCTTTCCAATTTGCCCACTTATGCGGGACACTATACGACCAGATCTCCCTATAAATGCGATGCATGCTTGCGGATGGGGAACCTCTATGATATTGAAGAAGACCAGATGCTGCAGGATACAACGAACTTATCACTTCCTGAAGAAATATATGAGCGTACTTGGTCACAAAACAATGCTCTGCAATATCATAAAAAAAATAAATTGAGGATTAGCAGGCAACACTCTTTTGATAATATCGCTGATAAGTCCAGGGAAATTGATATTGGAAGACCCTCTCGTAGTATAAGCTTGAAAGAAAGAGAGAAATTTCTTCAAAGTAGTCCATATGCAAGCATGTTTAGTGTTCCCTCAAGCAAACTGTTGAGCAACAAGGCCTCACTTTTAACTCATGCTCTAGAGGACAGTAAGCGGAGCAAGTCCCTGTATGCTGTTCACTCGGATGACAATCCCTTTCTACACTCGTATCGTGATGACCAGCACTTATCTCTTAGGCGAAGTCCAGCTGAGCTTTATAAACATTCATTGCCAACAAGGGGAAGAAATGATAATTATTTAAGGTCATCCATACAGTCTACAGGATCATACTCTTCCAGGGATGGTCGGATCCATAATGACATGTACATTTCAGAGCATGTTTTGCCTTACGTTGCAAATAGGAATAGCTTGTACACAACTCCAAGGGTTTTAAATTCCTGTAGCAATACACGTGTGTATAAGAAAAGGCCTAGCATTGAATCAGATGTTTAAATTTTCCATGAACACTTTATCTATAGGGAAAGAATAGTTGCCACCATCTTAGAGGGAGAATTTATCCTTTAACAGTATCCTGCTCTGGTAAATGATACCTAAACCTCTCCCTTTCCCAATGTACTTTTGTACATGAATAGGTAAACTGGTATGCTCTTAACTATCCTTTTAAAATATGTCTTGTTGAAAAGGATAAAAAATAGCCATTTATATATGCTTTATATATAAATGGCAAGTTGTACTGAAATAGCCCCAATATATGTTGGCAACTATGCTGTTTTGTATCTAATTATTTTACTATTTTGGTTATTCTAATTTATGTTGCTAAGTATCATTCAATGTACTTTTGTCCTTAGAAATGTTTAATGATTTTCTAGTACTGGATAAGCAATATGGTATGCATGTAGTATGACACAGACAACAAGAATTAGGAATGCATTTGCACAGATTCAAAAGTAAGACTCTAAAAGAGAACAGAAAGCTAGACTTTCAAAAATATATGTTAGCTTCATAATAATTTTCAAAGCCAAGTAATAATTTTTAAAAAACCCCAAGTCCCAGGACCTTAATAAATAAAATACAGTGTTTTAGCACAAAATTAGTATGTTCACTCTAGACAGACAGACAATAGATGGGAAGGCAGTAGCCCCAGACATGTGAACTGCTGTGTACCAAAAGGAAGCCCCATGGATATTGGTTAATCTTCATGTACAAATGCTTTTCTTATATTGCACATGCACTTACCATTACAAAGTAAGTTCATTGAAAAGTTTGCAGTAATCTTGTCAGAGATTTCACAGCTGCCTAATCCAGAGTATATATTTTTAGATATCACTATATGGCACTTACTGTGGAGCTGTGGACTTTATTAGTAACCTTGAGGCCTAATGTGTACGTAAGTTTGCATTTGCCCCTTATTGGTGATTACTCAGGGCTGTATAGTATTTCTTTTATTCTTTCACTTCCCAAACCAAATCCCAACCCACTGTAGTTCTTTGTTCATAGTGTATTAGTGACAACTAATTAATTGTATATTAATAGTATTAAAGCTGTTAATACAGTATCAAACACCGACAGCCATAAGTTCAGTGTAATCAGTGAGGAGTGCAATACCATTTATTTGCATACACAGCAAAGGATTAACACCTTCAGAAGAACTTCTTCGTTCCAGATTATCGCGCATATTTGTTGAACATCAGATCAATTTTTTAACCTCTCCAATCAAGTCTGTTATATAAACTAATATATGCACACTTAACGAAGTAACAGTATCTTTATTATCACTGACTGATATACAAAGATATTCACAAAACAGACATGCATTGTTAGATGACTTTTACATCTAGTAAATGTCAATCAGATTATTTCACAAAGAAAATGTCTGCTACACACCCCTCCTTATCCTAACTGGAAGGAAAAACCCACTAGATTTTAACCATAAGGGAGCATGAAAGAAGAGAGGAAGCCTTTCAGGGAATAGAATGTACAGCTGTAAATTTAATTTAAACTAAAGAATTAAATATAATTGCTAATATATTTAACTTCTGAAAGTGTTCCACAGGTGGTGCTCTCCCATTCTCCTGCTACTCTGAGAATTGCTTTAGGATTTTTGTGTAGAGGAAATTTAGATTATTCAAGAATTATTCCCTTCATTTCACTGAAGAACAGTGAACAGGGAAACCATTACCACTGTGAATTGAAAAATGTGAATATTACTCTGGCTTTTCACTAAACTGAACCTCTTTTCAGCAGATTTGTGCCTGTCAGCTGTAATTGAAGTGTCTGCATGCCAGAGGTGCAGTATGCAAGGTGTTTAATTTGGAGCAGCATACTGCAGAGCAGAGTTGCAAATGGGAGATAATATACCTGATGTATAGGGACTGTCAAAATAAAGCTTCTTGAATTGTTTACAGCTTTTTTTTTTTTTTAATAATTATTATTCTTATGAAGAAGATTTAATCTGACTTTGACTACCAAACAGTCCAGAATGAGTTCCTGGTATTTGCAAATGTATTTGTATGTTCACCATGATGGTGATATTTTTAAGGATATTTTTAAGGAATGAAATGTAATGAGATTTGGGCTTCTGAGTCTCTTTCCAGCTTCCAGAAATCTTAGTATGTTTTATCATGACTATGTTCAGAAAGCATATCTATGGGTATCTGTACACTGTCCAGATAAAAGTGTTTTGAATATTCTTTATCCAACATTTGGTCATAATTGTTGGCCCTGATTCACATGGGATGCTTTCTGGTTCCCCACTGGAGGCAGTTTTTATAAACAGAAGTTTCTTACCTGCCCTAAGAGAAATGCATATTTCTTAGGAACACTTGTATGAGCTAAGCAGGGCTAGGGTGGTGTCTATGGGATGAACAGTACTTGCTGTGAACCCAAACCTTTTCCCAAAGACATAGACATTTTTGTCTTAGGTCTGCAGGAAGGCAAATGCACTGAAGGCATAAATAATGTTGTGATCAGTGTAATAAAAGTATTTCAGTCAAATTTCAATATCCGATCCAAATCATAGTGTGTTAACTAAAATCTGCTGTGTTTCAGCAGACGTCGTATTTGCTGATGTCATGCCAAAAACTGCTATGGAAGTTGCTGAGCATTTTACCATTTTACCAAGCTCTTGTCTTTCTATGCATCATCATAAAGCTCTCAAAATATTTGTTGGTTGCTCCAAGTCTTTTGTATCATCATCTCTATCCAACCAGACACACATAATTCAATATATATACAAGCACTGTATGTGAAGTTATAGGAAAGCAAAATTCCCATTTACATTTTCTAATGTAAACTCTATAAACTCTTGAGATTCAATTGTAAACATCCTCGACCCAGGTGGATTTATCCCTCTGTGAGATGTACAAGCAAATTAGCTCTAACGAAATATATTGCAGTGTTTGCTTTTTCTGATTTGAGCAGATTTCTGGTGACTGTAGAGATTTATTATTATTATTAGTTGCAATATGCACTAAAACCACCTCCCCTAAACCAAAAGAAAGAGACACAGGGAAGACTTGATAATGTTGCACAGCAGTTGTTCACATGGAAATAGAAGATGCTGCCTTAGAGGAGGAAAAAAAGCCCCAGCAGATACTGAAAGTAGAGGGAGTAAGAGTCTGCATGCATTTGTTGTTCTGATCTTGGCATAAATATGAGTCAATAAAGGGGGAAGGAGAGGATAAAATGTAGGGCTGTAGGCGAGTAGCTGGTTGCAGATGTAAAGAAGAAGCAGCTGAGAAGTTGAAGGAAAATCTTCAACAGCAGAGCCATAAGCCACAGCTTGTGAGACTCAGCCGTAGTGCGCGTGGAATTCGGAATTTTGCCTGAGCTTGTTGATATATTTGCACTGACTTTCAATTAAACTGAGATCAAGACTTTCTGTATTTCCCTCTCTCTCACTCTAGCTGCTGCTATACTTGAAGAGGAGAAAAGAATCTTCCTGCATAAGTGGCCATCCTTTCTGTACCTTTCTGGATGGTGCTGGTGACTTGTTACATTTTCCTGATTACAGCTCTAGCAGTTTGTTGGTCATTCCTATCACCAAGATTTCCTGTGACTCCAGCTGGAACTGAATCAGGCTGTAAATGATATGGGCCAATCTTGGTAGCATGTCCTGTAGTGTTACACTGCTCCTGGATGACACCTTTTATGGAGGCAGGATATTGAATTGCTGAGGAATGCAGTAGGTACATGGAGGTAAAAGCAGCTACATAGACATACCTGCCTCTTGCTCTTTTTCTCTTTTAAAGACATTGTAGAATTTCCTCATGTTTTTGTCTTTCCCTTTTCACCACAGTAAATTTTCCTTTTTTATTTTGAAATGGATTTTGTGTTCTGCTTGTGTTTCTTAGAGCAGTGTAGCCACCCACCAATTTAAACGCATGGTAATAAGATATTTTAATATATAAGATAAAATTAAGGAAAATTAAGAGATTTTGCATTTCTGGAAAATTTAATTTCATGTTTTTGCAGCTTTTGCTTAGAATTCATTATTCTGCTAACTAAGAAGCTTGGTTAGGAGAAAGAGCGCTGTGGACAAACAAATTAAATCACCGCCAGCTCACCGTGTTTTGGCAGCATCTCATAAATACATGTCTCTTTATGATCTTTCAGGAACACTTAAGAGGTGGAATAAGGCTCATGAGGGAAATCAGGTGTGGTTTATTTTTCCTGGTGAAAACAGGTCTTTTTACGTAGTTTTAAAGAAAGCCAAAGCTAGAGCTGCGTGTGTAGCTTTGGCTTTCTGTGCTGGAAGGCTAAGCTCTTTCTGTTGCCAGTGGGGGGAAAGAGAGAGAGAGAGAGAGAAAATAAACTCCCTCTGGATGGGAGTTCAGAGGACTGAATGCCTGGGACCAGTTATGTGTGGGATGTGTCCAGAAAGATGTTACCTCTCTCTGTTGAGTTCTTAGAAAGTATAGGCTCCTAACTTAGGCATCTCAGTTAGGCAGGCTTGGAAAAGCAAAAGTCTATCCCCAGCCTCAAAAAATCTTCCAGTTAAATCTGCAAGTGAGTACCAGGTTCAGCCTTGGAGGTGTGTATAGATTCCTGTGCTGAAGCAACTAGTTTCTAAGGGTTGTTTGTGGGGTTTACATTATTCCCTGCCTGGTCAGGGTTGTTGCTTTATACCATGTGACTATCCAGCCTGAGATAAAACTTCCTTGTGGAAGAACTTGCTGTTTTCATATTTCTGCAGTGTAACATACTTTAGTGATGGGGAAGGTTTTGGTACTATTCCCTCCCTTGCTGAGTTCATCAACATAGAGCAGAAAATGTAAGGGTCTAAGATTTAGGATCTTAGGAAGAATTCAAGAGGTGAATATTTTTGTTGCTTTACATTTCAGTTAAGATGTCTGATATATAAAACCTAATGGAAACAGCACTTTTGTGGCAAAATCCTCTCCATTAACGTGAAGAGTAACTATCTGTGGCTTGGCTAAATTGTGTCAAGTGTTAACCATCACATCATGTGCTTCTTTCAAGATGGGGTGTCGTACGTTTCCGTGCTAACTTTTCCCAGTTCTAGTCCTATCTTAGCTCAAAAGTCCTTTTAAAGCAGATACCTTTCTGTGTAGGGCAGTTTGGTTTGCACCGTAAAAACAGTTTTGCAGTGATACACTTGTTTGTTTTACCAGTGTTGTTGTTTGTTTTTGTGGGGTTTTTTATCTAACCTAACTTCCTATTGAGAGCTGAGCCTTCCAAACATAGCAGTGCTGAAGGAACTTCTGAAAGAACATAAAGGCCTTTTAAAGTGCGACTTACTATATGAGCCATTTCCCTGCCCAAACTCACCTGTACTGTCTTATTGCAATGTATTAGCAACATGCCAGCAGTTGCTATCTCTGAGGGAGCTCAGTTTAATCACAGCTGTGTATTTCTTTGTGGCTGTAGACAGGAGTATGGACAGGTTTATGGTGTGAGAGAGGAAAGGCTGGAGTGCCCTGTGAAGCTGTGGTTAAATGGGAGCAGCCTCAGGACCGTCCTGTCCCTCACGTCGCTCTGATCGGTCTCTGTCTGATGTGCACATACTGTACATAGTGTAAAACTCCTGTCGATGCTCAGCTTCCATTGTGGAAACAGTGCCATGCCCACCCTCATCCCAGTGTCGCAGCAGTGTCTGGGGGGTTGGGGATGTGCTGGCTGCTCCTCCCTGGGCTCTGTCACCCTGCTCAGTGGGAGCAGCAATCCCGCCTTGCTTCTCCCTGCCCTGCTGGGGAGGGTTACTGCACTCTCTGTAAATAAGCTCCTCCTCATTTTTTGCCCTCACTCCAGCTTTTAATTTTATTTTTTTTCCCCTGCTTCTCTCGACCTGTGTGCAAAGTATGCTCTCTGAAAATGTGTGCTCTTCCAAAGTCCTGCAACTTTGGAAGTCAGGAATACAGGTGTGCATCACCCTGCAATGCAGTGAAAATGCACTTAGTTCTCCTCGTGGGTTCATGAGCTTTTTCTGTTACATACTGCAGAATATATCTGCTGTAGGTGAAACTGTTTTTTTTAATTACTGCCATTCTAACAGCTGTAAGAATCCACTGCTGATTTCGTGATGATTTCGTCATATCTATAATTTAAGAACCAGAAATAATATAAGTAAAAATAAGTTACCTCACTATTTACCAGGTTTTTGTTGTTTTGCGCTTAAATGACAATTTTTACTCCTTTTGCTTAATTCTTTACCTGTATTGAAAACAAGGCTAAATTAGTAGAGACTATAACCATGCTGTAACATTGTCATGCAATACCTTTATTAATAGATAACCACACTAAATATAGTATTACATATTTAAAAGAGAGATGGTTTCAACTCTCCAACTCTTAAAAAGTAGTGGTGATAAGCAGTTATACTCCTAGATGTTTTGTCCTTTCCCTTTTGTATTAGTATTTGTTTTCACTAATATATTTCAAAAATTATATTTCTGTGCACGTTATAAAACTGTGAAAATAAATACCAATAAATATTGTGATACTTATTCAGTGCACTGTAAAGATCCAAGTGAGCTGATACTTTGCTTGGGAATTAACGAAGGTTTCCTCACTTCTCAGAAATGGTACTAAGCTTTAATGTGGGAAAATGGTAATATTTACAGTGACATGAAATTTTAATGGAGAATGTCTTGTTTTGCACTTTTAGAACTATTAGAAGAAATGATATGGTTTTCTCAGCAAATGCATTATGGGAATACGTTTTAAAATTTGTTTTGTGCATTGCAGTACATAGGAATAACCGTTCTGAAGAGATTTGTGTTACATTATTCCTACAGGATTCTTTTGTCTGATAATTTCTTTCCTGAGCCTGTTTGAAAATGGTGTTTAATGGCAAAAACCTTTTGGAAATATATTTTGGCTTCTGTTTCACATTGCAAACCCTGAACTCGGACTCATAGTGATGCAGTTGGAGGCCCTCATGAGGTTGCTCTGCCTTTCCATGCTGCTGGGGAAGGAGACCTTCCTTGATCCCAGCTGGGACACGATTAGAGGAGTCAAGAACCATTTTGGAGGATGTCTTGTGCCACATTTGACGTGTAAATGATCTTCAAAAGCAAAAATAAAATGAAATTGGAGGTTCACAGTTAGCCACTCTAGTGGGGGGGTCTGTAACAGGCTGTAGGGTGTGCTGTTTCTGGAGGAGATGCTCATTTTTAACTAATTTGAATTCTACTTAAGTTTCTGAAAGTAACTGAAAAAAACGGGAGTTTTCCTTTTAAAGCCAAAGTCTTTGTTTTCATACGAGGTTTCACAGGAAAATGGGCCAAAGAATACAATTAAATATGCAAAAGGTTAATCTTATGGAAAAGGGTATCCTGTCATCTTGATATGCACAAGCATATTAATGGTAACAGGAACAATGTGTGTAATTTTCCTGTATATTGCTATGTAGGTTGCACTATTTTGAATGACACAAGCCTGATATTTTAATTACCAAATACCATAAGAAGCTGTTTATTAATAGTTGAAACTTGTTAACCTAAATATATATACAGTATACCCAGGCGTGCGTGCATACACTTCCCAACCCAGTCATGCGTGAGTAATCTCCCAGAGCTGTGGGACACATTCCAGCAGTGCTTTATTTGAAGGGATTGTCTTCTCTCCTTCCCAACCTCCCAAACCTCCAAATCCTCTAGCAGCATTTATTGTAGTGTTTGGTACCTCTTACAGAAGGGGCTGAAGGACTTGCTGGAATCAGGAGTGCATTGTGCTAGGACACATGAAAACATGTCAGAGGAGAGTTCCTCTCTCAAAGAGCTGGAATTGATGCTCACTATAAATAACAAAGCCATAGGAGAAGGATGTCTTCTTGTACTATTTTGGAAAATCTTGGCCAGAAAGCGTCTATTGGCCTGGTGACAGGTTTAAAACTCAGTGTCAGCTCACATGATCCACGTCTGATCCTTAAACATGTTCCTTAAGGTAGGTGAGGAAGGATACCTCAGGAATCAAACTGCCAGGAAAGCCCAGCTGGTGTGTGCACCAGTGGCTGCCCCTGTGTTCTCCCACACAGACTGGGCAGTCTCCAAAAGGGTTTTGCACACAGAGTCAGGATTTAGCAGGTGGTGTTTAAGGCAGAATCACTTCTTTGAATGCATAGGCTTTTGAGCTTGCTATTACTGGTGGTATGGAGTCTTTCACCAAGGGATGATTGTGGTATTTGGTTGCTTTGCTAAATTTATAGTGCTCTAACTAAAACTTGTGAGAAAAAAACCCACAACACCTTGGAATCATTTGTTGGAAGTAATTGCTGAGCTTTTTTGGAAAGGGAGAGTTGGATAGTTCTGAATTTTTCCACCTTAACCAAGGAGCAGTAAATTCTGTAGGGTCAGGTTTTGTCTGCAGTTCAGTGCAAGTGTGTCTTGAAAAAGAACTTGGTTTCAGGTTCTTCATCTGCAAGAAGAAAATTTTTGCTTAGCTCATTTTTACCTGGCCTAGGTCTGGATTCCAAACTTAGGCAAAACACCTTTTGACTTAAATAGGGATGTGTGAGTGAGTGATGAGAGAGCAGATCCTTATTGCAGTTCATGCTCTGATTTTACAGTCCCAAACTAAACCTCATGTTGCAAATGTATGGAAATTGCATCATATAAAATTGGGTGCAGCTAGGAAGGAAACCAGTGCAATTTCAGTAAGAACTGTTTGCAGTTTATTCTTGATACCAGGTGTAATATTTTGAAATGATCTCACTCATTTCAGAACCTCCATTTTGCACTGATGAAGAACAGCTCGATCTCTCTGTCTTCACACCTCCCGCCCACATGCACAGTGTATCTCGTGCCTTCCCTGCTGAAACCAGAAGGTACAAACAGAATTCATTAATGTGTTAGGCAAACTCCTACCTGATTCTTAACTAAGTACTCCATTTTTATGCAAAATTGGCATCCATACATTTCAGGTTCTCAGAAGCACTTCACCTGTGAGTTAATAATGTAAAGTTTAGTTCATCAGATTCAAATTTACACTAAACCTGAAGGGCATTTTGTGCTTCCTTTCATCCTGTTTAATGATTTTTGTGGGCTTAGATGAAACACTAATATTTCTGTGCTGCTAAACAAAACTCACCAGAAATATTTTAAAATCTCAGATTATACTTTAAAAAACATTTTTACCTGTTTACTTGAATATTGTCAATTTATTGTGTTGTCCTGATTAGTCTTTGTATATATACATGTGTATATATATAAGCTATATATAAGCTTTATATATATATGTATATGTATAAAGTTTTGGGGGTGATTGAGGGGCAAGACAGAACTCCAGTGTTGTGACAAAGATTCTACAATCATTTATTAACAGTTTCATGTAACGTATTGCTGTTTTGAGTTTAATTAGAAGTTATTTGCAGTTGAACTATGAAAAATGAAATGCAACTGAGAAAATAGGAATTCACGATATTAACTTAGGCTTTTGCTCATAAAGAAAATGAGTTATTAGGACAGTTGGAACAGTATTCTTTTTTTTCTGATGGGAAAAAAGAACTCCAATTGTAATATTTGTACTGGTTACATGGAGCAGTAGCTTACATTGCAGTAGAAGAAATTTGCATTCCAAAAATAACATTTCACCAGAAATCTCTGAACCATTGGGTTCCATACACAGTAAATTAAAAAGCCCATCACTTCTCTTATTTACTAGTGCAATTTACTGTAACACCCTCTAAAGTGTCATATTTCAAACCAAAGGGTAAGTCACAAATTTCTGGTTGCTTACAAAGAATAGGAGAGGTTTGAAGAGCTCTTAACACCTGGGGAAATAAATCAGGATGTTAGAGTAGAAAGAAAAGAATATCGGTGAAATGGAATCAAGCATAAAATAATGAATTTTTAAGAGAATCCAGAATTTCATTATAAAATTCACAGTCCAATGGATTCTTCAAAAGAAAGACTTTGGGGAAAAAAAGAGAATATTTAAAATCTAGTTTTGACATTCCAATTACTGCCTGTTTTATGAGGTAGGTGTAGCAAAGTGACATGAGTTTTAACACGCAGGTGTCTGTACACACACAGACATTTGTAGCTGTGGTGCTGTGCAGATACAGGGACACACCTGGCTGCCCCTTCTGCCCCTGCCTAGAGATCCTGGTGGTAGCTGGGGCTACCCACGAGCACCCAGTGACGCTGAAGGAACTGGGAGTCACACACTTCTCTCCTGTGTTACACACACTGTCTCACTGCAGTTCACCCTGACCATGTTTTAACCCAGTGCATGACTGAGTGCTAATACTGTATAAATATTTTGAAACATATCTTTAAAAAAAAATATAAAAAATGTTTGCTTCAAACTTTTTATGATAGAGGAATATATAATTATTATGGTTGTCTTACGAATTGTATTGTGTTTTTTTTTCTTTTTGTTAAATATGTAGAAAAACATTAAGGGAATGGGGGACTTGAATGTCTGTGTGTACTGAAATGTATATAACTTATTTGAGGAGAACACATGTGCCAAGTATAACATGATGTAAAAATTGTAAATATATGAAAAATTCATTTTTCTAATAAAGATAATTTCTGCCAATTGATATGAAAAGGAAGGATGGTATCATTCTTGTCTGTCTTCCTTGTTAAATGGGACAAGATGAAGTGTCCCCCATGAAGAAGGTTTACCTTTGCTTTTTCATTAGTCGCTGATTTGATTTGAAAGGTATTAACAGCCACATGTTTTGAGCCATCCTTTGCTGTTAGAAATTATCTAAAGGTGAAGACACCTGAAGCTAAAGCTGACAGTATCTGCTTGGTGATCCCAGTTTAATTTAATTCCTGAAAAGGATGGACACAATTAATTTGTGCAAAATTGATTCGGTGTGAGAAGGATGCTTTGAAAGATGCTTTGGAAGTTGCTTCCCCAGCAGAGGGAGCAGTAGGAGCTCAGTTAAGGATGGTCCCTCCACCTGTGGCACCATCCTCCCATGTTCTGAGGCACACCGGAGGCACGGAGCGCGAGGAGATGATCTTGGCTGCAGAAATGCACAAGCTCTTTGGGCCATTGTGGAGGCACATCCAGCCTGAGGAGGAGGTGTCCTGCCAAGAATGATGCCATCCCTAAGAAGAGCTGGAGGAGTGGAGGGCTCCCGGTGTGGCAGTGCTCTTGGAGGTCAATCAGGTGAGGATGGGGGAGAGCAAACCAGGGGGTGAGAAAATGGCAGTGATGTCTCACATCTTCTATGACCTTTGCTATACATGAGATTTTTTGGATGTTCTGGTTGATCAAGACTTAAAAAAGAGGTTTTAGTGGAGCAAATAAAGTCCTCTCCAAGGCCTGACCGTTTGCCTGGCCACAGGAGCTAAAGAAGTGAGGTTCACAATATGCTCTGAAGTGGTTCTGTAGGAGCCCATTTTCCATGATGTCTCGTCAGCTAATGAAAGTCTTTGATTCCACAAAATGGGCATAAACAAACCCTTGGCAATTAGAAGAATGTTCTTTGAGGCAGTGGGATGAAAGTTGTTATATAAATCCAAATCATCATTTTGATAAAGGGGCTTTGTGCTGAATTTAAAAATAATGATGGGGTAAAAGGTTGATCACAGATGTCTCACAGCAGAACAGTCCCATCTATTTGTTCCCAAGATAAACATGACTGCATAGGTAATATGAGAGAAATAAAATTAGACTTTTGTCCTTAATGAGGTTTTTAATGAGAAAAAACCTTCTGGGCTTATTGTCCTCTGCTAGAATGCCCTTTTAAAGGGACACTACTCTGTTTGTATCTAAACAGTCCTATTCCATGAAACAAAAGGAGTGTGCCAAGTTATTGAGTCTTTATCTGAACTTCAGTCTTTGTTTTTAGGTGATAATGATGTTTGTATCCAGGCTAGTATTTGCATTGGGGCTGCTCCTCCAGCTCTACCTGCCAGCTTAGCTCATTTCTCTGTGTGTGTCTATGAGTCATCTCAGCCTCAGCTTTGATTCCCTTTGGGATCTGGTTCAAAGATAGTCATATTCTCCCAGATCACTCTTTTGAGTCTTTGCTGATGTGACTATGGCAACTACCAGTCCTCTAAGACTTTGCTTACTAAAAAAAAAAATAAAAAAATGTAAGTGGTGACTGGGAAATGGAAGCTTTTTAAGTCTGACATATTGTGCATGGCACTGCCAGCAGCGTTCCTCCCAAACTGAGCAATTCACCTGCTATGAACACAACTTTCTTCCTGTAATTTGGATGCCAAAACACCTGTTTTAAGGCCAACTGCTGAAGTCTGCTTATCTCTGTGTGGAGAAACACCATCCACCCTACTTGTGGTGAGTTTTCCCACTGATCCTACTAGCTGCTTGTTTCTCTTCTTCCAGTGGTTCACAAACAGCATTAGCTTCCCCTTGCAGATTTGTTGTTGTACAAAAACCAAACCATGGCTTCCACCAATTGCATCGTTGACCTACAGCATGAATGTCACTGCTGTGCTTCTCCTGCTCTAGCAGCATCTCCCCATGTACAGCACAGCTTGTAATGCAGTCCTTTCCACTGAAGGTGGGAAGATTCACAAACTGAAGGGTCTCCACATTGATTTCCATGTTTTCTCTCCATTTATATATTTATTTGCCACTAGTTAGCTTATGCAGGATGATCATTATAGATGTTGACTGCATTCTGTTCAGGTCAATATGCTCAAATTTTGCTTGTTAAAAATAACGTGTGTTTATAATGGAAGTGATGATTGTTCCTTTACTATGGCAATAATCTGCAGTTTGTTAGCTTTGCAGTAGGCAACAGGGGATGGTAATACAGAAGATAATAATGATTAACATTGTTTATACAAGGTTACTGTAAGGTCAAACACAATTTCCAGGGCTCTCCATGCACCTCTATGTGTAATTTAATAGCAATAATCCTTAAAAACTGCTTTGCAAAAGCACAAGGTCTTTTTAGAGTGGACCTTAGCCTGCTAGTTAGACATAACCATCTAGTGAGATCATCTGAACCCTTTCATAGTCAAAGACCACATAATATTTACACTGTGAAGAGCTATGAAAGATACAAAAAGCAGGAAATCTGAACACTGAACTCCAGAGACAAAATACAATATTAACCAGGTTTGAAAGTCTCAGACCCTCTTGTTATGGAATTGTGTAGTTCCACTAATTGCTTTGCGGACTGAAGCTGTTTGGCACTTCAGCAGCTTAGTTATGAGCAGCTGTCTCCTTCCATCCTGCATAGGGAAAAGCAAATTAAGTGGGAACCATAACAGGCATTTCTCTGTGCTCAAGGGAAAAGAGAGACCTTGGCCAGATTTTAGTCCCAGTTTCTGAGATGGTGTAGTTTTATCAGTTGAGAGGCTTGCCAGATGAAGAAAAAGCTTCTTCAGTGCTATCACAGGATCCTGATGCTGATTTTACCCTCCTCTTTCCAGCAAGAGGAATGTGGCAAATCATATCATTCTCCTTGTAGCTGAAATGCCTCTGAGATCCTTTTCTGCAGTTTTAAAACAGGAACCATGACTATATGTTGGAGAGGATAAAAGTAGTAGGGATGAGGATAACCAGAATAACTCTGATTTTCTTCTGAGAACAAAACTGCTGTTGCATTGATTTGGCCACAGTGAGTGTTTCCTAATATGGGCTTTGAAAGCTGCAGTGCATGTTAATTCCTGTTACCCATTTTATTTAATACGTAAATGTGTGCGAAAAGCTTATGCTTAAAAATAGGGCTGGGGATGATGCTGAGGGATTTTGCTATGGGAGAAACTTTCAAATAGGACTAGACAACTCTAAGTATCCTGCAAAACATGGTGCAAATCTCTTTGAATATGCCTCTCACCAGCAAGAACATCTAGCAGTAGTTCTTAACCAACCAAGAAAATAACTTATTTTTAATGAAATGTCAAATCTCAAATTGCTAGTCCATTTAGACTTTTAGCCTAACTAGAAAAGCTGGCATAATAATCAGGTCCTCTCTTCCTCATCCCTAAAATCCACTGCTGTTCCTTCCCATGGATGCACTATTATCTCAGCAAATGGGAGCAGCCAATGTGACCTTAACTATATTTATATTTCTCTGAACTAAACAGCTCTGATATTATCACCTTCCTTCTTATTTCCCATCCCCTCTATCTACTCCTAGCAGTTTTCTCTATTTCTGTCCCTGTTAGAACATCATGGAAGTGTGAGCTGCACCTTGAACCTGACCTGCATGGTCAGCACATTTCCGTGTGTTAGTTAGAAGTATTGTAATCTCCATGTTCTTTTCTATTCCTGTCTACAAAAACTAACATTTTGGTTATTTCTCCACTGCCACTCTGCAATGAGAAGATGACTTCAGTATTCAGAGCATAATGGCATCTATAACCTTCTTTTTCAGATGTTGGTTTTTCACTCAAAACATTTGGATAGCTTAAATTATTTCTCCTTACATGTATTTATTTTTCTGGCATTTCAAACACTAACATTTTTTCTCTAAATATTTGAGTCTGATAGGCCATTTTAGATCTCCTTCAAACCTGCAGCGTTTGGATTAGCAAAGAAATGACCCACAGACAAGGGCTAGGGCCAGGAATTGGGTGTTTTAAGGGATGTTGGGCAGATTTACATATTCTGTGGCCTACGTGTTTTGGTATTGCATCCCATGTGCTGAGGGCTGAGATAGTGTTTAGCATTAAAAAAAGTTTGATTATGTAATGTGATGTACTGGGTTAGGCCACTAAATGCTTTGAAGTCAAAGAATGAGAAACCCACAGCTTAGGTTATCAAGAAAGGTATTAAATATTGATGCCTCGAGAAAATGGCACATGTCTTCAATTCTTTCACACTGCAGTCTAAATAAATCACAGATTTATTTCTTTGGGAATCTCTCTGCAGGTAACAGAACTGGTCTTTTAGGGAGAAAGTGAGGCAATGGGGAAAGTAGCCTTATTTCATTGTGGTATTTTACATATTTCTGAGCACAGTGGGCGGGTAGATTTAAATGTATATGAAATAGAGTTGCCAGCTCATTGCTCACATCAGTGTATTCCCCAGCTGCTTCTGCATACTTCTGTGGAAACATTTCTTCTTCCTGAGGCTGGGGGAGAAAGTAGGATGTGAGGTTATCTGCAGCGTGAAGCTTGTACCCTCTTGCTGTCTGTGGGCTGCAGCTTCACATTGGTTTGACAGCTGGACTCGATGATCTTTTCCAACCTTAATGATTCTATAATTCTGTCATTGTAAAGCCGTACCATACTTTCCTCAGCGCCGTAACAACAAAATCCCATGGTTTTAGACATAAAGTTGAGATGTAGTTATTTACACATAGGCAGCCCATGATGAATTAAATGCGAATGAACTCGGAGGGAGCTGCAGCCTATTACCCCCCTGTGCAAGCAGAGTAACTGGGGCTCAGCAGCCCGTGCACGAACGGCTGCGCTGATCTGCACAAAGACCAATTAAATCCTCCTAATTGCAAAGTGGTCCCACTGGCCTCATCGCACTGGCGTAACCCAAGGAAAACTTGGTCCTGGATTCTTATCTCTACCAGGCACTGCAGGGCTGGAGCAGGCTGGGGATGTGACTGCTGGTGTTATTTTAGGGGCCATGTGTTTGCATGTGCACACTGGTGCATGCGCATGCATATTTTAAAGAAACAGCTTCTCAAATCCTCTCTAATGTGACTGCAACGCTCCCAATAGACACCCTTATTTGCTGATTTTAGCAGCAATAGTCTGAATCATTTTTAGGGGAACAGATGACTTGGTGGTTGGTAAGGCCCTGGTAGTGCCCTGTGTCTGTGTGGTTTGTATGTCCTGGGTGAAGATACAAAGTCTTGTGCCTTCTTCTAATAGGGTTTTGTGAAAGTCCTACTTCATTCTGGGTCAGGATCAAAGCAGATCACAGGACTGGGAATCTCAAAAACTGGTTTCCAATGCTGGCCTGGCAGTACCATGTCATGGGATCTTGCAAGTCACTTCACCTCTTTGGTTTCCCTTCCAGCTCCACTTCAGTTTGTAAGACCTTTAGACTTTGGCTGGATTTAATGTCTTTTGCCATTTTCTCATATGCATCAGACACTAAAGTCCTGGCAGAGGCTCATTGGCTTTGCAGTAATAAAATAGCTAAATATACTAAATTACTAATTTTTCTCCTACCTTTAAGGCTATTGGCATAACTTCACCATATCTCACCATTTGTCAGCAGAAGCCTAAGGTACAGGGAGGTGTGATGAAGACAGCTCTCTGGAGCCAACAACATTTAGGATGAAAATAGAACAATGAAGGTAAGCCTTAAAAATGGTCTCATTCCATAATTACCTGCAAGGCAAAGTGCAAAGCCTTGACAGGACTGACACCATGTTGTTGTTCATGCTGAGGAGATGTGTTTGCAGTGTGAGCACACAAAGCACCACTGTTAGAGCTGAGGACCAGAAATTAACAGCAACACATGGAAAATGCTAGTTTTGTGATGCTTGTTGGATAGTTTGTCCTTAGCTTACACAGAAGCTTTTCTTTTAACCTTATATAAGTTATGTTAGATCATTTTTTAAAAAAGACTTTTCCACATGAAATTTTCAGTGTACCACACTTGTGACATTTGCTGTTCATATGACCCCTGTGAACTCATTGAAGTGCCCTCAGGGATCCATGAATATGAAAAAGTGTTTCCTTTTTTGGCTTCATTTTTCACGGCTTTTGCTGGCTGGTTGGTTGTGTACAGGGCAGAGCAGCTGTCCTGATCAGTACCATTCTGTCCTCCTTACAAGGGGCACAAAGGAAAAGCTCTCTAGAGGAATCAGGTTTGTTGCCCCTCAAGAACTTCAGCATTAGGAAAATGACCGTAAAAGAGGACTTAATGAGAGAATTTGAGCTAACTATAACAAGAGGGATCCAAATATTTTTTTTAATGAGGTAGGTTATAAAAAGAAAAGTCCTGTAATAATGGCTTTGGAGATTTAATCAGAAGAGTTGATTCATATTCCAAAAACTATCTTTGTGCCACAGTTACATCTTCATTAAGAGCCTACATCTTAATGGTCCAACAATCAAACTAAAGATCTCACTGTGGGTATAAGATGGCCACAGTCCTATCTTAATACTGTGATGTCTTTTAATTGCCTTCCCTGCACAGCCTGTGCCAAAACCCCCCCACTGTGTCTTTTCATGGAGCTGTTCATTAAACTGTCAGGTGAGAGGGAGGAGGAGGAGGAACAGTGTCACTGGGTAACCCAAGCGTTCATCACTGACAGAAAATAAGGTATTGAATGGCTGTTTCAAAGGAAAAAGAAATCCCCAGCAGAAACTCTGATCCAGGAGTACTGAAACTGTGAGTAAGATGTTTTATTTGCTACCAAGACTTGTTTCCCAGTGTAGAAAGAGGTGCAGTCAGGGTGTGACAGTGTTTGGGGTGGGATGGAGCAGCCACATGGTGCCTGCTACTAGTGGAGCATCTGAAACACTCAGTCTTCAGCCCATAGAGCTCGCAAAAGAAATTCCTCCTTACACTGATAAATGCTTCCAACTGCTGAATAAAAATGTTCCATTTTGAATAAGCAGTGCTGCAGAACACGCAGAACAGCAGTTTTGGTTTAGGGTCTGAACACTGGGAGGTGCAGTGCAGTCCTGCTATGCACCACTGAATTCAGTAGTGTCACCATCTGGTTCAGCTGCATCTCCTGAGAGGAGCCAGCTTCCCATTCCCTGATGTGCTGGTGCAAGTGTTACACCTCCCCAAAGTAATATAATGCCCCCAAAATATTTGGATGATGTGCTTTAATTCTTGTATTTATTTACATTTTAATTGCTACAGATGGAATAAATTCTCTACTTTGAAGTTTTATTACATTAATGAAGCTGGCTTAATGCAGCCTAACTAATGTTGGAAACTCTCTTCAGCCCTTCCAGTTCTGTGAAAGATAATTTCAGGTAAAACACAATGAGGCCTGAGTAAGTTGTTCAGCACATGGCACCCTGATATCCTTAGAGGTACAGAGGGCAAGAAAAAGACATGCATCAAATTTCTTAGTCAGCAAAATTATTAACTCTCAACAAAATTGAGTGTAGGGGTTTTTTTTAAGAATAAGGTTTTAGAATTAATTACTCTTTTTTTTTTTTTTTTCCATTTTTCCTAGTGCCTTTTCTCCTGGGATACCTTCCCTCCTGCTCCTGGAACTACGCACTGTGATGTATCCTGACCGACACAGACAGCATCACATCCGTGGACTCTGACACCGCTGTCCTCAGGTATGTCGTGGCCCTGTATGTTTCCACCCATCTGCAAATCCATTTTTCTTTTATGTTAAATCTCCAACAAGAACTAATGAAGTGAAAACCTGGTGAAAAGCTGCGGGTGGGGGTAGCAGGAGACCCTTGGGGTTTGTCCAGAAAGGACATGACACCAAATTTCAGCCTTGTGTCTTTGCTCTAAATCCAATGAACACATTTGATGACACCCTTTGAGGGGAAGAAGGAGAGGCACACTGCAGGTGTGATGTAATGGGCTATGATGGAATGGCACATCTATTAAAATGGTGCCAGCTTATATGAGGGCAGTGAGGAATTTTCTGGAAAGGGTGTTGAACTTGGGAGGCGCCTGCAAATCCTCCTACGTGAAAGGACAGAGAGGGGAGGGTCACAGCCATAAAGGGGAAACAAGGGCAGAGAGAACCATGTAAGGAAAGGCTCCCCTGGGGCAAATCTGACCAGTCAGGGAGCGGGGACAACGTGAGGGAGAAAACCAGACGCATTTTGTATAGTATGAAATAATGGTATTTAACTTCACAACTGTGAATTCATAAACTGGGAAACCCGTAACAACCCAATATACAATAATAAACTTTCTCTTGTGCAGGATAGCTCGTTCTTGTAGTTCTCCTTCTTGGTTCCTTGGTCTTGTCAAGTGGCTTCGTGGTCTCTCTTGCATTTGGTGTAATTTGGTACTCCACATTGTGAACGGGGTCAGAACTCTCACCTGTGGCTCTCTTGGTGGCACCAACTTGTCCTAGTTGCAGTCGAGCCAGTTTCTGTTCAGCCATCCTTGATGTTGTGTCCTTTCATACCTGTGAGAGAAACTGTCTACGCAGGTGCCAGTGCAGAAATACATCAGTTGAGCTGTGAACAATGAACTACATTCTTTCTTCTAACACTAAATTCAGATCCTGTTTAAAAAAAAAAAAAAAAATAGGGCAGGTTGCACAGGGAACAAAACCTTTCAGTTCCGACAGTGGCAGGGTAGGTAGTAAGTGCTGGGTATGAAAGGCCTTGTCAGATGTGATGCTCAGCTGGTGTGTGCAGTGCAATAAGAAGCTCAAGTCCGTGTATTGCACAGGCAGGTCCTGAGTTTGCTGTTGGCTCCACTGACTTCTGTGTCAGGCTGAAAAACTTTGAAAATCAGTGTTTCCCAGTGTGGGTGCCTTATCTGTTGAGGGTACCATGTACTAGACATTTTAAAATCCTTGTAATTCTCCCACATGATTTCTTTTGGAATAAAGTGCAGCTGCAAATGGATTTCCACTCTCTAATTTCCCTCCCTTGCAATATGGCAACTTGAATCTTGGCAAATGCAGTTTTTATAACCTATGAAAAATGTGCTCATAACCTTGTACTTTAACAGGAGCTGCTCACTATTCTTGCCTTAGTCTGAGAAATCTGATAATAAACATTCAGGCAGGAAAAACTATTGGGAGCATTGACTGGCTGTTATAATAGCTCCAATTCAGTACCTTGAATGACTAAAATGAAATTGAACCTGATAACATCAGCTTTGAGCAACCTTTTTTTTCTACCAGCTTTTAATCATTTTTCATAGCAACTCTGTTAACACCCCACCCTGGAAACACATTCCTCTTTTCTCTGGTATTACAGACTCCGTGTTTTGCTATTTATGCACTCATTCACCTGTGGTCCCTACGTATCACCAGGTAGATTTGATGGATTTCTCATCCTGAAAACCATCTGCTCAGTTGTGTTAGATAACATAAACCCATCCACCAAAATGCAAATTGATAGATAATCCTGCTAAACCAAAGCACTCATTATGATCCTTCTTTCCAGCACTTGCCCTCCAGCCTGGCCTGCTCAGCTGAAACTTTCCAGAGAGTCCTGGGACTCAAGACACATCTTTGGGCTTGTCCAGTTGGCCATGGCAAAAACTCATGGGGCCAGCTTGGGGAGGGCTGGTCTACATGCAGGGAAAGAGGTGGATGAAACATCCTAAAAGGGAAGGGGTCATACACTCTTGTAGTAGGTTCTTGTGTCCAAAACAGATTATATGAGTGAAACTGGGAGGACAGTATTTAGGGGAAGTGAAGAAACAAGTGGAAACAAGCAATGTGTGGTTAAAGCCTGGGGTTTTAATGAAGAACAGCAGCATGATAAGAGGCTCCTCTCTGATCCAGAGAAGTTCAGCTCCTGCTTTTCTGACACAAACACTTTTGCAGGCCATCAGAGAACTGGGAATGAAGGTGAAAGGCTTCACAAACCCCCCCCCAAAAACTAAATAAAACTAATTTTTTTTTTCTTTTAACCAGGCTTTGCCCTGCCCTGCTTTGCCCTGCCCTTGCAGAGTGGAGAGCTGCCTGTGCAAAAGGCCATGTCTGGGCTGTGGTCTGTCATTGGGGCCATCGGGTGGAAAATGCATCTGCCATCGAGACCTCAAGTTGTGGTGAAAGCCCAAAGGACTCTGAGACATTCAATCAAGTCTGTAAGAGCAGCATAGCGGGTCTGTCACACTCATGACTGAACAGTTGTATTTCTGCCGTGCTTTGACTGAAGAGATTTTCTGTTTGACCTGCCCGTGTTCAGAAGCACTCTGGCATGAACCAGATGGGCCATACCCAGCCTAAAAAAGGAAGTATTTCTTTACATTAACATTTTCTCAGCTGTTCCTCACCCCAGTCAGTTAGAGCTGCTGAGGTCACTACTCAGCAGCACAGGTGTGTGTGCCAGAGCAGCCCAGGCAGTGGGTCGAGGGAAGTCCTTGGCCAGGGGGATGGGTGTCACCATCAGGTGGCCATGGGGGAGGCACAGCCATAATCACCAGCTCCTTGTTTCTCCTCAGCTTGAAAGACATCGTGGTATTACAGAGAGCCCAAATGGTGGTGACTGCATCCAGCTGCGTGCAAAAGTGTCTGCAGAGTTTGTGGCTTCTAAAACATGCAAGTCGTGATATGTGTAATTTTCACCACTTCCCACAACGGGAGAGGTGGGATTTCTCACTCAGTGGGATGCATGTTGTACTGACTTTGTAGACTGAATATGTGCCTCCAAGTGGGATTTCACAGCCTGGCCCTCCTCCTCCGAGCTCACAGGGCTTCTGGTTTCCTTTGGCAGGAGGAAAGGGAAAACTCTCTCCTGGAGGGAGCGAGTATGTCTTGGGCTAATTACCTTGCATTGTTTGCAGTCCTCAAAGCATCTAAACTGATATGCTGATTGCAAGAAGGGGAAAGTGGCTACAACCTGTAATGTAACTTAATGTGATCTAATGAAAGCTTAAATAAAAAGAAGCAAACAAGTCCCTAGTGAGATACCTGAGCCACAGTTCCGCAAAATTTAATTAATCTTTCCTTTGTATTAAACATTATGATGCAGGGAAGAATCTGTGCCAAGGGCAGCAGTGACTAATTCCACAGCAAGGAGTAAACTTATGTGTGTGACTGTGTCTTACCAAGTGCCTGGAAGAAGGTACAGAGGGATAACAACTGAAGACCTCAGGTACAGAGGCAACACAAACCAGCTGCTGGGGGCAGGTCACGAGCTGACACATCAGGTAAATACAGGCAGGAGATGTTTGGTTTTTTTCAGTCAAGAAATAAAGGAAAATATTTTTGGTGCACTTTTGAACCACATCTGCATGCTACAGATGGTTTGGGCTGTGATCCAAGTGACTAGTAAAGATTGGTTCTGTATAAACTGGCCACAGGCTTGCAACCCTGTGGCCAAATGTCTGAGGAACACCATGTACATAGAGTTAAAGCTTTACATCTCACACATTAACCACACAAACGCTTCCAGAGCTTTAACACAACAGTCTGCAGAGCAAGAATACCTATTATGTGCCCTCAACAGTGAGAACTTCCTCCCGAGTAGCCCCTACCCACAGCTGTTTGCTTCCATATTGCAGTTATATATAAACAATTTCTAGAGATGCAAATATTTATTTGCTCAGTAGTCTGTACATGTCTGGGCACTAGCTGAAGGTCAGCATTTCCCTCAGCTGAGATCCTCTTTACTGCTCCACTTTCAGACATCCTGCCATAGCCTTAGAGATAGGAAATATGCCTGGGATTCTCTGAATCTTCTTTTCATGCACCTCTGCCTCTGGAATCAGCAACCTGTGTTGGCAGAAGCATCCTTACAGGAGGAATCAGGTCCTCTGTCCTGAGATCAAGAAAATGAGAGTCCTACCCCTGGCACAGACATTAGTGGAGGTTGAAATGCTGGAGGGTGATGCCTCAGTCTCAGCCATTTATAACCTTAAGCACTTCTGTCTGGTTTGAAGGACACCAATTCATACACTTTGACAATGCTGAGAGATTAGCAGTTTACCAAACCCAGGCTCTTTCCACTGACTTTCCCTCTGATACCTAATTTTATCTGCCATTTATAACCTCAAGCACTTTTGGTTATACTGGTAGCATCTCTTCCCCTGAACATGTTCCACAAATCACTAAATACTCAGCTGGTGGTGGAGGCTGTGCCTCCAAAACCCCGTGGTCAGCCAGAAGAGCTGGATTTGCTCTGGGGAATCAACACTTGTAGAGCTAAAGACCCAAACTGAGAATGAAGAAATGATGTGGCACATTTCATGGAAAAAAAATGTTGTCTGGACTTCTCTGATGAGTTTACTTTGCCACTCTCTGATGAGGTACTAGCTTGACAAAGAGCAGGTGGCTGAGTGAGTGTCATTTGGTGAGCAGAGTGTGGGAGACATCATCCATCTCGCAGCTGCAAGGGGTACAGGGGCCAGCTGTCAGCTCTGTGACACTGGTGACCCCAGGCCAGCGCAGGGAGGACACTTTGACAAGGAGAAGGAGCCAGGTTTCATCCTGTGCGTGGCTAGTACGTGATTTGTTGCACTTGCTGACAGCACAGTGAGAGATGAGCAGTTCACCACTCCTTGAGTCCCTCCCTTGCCTTTCCCATCAGACATTTAATGTATGGTGTGTGTTCCTGACGGCTCCAGTGCCAGGAAATCTCTTCCTGTAGCACTTTGATTGAGTTCAGTTTTTTCGTGTGCTTTGCTGAGAATACGGTTTCACAAGGAATGCAGCATTGCTGCAGATCTTTTATTGCCTGCAGGTGCATGAGAAGAAGTTAGAATACTTACAGAAAAACTGGAAAATGTTAACATAAGAAATAAACAAATATATTTGTGAGTAATCCAGAAAAAAAATATTTGCTGTAGTGTGTATTTTTTTTAAGGGGAATGGAAAAGAGCTGTCAATATTATTTTAAGCCAAGTAAGTAGTCATAACAGGGTCAGTCTTTTGTTAACACCCTATTTCTTCTGTTTGACTTGAACTTGACTTATTGAAGCCAAAGACTGCGTTATTTCATAAATGCATTGGGCACAAGTGCATTGTAAATGCCCTGATGGGGGAGAAGATAATTAGAATGAAGAGGGAAGCTGCGTTCCAGGTGCAGGAACCATTAGTATTCTTCTGCTCTAGTTCCCTGAACCACTGCATTTATTAACCTTTAGCCAAATCAGAGCCAATTTCTCCTGTTTCTTACATAATGTTGGAATTATAATTGGCAGTACTGATGAAAGGGAAAAGTCTCTCTGCAACTCAAATTTTTCTTGCTTTCATGTAGAGAGTTTTAGAACAAGAGTCTTATCAGCTGTGAATAATTGCATCTCATTACTGTGTACTGGAGTTATATGTATATGCATATTAGTTGGAATTGTGTATATATTTGGCTGGAAAATGTTATGGCATGCTTCAAGCGGCATCAGTGATGT
Source organism: Xenops minutus (assembly GCA_035221455.1). Classification (NCBI taxonomy): domain Eukaryota; kingdom Metazoa; phylum Chordata; class Aves; order Passeriformes; family Furnariidae; genus Xenops; species Xenops minutus. The sequence continues at coordinate 5,709,844 of JAWWEE010000030.1, read as the reverse complement.
GAAATTCAGTGTGCATGGCATGTTTATGTAACTCCAGTGACATTGCTAAAGAGGCAGGAGATGATGGTTGTACATTTGGGTGCAGTTTTGGAGGAATTATTTCCAGCAGGCTTTGAAAAAAGGTTTTTGTTCTCACAGTTATTTGGACAGTTTGATCCTCTGTTAGCGAAAACAGAAGTGTTTTTTGAAGGCTTTCACAGCCCCCTTACTCTACTTGCTGCTTTGAGGGTGTGATGCTTCTGTGGGGCTTGGAGGCTCCTGCCATGTCCCAGGGAGCGTTTGCAGGGTTTTCTCTGGTACCTCAAGAGGTTTTGCTCTTCCAGGAAAAGTTTTGCGCAGATCTTGTAAATCCAAATTCAGAGCAGATTTTGGAGTCTCTAATACACAGAGTAAGCTGCCAAAAAAGTAATTTGTGTGAGAGTGGTAAGTTGTCTTAGCCCTCAAATCCCTTTGAACATTAGGAAAATCAAGTAATCCATTTAGTCTTCTAGTTGTACCCTTTATTTTGATTATTTTTTTTTCATATGGTTAGAAAGATGGTTCTTTTCAGTAAAAGTTCCTTAGAGTGACTAAGCAGTTACCCCAGGGACGATTTTCCATCCTGCAGAAGCTGCAGCTGCCACATGACTCTGTGCTAGGGGCTTCCACCCATGAGAGTAACCTGGCTGCAGAGCAATCATTAATTGCTTTCTGGCACAAGGAGTATCTTGTTATTGCTTGTAGTTCAGAGACAATTCAACTCACACTCGCATATGTTGGCATGAAGAAAATGCCAACTGCTCTTATTTCCAGCAAAACAGTGATATAATTGTCAAGCTGGCGGGAAACAAAAGCTTCCTCCTAATTTATTTGTTATTAAACGAAGAAAGAAAAAAGAATCTGCTGTTTAACTAAGGAATATTTTCCACACTGCTGGAAAATCAGCTAAAATTTAACACTGGGGCAATTCATGATGAAGTTGTTGAAATATAACCACCAGATGAATCCTCATGAAGCCTTTCTTTCCCAAGTTCAAACTGCTGATTTCTTCTTGCTTCTGTTGGATTACAGACATTTAACCTAAGTGGAACTTCTACATAAGGTTCACCTTCCTTATCTTTTGTCAAAATTGCTGTAATTTTATATACAGTGTAACATCAAATTATAGGAATATTCCCTACTTTAGACTACTTTATACTTTCTTTTAAAGAAGAAAATAAACTATCACCATTTTTTTTCTTAAGATATCTTATGTTTGGCAGCTTCATCTTTGCTTTGACCTGAGGATTTCAGTACCTGACCAGAAAGTTCTGGGAATCAAACTCACAGTGAGTGGAACAGTAAATGCTGCTCAGAGTAGTGCACAGCAAGGAGGTGAAGAGCCCAGAAAGCACATTTCCACTGGTTGTGTTGAGATGAACTCTTGAAGGGCAAATAGTGGAGCCTGCAGGACTTTTTCCATATACAAATTGAAAAATGTTAGTAATATATTAATTATGAGCTGGAAAAGAATATTGGTAGGGTGGTGGTAGTGATTAATTGTTTAGATTATTAAATTATTTTCCTAGCATATGATTTTTTCCCACATAAATAAATTACTTTGATTGTTATAGCTTGTGCTTATGTGAGTAAAAAATAAGGTATTTTCTAAGCTAGCAGAATGATTTTCTCCTATATTTCTTAGGAAAATAATAGTGAGGATTCATCAACACTTGAGAAGTGCTTAGAAGAAAATAGATAATTATAGAGTTCATTATGCTTTCAAATAGGCATGCAAAATTTTAAACTAGTCCCTTCCAATGACAGAAGTTGCAAATAGGGACAAATTTTTTGAGGAGCACCAATTTTCTAATCTATTAAAAAACCCAGGATTTTGTTTTATTTGAGGCTTAGTGAATATTCTTCCATCAAACTCAGGATTTTATTAAAGCAGAGATGGAATTCCATGTATGAAACCTTCCAAATCATCAGCCACAACCAAACTCCAAGCTGGACATTGTATTGAGCAGTCACATAAAACTGAGGCATGAAGATGAATTAAAAAGTGAGACAAGACTGCATAAAACTGCAGTTAGTCCAACCACTAGAAGCCCCTTCTCCCCCATTTTGTAAGGCTGTTGCTGCCGTGGGGTAACCTATCCAAACTGGTCAGCTCCTCAGTACAAATCAGCAGTCACACATGCCAGTGGATATTCTGTCGCTTCTTACAATTTTCTTCTAATGTTTGTTAGACATTTCATTATCTATTGAAGCTGCATCTTGCCTGCAGAAACCAACGCGATTAATGCTTTCTCAGCAGGACACCTCATGAGCATTTAGCTTTTCATTAGGGAGATTTCAATGCAGTCTGTCTTTTCAACTTTATAATTTAGCAGGAGGAACATACTAGATCCAACAACTTGCTGCCTCCAAATGTTATCACCTTCAAACTTCCCAAACCTGTCCTATTGCAGGGGGACATGCTGCAGCTTTGCCAAGGCCATGTTACTGATTATACTTGTCTGTCTGAGCTAGGTAATGTGTCCCTTGCTGTTCCGAGGCCTAGACTTGACCCAGGTGCAAGGATGGGTCCTGATCATGCAAGCTGACTCCCTAATCCTCCACAGCTCTGTTTTCCCTTCATTCTCTGTTGAGGAAGAGTGACCTTCTTTCCAAGATGTGCTAAGAAATGTCCATAATGTAGCTGAAGAGCATTGTGTTTGCCCTTGTTGAGCTGTCAGAGGAGCTCTCCACTCCTGCACCTTCATTTCCCTGGCCAAGGCACCCAAATGTATTCAAGGGAACAAGTCACTGCCCATGGTGGGTGTCAGAGCACTGCAGAGTGCTGTATAACTGACTCCTACTGATAGGGAGGACATGGGAAATACAACTGTGCTGATTCAGTGTTAAAAACAAGACACCACAGCTCTGTGGCCAGACACACTTTCTAAATAGCCTTTACCTGTTTTATAATCCTGCTGAGCTGGTACTGGAAACATTAGTGTGCATGCTTGCACTCTTTTACTGGCAGTGTTCTGGAAGATAGAATACTACCTTATGTTCCAATGAGGATAGCAAATTAGACTAACTTATGCTGGGAACCCTCCATCTGCTCACCTGTCCATGGGTGGAACACTGTGGAAGCCTGTTCTTCCTCCAGTTACATCATGGACTGATAGGTGCAAGACAGGCCAAATTAAAAAAAAAAAAAACCAAAACATTTAAAGTATGTTCACACAGGTGGTGATATTGGTATAATTATACCAGCTAATTGAATGGTAGATTTGCCCATGTGGACAAGCTTAGAAGAACAGGTCTTAATCAATTATGAACTTACATGACAGCCTAAGTGGTAAGATTTATGCCTTTTTTAAATGTGTCTAAAACAGGTATGTTGTTTCTGTTGCAGTCCTCTTTAGTGCCATCTATAATCATGCCCCTGTTAAAATGATACTTTTAGGGACTATTTATTTGATAGACTCTCACATATTCATTACCTTAATTACCCAGTATAAATTACCCATGATACTCCATCCTTGTTTGGCTCAAAAATAATGACTTGTTATTATTCAGGTGCTAATCACCAAATCTTAATCCTTTGCTAATTTATTATGGATTTTCAGAGGAAAAAATTGAAGGAGAATTTTAGATATGTCTGTTCCCTAATTCATCTATCAACAGCAGTGCATCGCTTCTGCTTCTGGAGAACTTCAGCAGTCATGTCAGGCTGCAGAGCCAGGGAATTGTCTGCATGTGACACTGGGAGGTGACAGGGCAGGTGTCCCCTTTGCTATGGGATGCCATGTGCTCCAGCTCTTTGAGAGCTGCACATCAGCATTGCTTGATCTGTTCTGATGGGATTTCCACTTTTTATACAGTGGCTTGAGTCATTCTGCTGAGGTGTGACTTGGAATCTGGAGGCTGAGTTGCTTCAGAAGGACTTTGTAGAGCGTGTCTGTCCCCACGGTGACTCTGGCTGTGCCCTGCAGAGAAGATGGTATTGTGGGAGAGGTGTTGCCCATGTCTGGTGGTGAAGGAGGATTAGACTGTGGACTTGCAGTCTTTTACAGGCCTGGCTGGGGTCAGTGGTGGTCACAGCCAGGGCAGGTCTGCTGAGCAGGTGTTGGGAGCCTGAGTCTTCCTAGTCCATGAATCTGGGAAGTGTGAATCCAGGAAAGTGAACACTCAGAAGCCAAAAGCTTCTCTTCAGGCCATTTTCCCTATGCTCCCAGAATATGAGAACATCTGTGTGTGCAGAGTAGAAAGGCTCTATGTTTATAAATTGGAGCAGCACCTTATTCTCGTTTAGATTTTTTTGTGGAGACTCTGCAAGCAATGTTACAGCATCCTGTGAGTGAGACAGAATAGCAGAGACTCTCTATTCCCAGTCTGCCTCCAGCCAGAAGGGCACACTTTGTCCTGGCACCACAAAATCTGCCCATTGCTGATGCCATGTGTCCTTCACAAGGGCAATTTTTAAGGGCTTTTTAATCAGTCCATCTCAAAGTAATTTAAAAGAGAGGTAGTGTCAGAGTCCCCACAGTTGCTATGTGCATTCAAAATTAGCTGTGCTAGTGTTTAAATACGAGTGCTACTAAAATTACATATTAACTAGCAAGCTGTTGGAATCTCTCTTACAAATAACTGCCAGGAAAAATAATTTCACACCATAAATGTAATTTGGAATTCCTTATGGGCCAAAAATTACTTGTATCTGTCAGGGTTTCCCAACAAAAGACTCAGCAATAAACCAGGTATTGTTTAAAGTTTAAACTTGCTTTGAATAAGTTTCCAGACTGATATATAATTTGTTTGCTGTCTAGCAAGAAGTAAAAAAATTATGTGTCAAAATACTGCCAAATGGAAATGCTACTGATTACTCATGGTGAGTTGAACCATGATGGAAGATCTGGATAGCAAGGTCTTGCTGGGCTTGGGGTGCATTCATGTAATAAATTTCCTTTATTCTAGGAAGAGTAGCTGCTCATAAATAGTACTTGTTTCTTGCAAATTAAATTAAATGGAGTGGGTTTCCTTGGCACCAGCACTCGTGACTGCCAAGGCCTGCAGTGAGAGCAGAGCATCCTACCCCATACCTGAGCTGCAGGTAAGGGTTCAGTGCTGGGGCTCTTGTACACTCACTAAGGCCTAAGAGAGATGGAATATGACTGACACTGATGGATATACTGCCAACATTTGTGTTTTATAAAGCATCCCCCATGCTGTGGTCAGGCCCAGAAAAGAGACTGAACTCCTATAAATTGTCTAAAATGTTGTGGCTTCATTAAAATAAATACCAGACACTGTAAATGAAGCAATTCAAGCTGTAAGTGCATCGAGACCCGTTTGTGGCCACTGGCTCATTGATTTTGGTTATAGACATTATGTAAATGTATGGCAGTGAATCACTGTGTGTGAGTAGACACAGCAGGTCCTGGTCACATTTCCAGTCATTTCTGCACTGCTCTTGTGCAGAAAGCACATCTCTACACTTGGGCTTGTGCGTGCACTGCCCACTCGTGCGCTCACACTGTGTGTGTGGGTACTGCGTGCAGGGTCTTACCTGAACCTTCTAGTAGCACATGCAAAGACACTGTTTTACCAGGGAAAAAGAGGTTTGCTTTCTCATTTTGTAAGTGTTTCTACTTGTTTGGGGTGTGTTTTTCAAAATAAAAAGGAAAAGCAGTGAAACTCTGTTGTATTCTTGGAGGAGGAAAAAGAAAAATAACATTAAACATACACATACATTTTTTATCAGTATTCCCACATTATCTGAGCAACACACAACTTAGCACCTAATTGTTTTGCAAATGTTATGCAGTTTAGGAAGGATTTAGAAACTAAAGCTTCTAAAGGGAGTCTGCCAGCCCCAGGTGCAAGGCCAGAGAGATGAGGGTACATTTCAGGCCAACCAGCTAAGACTGCAAGTTTAACTTTGCTATAGAGTGTTAGAAAATTAGAAGGTGCATCCTGAGGTTGCTTAGTCCCAGCTTCTGGCCCTGGCTCCCTGGGCTGCCGAAGTATTGTGAATACATCACTGGATAATGTGCACAGTCACTACACTTGCAGCTGTCAACATTTCTCTAGTTTCAAACACAAAGAAATTCCCTTAGATGACCTATTCATGTCTTCTAAGTTTCATTCCTTCAGGGCACAGTTCCACGGAGTTATTAAAGATTTTTATTATCCTTTCATGAGTGAATAACATTTGAGTCTTCTAGCGTGGTCTGGAATTAAGTTCTGCTGGAAAGAATCATCTTTCCTTTGTTCTTTAATTCTGTTGTTGTAGCAAAGCAGAAAATGCTGCAGACAGTACCATAAAATTTAAATAGTTAATGTAAAAATCTTTCCCCAACTGTGACAGGGCAATATCAAAATGTTCTGAATTGCTTATCTGTTTGCTAATAAGGAATATTCTAGTTATTAAGAGATTCCCTAGGCCTAATGTTTTTGAGGACCATGTACTGCAAGTACCTAATGTTTAATAAATACAAACTAGCAATGTAAAATGATTACAAAGAGTTTTCAGAATATTTTTATTTGCAAGTTTTGTTGTTTTTATCCCCAGATTTTATTTCAATAATGAATACAAATACACTGCACCTCTGCAGTTGCTTCTGTTCCCATATGAAATTGATGTTCACATGGAGAGGCCAGTGCTCATTTGGGAAAGGCACTTGCAGCAGGCAGCAAGGCTCATGGTCCCCTTGTGTCTGCAGAAAGCAAACAGGAAAACACCTGTGCTTAGTTAGAGTTGATTTTAATGGATTGGGATCAAAGATTGGCAGAAGGCACATGCTCCAAGAGCCACCAAAAGGTGGTTAATTGGCTGTGGGCTTTGGAGCCTGACCATTATCTGGGAGACACAACACAATTTACAGAGTCCCACTCCTTATTTCCAAGGCAAGCAGAAAGGTGTGTGGTATGGCTGGGAGGAATGGCAATAAGAGAGGGTAAGTGGCACTGAAATGCTGGTGTTGTCTTTGCCAAAAGGAGTAAACAGAATAATGCTGTCAGCTACAGGCCTTATTCCTTCTCCAGTTAAAACACATTAAAAACCAAACCAAAATTAAATGCCAAACAAATTACAAACCACACACGAACAAATGAAAACCCCCAAACCAACAAACCAAAGAAGTCCACTACAGTTATTTGGTGAGGGAGCTTTCTTTTGAAGTTTTTAACACAAGTCTTGCCCTTCAGGGGTAGAGATTGTGCCAGGTTTAGTGAACCTGTGCTGCAAAGTGGCTAAATGACCCATTTGTTCCAGGTGTGCGTCTGCCTTAAATGGGGTTCACCTGCACTTTAAAAGAAGTTCATAAGCATAATAATTGGCAGCAGCTGGTTTTACTCCTCCTTTAGAGTCCTCTCACACCCCTCCTGGGAGAGAAGGTAATGCTTTTTTCTTTATTTTTCTCTTGTCCTTGACCCAAAACGGACTGAACAAGGAATCAAATGCTCGAGCTTGATAGAGGTGAGTTATGGGTATGAGTTTGGCTTCTCAGTGTGCTGGGACATGATTGCTTGGCAGTTTCTCCTCTCTTTAGATGTGGTATTCTTCTGTGAGATGTTTGTTGTAATAAATAAGGGCCTGGAAAAGGGAGGGATTTTCCTCCCCCCACGTTTCAGGGGTGTGCTCAAGCTGCTTGTAGATTTTAAAGTGATGTGTAAAAGTGGACTAGGGTATTTTGTAGCTGAAGACAATAGGGAGGTTTCAACTTTCTGGAGGGGCAGACTCCTTTGTCTAGCAAATAACAACTTTGTTGCCTGGATGGACTGGTCTGGAAATTGCTTATTGGAAAACAGTCCTGTGCTGTGCCTGTGAATGAAAGAAAGCCTTGAAGCACCTGCTGCTGTGGCATCTCCCAGCTCCTGTTGCCTCATGCTGGCATAGTTGTCTTTTTGACTCCCTTTCCCCAATGCTGTGCTCGGTGCCTTCAGGAAAGGAGGTTTCAGGCATTTTGCTCTGTCTGCCCAATGGCCCCTTGTGTTGCTGGAAGTTCAAATTGCTGGCCAGGGTGGAGCAGGGAAAAACCCTATGGTTGCCTACAGAGGGCATTTGACTACAGAGGGCGTTATTAGATTTAATAAAATCCTCTTAATGCTCGCTTGTAAGAGCTGGTCTGATACCTTACAAAAATGTTAATTTGCTTGCCACAGTTGCTTTAAAAACAAACAAACCCCTCACCACATCAGAACACACACACAACACCCACTAATTAGACTTGAAAATACGTGGATGTAACTTATTTTGGGCAGAAGTGCCAGTGTTTCATTATGCCATTTTTTGGCCAACTTATTTTTTAATGTGTGGGGTCCTAATAGACTGCAGTTCTTTGGCTTTTGTTTCTGTACTGTTAGTGGTACCACGAGTGGGAAAGGCTGGAATGAAGTATACTTTTTTCAAAGCAAGAAGAAATAAACTCCTGGGACCTGAAAGAACAGTTCTTCCTTCAGTTTGACAGAATGATATCTGCACTAAACTGATACGTTAATCGAGTCTGGCAGCCTCCATTTAATTGTGACTCGTCGCGAATGATCGAGTTAGTCAGCTCCTCAGTTCAGGTCTGGTTTTGTAATGAGAATAAAAGAAAAGAGATAGCACGCATAGTTTTACTTTATTTCCTAAAAAGCTTTGTAGCTTTGAATATGTAAAGATTTGTGAGTTTCTTGGGGTTTGGTGGGCTTTTTTGGTCAATCTATTTCACACAGTTTTGACCATGATAATTTTAGAATCTACCTGTGAACTTCAGCCTCACAATTTATCTGTTATTGCAGCCATTTCAGGTTTAAGTGCACATAGGAAACAACTAAGCAGAGATAAACTTATTTGGTATAGTTATGCTGTAACAATAATGCCAGTAGATTTCCATACTGGTCAGTGAAAAGACCAATGATTGTGACAATGCATAGCCCCAACATCTCGAACCAGATTCATCCCACATAATGCTGTTGTTGAGTTAGAACAAAAACAAGTGTTGTGACTTCCTTTCACAAAGTAAAGGAGATGCCAGTGGGGATCAACCGCTTGAGAAATATTTGTCCTCTAAATCTTTTTAGTCTAAAGAATGGAGGTGGAAAATAATGAAGGAGATTACACTCACCTTACCTGCCTGTAGAAAGTAATCAGTCATTTTGATCTTCAAATTTGTATTATTCTTGCTACTAAGAAAACTTCAGCTAGGATGAGGTCTTATTTTGCTAGGAGGCAAACAATTAGTTTAATTGTACCCAAATCAAAAAGACTTTTAGTCCAAACTAACCAAGCTGAGAAAAGAGAGGGTAGAAGGAAAACTAGGGACAAATGAATAATGATGCCTGCAAGGTCCTTGCAGAACTAGAGTAGTTCTAAATTCATTTGTTTACTACCAATTACTTGCAGACCTAAAGAAATGTTCTCCCTCCAATTTGTCACTGTAGTCTGGTTTATAAATGTTAAGCTGTACAGTGGCTTGATTAAATCCTCCAAAACTAGAAGGTTCTTCCTGACTTCTGTAAACAAGAGTCCCAATGCACCTGTGAGGTCCCGACCACTGTGTAGCAACTCTTCTAATAACCACAGCATAGCATCTGATGTTTTTAAAATGCTTCCCTGGAGGAGGATAGAATATTTCTTTTTTTTAAACTTGAGGAAGGAATGTGGGAGAAACTGGTGTCAGACAGGAGTTCACAGAAATCTGCACTGGTGCAGTTCTAAACTCTAGAAGGCACTGCTGGGGCTTCTGCTCCAATGGTCAGTGTTTGTGTTATTTCCAGGGGTCTCAATGGTGAACAGAATGGTTGGAATGGCTGTTTTGTGTGTGTTCATATATTAATATATCACAAAAATACATAATTTAGGATTCAGTAAAAAAAAAAACCTCAAATTTAAAAATATGAGCTTTAAAAATTACAGTATAAATTAGTATTGATGAGCAATGCTGGTTAATTAAAGGCCTGCTACTCCACATTAATATGAGGGGGAAAATACATTATCTTCATCTATGTAATATTTAATTTAGGAAATATAGGTTAGTAGGACTGGTCCCTGATTCCTTGTCTGAGATTAGAAGTTTAATTCTTAAGTTCTGACATCATATAAAGAGACTAAAGCTTCCCTTTTTTCTGAGGTAAGGTATCATTGCAATGGCTATGCCTTTATATGCGAAGGAGCTGTGTATAATTTACAACATTAATCACTGGAAGCATGTAGTTATATCTATTGTCCTAATGCATAATGCTTCTTGCATTTGCTTTTGTAGGGAAAACCTCCATCTATCAGTGGAGCGTTATCTTGCCAGTTTCCCCACTATTTTTATTTAGCTAATTCAACCATTGCATTACTTAAAAGGATCTAATTAATCATTATGTTCGTAATCTTGGCTTTTATTGAGACCACAGTTAATTAAGTTTACAAATTGACATGGCAAAGTTTGATCCAGACAAATAACCTCAGAAGAGGGTTTGTATCAATAAAAATCTCTGGACCGATGTATTGTTGGCTCACCCAGCTGGTGATAAGGATCTGTCTGGGCTGTACCCAGACAGGGAGGGCTCCCAAGTGCAGCCACCTGAGGCACCATGACTTGCTGAAAGTACTTCTGTAAAGCAGAAGTTGAAGGATGTCATGTTTGGGGACAGGCTGCTTCTCTGGTCTGGGGCTCTCACCCTGCTGTTTGTCCCCATGAGTGGCAATGGCAGGGCAGGGTCCCTGGTTAGGTCTCCTCCTGAAGGGATCCACCTGGAGAAGGGTGTCAGCCTGCTGAGGAGAGCTTGGAACTGGGAGTGCTGGGAGGGAGGTTACAGGCCACAGGGCATCACAGAATCAATTAGGTTGGGGAAGAGCTCTGAGACCATGGAGTCCAGCCCATGACCAAACACCCCCATCCCAAAGAGACCAGGACACCAAGAGCCATGCCCAGCCTTTCCTTAAACACCTCCAGGGATGGTGACTCCATCACCTCCCTGAGCAGTCCAATCCAATGTCTAATCATGTTTTCTGTGAAGAAATTCTTCCTAGAATCCAACCCTAAACCTCCCCCAGCACAGTTTGGGACTGTCCTCTTGTCCTGCCACTGTTTGCCTGGGAGAAGAGGCCAGCTCCCAAAGTGAGAGAGCTGGGGTCAGGACTGAAATGGTGGGTGACAGGGACATAGGAAACCTCAGGAATGACAGAGCAGGGCACAGAGATGCCCATGTTACCCCAGTCCCCAAACAGTTCAGTGCTGGTGTTTGTAGAGTCACAGGTAACTGGAATTATTAGGGGATTTTGTGTTTGAGGTAATTGGGAATACTTTAATAATGCAGTCAGAAACGCATTAAGCATCCTGGGCCTTTGTTCTGGAAAAATAAACCCCTGTATGAACATTTTGATTTACTGGATCTCTCATTTTTTCCCCCAATACGATCAATGATGAGTCTATTCAGACGTGTTTTCCCTGCACTATCTGCAGGCTGTGCCAATTAGATACAATAAGTCATTTAAAGTCTTTTGTCCTTTGCAGAGGCTAGATGAAACACTGCAGGCTCTTTTGTTTATTTACTATGATATTGTTCATTTAATTCCCTTTTTGTCTCGAAGTGTTTATTCGTGTTCATTCTCCACTTTGCAGCCTGAGCTCAGGAGATGACTCGAACCACTATTTTGGGGGTACTCAGGGTCTTGAGATAACCATGCTGCTGTTCCTGTGGCTACAGCATAAATGGATGTGTGATAGAGATCTCTGTTCCTGTTACTGTGGTGCTAAATAGTCCTGGGTGCCATTAGACCAGAGCTGTAAAGGGCAGGATGTTTGATGTATTCGGAGCCAGAACTGCATCTCTCAGGCGTGTTTGAACATTTCAGTGCAGAATGGCTGGTTTGCTGAATGACAGCACAATGGCTCTGCAGCAATCGATGAGGTGGCTCCTTTGAAAGACAGACTAAATGGGTGAATGAAGAAGGAACTCACGCAATGCCCACTAAAATGCTGTGCTGTCTTGCTGATCTTTGGCACCATTCAAGACGTGGTGGTGGTGGGAAGAATAGGCGAACTGAATTGTTTTATCCTTCAAAGAATTTTAAAATAAAGATTGTATCCCTTGATAAATTGATTTTCCTTTTAATGATAAAAGTCTTCGAAGTATTTTGATTCTCAGTTTTTATATATTTTGGTCTCCACCCTTAATTAAACATTGAAGGAAATTAGTGTGAAGTAACTTACTGTTTTGTTCTGGTTTAAGTGCTGTTTGAATCAGATTGATCCAAAATAAGTTGGTTTTGTGTTATATTGTTTTCTAGTTGTCCAGCAAACTGGAATATTGCTGATTCACACAGCTTTTCTCTTCTCCTCTGTGCCAGGAATATTTACACAAGTAAGTCTTTAACACCCCCCTCCCCCTCCCCAAATCTTAAATATTAGATATTTTTGCCCTTACTATGAAAATAGGTTTGGGAAAAAAAAATATCCTAATTTAGGTATATTGTTGTCTTTTGCTAATTCTGACGAAAATAAAAGGTGAAAATAAGCTTGCTTTTGAAACATTAGGTATTGTGACATTTCAGTATGGAAGGAATGCCTACAGTTATATTTTCCAGAGTAATGTGCTATTACTGGATCTAAATTATTCATATAAAAAGGACAACTGATCAAACACAAGCTGCTATAATGTGAGGACTAGGACAAGGTCAAACTTATTTTACAGGTATATGAAAACTAATAAAATCAGTAAATTGCATATGCAGGCAGATATTTTCACTCATGAATATCTTTGTTTGCATTGTTATATTTTGTAGACTGTTTTCCACTTCCCACTTTCTCCTAGACTGCAGTGTGCATTTAATTTTTCTGGCCTGTAAGCACTTTTCAAAATAGTTCTTAATGGCAATATTAAATCCAGGTCCTCAGTTAGATATACACATTACTATATCATAGAAGAATTGGTATAACGTCCTTGCAGAATCTTGACGTGTCAAGTAGAAATTATACTGGTTCAGTGATCTCTCAGGTATAAGCACTGTGTTTTCAGAAGTATAATTCACAAAAAAATTTAGAGCCAACAGAATAATAATCACAAGTAGTTTATCTGGTGAATTTCCCAATCAGTTGTGATATAAATAATTTATGTATGAATTTCAACATTGCATGCATTACCATTCCTAAACAGTGATTATATCTTGTTGGGGAATCTTTGGACTCCAACTGTGTAATAAAGCAAGACAGAAGCTTCGTTAACCGTGATCACCATGGGGGAACAGCAGGACAGCATCTCCCCCCTGGTGCCCTGTTCTCTGCCAAGACATTGCAGACCCAAACCATAAACTGCTTAGGAGAGAGGCAGGGAAAAACAGGAAGTTCAATGTTAACAAAGCTGGGTATCCATCCCTGAGGGGGGTGGAATAATTAAATACCTAATTAACTGCCACCATTTTACAAATCAAACAGTAAATAATATGGACTATACAGAGAGATGGCTCTTGGTGGAGCCTAGACTGCCACACTCAGTATTAGCTTGGTAGGGAGTTGGAAGCAACCACATACCATTGGCTTTTAGGTGAAGGGAATATTCTTTTAGCAAAGATAACTTCTTAGCCAGACCTCTCAGTCATAAATATTAATAATTTTATCACTGCCATCTGAACCCCAGTCACACATGCACCAGGGGAAAACAAAACCCAAACAGTTAAATGCTGTAAAAAGTGGATTGAAATGTCATGCAACTTCCCTGACCAATCACACAGAGAACACTGCTTGAGTAATTATATGTAGAATTTAATCATCTACACTGTGATTAACAGCAAAGAGGAGCAACTATAGAAATTAGTATCATGAGGTTTAGATCAGGTTGGATGGCAGATTGCTTCCTGATGCTCTGTTTAGCAGTGACACTGTTCTGCTGCATTGTGGTCACTGCTTTGCTTGTGTAGAGAATGTCGGGTGTACACAGGTACATACAGAGAATGCCAGCACTTACAGGGTCTGTTTGTGAACACATCAGTGAAACCCACACCAGTTTGTTCATCAGAGCAGAGACAGTACCGCTCCCAAAGCTGGAGCAAAACGTTTTGTGATCCGTGTGGGATGAGGTGTGGAAGCAGAGTGACATTCTGGTTCTCTCACCTTGTTAAAGCAGAGTCGATTACCCAAATTCTCTCTATGCTCATTATCTGCTTGGATGTGACCCCAATTGCGAGTTCATCCCTGAGACCCAGGGGGCCGATGCTCTGCATCATTGCTCATTATCTCTGCTTGTTGCTGGGACTTTTGCAACACATGCTTTATCAGCTGCTTGCAATTGCAAATCGATAACACTTTTCAGGCACATAGAGTTTCTTTCCCCTGTATCTGGGATTTCTTCCTATTGTCTGAACTCAGAAAGGTGGGTGAAGAGTAATCTGAGAGATCAGGTCAGATCAGCTGCTGCCTGTGTTCAGCAACCACTGAGAAGCTGGAAGCCATCGAGAAGTGATTTATTTAGTTTTATTGCAGAATTCTATGAATTTTTTCCTGCTGTTTTCATGCCCAGAATTCCTATCTATTGTCTTTACATTGTCACCTCTTCCTGGTTCTCCTGTGTTCTGGGCAATCCTTTAGAGACTGGAGCTGCATTTCCTGGGGTGGCTTCAGTTGGACACATCCAGGTTTGAACATCGTTGATTTGGTGTCAAACAGCTGGCCTGAATTTTGGCATCTGCATACAGAGGAGGTGAACAGGTTCACTGAAGAATTAATTTGAGGGGATTGTCTCTTCTGTACTTAGATATTTATTCCTTTTTTTATATTATTTATATTATAACCTGTTGTCATATTACAGTGGCTACAGTGTGGGGCTTGAATTTTTTTCTGTTGATTGCTTTTCCTGTTAATTTCCAAAACATCTTAAGAAAAAATTTACTGCAAGTTTCCAGCTGCTGAAAACTTGTCTCTAATCAGCTGCTGCTACAGTTTAGATTTTACCAGGACTTCCTTTTAAAAATTGATTGCTGTAATGACTGTGATGAAGGCTGCCTGTTTTCCATTATCTGAGACATAGCTGAGAATCTTAGTTACATGTTTAACATTTTTTTTGCCAATATTTTTATCAATTTCCCATTATTCGAGTCACATAATCTGTCACCTACATTATTAAGGATTTAAATGAATGTTTTAATTTGGCATTTTAAGCTCTGCATTCCTCATCTGCTTATTTTACTTATTTTTAGATCTTCTAAAGTACTGGGGCCTTCTATAGTTTCTCATTCTTGCTGTCAAATGAAATGATTAAAAATTAAGAGAGTTTGTAAAACAAATGAATTCATAACATGATTATTAAACTAGATGAAGGGTAGAAAATTATGAAGATTTACAAAACTGAATGATTATCTCTGTTTTGCATTTCTGGAAAACAAAAAAATAGGAATGCTTGAGACTTAAAATTTCAGCCTATTCTGTGTTCATTGATTAGTCTAGTGAAGCCTCAGGGGTGTGATTAGTTTATGGCAGTCTCCAGTACTGGATGTTGGGGAAATTTCACGTCCAAAAATCAAGATACACTAGCCAGTCTTGTGCCAATTGTCAATGTTATTTTGCTCAACATTTAATAAGATCTAATTGAGCTGTGAATGTTTATGTTGTCTCAGCTGTGTGTAAGTAACACCATCCTAAAGTGGGTCTATTTGGGTGGCACTGAGCTTCACACTGTCAAGTTTAAAACCACTGTTTTACCCCTGTTTCACTTGCAGTAGCAGCTGGATATTCTGAACACCTCTGAGAGAAGTAATGACATGAAAACTGTTTTGTTTGCAACACAGGTACTTTCTGTGAGCGATCTCTCCTCACAACTAACTCCAGGAAGCAATTTGGTCAGGATTGTTTCCTTGGAGCTGTTAGTGAATAAGGTTCCTGTAGCCGTGTTCAATATTTCATGGTTTGAGACCCAGATAAAAAATACTTCATCACATAATTTCACTGCTCACATTTTTTATGTATTTAAATAGAACTGAACAGGATGTTTTAGAAGAACATACTTCATCCAGAAATGCCAATTTGTCAAAACCGGAATTGTGTGGGAAAGGGCTGATTCGAGCCTTTTTTTTTTTCTGTGCAAAAAGCTTTAAGAAACAGATTTCAACTGCTGAGAGCATCTCATTTCAACATTTTCAACATGCAAGTGGCAGTTTTCTTGGCTTGGAAAAATATTTAAGCTATAATTAAATGCAATAGGAATAAAAAAATGCAGAGAATTTTAAGAGAATGAAATAATTCTAGTAAAGTAAATCAGACTTTAAGCACTTAAGACTTTAATTGGGCTTTATGGCCCTGCATCAACAGTGTTTTCAGTACTCCTGTGCTCAGATACAGCCTACTCATATTTCTTAATTTTGCATGACATACCCTTGGCCTTCTACTTTGAATGCTACTCCCGTTCAAACTGGAAATAAAATAATGCTACTTCCATTTAAAATGAAAGTGAAATTACTCTGGGATTAGGTGGATGCTGAACACTGGGAATCCCCCCTTTGCTCCTAAGACATTATGCACCAGCCAGGAGATGGCTATTGACTCCAGAGCTGCACTGCCATGTCAATCCTGTGTTATAAAAAACCTCCCCAAAATAAAACTGCTGATTAAATGGCAATTTCACTGAGAAAATCTGAATGCATTACAATATAATTTTGGATGATCTTTTGGTGATGCTTGAGAATGTGTGGATTACTGCATGATAAATGCAAAATTTTGTGCATAATTTTTTATGAGAAGAGTAGGTGTAAAAAAAAAACAACCCAAAAGCCCACTTCCAAGGGAATGTCCCTTGGAGTCACATCAAGAGGGATTAAACCAACAGGGTTCAGTAGAAATGACCTTGACGTCAGCAAGTTATTAGGAATTACTTTTAGGATTTTCATTTGACAGAAAAAGTATTCTGTGCTTTAAAAAACACAACCCTGCAGGGCGGGGGGGGGGGCGGCCCCCCCCCCCCCCCCCCAAAAAAAAAAAAAAAGCCTATAATTAGTTGCTGGTGTTACATTCTTACATTCTTATATACTTTTTTCTTTTTTTCTGTGTTACTAACAACAATTAGACCAACCTATTGAAAAGTCACTGCTTTTTGTTGAATTGCGCAGTACTTAAAACCTTGAGAACATTCATTAAGGATCACTGGTATCCTTTGGTTTAAAGAGAGCTCAGGGAATATAGGATTTTATTTTTCTGAGCTGTGATTGACCGAAATAATTTTCTTTTTGGCCTGCTAAGTATTGTTAGAATTGATGTCATGTAAAATACTGCTTTGCTAGACTTTAAAGTTTGCCCTGTGGACCTGTAGAGAAGATGGCTGTGGAGGGTTATTTGTTCTTCTATGCCAACCTTTGATCAACCTCTCCTGATTCCAGAGTGATTGTAAGGAGAAAAGGGTTATTTAAGATAGTCAATGGCCCCATTGCCATTAACTAAATTACAAGTGTTATTATTATAATGTAAATCTCAGAATACTGGGTTACTTGTTTGTAGAAAAATACAGTAGGCACAGTAGAAAAAGAATAATGCATCAATGCTGACATAAGGATGAGCTGTACACAAAGAGAAAGATTTTGACACATTGGTAATTCAATATATATCAACTGAATATATCAATCCTGAGCTGCTTGGTAGCCAAAATGTAAATACAGTCTTAGAAATTATTATGTGAAGTTCAACACAAAATGTTGCATTTTATCCCTTTTGAAGTCAATCGCGGATGTAGATTCACATGTGGAACACAGCACATTATTCTGTGTATTAAGTGGGAGATTTTCTTTTGTCTCATTTGGGCTGTCATCTGTTGGAACTTGGCTTGGAAACTTATTTGCTGTGGAGGACGGGATCATACTGCTTAACTGCCCGCTGGGACGGGAAGTACAGTTTAGAAATCACTTTAGCAATCACATCTGCGCAGCTGTTGGGACATTCACAGGCACTGCCAGGCCTTCTCTGTGATTACAAGTATGTGAGGATTGCATGTCCTCTGCTGGCTTCCTGCACTCAAATTTGAGAATGGGTGTCTTGGATTCTCCCTGTAATAAAGATCCTTTCTTACTTGATTTGAGTTTGACCTGAGTCTTGCAGGGATTAGGAGTATTAAAAGGGCTGAGCATGCATGGGGGAACAACTGCTATCTGTTGGTAATCCCTCTGCGATGCAAAGCAAGGATGTGCAGGTTGCAGAGAGCTGTGGGTTTTGTCTGAGGAATGGAGAGGGCACAGTGATGCCAGGCTTTTGATAGAGAGTTGATTATAAAATATTAACCAGTACAGGGAGCAGGAGTGGTTTCACTGCCCAAAAGCAAGCGGAGAAATGTCTACTTAGCTCTAAATACAGGCTGTGGTTTCAGGATTTGTGATTCCTGCATGTCATGTGTTTGGTTTTATGTGCCCTGCTGCAGTTTGTCGTAACAGGCTTGCAAGCTTAGAAAGGCTGTCATATATGGGTAATATAACAAAATGCAGGAAGATGCACTTGGAGCTTTGTGGATTTATCTCTTCATTTAAAAAGAAAAAAAAAGTTGTTTCCCACAAGGGATAATTTTTAAGTTGTTTAGGATGTTCTCTCTGATCACTTCAGGTGGAGAGAAAGTGCACTGGGACAGCACCTAAATGAAGACAAAACTAACAGACATTTTTAATATTTCAACAAAATTCACCTTTGTGAATTAGAAATGGGAAATCTTACTATTAGATAAATTAAACCCAAGTTTGCTCGAGGTGTTTTTAGCATGGATTTGACCTTTCTTAGCCAGACCTAAAAAGGCTTTAAGGCTGGCACACCCTCTTGCCCAGGCTCTGTTTGGGAATGCTGTGCCCAAAGGTTTGCAAAACATAGGGTGCACCTGCACAGCAATGGCAGGTTATTGACCTGTAGAGGCTCTGCCCTCCTGTAACTTGGGAAGGGGAACATGGGGCAAAGAGTTTGGAAGAGATTAATTTTGGGAACACAGAATGACACCAACAATGGTGTCCTACATGAGAGCCTGTGCTGGGAGGTTCCTGAGTGACCACACACTGCTCAGCCTTGCTGTTGGGTCTCTGCAGTCACACCAGCACCACACGCACAGTCATGGCTCTGAAAACTCCTGTTTAGGTTGGAATGCAGAGTCAGTCAAATAAAAAGAATGAATGTTGGAAAAACCAACTTTTAATCTGGTCTTGAATAGCAATTATGATGCATTTAGCATAAAATAATAGTTATGGGGAAAATCGGTTTTGTTTTCCATTTGCAGCAATGTGGTTCCCTGTGAGATTTAATTAATGGCTCTCATTTTTTCTTATTTCTCCCTATTCTGTGAGTGCTGAGTATAAAAGAACACATTTCATTTGGCTCCTAGGCAGCAAACAAGTTCATTTAATGTTGATATAGAAACATCTCTTTGAATTTTAGAGGGAAAAGGAGAGGAAGGGCCATGGAGGGGAACTGTGGTTAGTACCATTGGTATCACAGACAGCTTGAATGGCTTTAGCAATCGGGGTGAGTTTTTATGAAAACCAAGTTTACAATACTGCACAACAATTGGGAGAAGGGGGAATTATCTCCCATAGTGCATTAGATAAATGGAGGCCAGAAGCTATAACCCACTTAGTCTGGATGAAACATTTTGTCTTTCACGGGATGTAGGACATTTAGGAACACACCTATGCTCTCTTTTATCTTTTTCAATTAAGATAATAAGCTTTCCTTTGGATAATGTTGTCTTGAGGAATATATTTCAAGTTAAGCAAATCTTCCTGTTGGATAAGATGGGCTATACTACACATTTCCACCTGATATTGAAGGGGTCGGAGCAGCCCATCTGCGAAGTTCTTCCTACAAACATAGAAAGCAGGGACTGAGGTGGGTATTGATTGATGGATTAAACAAGTCAGCTAGAGGGCTGTATTCCTTAAATTAATGGAAGCTTTGCTATAGACCTTCATTTAATTCAAGATCAAGCCTTCAGGCTTTCATTTCTGCCAAGCTTGGTTGCAGAGCCACTGGCATGAAGAACTGAAAGGCAGTGCTATAAACTCAGACCTGCTTCCTTTTTGTGAAAAAGGCAGATTAGCTTCTTTTGAGGAGTGTGTGGTTTGCAAGAGGCTGGAGCTGAAAGCAGCAGCCTATTGTTTCATGTGGCAATTACTTAGTGCTTGTGCTTGATTCACAGTATTTAGAGAGAAGATCAATGTGAGAAAGTTTTGTTACTCTCTTGTGATACTCAAGATAGCAAAAGAGAGAACAAAAGGAATAATAAAGACATGAAAACACAGTTTAGGGGTAAAAATCTCTCAGAATCCATTGCAAAGGGCTTTAATAGGTAACAGTGAATCCTGAGGATTTCACAGTACCAAAAGCAGAAAGAGCAGTAACACTTCAGTTTCCTGATGACTGTACATAACATGCTGTTTTGGGTCCTGCTCAGTCCTGTCTGACATCACCTGCTCTCCCTGTAGATCAGCCAGCATGGAAGTACAGGTATCTCTGCCTTTGATGACATGACTAATTTGTTAGAAAAGATTCAGAATAGGAAATAGGGATTTATATTTTGTCTGCTGTAGTTCTATCATTCATCAGCTCTTTCTTTGCCTTGGACAGTGGACATATTGTCCTCTGGCACAGTAGTAATTTTAGTTAATTTGGATTATCTTAGTTTAAATTTTTTTTTTTTTCAGATTTGTTGCTGCTCAAAGACGTGGGACTCAGACAGTTTATATATCCCATGAGCTTGGGTTGTTTATTCTCTCCACTCCCTGCTCTCTTTTTAAAAATCTTTTTGATTATATCTTTTGATAGAGTTTTAAAACCCAACAGTATTGGCAGGAGTGGCTGGCTGGGTTGAGTAGCTGAGGGCCATTTGGCTTTTGTGCAAATCTCTCTGCCCTGTAATGCCATGCAGTTTTCACCCCTGATTCTTCTCACCAAATGCCCTCCCTGGTCCATCCCTCAGCCCTGGGGAAATGCACAAAAGCAGCAGAGCTGCTCACTGGGTGCTCCTCTTTCTGGTTTTAAGAATGGCTTATAGTACTTGACTCCTTCATCACCAATGTTTTTCCAGTATCTTTGGGTCTCCTATACTCTTTTGTACTGGTAGGGGTAGTCCCCAGTGTGAAAGAAATAGGAGGTTTTTTTCAGGCACAATTTTTGAATGAGTTTGAGACATGAAAAAGGAGATTATTTGAACGCCACCCTGTGAGATGAGAGACAGTGACTGCTGCTTTTGACCCCTGAGTGGATAGGTAGCTTCAAAAATAAAATGTTTAAAGAAAGCAGCATGCTGGCTCTCAACATTTAGTGTGCTGATTCCTAATACATGAGAAAAAAAAACAAGAAAAAAATAGAGTGCGAATAAACAGCTCTTTGCAGGCATTTATCTTTTGAATTCATGAGGCACCTAGCCTTGGGAAGCAGTTTGGGTGGAAGACTGCAGATGTGCTTTATACAGTGTTTTATGAACTGTATTTGGAGAGTATTATTGAGGATCAGAGCTGTTCTTTTTAGTTTATTCCCTTAGTTCTCAGTTGGTTGAGTTATCGGACCTGGTACAATTTTATTTCTTTTTCCAAGAGAAAAACCATGGAGTTGGTATGATTTGCATTGGCTTTCAGATTCATTTGGCTTGCTTAAAAGTGCCTAATACAAAATCAAAGCAGCAGATGCTCCTTGCTGAATTTCTCTCCTGCTCACACACCTGCAAGCTCTTGCCATAAACTTGCTATGGGGGCTGCTGTTGGCCATCTCCCTGGTTTTTTCATGTCACTGTCCTTTGGCAATACATAGATCTGAGTGAAACAAGATGGTTTTTTAGTCTGCAAGTTGTATGCATTTTCCTCCTCAGTCTGCTGTGCATTTTAGACAGGCTGTGAGCTAATGATAAGATTGCTAAGGTGAATTCCCAGATCACCATGTTTTCTGCCAGGGATGAAAGGCCACGTAAATATGCTTTTCTGGCTTCTTTCTCTGGTACAATTTCCCTTTTCTCTCTTTTTCCTCTGCACTCTGCTGGTAATATGGAATGACAATATCTCTGTTTACTTACATGACCTTCTTTGCTGTGTTACCAGGGTGCAATTATTAATTAACAATTACATATTTTCACCCAAATTCCAATTTATAGTTAAAACCTTGCTCCAATTTGCATTTGTATTTACATTTGTGCAAAATATCTAGCAATGGTATAATAAAATAAGCTTCTAAAAGTATTAAGTAATGCCTTTTCCAGAAGAAAAATATCTGTTTTCATGGGACAGATGTTTTGGAATTTGCTATATCCTCTACCTAGCAAGGGCATCCAAACTAACCTTAAAACCAGGGAAAAGTACTGAGAGCTCTGTTTTGAGCTCAGTCTTCCAAGATTGCCAGGGCTCCTGTTCTACAACTGGAAACCTAGAAATTTAAAAGAGAAACAGTTTATTCTGAATATCTGCAATCTCCTCCTAGAACTTGTTTGTGGGACCTAGGGCCATTAAGGAATTTTTGATCATCTGTCCCGTAAATCCCAGTTATGTCAGGGATATTAGCACTTCAGAGAATGCATGTGAGCAAGTAAAGTATGCCTTAGCCCACTTTGTTGGCAATAAAAGTCTTGAATGTAAATAATTTCCTTGCTGAATGGGAATGTTTAATTGGGGTCCATGTAGGCACAAGGAAAGAAGATGCTTGATCATACATTAATTTTAAGGAACAATGAAATTCCTTGACAGTCAACTGTAAATGGAAGGCTATGCAAGATCTGCAACACATCCAAAGGCAAAACTGAGGTCCATTTGGAAATTTTAATCTAATTAAAGTTTCTCTGGAAACCTTTTTGTTAGAGTCAAGTTGTGGAAAGAGCAATTTAACCCTTCGTGATCCGTAGGCAGTCAATCAAGTTAATGATGTTGCTATTCTTTGGGCAAGTAGTCAGAATATATGTGACATATATAGAACTATGGCATTCCCTCACAGTAGGTCCTCAGGCACTGAAAGAGCTGATGACATTTTATAAAATGCAGTTATGTAAAGCACTGCTGGAGGCAAGGCTGTGAAGATAAAGCTTTGCTGTTTTCAATGCAGGAAAGAAGTTCTAACGTGTTTGTCTAGTCTCAATTGTCATCAAAACTAGCCTGGCCCTATTTGTTACAGTTAACAGGGCTCCTCAGTTCAGCTACAACTGAAGGTATTTGTTAGTTAGTGGAACAGGGACAAAAAATTGTTCTCAGTATTTAAAGTTGGCTCTACTCATTCATAGCTTATTGAACTAATTAGAATCCCCAGACAACCTCTTATTTTTATCTGGAAGAATAATGTTCCACATCTCATCACTGACTTAATATTTCTTTTAAAGTGAACTGCTGTGGAATCTAAATTTAGGAAGGAACTCTGAGCAGGGACAGTTTTTGCATAGCTTACCAATGAATTGCTCATGAATCATTCCACGACAGATTTAGATGAGTAACTTATTTTTGTAACGAGCAGTACATACATCTTTGTCAATCTTCAGGTTTAATTGGGAATACACTCTCTAGTGCCACTTGTAATACAGTTTTGGGGTCCTGTGTGGTTAAAATGGGAATTACAGATGTCAGTGACATTATGCTGATGCTATATTTCCAACCATGAGTTGGAAAAATAGCATGTGTAGGCAAAGAAGGAAAAGTATCTCCTTCAGATGATACCTTTCTAAAGGTGTACTAAATTTCTGCAACTTGAATCATTCCTGTTTAAATCTGGAAAAGTTAGTTGAACTTGATCAATGAAGGAGAGAAGTAGGTGTTCTTTTCATTGGTCTTCCTGATAACTTTAAAAAAGTTTCCTGTTCCTAATGCTTCTGTTGGTGACTCTGTAGCTCAAGCAACTGCAGGTGTGTAGTAATGTGGAAGTGCATTTGCTTGTTCAAGAACTAGGACTCTCTAATGGTTGTCCTGCTGATTTTTGTTTGCTTATTTATTTGTTTTTAGGGAAAGATTCCCAATGGCAGGCTTCAGGAAGCCTGGGATTAGGTTTTATCCCCTTGCACTGACACATGGTCAAGTGGATTCCTCTTGACCATACAATTTGCAGTATCTCTGTACCTCAAGGTGTGCAAATACTGTTTGAAAACTACAGGGGATTCATGCTGGGAAATTGTTATAACAGTTAATGAGTGAATAAGACAGAGCAGAGAAGGAAATTATGAGCCAAACAAATGGATTGTGACAAGCAGTCTTTGTGTAAATTACTGTACATAACTGCACAGTGTTTCCTGCAAATTCTGCTCTACAAGTTGAAGATCTAATTAATGAAGTACTATAACAGATTAGCATTTGAGTAATTTTTCTTATTAGTAATCCTCAATGCCAGCTATGATAGTTTTATTACCTCCCTGGGTTTGGAGCTTTATTTATGAAAGCTGTGGTCACAGGCCAGTAGAGTTTTTGGGAGTGAGGGTTTGGTTTTTTTTGTTTGCCTTGTTTGTTTGTTTTTTTGTGGGTTTTTTTGTTTGTTTGTTTTGGTTTTTTTGTCTTTTTTTTTTTTGTTTTTTTTTGATGCTTCAGTCTGACATTATTGGTTAGGCTTGCTGGGAAATATCAGCTTTTCTAGGTCATTCTAGTACTTGGAGATTTCTAGACTTGAAATAACATCTGTATACACACACACATATGACCTTTTATTTCCAAGAGAAGCCCTCTGGAAAACCGAGCTGGGAAATGGTAGCCTATGAACTATTTCATGTTGGGTACAGCAACTTAGTATTTATCTGGATGAAGAAGGCAGAGGTACAGATCAGTGACACAGTGCATGGTCAGCTTTCTTCATGCATGTGTCTGTTTGCAACCATGAACTCGTTCATGCAGCAGAACAACACGATTTCCCAAGCCAAAGGGTTGTATTTAGATACATAAATGTATGTGAATGTATCACCTGCCTTCAGCTGTAGGTCAAACCTACTACTGATTCCATAAACGAGCAATGAGAATCCCAAAGTTGCCCGTTCCATCTAAGGACCTACTTTTTCTGGAGCAGTCATGGACCTTAATCCCAGGATTTTTGAATTAAAAATACAAACAAAGTTAAGTCTCTATCACCTTAATGCATGCCTTTAAATTACACACTATTCCAACACTCATGAAATGGAGCCTCCGCTGCAGGGTGAGGTTCATGCTGGATCTCTTAACCATGCTCAGACCAGTGGGGTAGGCTGGCAGTGCTGCAGCTGAGCATAGATTGATTCCAGCAGGATTTGGTGATTTATTGCATCCGCTGTTACAGCATGGTACAAGGTAGCAAGCTATGATTAGATTTAAGTGACATAACTCAGTGTGGTGGCTGAAATGTCAAGAGGGGAAAGCACTCATTTTTCTGAGCAGCCAATATTAATTCCCCTACCTGATGTCCAGCATAATTTTTTTAAAAAGAATCAGAACAGTGGGAGAAGTTCACAAGGAGAGATACATGTAGGTTTTTTGAACAAGCACCATCATGAACAGGATGATTTGTAATAGATGGATAACAATCTAGGTTTATATGTAGCTGTTTTAGCTGTAACTAGCAGTTAGATGGAATCATTCAAGACCAAATCATCCTTAATCCCAGTTCAGAGCTTCTGTTCTTACAGCCCATCTGTTCACATGACAAATTTGTCAAATTTCAGAAGACTGTTGCTCTGTAATTTTACCATACCAGAAAGTGCTGCTGCATAAATAAATCAAAGTGAAAACTGATGAACTTTGGCCTGGGGATATTTTGCCCATTATATCTTCAGAACTCTTTTTTATCCTTTTTAATTCTCAGTTATTTCATGCTGTGATATATTTATTTTTGTCTCTGGAAAGGAAAACTCATTAATTTACTAATTTTTTTCTCGCAAATCTCTTTGTTCCAAACCATTTTAGTTCAGTTGGTTAGAGCATGGTCCTAATGACATCAGGCTTGTGGGGTTGAGCCCTGTATGGGCCGTTCACTTCAGAGTTGGACTTGATGATCCTTTTGTGTCCCTTCCAACTCAGGATATTCTGTGATTTGTATGAGGTTTCACTAGGCTGTATCTCCACCCCTAAAAGGTGAGACACCTGCTTCAACTCTGGAAAAACTCTGGGAATGCCTCAGGTAAGAGACTGTGCCCACTAAGCTGGTTAAATAGGGCAGCACTTGTTTGTTTTTCTACATGGCATCCTTCTGTAGCCCTTGGCACAGCCTCAAGGCCACTAGTGGCTAAACATTTCATGCTGAAATATCTTTGTTTCCAACCTAATATAGAAATATTTGCATGACTATGATAGGCTTTGGCTTTCAATGGCAGGTGTAGAATTCATTCCCCTTCCTGCAGAGACGTGGGCATATCTCATGTCCTTAAATTCCCTGGGAGATTGAAGAATATCCAGTTTCAGCAATCCCTCACTCATAGTAATGAGCCTTGTCCCAGCTTCCTGAATGTAGCTTTCTTTCACATAGGAGTTCTGGGGAAGAACCTCTTAGACCTTCCTACCTTCCTGAGGCACCAGAGGGCTTCCACCACGTGGAAATGTGTAAAGGCTAATGCAAAAGTCTTTTTAATGAGATTCTGTGGAAAGAACTCTCACAGCATGGTAAAGATGAAGCTTATTAACTGAAGAGACAAAATAATCTCTTTAATGGTTCTTTTCTTAATTCTCTCCCTTAAGCAACTTCTGAATTATTTCTGTGTGGTGTTTGTTTTTTTTGTTTGGGTTTTTTTTCCCCTGGCCAAATAAGGGCAAAGAGCCCTTTAGGAAATGCTGGTACTAAAGAAAGTTGTTTGTTTTGTGGCTGGATAAAAGACTCCATTATCATGAAACTTGTGGAGCTATCAATACCCTAAAAGGTCTTTTAGGAATTAACAGTTTAAGCACTTCCAGATTTTTTTTTTTTTTTTTTTTGGAAGGAGTGTTGGTAACAAAGAGAACAAGTTGGTGTGATATAGATCCAAATCTCTGAAGGGTTATTTTGATGGGTCTCATGAGATCTGTCTCAATTTTGTTGTTCTGCCATTCTATGAGTGTGTGCAAAGGAGTCTTTAATGAGGAAGAAAACTTAATCATTGGGATAAGTCGTGTTTGGGTCTCCCTTTTTAAGGCCACCCAAATTTAATATGCAAGTGGGATCTAATTAATCATGGGTAGTCACTCATTTAGGACAGGATTTTCTCAGCTAGTCATTGCAGCTTATGTGTTCTATTGAGGACAAAGTTCTCCATGGAAAGAGGACAAGACTGTCTCTGAAAAGAGGTAATGAGATGGTACATGGCCATTAATGCGTGGAAATGTATTTAGAAGGTGTCCATCATGCCCACTGACACCTGCATGCATTTTCTGGGTTCTGCCTTGATAAACTGAGCTTGTGAAAATTCCCTGCACCGTTTCAAAAGTAAATGACTATATGTAGGTTATTTGTCCATGCCACTGAAATTGTATCCTCAGTAATGGATTGGTGTGTCAGGGTGCATCACACGGAAATGGGTTTTAGAGTGAGCTGCCTTCCTTTACAGTGTGTCGAGCACCAGAGTACGTGGGGAATATCTTAACAAGTTGTTCTGTGCTCATGGGAGATGCAGTGTTTGAATACAGAGTTTAGAGAAGGAACTTAAGCAGTGTTTTGCTGGGTATCTGGTGCTTTGCATGGATGAGAGGAGAACGTGCTCTCTCTTTGATGACCTTGCCTGGACACCCCCTCTCAGCCAGCTCTAGAGCTGTGCTTCAGATTTAGCCCTGGTCCCTTGACACGCACAGTTCTACTCAAGCACATTTTGCCTTATTGTTTTGTGCATTGGTTTGGAATCTGAAGTGACTTCTTGCTTGGTGTGCTAAAAATACGCAGCGCCTCAGGGTGGGCAGGTGTTCCAGGTACTGCGCTCCTTGTCCCTCCCTGCTGGCTGGGAGGATGCTGAAACAGCAGGTGGCTCAGCCTACAACCCACAGCTCTTGTGTTCCACCTGTCCAAGAGGCTTGAGGTCTCTCTTTAGCATTGCCAGCGAGCAGCTGGGCTTTCTTCTAGCAAAACTTGATCTTTACATGTTAATTCAACAGCATGACCTTAATTCCTGCACCATGACTGAATTTGTAGAAAATATTTCATCTGTTCCTCTTATGCCCCTTTCCCCCCCTCCTGCTGAGATCTGCTTCCAAGCTACACAGTTTCTTTTTCTTTTTTCCCTGCTCCCTCAAAGTAAGTTCTAATGCATAATGGTCTCAGGGAGGAAACATCCAAGAGCTATTTTTCTGACAAGAAGTGAAAAGTAGAAGCAGTGTATGTTAATTGGCTATTGTTTTTTGGAAAAAAAAAAATATCAATTAGCTTCTAAAGGTTTGTCTCTGAGAGAGATTTGGTGTTTGTGTTTTAGGATGACTACAGCGGTGACAAAATCTTAGTAGTGGTTTAATTTTTACTATTACCATGATGAGATACAGTTTCTAGAGAGCAGAATGGGACACAGGATGTGCCACAGACAACTTTTCTGACTATGCACCTGAATTGGCTGTTGATAAGCTTTGTCATATTCATTAACCACACTGATGTGATGGCAAACCTATTTCACTTGATAGATTTTGTGGGTATTGTTCACTAAGCCACTCTTATTTGGGTCTTTTCTTGTTCAGATTTTTTGACTGGCTGGCTGGATCAATGAAAATAATTAATGCTTTTTCATTTACTGTTTAAATCAGGTTTGATTAAGGCCACACCTGCAGCAGCTTTATCTGGCAAAGTGAGATTATCCAGAGGTGTCATGTTGTGCCATTCTGTCAACAGAAGTCCTTAAAAAGGACACAATTGCAGTGGCAGAAATGGGCTTTTGTAACTGAATTCTTTTGTTTGTGTGTAGTTCACTGGAATGCCAGCATGCAACTGAACTCTGATAACACAAATATTTATTAGTATTTCATTGGTGCAGCAAATAGGTGAGTGGGGGGGGGGTGTGTTTGTTTCTTAGTTGTTGTTTGGGGTTTTTCCTGGAAAGAGTAGCTAAATCATTTTGAATGGATTTATGGCTCCCATTTTTCTTCTGTGGGCATTCTTGTGGCTGCAATATGGTCTCAGCACAGTGTTAAAATGCCCTTATTGAAAGGAGGAGAAATAAAAACACTACTTGCAAAAGAAGGTTCATGGGAAAGAAGTGAGGAATAATCCTGACTTCCAGGGGGGATGGAACTCAAACCTTCATTATTTTTCTTCTTTTTAAACAAATGCAAACCTTCCACTGTGTTCCATCTTCTCATTTCCTTGTTCTTGAACTTCTTTTTCAAGATCTAATCTGGGCCAAAGAAGAAAAAGAAGTATTAAGAGAATAAGTCACATGCTTCTAAATTACCTTTTCAATAATCTCTTTAATTATGATGATTGTTTATACATTTTACCTGAAAATTGCATCAAGTGATTTGGCTTTTTCTTCACACTGGCCCGTCTTGACTGTGCATGTAGTAGCTTGAAGAAGTTTATGGCAAAGTACAGTCATTAAGTTGTCACTGAGGAATGGCCTGGATGTGTAAACTCAACCCTTTAGCTCAAGTTTCAAATGCTCCACTGGAAAAACATCTGAAAAACTAACAAAGCTGTTTGGCCGTGCATAAATTCTGATGTATGGATCTTCTATCAGCCTGCCTGTGCCTTGCTGAAATGCAGCAATTATTTAAAAAAAAAATGGTACTATGTGCACAGATTCTTTGAGTTAGGAATTTCTTATTGATTTTGCTAAGAGTTTGTCATCTGTAAGAAACTCAGGCTCTTCATTTAACAAACATGAATACAATATTGAAGAAAAAGAAACCACTAATATTCATACACTTCCAGTCATGTGGCAACACTGAAAAATTGAGTCAATATTATCACAACAGCACTTTTTTTTCTTTTTTTTTCCTCCTCTGTTGGAAGTGCTGCTTCAACTGAGCTACCTGCTTGTTAGATACTGCATGTTTTAGGATTTTCTCCTAATATTTAAGCATATCTCAGATCTTCACAGAGAACCCTGGCACTCATCTGGGACACTGAATTGGAAATTTGTGTGGCATGGGCCAATTGCTCATTGTTTTTACTTTACTAAGAATTTTCTTAGTAGCCCTGTGCTGTGCCTCACAAAAGAGATAGAATACCCCGTTATGCTGAGTCCCAAACACGGGATAAGAGGACAGACTCTGCTCCCAGGAGACTGTATTCTGTGTAGAAATCAAGAAGTAATAGGTAGGGAAGGGAGCACAGGGAAGCAAAGGAGTTAACATTGGTCAGACTGATAGGGAGTGCTCTTGGCACTGGCTGAACAGTCGTTGTCTTTGCATATTAAGCTGCATGATGCTTATAATGAACAAATGTTTTGGAAGAGAAAGAGGGATCATAATGCTGTCTGCCCTTTGTTTTTCCTTATCTCTGGGAAAATATTTTCGAAAATATTTTTAGTAAACAGAAGAGCCCTTTGGAGCAGATTGCTGCAGATGGTTTTGCTTAACAAGCTGCATCTGTCTAAAGATTACGAGTACTATTAAGTTGCCCTTTATTCAGCTGATCGTTTGAGATGGGAGCCCACGTGAGAGAATATTGACAGACGATGATATTAATAAGTTATCAATAGAAACAATAAGAATCGTATTAATGTATGAGAAAAGAAGAACCACACTTTGGCAGATCGCAGGAGGCAGCCAAGGTGCACTGAAGCTGGTGCATGAGGTCAGATTTGGTGCTCTCTGGCTGCACATCCCGAGGGGCTCAGGAACCGTCAGCCCAGCAGTGTGGACAGTTCCCAAGCATGGCCAGATTGGGAGTGTCCCCTGCCCTGCTCCCAGCAGAGAGCTGCTGAGGGAGGGAATTCCTGAGCTGCTTTGTGCTCTGTTTGGTGGTGCTCTGCTGCGTGTGGGGGTATTTAATCCCTTTTTTGCCTTGGTTTTAGTATTGACTCTACGTTGCTCTGAGTTTCACAACATAATTAGGTGCTAGAGTTGCAATAGAGCTATTACTTCTGTCAATTTAACAGTGTTTTTATAACACTATTTTTTAGTGACTAAGGCACTAAAAATCAGAAGGAATAAAAGAAGAAGTTTTGCTTCCTCAATGACTGTCTTTATAGATTTTTGTAATCTCTAAGGAGGACTTGAATTCAAACAGAGGGTTTTTTTAACAGAGGTTTCTTCTTTGGTCAACATTATTATTTTGAATGTTGCTTACCTACTCAAGATTGTGTTTCACATGTATTCAAATGCAGGGTAAAGGTTCAGTGATAGCCACAAAAGGCTGAACATTATAGAAAATTTTGTAACATTTATCGGGAAATTCACCACTGAACCACTTCATTTAAGGATAGGAGTGGATTTTATCACATGTTGCTTGTAAATATAATGTGATTTTAAGTATGCATTAGAGTGGTCAACTTTTGCAAATTTAGTCTCAGAGGTGGATGTTTGTTGAGGCCTTTTGAAAATCTATGTGCCTTCTGGCATTACTCCCTTGGGCAGATCTATTTCAAAGAGTATCTTTAGCCTGTTGACTTATTTTAAAAGCAGAGACATAGGAAATGTCAAGAGAAACAGAAGAAATTACTAACTTAACTAAGTTTAGTTGTGTTTATATAATAAAGGTGAAACCAAAAATCTTTTTTCTCCATTGTAAACATCTGGGAGATCATCATGAAAAAGAAAGAAATGTTAAATATTTGTTTCCAATTTTCCATCTCATTTTGAGCTCCTGTAAGAGGGAGTATATTGCTTATTTCATGATGGACACATCTGGAATTGTAGAAGATTATTTGGTGATACTGAATTGGAGAGGATTAATTAATTTTTCCAACACTACTCTCAGCTTTGCAAAATGGCTGTTTACATTTTTTAAACCAGTGAAAAAATAAGAACTGGAGATATTTAATGTATTTGATATATTTATTATATTTAAGTATCCCCACAAAGGATGTGTAGCTTTGTTGGCTGCCCAAAACCCTCTGCTACTTGGAGCTCATCAGCTGTTTGACAGCAAAGCAATTCTCCCCCAGCAGAGTGAGCAGGCCCTTCAGAGTCCATGAAGAGAGGGTATGACATGGAATAGTAACAGAAGTATGTGATGCTCAGCCTTGACTGTCTAGTGGAGATATTTCCAGGCTGAAGACCTTTAGTTCATGGAAGCTTAAGGGAAAATAATGACCATATTGAAAGCAATGTTTTTCAATTTAAAATTGCTTTTAAATTTTGAAACAAACAAACAGAAAACCTTCACCTAACAGTTTTTAAATGAAATTATTCCCACTTAAGACTGCTAGTGCTGAGGTTTCTTTTCATCCTCTGTCTTCAGTTCTGGCTGATTCTTCATGGAAGGAATGTGTAATATTCTGAAAAGGGTGAGTGCCTTTGCAAATTACCTCACCTTACATGTTTTCTGATATGCTGAGTATCCTGTATAGTCCTTGAGCAGATTTCAGCAGAGTATGGTGCAGGTGTAGCTGCTTTTTACAGGGTATGAAACAAGTCACTGAGAGAGAATCCTTGTCCACTGTACAATTGGTTCTAATCATCTGCTCTCATCCTGAACATTGCAACATCAATCAAATGAGAAATAAAAATCACTTCAGCCCTGAGCAGTGAGCAAGTGCCATGAAGATGGATGGACAGATAGAGCTTTGAATGGATGGCTGGCATGGAAAGCTTCAGAGGGAAGCATCACGGGTCAGAGCAGTGGCAGTGCCAGTAGCAGCTTCAATTCAGAAATGAGACAGACCTCTATTCTGCTTTTTAAAAAGAAAAAATCCCTAGTGAGAGCGAGTAATGACTGGATCATGGAAGCCTTCTCCATGAGCAGCCTGAAAAATCAGTGTTTGACTACATGAAAGCTGCTTTACAAAGGGTCCTGTCGAGGCAATGACTGCAAGAGGGACTTGAGCTGTGGTGTTATGCTGAGCTGGCTCATTGATTAGCAATTAGATATTTCTCTTGATGAGGAACCTGGAAAAAGGAATACTCAGCTTTGTTGCACTAACAACCTGCACTGAGGAGGTACCTTGATCTTGCTGCTCGATCAGCAGAGTGCCAGCAGCAGGTATTAATGTGCCAAAGGAATTGGTGAGAGAGGTCAGTGTAGCAGAGGCAGAGTAATTATTGCATCTCAAGTTCCCAGAATTTTGTTGCTTTCCCAAAGCACCCAAGATGAAATTATTTAGGTGGCTAGGTAGAGCAAAAAAGTGCTCAAGTGGGCAGGGAGCCAGGCTGTTCATAAGCAAGAGGGGATTAAGGCATTATCCTAATCAGCATGAGATACCAGGTAATGCTACCAGATTAATTCTGGGATTTTTTTCCCCTTCGGTTGCAAACATTCTGTTCCCCTTTGTAATGGTGATGTGCAAAACCTCAAAGCAATGCTGAGAACAGCTGAGGACTTTTTACTTTTTCTGCCTAGTGAATATTTATTAGTTTGTGTAAGAGAAACATGTTTGGCATAAACCAGAGTTTAAAAGGAGACCTTTAGCTGACTTTTGGTACTGTATCCAAAATGTGTAATTAAAGAAACATCTATGATGTCAGATACTATTTGGCTACTGAAGCATGCTATCATTTGAAATTGATTCTAAAACCAGCAATTTGTTTTCCCACTTTTACTAATCAAATATTTGTGATGTATCCAGCACCATGAAAATAGCATATTTTTAGGAGAAAATTTTCTGATTTATCTTGACTCCTACATTATTTTGTAAGACTGAGAGCAGATAAGTCTTATTGAAAGATTTGTTTGTGCTTGAACTGAACAAGAATAAATCATGTTCATGTAGCTGTAGCTTCAGTACGTGACTCAGTGGAAAGATTTGCATCAACTCTAATGGAGAATATCCCATAGAGTGCATCCTTTGAACCAGTCTCAGGTTTTTCACTGCCATTTGATGTCAGTAATTATCAATTGTATTGCCAAAAATGGACTTTGAATTTTAATATCTCTGTAATGAAGATAAGTAAAATGTTAACGTATCATAATTATGAATGCTTGGCAGCATTTATCTGTAGGCAAGAGTTAAACAGTTTATCTATGGAAATATGTTTGATTTAACCTTTTCTAGTGCCATCACTTCCCCTTTGCTGACAGACTCCTCTGGTTTCAGTTCAGCAAATGTGCATCCTTAGAGGGGCACCCAAGGCTCTGTGACAGGGAATAGGGATGGCTAATCCCTGTGGTCAAGTGATTTCTAAGTCCTTGGAGAAATCTCACCACAACAGTCTGGGGTTTGTCTACAGTGGGAGTTTTGGTAAAAGAATTTGAGTGTGAAGCTGAGGAGGTAATTTGTACAGGCGTATTTTAGAATTTAGATGTTTTGGAGGAATTATCTTAAATAGGGATTGTTTGGCTTATCCTCACAATTTTTTTCTTGTTATGGACTCTTTAAAAGAAAACTCGTTGTACTTCATATAGTTTCCAGTATCTAATGTTAGATTTGTGATTTCAGAGCTAAAGTTTCTGACAGAACTCTCCGAAATTTAGGTTAGCTTCAGATTTAGTATCTTTTGGTGTTTTGTATCCTACAAATGTAGGCTTTTTTCCTTTAGAAATTACAGGCACTCTGCTGGTTTATGAACCTTAAAATTAAGAGAATAAAAATGGCTGAGGGCCCAATCAGAAGCTGCAGATTCTATTCAGGAACCTATTCACAACTAATCAATATATAGTAATTATCATCACAACGAGTTTAGCCAATCACAATTTTAAGATTTTTTTCTGTACAATGACCCTATAATTGAGAAAGTTATTTTCATGTAAACCTAAACCTAAATTGAGTGTTAGAGCAGACAGGGCACTGCTCTTTGAAGGCACCAGAATCTAATTTGTACTGAATTCAAAGGGTTCTTGATCAATATCATGCACTAAGTCTGCATGTCCATATTCATGTGTCTCTAGGGAAGGGAATATTTCTGAATACTATTTCAGTTGCACATACAAATTGAAATGAAACGGCATCAGTTTTCAGAGTCTGAAGTTCTTAAGCTGGATGGTTAGAAAAACACATGTATTCACCTGGATCTTAGAAATTACTTGTAAAACTGAGGTTATTGAATAATCTTATATAATCTTTTACCTTTGGTGATAGATGAAATTGTGGCAATTCTTAATCATTTCAAGAATCCGTCTGAATGTGCATTTGTTCTGACTATTCTCAGCTCATGGCCCCTTTATGTGGCACCAGCTCACCCAAAAGACTTCTCAAGGCAACCAATGCAAACTTTGCAGCAGAGTATTTTGTTCAGCTGCTCTTTCTTGTTTGCTGGTATTTCCCTCTCGTCCACCCCCTATTTTTCTTTATGCTATCGCTCTTGTGATTTCTGTGGCCAGTACTTATAATTTTCAGTGCAGCCACTTTTTGCTGTCTGGACATTCTTGTTTAATTTTGTATGCAGTACTCTCTTGTGTCTGTAAATTGATACATCATAAATAAATCAGGTTATGATGGGAGTATGAATAAGATTTAACTTGAATATAGAGACAATGTCATTGCAAATGACAAAAAAACAACCTGTAATCATATTTTGAATATGGATTCTTAAAGCATTGGTAAATGTCAATAAATAAACCAAAGACAGCTTCTATTCTATATCTTTTTTATGGATATGTACACCCATATTACTAAAATATTTATAGAATGAGATGGGAAAATATATTTGCTGCTCATCTTTCATCAAGAAGAAACTATCAATAAAAGAAAGCATATAAAGAAATGAAATGAAGAAAGTGCATAAAAATAAAATAGCTTGGAGAATTTTTAACCCTGCTAGACAATTTATTGGGCAGGCTGAGCAGAGTTGTGTCCCAAATTTGAATCGTTCAAAATCTGCCTATTTACTGGAAGGGATTTCTCAATGTGTGCCTGGGATGTTCACAGATGAGAGGGTCAGAGCAGAATGAAGAGTGAACTTTTCTTTCCATGCCCCATGACTATATTTAACTGATGACTTTATAGCACCATGTAAAGGAACCTGCTACTCATCCTTCTGACTTGGCTGTGTGATTAGCACTGGGGCATTTCCCTGTGGGATCCTCCTTGAACTTAGAGGATTGAGAGGGGTCAGAGCTGAGCTCTTGCTGCTCACAAAAGCTGCCTCGTGTCATTGAAAACCTCCCACGGTGGCAGAAAGGATGAAATAGGCTGGAAGCAGGAAGGTTGCTTGGCATTTTGTAAGGGCAGGTGGGCAAGGGGAAAGTTGCAGTGAATAGATGGGAGGAGGATGTTTCTGTGTGAAATGCAGTGACTGAGAAATAAGTAGACTTTTCTGCTACTGGCATTTTCTTTCCTTCTGTATTCTGCAGATTGGAAGATACAGAGGGATGACACAAATGGAGGCAGACATGAGTGAGAGACCTGCAAAAGGCTGTGAATCAGTGTCTGTAGCTTAGGAAGTGAGGCGGAGTTGGTAGTAAACAGAGGAATGTTTTCCTGATTTTCAGTTCATTAATTGGTTGCCACTAAAAAGCATAGCCATCAAAAAGCCTAATTGGCAAAACAGCTGCCATGCTATGGATTGGAATCAAAAAGGCCTTTGATACTGTGGATTTTTGAATTTAGCAAAGATTAGATGCTCATAGGATAACCCTGTCTGGAAGACACCTTAGGAGACCATATTGAAGCCCATGAGTGTCGATCCATGTTTGTTTCCATTGCTCATTTTTCCCTGCTGCCTAACATGGAAATTTAGTTTCCAAATTTTCTTTGGGACATTGACTCTGTCAATTGAGGGGAGAAAAGAATTGCCCTGCAAGATGAAGGTGCACACAGTATGTGCTACATATTCATATCCTAGAATCCAGTGTCTCCTAGCCAAGGGAGCAAGGCAATGTACAAAAAGCCACACTTGAGCACTTTCCAGAGAGATGTTCAATGCTGAAATAAGATGTCTGTGAGTCTGGGGAGATTCCTTTGAGCAGAAATCACCAGCTGAACCGAGTATGTATTATCCAAGCAGATTGTCTGTGATAAGACATCATGCAATGACACAGCAAGCTCTAGTTTTGTGTCTTGCCCTGATAAAAAGAGCTAAAATTTTTCCTCTAGTCCTTGTTGGTGACTGTCTCTCAGTAGACCATGGTGGAGCTGTTTGATTTCTAGTAATTTTTTCCTTCCCTAGAAGTCATGGAGTGTAGGCAGAGACTGAGATTCTAACAACATCAACCACGTTATTGCCGGGGTAATGAGACATCTTGTCTCAACTTGAGAGTTTTTGTTTATCACTGTGAATTTCGTTGCTATACAGGGAACAGCAGGTGAATTTACCCCCATAGCTAAAGAGAAAATGAGGGCTGCTTTTTACATAACCCACTGCAGATGTTATTTGCAACGTGCTTCAGAATATATTAATATGGCATCTCTAAGCAGTCTTATAATTGGCAATATGTTTCAAATGCCTTTGATGTTTGACCTGGGGAGGAGAGGAAAAGAGGTAGCACCATTTGTGAAAGTCACTTTGGAAACTCAGACTGCAGTCAAATTTTGCATGCCCATAACTTTCAGGCAAAATGAATAAAAAGATGCAGTCCACCACCTTTCTATGAAGGGCCAGATGAGGAGAACTGAAGAAGGATGAATAATAGGATGTGATGGCAATTCAGGTAAATATCACTGCTCTGAATGTAGCAAGGGTTGAGATCAAGAGAGGATAATAGAGGAAGTAAGAGGGAGAGAGGGGTGGCTTTGGTGCTTCAGGGTAATCTTGTTTTCTGCCAAGCCCTTTTGAATAATGAGATGCATGCAGGAGCTGTTGGGTCACTGTGGATGTGGTGAGTCAGGTTGTCTTCAAGATGGAGGCAGTTTACTCCAAATGGGAGAGGCTGATGGGGCCATGGTGAGTCAGAGATGAATGACAGAAGGCACCCCAGACACCCTGTGCTGCACACTGTGGAATCCCACCTGGTAATTCCTGCTAAACTTTGTGTCTCTCCTGGAAGGATACACAGTTTTGAGTGAAAGACTTGAAGAAACAGGCCATCTATATCAGCCAGAAGTGGCTGACAGTAGGAATCTCTCCTCAAGTCTGTTTTCCAGTTTTGATTTCCAGCCATGGAACTGTGTTCCCTCTTGGTTAGCTTTGTTAGTCTCCTTCTTATGGTACTTGTAGGCTGTGCTCACATCAGATCCTACTGTTGGATTCTGGAACTAATGATGCAAGTGCTTTAACAGGTAAGAGTGTAACACAGCAGAAGAAGGTAGAATTTACCTAAATTATGTTTAGGAATCAGAATAAATCTGAACAGGAAAACGGAAGGGGGATTAAAAAAAAAAAGTGTTCTTAGCCATGAATGTTTTTAAAAAAACTAAACAAACCCCTTGTGTGTCTGAATTTGACGTATTAAGTCCTAAGAGATGAACTTCTGAGACAGGAGTTGTCCGTGGGGTATGGCCAACAAAACTAAGCTGTGCTCCAGGGAGAATCTGCAATTTAAAGAAGGAACTAACACAAGTGGTGTTAGAAATAAGAAATGATCATCTTTGTGAGGGATAATCTTTCAAAAAATATCCATGAAATTATAAAACTAACCATTAGCTCTCCAATGACAGTTGATAATAGCATTACTTTCATTGGACAGATTATGAAGATCTGCAAAAAGGAGATTTAATACATATTATACAATTTCTAGCAGGTTAAAGGCTGCATGAAAACCTTTTAATTATTAGAAATAATCTAGGCAAGCAACACCTCCTCCTCCCCGTTTCTAGCACTGCTCAAGTGCCTACACAGTCCTATTCTTTTCTAGCCATTATGGACGTATTAGGTAAAGGTACACTTCAGAAATAGGATCTATATTTAAGGAATCGTGTCTCGTTTCCTAGCTCTCTGTAGGTTTTCAAAGACAGCATTGCTTATATTTAGTAGCAGTTTTACTGAGAGAAGAGAAATACTTCTTTGAAGAGAGGTTGCCTTTTCAAATTGTTTTTCAAAATAATTTTTGGTCTTCAAATAATATAAAACCATGCCAAAAACCATAGCAGTAGGAAATAAGCAGAGGAATAAATGATGGCTGGAAGGGGCCAAAGGGCTAAGGCAGTTCAGGGAGTTAATTTGCTATTTGTTTCTGTATTTAAAGTGGCAATGACCTGATTGAAGTGATTGCACCAATTCCTTTGCTGGTATGAATTCGCATTGTTGCGCTGAGCATTGAGAGGCTACTGGTATCTGTGCTCCGGCTGGCAGATTTGCTCGAGGGACACCCTTTAGGGAGGCAGCCCAAATATTATGTAAGATGCCTGTGTCTCTCCAAGGGGCAGAAAGCAGGAGATTTTTTAATTATTTGGCTCTGAGTTGAATCATGTGTGACACTGGCATGAACTTCACCAGAGGTTCCATCTGGTTCGTGTAGCTGTGAAACCCTGGCTGATGCCTGCACAGACCTTTGAGTGCCGCCCCAAGAAGGGCAAAGAAGGGTGATGGGGTTGCTTGGAGATTACAGGACTTGGATTTGCAATGAGCTGAAGCCCCAAATACGGAGAGGACAGAAAATCAAGTGAAAATGCGAAGGGCTCTGTGCAGCTGGTGGGGATGCAGGCACAAGCTCATTGCTGCTTGTTTTTTGAAGTCACAAACAGCAAAGTGATGTGTAACTGCAGGCAGATCTGCATTTAGAAAGATGTA
The DNA here is from genome assembly GCA_035221455.1 of Xenops minutus. Classification (NCBI taxonomy): domain Eukaryota; kingdom Metazoa; phylum Chordata; class Aves; order Passeriformes; family Furnariidae; genus Xenops; species Xenops minutus. The sequence continues at coordinate 5,670,411 of JAWWEE010000030.1, read as the reverse complement.
CAAGTCATTTTTCTAGCCTTTATTTGGGTTTTTATTTCATGCTGTTGAATTTATGTATTCCCTAACTTCAACAATCCACCAAAGGCCATTTTACAAATACTATTTTAAGAAGTTCTTTCAGAGAAGTGCCTATTAGAACATTTTGCCTTTCACTTGTGAAAAATGAGGAAGCAAAGGACTTGGGGCACTTAGAATCCTTCAGTATAATCAATAGTGAGCCTGTGGATTGCAAGAGATATACACACTCCACCATGGACAAAGCAGTCTCTCTGTGAAACATTAGTATTTGAAGCCTACACATAAGCTCTGCTTAAGATTTCATAGCCTTATTATTATGACATAAAATACTGAAGGGCCCTGACATTTATGTATTTGGCCAGAAATTCACATTTTTGAGCAAATATAAACCGTAGATATCCAGAGCTGGATGTGAGGTGGGTTTGCCCCATTAGTGCAACAAGGAGGAAGTTGTTAGTAAATGCAGCAAGTGTACTCAGGATTCACTGGGGCAGGAGTGGGGGTTGGAGACCTCTAGAGATTCCTTCAAACTTTTTTGTGTGTCTGTGATTCTGAAGTGATGCTGTGTGTAGATCATAAGTGTTAAAGTTTTATTATTAAAAGTGATGTCTGCTTGGACACTTTCTTACAGCAAGCCCAGTTATGTAAGTCATTGTTTGGTGCCTGCTACTTGAGTTTCCTAATGATATGTTAAGTTAGAGTATTCTCTGCTAGAGGCCAAGAGAATGATGGAGGCTAAGACAAGGAAAGTCCTGCTATAAAGAACAGTGCTCTAACACAGATAAGGATTTTATACAAAAGTAATTTGTGGCATTTATCTCTTAATCACAGTTAAGTATGTTAGAACTATTTTGGCTAGCACAACTCTCCACCTGTTATTTTTATGGGAAAAGAGTCCAGGGTTTGACACAAATGAAACGATATTGATATAAAATAATATTATATTCCAGCAATGTACGTAATGAAATTAACTTGCAATATTGTATCTTGGGGCTGCAGTTCCTTCCTGAGGCTGCTAATGGAGTGATCTGCCTTTTTCTTATTGCTGCAAGACTGAAACATTATCAGCTTTACACAGAATAGTTAACACCTAGTGTGGAGCCATGCACAAATCCTGAATTCTGATCATGTGAGAAGGTGATGCTCTTGGTATTCAGGAATATTCTCTGGAGTGGGTTTTTGTTACAGGCTGATTTTTATGCTGCAGTATTTAATCATTTATAGTATATGATTTCTTACACCATTGTTCTTTTCTTTTTAAGCTATGAGAGATAATTGTATCTCAAAGAAGGGACTTATCTCTCTTTATCTAGTCCTCTTTACTCTTCAAGCAAAATTATAATGTGGATTTCTGATGGCTGGTTTGAGGCAATAGATTATTTTAAATCCTAAATAGAGAAAGAGATTTTAATTTCATTGCAAGAGCAGTCAGGATAAATTAGTTGGGAGGGGAAAACCTCAATAAATGACATTTTTTTCTAAGGATAATTATGTTTGAGACTGTACAGGATAAGCAAAGATTTATTGACTGAGCAGACTGTTATTGCTCGGGGGTTTTTGTGTCTTTTTTTGTTTTGTATAAAATTATTTCTAGCACTGGATGTCTGTGAACATCTGTAAGAAAAACATCTATTCCTGTTAACAGAGTAATAACTTCAACTGTCTTTCACTCTGCCCTAAAATTGCCCCTGAAATAGCTCCAGTTTTATTGAGACAAAATCCCAAGCAACTCCCTTCCTGCTGCCTGGCTGGGGAAGCTGTGCAAGCTGGCAGCAAGCACCCACCACTGCCCCCTGCACCTCCTCAGCACTCCTCCAAACCCCCACCTGACAGAAAAGCAGCAGAAAATCCTAAAATGACCGTGTGGATAGTTGTCTGGGTACCATAGAAACTACCACTGCAAGGAAGAGCCTTCTCTCCTTTAGCTTTGCTATTCAAATACTGAGAATGCAGAGGCTTTACAGAGAAAAATAAATGTTTTCATGTGACATCATTGTCCACTTACTGAAGTTTTCATTTTCTTGTGTGGGATCAGCTTTGTGCAATTAGCCATCATGTCCAAAGCTTGTGTCTCTCTTATCTCTTTCATGTGATGAAATTTCCCACCAGAACCTTTTATCGTGTGTTCCTTCCCATAGCTGGTCTTCAGGCAAAGAGATGGCTTGTCCTTCATGGCTATTCTAGTCATGTGAGGCAATGTGAGATGCATTGCTGGAAGCCTGTGGTGGCCAGGAGCTCAGTGCCTTCCTCCTCTCTGCTGAGTTGTGGTGGGTTTTGTGTTGGATGGCAGGTGTGAGAAAATCTCAGAGGATGTGAAACTAACACTTGGTTCCTGGCCAGAGAATGCCTTTAACAGAAATCTCTGTATGCAGTGGGATAACCAGCAAAGCCCCTAACATCCTTTGGAAAAAAAATCCCTTAATAGGGGTGCAGGGAAGATGGGAATGGCTCTGGGCTGCTGAAACACTGGCCATGTGCACTAGGTGGGTCTACCATGGGAAGGATTCCCAGGCCAGAGAGCTGTCCACAGTGTGCTCCCACATCTATGCTGAAAGGGGCATGTTAGAATCCACGACACACCTCAACATGACAGATAGCTTCTTCAAAAGAAACCAGGGGGTTTTACTTCAGGTCAGCAAACTCACGGTCAGGTGGGGAACTCTGTTAGATGAACCTTTAATTTGCTGGTAGAAAGAACAGCCGTATAAATGACAGGCTTGTTGGGCTTTGCATTGCCTGTTCCCTGATTTCCCCTGGCTCTTTGGATTCACCTGGTCACTGTTGGATGAGGGGACACCAAGGAATGCTTTTTGGCTGCACTTGGTGGCTTTCAGCTGACACCCTTCAGCAGTGGAGTTAATCTGCTGTTGCTATATCAGGATGGTGGGGGGAGATGGACTGATCAACTTGTGAAACATCTCAGATCTTCTTCTTTCGACGGCTTGTTGTAATTTTTACAATGTGCTGAATTTTTTTAACTGAATATCCTGAGCTAATTTTGAAAGGAAAGTTCTGCCTTTCTAGATTTACTCCCACATTTCATTTAAATAAGTTATTCTTCACCTTTTGTTCCAGGCTGCCGTGCTCTGTTAAATGCTACTTCAGAAATGACTGCCTTTTACTGATGGGTGAAATAATCTCTGTGCAAAGTCTGGAAATTATTTTCAGTCAGGGAGGTATTTTAAGCTGCTTTGAAGTGAGAAGTGCTGGATAAGGGGGGGTAGGCACTGTGTGGGACTATGAAGTATGTTTTATGTGTTCTTTATTGGCTTCTGATAGTTTTTTTGCTTTATGGGGTTTTGAGAGTGTCACTTTCTTATTATTGCCTTTTTTTCAGAAAAGATGTCACATTATTTTGCCACAAAACCTGAAAGGGGTTGAATGAGACAAATATGGTCATGGAATCACAAACCTATTTTTCATTAATGCAGTAGGACAAGCATGTTCCCTGTGTAATCTGCCTTTGAACACAATTTTCCTCAGACAAATCTAACATGTTAAATTGCAGTAATGGTCATACTGTATTAACATCCCTCTCAGACACCAAGATGTCTTGCTGTTGAGTTGAATGATGCTTGTTTGCTTTGAGTCCCTCACCAGGCAGACACGTAGATGTGAAAATCATGTTGCTGTTCGTGGTGGTCAGCCAGTTACAATTTGAAAACAACCTACTGATGCAAACATCTAATTCCCCAATGATGAGTGTATGTGCTTCCACTTCCACATTAATCAGCTGGACTCTGGGCCTTGCTTCAGTGTATGATTAATTTTTAATTGTTTACCTGTGTAACAGTCCTGTGGCTGGGAAGGGATGTAGGTGCCTGTGCCCAGAGGAGCATTTGCTGCCCTGAAGGTCAGAGGAGATGTTCCAACACCTGCATCCCTGCTCAGGCTGGGAACGAGGGCTGCCATCTGTTTTTCTCTGCCACTTAGAAGACCATGTAGTTTCAGGACTTACATTAGGAGTGACAGAAACACTGATTTCCTAGCGCTGCTCATTTCTGCTGTGTCTGTTTTGTGACAATCCTGACTTGAGGACTGCTCACAGGGGAATGAGGGAAGGGAGAGCTGCAATCTGTGTGAAGTCACGGGGGGTCTCAGTGGGTCTTGGGCAGTAATGGCACAGATCTGTGTACTGCTGTGCTGGGTAAATGCCAGCTGAGTGACTGAGGCTGTTTCAGACATGGCATGGGCTTCAGAGATGGCAATCACAACCCAGGGATTTATACACCCATGCTCATGAAAAGTAATTTTGCAGCGTGTTTCATTTGCAGCTCTTGTGTTCTTAACTCCAGTGCTGAGTGAAACACAGTGGCTTTGGAACAGGGCAGTTCACATGTTACTGTGAAATCTGCACTGTGCTTGCTCTGATCATGGTATTTGTTTCCTTATCTGGTCCAGACTCATGTAAAAGAAATGCACAAAATCGGTTCCCTTGATAAAGCTGGTGATCACAAAATCTTAGTAAAATTAAAATATAATCTTGATTTCCCCTTAATGTTCCTGTAACCTGTATGCCTTTAATCACCTGTACTGTTTACTGCCAGTTCACTTATCAGCTACAATAAGTGAGCTTAATGCTTTAATGTTTGATACTGGCCTACTTTTAAAATCCCTTGTAGAGGCAAGTTGTATATAATTTAAATAAGAAATGCTGCATGTAGTCATCACCACTGTTATCTAGAGGAAGGGAATGCCATTTCCTTTATTTAACCTACCAGCCTGTACCCCCCTGGGTACAATTCTTGGAGTTAAACCAATATTGCTCCTGCTTGTAGGTTGCTGTTGCTCATTAGCTGTGCTAGTATGTCAGACTGCTGGGCTCTCCAGTCTTGCTCAAAATAGTCCTGCTTCCAGTGTCAGTCTTAACCAGAATGAATATCAGAAAAATCTGGAGATTCAAATGGTGTGTCAGTGGCACTTTTGAAGTAAAATGGACCAGAAAAATAGCCAGGCTTGTGGTTTGTTTTATTGTTGTTGTTGGGGTATTTTTAATTTTTTTTTCATTCGAGTATTGTTACATATTTGTGTTAAAACAGAGGCTCCTTCTAACAAAATGCAACTTCTGTTTAATCCTGCTGCAAGTATCTTGCATCTCCTCTTGCTCTCCACTCCCATCATTCCTGTGTCTGTTTTGTTTTGGGGCCTTGATTCTGTGTTTTAAGGCTTGACAACTTATAACCACGCAGTGAGTTGTAATAGCCTGTAGAAAGAGCCTCTTTGATTCATGTATATCCAAGTGCGTGACTAAACCCTCACTGTATATTTTGCTGGTGTCTGGTATTGAACTTCTTCATGCTTTAGTCACACATTAAGAAGGGATGCATTTATTTTCATAACTGAATTCAGTGTTCCAGCACTACTCTTTGTAAAAACAAAGATAACGGAAGAAAGCAAACATTTCTGTTGACTTGCTGTGATGTATGATCTGCCAGTCAAAAGAATTTAGAGTTTTTTGTTTAGGAAAGGAATGTTTAGAGGGAGGAAAAGACAACTGCTAAAAGCAGAAATTGCAGCTACTTGTTACTCATTTCTAATCTTTGTCCAGCCTGATATGAAGCTGAGAGAGAAAGATCTTGTGCTCTGCATGTATGAAGTTGACTTAATGTGTGGATACATTATATTGTTGTCCTAGTTATAGGCATCTTAGTGCCATTTTAAGGCTTTTTAATTTATTTTGGTAGAGCTTTAGGATGGGTACCTATTTCCTGGGTTTTGTTATTTTTTGGCTTTTATAGTTTTATTTTCTACTGTATCACCAAACTTTCAGTTTAGTTTTTGGCAGTGAAAATGCAGTAATAGTGTTAGAGAAGACCTCTGGCTTTTGAAGAGCAAATGGTAACTCCAGAGCATCCCAATTTTGGGATGAGATGGAATAATTTCTACAGCAGTGGGTACTGCTGATGGATGCACAAAAAGGTGCTGGCATGGAAACTAGAAACATGTGAATTACCATGGAGATGAATACAAACTCAGTAAGGGCACTTTCAGCAGAGCTGTCTCCTTGGCAAATTCATCAAAATGAAAACTTTTTGTGGAAACATATCAGTTGACAGGAGGAAGATCTTGGAACAGATGCTAGCTTAAAGCCCAGCATATTCAAACTGAGCCATGGGGGAACCAGATCCAGATCCTTACCCTGAATAGCATTTCCAGATCCTGCTCTTTTTCTCTTTGGCTTCTTTTCACATTAAGTAAAAAATGTTGAAAGCTTTTGAAATCTTGATATTTTGGGTGTAGTTCATGTTTCCTCATCCAGCTCATCCTCTTGGGAATATTGATAGAAAAATACTCGTTTTGACAGTCTTTAGCTCTGCTGTGAAATCTTGAAAGGGTCTTCTTACCCTCTCATGTAAATGCATAGGAGTCAGGAAGGGGAAAGGAAGACTCTGATGAACCACATGTATGAGAAAGAGCATATAAACCTTTTTAGTTTAACCTTGATCACACCTTCTTTTTGAAGTGTACAGCAGTGATTTTTAGCATGGCAAATTTGATCTTATCCTGTGCAGGGTCCAGCTCCTGTAGGGTCAGTGAAGTGATCAAGGCAGAAACCCAGGAGGATGTTTAACTCTTTTATATTTAATCTATTTTCTCAGGCAGTTCAGACTGCCTTGCTTTGCTCTAGGGTCTCTCCTAATGCAATGGGCCTTTCCTCTTCAGTCTGCAGAGTGGTGAAACAGTTCTGCCAGGGCACCTCAGGCTTAGGGAGAAGTCTTTTCCTCCTTGCTCTTTTAAGCTTCCATTCTTCTGCATTATCACTCCCCTGCCCTTCTGTGTGTGCTGTGGGCTGGGGGTTCACTGCAGGCTGAACTTGGGTCAGGCTCTCTCCCTGCTTCTCAGCCTCCCTGATGTCACACAGCAGCCTTCTCTCAGTCTCCTGCAGCTCAGCCACCTGCTGCAGTGTGTTCCCCACCTTGAGAGCACCTTTTGCAGGTAACTTTGGTGCCTGTCTTTGCCCCAGGAGGAGGGTCTGGGTGCTTCCTGCACCCTGAGCTCTGTGCTGCAGCCTCTCCCTTCAGCATCTCCCTCTGGGTGGAGAAAAGGCAAGAGGAATTCTCAATAATCATTCAGCAGTTTTTCTCTTCAAGGGGCATTTTCTTAGGTAAAGAAAACAAGAAATGTTTTGCCATGTAACAGGCTTTCTCAGCAGGTTAAAAATTTAATGCAGCTTCTTTGATTTGCATTATTGCTACCAGTAATTGGTCAGATTTTTGTGGGGGTGGTTGAAACCCCAAATTCTGCCTACTTAGAGGTCTTCCCAGTATTGATTCCCTCCAGGGCAGAGCACGTGAAATTGTATTAAACACAACGAGCAGAGTACCTTGGCTGCCTCTGGAAGTGAATATGAAACATAGGAATGGAGGAAGCTGTAGCTTTGTCTTTGCTGCAGAGCTCAGATGAAAGAAAACAGATGAGGTGGAAAGGGAAAAATAGTTGTTTTGGAGAAAAAAGTCTTGAAAACTGAGGAGGAAAAGCCAACCCCCATTGTTTGGGATAATCCTGAAAAAGTTTCTAGTCTTTTGGGTGAGTTGTTGAAACGAACTGATTTTTCAGAGGCTTTTCAAACTCAACGCAAGCTATTGAAATGTCAGGGGAAGACAAGGAAATCTGTTTTCACCCAGGAGGATAACTTTGAAAAGTAGTAGAGAGCTCTTGCATTCATCCATCCTCAGTCAGCAGTGAGCTGATCAATACTGACAGGAACAAATATGAAAAGAAGCTGCTGTAGAAATTCAGGGGTAAAAACATTTACAGTTTTGCAGAGCTGAAGAAGCTCACAACCTTAAAGAGCTCTGTGTCCCAACACCACGTCCTTTTACAGCCCCTAGGAATGAAGGGCTGGCAGAGTCCTGTCCCCTCCCTCTGTTCCAGGACGGCACAGGCTGTGAAGAAAAAACAAAAAAAAATATCCATGGCACTGATAACTTGCATTTAATCTGGGCTGTAACAGTGAGACAACAGTGCTAGGTACCAGATACAGACCCTTCTGGGATGGCAAATGGCTTTTCTGTGTCCTTCCTGAAAGGTGAGCATGAAAGCAGCGGGCAGATGTCCTGCCAGGGGACTAAGGGAGGTGAAGCTTAAGACAAAAGCAAAGGGAACTAAACACCACCATTGTATGCTCTGGCCTCGACTGCTTATTGAGTCTAGGCAGGGTAGGGAGAGGGGATATTAACTGAAAATTGAATCCCTTAAGAAAATGCCTTCAATTTGTTCAGCTACATTACTGCACTGTCGGCGTGTTCTGGAGAGTGCTAAAAGGAGAACATAGTTTTGCTCCAAACTGAGTTGGGTAACACTTTTTTAAAAAAAATTTATATTTGTTTGTTTGTTGTTTTTTTTTTTTCTTTTTGAGGAAGAGAAAATGTAGACATTTGTAGGGTCTTGGACTGAATGCTGTTGATTCACCTGCCCAGGGTCAGGTAAATGGAAATGAGCGTCTCCCTTCTGCACACATGTCAATTAAATGTTTCATTTCAAGAAAGCTGAAATCTGCCCTTAGGAAGAAAACTTTATTTTCCTACCTTTTAAACTCAGTTTTTGACTGTCACTTTTGAAATTATATTTTTCAGTAAATTATGGATCAATAATGAAAAAAGATTGGAAACTTTGTCCCATCCTTCTTCACAACACAAACACACACAACCAGAAATACTTAATTTTGAAGCCAAACAAACAATTGTAGTTTAGAGACAAATAATGTTTTCCCTTTTTCTTGCAAGTGAATACGGAAAATATTTTCCATGGTTTGTTTTCCTTCTTTTCTAATTTTATTTTTTTTTAAGATAAACTGCCATATAAAATAAATCCCAGTTCAATCAGCTATCATTCCAAGTCTAAGTTTAGCTGGGAGACATTTTATTGTCGAGTAAGTCTATGTTTACTAAGTTCTTTGGAAACAGGCACTGACATTCTCATTGGGCTCTGTTACTTCAGATATGCAGTACTGTTTGAAATAAGTAATCCCAGATAACTGAAAGGCAGTTATATACAAGGAAATAAAAAAGAAGCTATAAGATAAAGCAAGGCAGAGTCTCCAGATTTATATGCGAGGTTTGACTTTTATTTCCTCTCTTTGTGGATGAAAAGTTGAGCTCTGTGGGTTGCACTGGGTTTCTTAACAGCAAAAATCCACCCGTGGTTTGTTCTGAGTTTGCTTTGGAGGTGGAGTTTGTACATGGCTATCTAATGGCTTGGAAAGGCTGCTGCCCATGGCTCAGCATTAGTGTAACAGCAGCTCTCTCAGCTGTGTGTTTTGACAATATTTATAGAAACTCAGAGCTTTGCCATACCTGCCAGATCTGGTGACACAAACTAGTGGTAAAACACCAAGGGAGGCACACAACTTCTTTAGGGAAACAGGCAGCTACCTCCAAACTGAGGGCTATTGATTTTGGAAAGTGGTGAATATGTGCATGTTGAAGAAGGTGGGAGGTGAAACTCTGCAGTTAAAAGCAAAAAAACCCTGGGGCTGACCACCTCCAGGTGGGAATCTAAGTCAGTCTATTAATTTTAATCATTCTTTTGAGAACCCTGTTTCATCCTCTCTGCAAGATGTCCAGGAAGACCAATACCCAGCTTTGACACTTACTGTTAATTGTTTTAAATTAAGCAGTGTAAATCCACCCCTACGAATTTACCATTACTCTAGCTTTGTGCAGAAGGAGGAATTCCACTGGGCAGAATTGCTGACAGTTTTTCTTCCAGGGCTATTTTAAAAAGTGTGTGTCTTTTCTATTACCAGTTTTCCTATTTTCCCCTTGGTGAGGCATATGTCTCCATAAAGGACCTGTTTGGGAGTTGTTGGTTTAGACAGTTCTCTGCTTTTGTGTTTTTTTTTGTTTTTGTTTTTTTTTTTTTTATTTGGGGGGGGTTATACTTATATATGTTTTGTCAAAAAGCCACAGAAATTCTATCTAAAGGTTGATTTACTACCCTAGCATCCCCATCCAGAAGGAGACAAGTCTTTCTGGGAGGTGAGCATTGCACAAGATATGATCTAAGCACTGGCAGGACTGCAGTCTATTCCTCTGGCTTTGCTTAGATAAGCCTACAGTAGCATCTCTATATTTGTCCATATATGCATATATTTGAGGGAGTTGTAAGAGGAAAAAATTCCAGAAGACTGCTCACATCCCTTCCCCTGGGAAGAGGTGATGGCAGATGTTCCTTATTTGTCCTACTGGAAGGGCTGAGCTGACTGTGGGCAGAGAATCTTCTCATCTCCATGGTAATGAATGTGTTCTAGAAAATTTGATTTATATCATATAGTTGGAGAGTACCTTTTGTTTTGGTTTCCTGGAAAAGGCTCTATTAAGCAGATTATTTTGACACTTGCTTTTGCTTCTCTGTGTTATCAGATCGAAGAACCACTCACCACACCGTGCACAAGGAAACAGCAGCACTGTCCGTGTTCATACTGAGCTTATATTGCTTGCAATGGTTAGTGTTGTAACTTAAATTCAGGGCCGTTTTCCTCTGGATAACATTGTTGAATAATTTAGAAGATTACATCTAATTAATATGAGAAAACGCCAAGAATCTAAACCCATGGTATTTGCTATTCTTTTGTGTTGCATATTAGTCTGACAACCACTTGCAGATTCCTCTGCAAGCTTCTCTACTGTTTAATGGTAAAAAAATAATCTGAGCAACATGCCTCAACTTCAAGTGTATTTTTACATTAAAAAAGACTTTAGTTCATAGTAGGAAACCTACAAGCCAATATTAAGTGAAGGTGGCTTTGAATTTTTTGCACTTTTGTGGTACTTTTGACAGCACAGATTATGAATTACATTTGTGGTTGCATTAGTATCAGCTTGGAAATCTCTCCAGTGATACACTTAATGGGCAAATAGAGCAATATCAGGGGCTAGTGCTACCTCTTACAGTATAGGAAGTAATTGCTTTTTTCCCATTCTCAGTCCTGTCTGTTTTGGTAAATGCTGCCTGGACCCAAGGTGTAAGGATGGCCTTTTGGCATCACATCAAAAGTAATTTCTTTCTTTTGCTAAAGTTTCCTTTACGTGACCTAGATGAATCATTTAATCTTAGTGTGTTAGCTCTCTACCTGCAGATAACATTGCATGATTTACCTTTTATGTTTTTTCAGCTAAAAAAATGTAAACTAGTGACTGTTTCAGAAATATTTTTAAAAAGTTGAACGCCATGGACATGCAGACTTTGCCTCTTTTTTGTTACTATCACTGAAATCAAACTCCTCTCTCCTGTGTACACACACACATTACTGAAATATGTGCTGGAATGTCCAATGTACTGAACTATGGGTACACTGGCTGCCTGCTCCTGGGAATAGTGGAAGTGCTCTTTCCCTGCTCACTTCTCACTGCACCTCTGGACATGCTGGATTTTAGTTCTTATTGCTGTCTCATAGTTTAATAATGGAGGAGGATAATAAAGGACTAACAAATTTTAAAAAAAAAAACACCAAACCCAAACATGGCACTGTTCTTACTGTCACTCGCAGAGTACTGGAGAGAACTCAAAACTAATATTAGTGCTATATAAATAATGGATGGACTTTTCAGACCAGTTGTCCTTTCAAGAAGTAGTAGTTCAGGGAGCAATGTCACTTCATGTCTTTGTGAACAGGGGTTTTTACATGACGTATCAAGAGAAACAGAATCACTCTGTGTGTTTGGAAAGTGGAGTTGTGGAGCACCACTGAAGTCACTGCTGGCACAGAGATACTTCATACCTGGTGACAAAGAATTACTCCAGTACTGTTCAGTTTACAGGGACAGTAGAATAATGTCTGTGAGATGAAATAAGAGCAAAATTCTGTGCAACACTGCTGTGATCTTCATGCACTTCCTCTGTCTGAAGTTCCATTGAAGATCACAATGATCAATGGGACAGTATGAGGTATATTGCCTTTCCACAGCTGTACCTCCAAGGGGGCCTTGCCTAAGTAACCTTTGCTTTAAATGCTGCCTTTAAAGGCCTAAAAACATATTCTGTTCTAATGATACACCATTGAGAGCAGAAAAAAAATATAGTAATTGTGATAGTTATGGATCTAACTGTGCTCTGCTAAATTTGAGAATGCTCCATTATCCTTGACTCCAGAACGCTCTTTAAATTCTCTGTTTTAAACTGGGCTGCATCTGTGACACAAAACAATCAAAGCCAGACAATGGAAATAAAATGTCCTGTGAAAAAGTAAGGGCTGGATTACTGAGATAAACAAGCAACAGAAAACCAAGCTGTAGGAATGCAAACAAATGGCAGCTTTCATACTGAAATTACGCCAAGTTTGCCAATTTCAAGTGCAGCTGTGCTGTTTAGGTTGAGTTAGATTAAAAGAATTTCCTTTAACACGGAGTTCTGCAACCATGGGGGCACTGTAATAAATAAATAAATAAACAAGCCCAGCCAGGGAGCACAGATGCCACTTAATGTGGCAGTGTATTAAAGTTTACAGTTCCTTCTTTTAGACTCTTCCCTGGGGTGCCATGTGTCAGCCTCCTGGAGAAGGAGCTGCAAAGGCTGATTCACTGACGTACGAGACGACATCTGTGCTTGCTGACTTGGATTAGGGATACCGAATCAAAGAGAGTTTGATCTGCCTCACCAGCTCTAAGCTGACACGAGGTTACACAGCTTTAGCTTGTTGGCTTTTTTTTATCTGTTTGTGTTGGATTCTGTGAGTCAGCACTCGTTGGCTTTTTTTTTTTTTCTTTTTTTTCCCTTCCCTTGGGGATTGCCGTTTCCCTGGGCAGGGTGTGAGGTGTGAAATGGGTTTGGCTGTATCTGTAGCCTGCAGAGGAAGAGCTCTGCATTTCATATCATCAGCTGAAGGAGAAACGCAGGGATAACTCACAGGTGGGAAAAGGTGGCAGCTTGTCAGGGCACCAGCTGCTTCATGTGGGAGGGTAGGAAAGCTCACTGGGAAGAGACCCTGCTGATCCAAGTCCCTCTGGGTCATTTTTCTCCTCCAGCAGAGTCTATATGTTAAACAGGAGCCACTGCATCAGACCAGCCCTGCTGCCAGGCTGTCATCACGTGGGGTGGCCCTGATGGGAATCAGCAGTCCAAAGGCTGCTGTTGTCTGATGCAGGGAAAAGGCATTTGTCATATTAGTTAAGACTCCAAAAGGACTGGGGACATGGGCTTGCTTTGGGCTAGTGCCCTGCTACTGCTTCATATCCCATTCTTGTATGAAACTAAACTCCCTAAATATGTGTTTATTGCAAAAATTGTATGAAACATGCACTGAACTTATGAAATATGTGGATACATATTCCTGTGTCCCTGATGGCTTTGACCTCTGCTTGAACTTTCAGACAGGAATAGGAGTGCTTGGGGAAAAATTTGAATTATTTTGGTTCTTCCAGTTCAATTTATTTTAGTGTAAATAACTGCAGGATTCCTAAGGCTAGGCAAGATATTAAAGAGAAAGGGTGTTATTTTTGCTATTTTTAAAAGTTAGCTTTCAGTTGACATTGCTTTCTTCTCCTAAATCACTTAAAATCTCATCCAGAATAAGAAAACATGATTTCTAGCCAACATAAATAATGGAAGGGTATCCACTCTAGTAAAGCACTTTGTTTTTCATTTTTCATTTCCTAAATTTCTATTTGTTTTTCTTTTCTCTGTACCTCAACATAATACTTTCTTTAACTGAGACACTGGGAACTAACACGCCTTGCTCTGGGTATCAGGTGCATTGAGACTGAATGAAGGCAAAATGCAAATGTAAACTAAAGGAGGCTATTTTGGCTTTTTGGTTGGTTTTGTGGTTTGGGGGTTTTCGATTGATCACCTTCTTAACTAATGACTCATGGTAAACCTTTGGCATATGGTTTTAACAAGGAGCAAGAGGCTGCCATTACAAGAACATGATGAAAAATTACAGAGGAGTCACTATTCTTCCATCACCAGGGGACTTTAACAGGGAAAATAATATCATCTCACAGCTTCAGTGTGGCATTTTATGTTTTGCTCTACATATTCTAACTGGCAACTTCCCAGCCTTTGTGATAACTACTCCTCTGTGAAAAGATTTATGAGCCATTTATAACAAAAATCTGTATTTCCTTTGGCCTAATTTTGCTTTTGAGAAATTTGACAGTAATTGTAGCCCATTCGCATGTGCTTCTGGAATCCATTTACTGGAATAATGTCTTAAATTAAACACATTAGCTTTAGAAAATACCTTAAGTTAACCTGCATCCAACTCAACACACAGAAATAGCCAACCCGAGAGACTCTCATCAGATAGAATATTCCAAATCTTGACCAGTCATTCTGATTCAGTGGCTCACTCTCTGCGCCTGCTTTACAGTCCAGAAAACTCCTTCTGTGCTGGTTCAATCAGCACAAAAATCTGGTGTTTCTGCTTCTGAAATACATTAATAAAGCTCAAGATTCAGGGATAAATGCTAACTGATGGTTTTGTCAACCGGACATGGGGGAAACAAGCTGCCAGACGTCCATATATTTGGCTAGAACATTCCACTGACGCAGTAACTATCAAAATACAATCTGGTGCCCATCCTGACGGATACACAGCATTTGTGTGACAAGGGGAAATGTCAGCTTGGGCTTCACAGCCAAAACACATTTAGCTCACAAGAGCAGAAAGCCTAGTGCTCTAACCCTTTGTTCTTCAGATAGAAATGCACTGGGCAGGCTGAATGTGGAATGGGTTACAGGAAAAGACAAACACACATTTATATTTGTGCTCAAACCACCACTGAAAGCAATACAGCAGTGCTGTGCTATGCAGAACCCCTCCAAAGGGCTCATGTGCACATCAGGTGCAGGAAACAGAGAACCTGCTCCTGGTGATTTTGAAGAGAGGATACAGCATCATAGGCTTAAAGTTCAACTCTGCTGAAAATGAAGATGGATTATGTGAAAAGAGTTTTGCTGTAGCCAATGTATTGTTGGGCACTAGGGTGTGTAGTTACTGACAGAACACAAGCCAGAAAAAGCCTTATATTTATTTACATAAGAAAATAAACAAAGGAACTTTCAGGTTGTTAGTGTGAGTCCTTGCTATTGCATTCTTCCAGGCTTGTGGGTTTTGCTTCCTCTTTGAGGAGATTAGGAAGCATAAGGAAGAGCAGAAGCCTCCAAATCAGGATTTTTAAGTTAACACCACATATCCTTGGAACAGAGATCTGCCCTTGAGAACTTCATTGGAAGCTGAGTGTGTGAAAAAAAGGGTTTGAATCATTGAAATTCTATGTGAGTATATGCAGGCATAGCTATTACCTTTTTCTTTTTTCTTTTTTAGAAAAAAAAAAAGAAAAAAGTGTAATTATACCACTGTGTCCTATTAAATTGAGGATTATTTTAGAAGAATGATAGCCCTTTTTTTTTGATTTACACAAACAGATCAGGTGTAAACAATGTCGAATGGGTATTTACCTCTGTGACAGCAACAACAAACCAAGTGTGACACATCTCAGTGCAGTTTTCTCCTCCACAGAAACTGTGGCTGGTTTTCTGCCTACAAAAGATGAGAAGCAGAAAAGCAAAACGTGTACGAGCCTTCCCTAAAGGAAATGTTCCAGAGGAGGAAGGAAATGCAGTTATGTACCAGTCTGCTCTCCTCCAGTTTCTGTGTGCTTCCCATCTTTATAATTACCTGTATGGAGAGCTCTGGCTTGTCTTGGCTAATTCTGGAGCTCCAGTCTCACCTGACAGTGGAAATCCCAACAAACTGAGCAAACACAGCAGCTCCTCTGGCTAGGAGCCATCAGTAGGGTATATTAATTGGCTATCAGGCACTTCTTGACACATTTTTAATGTTTCTAAATTAAAAACAATTCAAATTTTAAAGGGTAAATCTAGACCTAGTACAAATATTAGTTTATATTCCAATAGGATATTCTAGGGCTTTGTATTTTTTCAACCTTTTTTATACTTGGCATCATGGACAGAAACATTTGTCCCTCTTAGCAACAGAGCCTGAGACTAAAAGCTCTGCACTTCCCCTCACAGGCAGGGCCTGTCTCATTTCCTCTTTGCTTCTCAGGAAGCTCTTGTTCAAAACATCTAGAGCAGCTGGCACCTCTTACCACAGAGGACTTGCTTACTTGACTGTAGATGACAGAAGCATAATCAGCTTTTTGTTTCCCTAATTTTTTTTTCTTCAGAACACAAAGGCATGATTCAGGGAACTTTCCATTGCTCTGGGAAATGTAGACTCTCATAGTGTGCCATATGTCTTAAAAAAAATAAGGCAACTTTTTTTTAGTGTTTTGTTTTTTCTGTGATAATTCTCTGTGGTACCAGGAGCTGTGATAAGAGGTTTGTTTGATAATTCTATTCCTACATTTGACTCAGTCCTATGACTGACAGTGAATGCTTTTGAGAGAGGTCTCAAACTGAAAATGCAGAAGCATTTCACCCTAGTCCACAGTGAACTTTACAAGTTCTGCAAGACCAAGGAACACAACAGAGCATTTTGAAGAGCTGTACATTGGTTCCTTAGTATGTAATTTACATCTACACAGAATTACATAAAAGTGAAGTAATATATCTTGCATCTGTTGGAGCCTTTCTGTCCTAGCATTCAGTTACTGGTTTTGAAGTTCAGAAGCTTGCAGTTTTGAGACTGGAATGTTAAGCTTGAAATATGAGTCCATCATTTTGAAGTCATCGAGGTTTCTAATAGACTGTACCCAGCGTGAACAAAAACTGCAGACTGTCACCCAGTCAGGAAGTTTGTCTTGTAGGAGTAAGGGACCTAAATTCTCACCCACATCACTACAAATCAGGAGTGACTTCATTGAAGTAAGGAGAATTACATCTGTGAAAATTACCATGAGAGGAGAATGAGATCGGCTTTATTTACTTTTGGAACAACTCAGAGTTTGAAATGGGCATTTTTGGCTATATGTGCTTTAATAGGATTTTAAATTGTCAGTATTAGTTAAAATCTCTGGATTTACTCTGCATAGGATGTTTTTAATGGTGCATTTATTTTCTTAGTGCCTTATGTTCCTCCTCATAGAAAAACAAACAAAAAAATGTTAAGATCATCGAACCAGTTACTGCAAAATGTGTCTGCTCCATATATTTGTTTACATATAAGCATGGATCATGCAAGCCAGATAAGAATAAAAACATTGGTATTCAGCCTAATATGAAAGTGGTTGTTAATATGCTATGAAAATTAATGTCTCTACCCCTATTTCTTGAAATGGAAAGACAGATATTGTAAAATCTCTAGGAAGGAAAGATATCACTGAAAATATCAAACTGAACTTTATCATATCCTCTTCTCTTGTTGATAAAGGTTTTTCACTTCCCCACTCAATTGTGTTCTGCTTCACCTGCATTAGGCATCCTGCAAGCTGCAGGTGGAGGGAGAAATGCTTCTGACAGAACCAACTTGTCATTTCTCAAATGACTGTGCTGACATTGGGCTGCATTTTGGGCATCTGATGGAAGGATGTATTTCCCAGAGGTTTTCAGTCAGCATTCCCTGTATTTTTGCAGGTGGGGAAATGTTGTTGCTCAGATCAAAGAGCAACAGATGTGGAGACACTGACTTCTGTCACATTTTGGTGAGCAATGTGCCTCTCAGTCTTCCCTTGCTGTGTCCTAAATCTGTAAGGACTATAGTAGGTGCCTAATAGAGATACAGTCCAGATTGATATTTGATATACTATTTTCCACTCTTCCCCTGTTAGTAATGATAACAACCTGTCAGCACAAGGTATCTCAGAGTTTCTGTCTTAGTTCTTTAGATTTTCCAACTCTTTGGTTTCATCTTTGAAGCCATGTTCTTTTCCAGCTGTGATCTACCCAAATTTACAAGTTTAGCAGTATCTGTGTGGAAAGTAAAACCAAGGACTGAATATGGAGGGATGAACGTTCATTTCATCAGTGGTTCTAGCACTGATCCTTTAAATTTATGGTGTACTACCTGAATGAGGATGTGACAATAATTACATATGAAAAGCTGTATGGCCAGATGGTGTTCATGGCAAATATATGAGCAAAGATGGTTTTCATTCATCTCTAGTTGTAAAAAAAGCCCCAAACAACCAAAAAGCAGTATGAAGGGCAGACTGGCTCTCTGCCCTTCACTTTGCCCAGTTGCACTTTTTCAGCTTTTTAGGGTCATTTTTATCCACAAGTTGTGATCTATTTTGTTTTGTTAGGTTAACAAAATTTTCTGTCTTCTTTTTGCTGCACAGTGGATTCCTCTAACAGCCACTTCATGCCAACATGGGAAAATAAATGATTTCCTGGAAAGCAGGATGTTCAGAGACCTGTGTGGTGGTGCTGAAACAGGCACTGCAAACTGTACAGTGCAGGCTCATTTCAAAAGAGGTGCGTGACAGAGGAAAAAAAGAAAGTGACGTTTACACTAACTTGTACTTCTCCTTATTAAGCACTTCCCTGGCTTTGTCAGTGCTGCAAACAGAAAGGAAAGAGAACAATAAAAAAGAGCAATCTCTATAATTATGTCGAGTGAACCCAAAGGTGCTAGTTTAGTGGGGAAAGAATGAATTGTTTTATTTCCAACAGTTTAAAGTCCAGAGCTGGGCAGGTGACATAGTGCCTTTCTTTATATCACTTGGCTGTTTTCATTCAATATTGCCTTTAAAATGAATATTGACCTTCAGTGGCTGTGGAAACAGCTATCAGTATGCAGAAGATAAAATAAGGAAATAGAAAGAGTGCACAGTAAATAAGTATATCAAGATGTAACTGATAGAGTAACTATGATGTCCCAGTAAGCAGAACTCAGAGCAGGACTGGTCCCTCAGCACTCTGACCTTGACACTGGATAACCTGTGTGTTATCCATTATTCCTGTGGGCACTTAGGAAAACTGGTCTCAAAAAACAGACACTTCAAAATTACTTCGTTTTTTTTTTTAAATTATTTTTCTGGTGAGGCTTCAGTTCTCCAGTGTGATACTGATGGTTATAAGGGGTACACAGATCCTGGGATACAGGGCCTGGCTTAAGAGGGGACAGCAAATAAAACTGAGGGGCTGAGCAATAAAATGGCAGATGAAATTCAGAGTGAGCAAATGTGAAAATGGGAAGCATGTTCACATGGGAAAGACACATGACCTCTGCTTTTTCTCTGTGTATGTGTTAAATAAGATATAAATAAGATAATAAGGCATAAAATCAGATAATTCTCAGGTGAAGAACTCTGTATCCATGGTCTGTGCTGTTTGGTGGCTCTGCCTGTGATTTGAACTGTACCCTGAAATCTGTACTTGCTTTTTGCTGCATATCAGGCCCCAATCTATTATAAAGTAGCACATTCCCACTGCTTCTTTTCAAGCACTTGCTGACAGCTACAAGAATAGTTCAGAGCTGCTCTGAGCAAGGGATGCTTTTCTGAAGGAGTCTCTTTCTGTGGGAAGTTTCAGCAGGAACTCAAGGCAAAATGTCCTTGTGTAGTTGGCCAGGATAAAGGGAGGGGTGTTGCTCTGCCAAACACGTACAGTAATTCATGCACAAAGCCCATTGCATGGATATTTTTGAAAACGTATGAAAAATCTATGTGCAATATGCCGCTTTTGCAGGCATGATGCCAGCGTGCTGAGCTCTGCTGGGCTTTTGTCTTCTGCAGAACATCATAGATTAGGACACAAAATGCAAACCAAACAAAACACACACAAAAAAAAGAAAAGAGTGAAAAGAAAGGGGAGAAAGCTATTTTTTTTGGCATCTTAATCTTACATATGCCTCTGTTCATAGAGCTAAGGGTCTGACTTCTCTTTTCTCAAGGCTGCACTGTGCTCTTCCTTGGTGTGGAATATGTGATCAGGCACCTTGGTAAGGACTGAACTCTGTGCAGCTGAGTTGAGTTTCCCTTCATGTTGACTTTAATGTAATTGTTGTCATGGTACATGTTAATTGCAACCTGACTTCTGTGCCAGGTCTTGGCATGCTCTGCCTGTGGGGGCATCCAGCTGGACGTGGTACTCATGGAGAGGATTTTCAGCCTGGGCTTTTTCATTTTTGGGCAAAAGCATGGAACAGTTGGTGTGGAATTGGGAACTTGCTTGGGAATTTTTGGAGTGAAGTTAATATGTGCAGAAAACATCCTGCTGGCAGAGGTTGCCCAGACCCTTCCCAGCAGAGAAGACTCTTTGCAATTTTTATAAACTATGTCAAATGTCTCTGACTTGCACAGAAGGTGTATGATATTTAACTGGAAGCTCCTGGGTCTTCAAAGAAGCCACAGCTCTTTCCCCCCTGTATTCCAGTTAACTGGGTTATAAGCTTGTACAAGTTGCTGTTTCTCTTCCACACTGTTGTATTCCCCAAGAAAATTACGGTATCTACCCTAATTAATACACGAATATGAAACACTCTGAAGAGCTAAAACTTAATTTAGCCTGTGTAGCAGCAGTAACACTGCAATGCTGCACAAAGCACGTGGTGCAGAGGAGCAATCCCAGGCTGGAGGAGCTGCTGGGCTCCCATCCCACCCCACCGCCTCCTGCCAGGCGCCTTGTACCCCACCAGCCCGACATCTGCGGGATCCTCCAGTGGCACAGGGGGCAGCTGAGGGAAATAGCTGAGGAAATATAATGGTGACAGCATGATCTGACTGTTTCTCACAGTATTCTAAGCTGAGATTTGCCACTGTGCCCTCAAAAATGAGAAATTGTGAGCTTTACGGTTGCCCCCTGAACATGATTTGTTTCCTGCAGCATCCCAGGTCCAGTCTGGGACTCCCCACTGCATCCCGTGGTTGTGGTGCTGTTTGCAGCACAGAAGTTGCCCACAGAAACGACAGAGGGAAGATTTCTTTGGCCTCTCCAATTCTGGCATGTGCTAACTTTCAATTGGGTGACTTTGCCGCGTCCTTTAATGTAGCTATTTTTGTGTGTGTGTATAAATTAAAAATAGCTCTATAGAAATAATTTTAAAACCCTGGAGTGTTTAATAGCAAGCAATTCCTTTTTATAAAAAATTTATAACAACTTATAAAATGTAATCAACAGAGAATTGTGCCCCCGCTTTTGAATTCTTTAGGTGGTTTTAAAAATAATACTTTAAGGATGTTGGAAATGGCAGCATGAAGTGTTTCTTTCCTGTTGAATAGCTACTAAAATAAATTATTCCAACTGTATTAAAAATATGAAAAGCCTACCACTGTTACATATACTTGAGCTGTGTGAAAGCACCTTCGTTTGATGGGATAATTGCTCTGGCATATATAAACATAATTTATTTCACTGAGATTTAAATATTAAACTCCAAAGTTCTTCAAAATGAGGTCCTAATAATGTATTGCTATAGTATGCCTACAGTCAGAGGTGTTCAGCTCAAGTTAGTTTATGAGAAATTTAAATATTTGGGGTTTATTTCACCTTCATTTAATGAGCTTTCAATAAACAGCAAATACTCCAGTAGAGGCCTAATGCAAAGAAATTGTGAAGAAATATTTCTGAAAAGCAACATTTAAAAATCTATAAATTGCAAAAGGGTAGTAGATTGTGGAATACAATTTAAAGTGCTGTTTAGGAAGGAGGCAAAATACCAAGTCTGTTGTGTCCAGATAAAACTTGCTTTAAAGAACTTTACATAATCACTAGAGAAGGTAAAAATGTCAACTGGTTTTAAGAACTTTAGGGAAATTGGGTTATATTTCCCCAACCAACATTTTCCTAGGAAAATTTTGGATGAGGGGTTTTTTGAGATATCAAAAGGTAAAAGATACTACTGAGTTTTAATTTCTTCATAAGGAAACCTAAAAATGGTGGCCAAGAATGAGAATAATTGTTAAAGTTATTTGGGCACCAAAACCATGTTTCAATCCCAGGCAAAATAAATAAATAATCTTTTTGCTGAAATCTGTGTGTTGAGCTCTCATGTCACACGAGTATCAACCCTGTCAAAGGGAGAAGTTGGGTAGAACAAATCCTGGCATTCCATTGCCAAGTCTTTGTTGAGAGCCACAGGGTAAATGTGTAGCAGTAGAATAACAGCTTCCCACAGCTGGCATGCCTGACTGTGTGGCGTGCTGCAAAAATTATAACACTGGGCTTAAACATGGCAACAGGGTAAAGTCGTGATGAAAAGCCAAATGTAGATAACCAACATGAATACTCTTCCAATAATCAAATATTTTATTTCCCTTTACAGCCAAAAATTTCTTGCTTTCATAATGGGCATATTTGTAAATAATGGATTTTAATGAACAAATGCTAATTATTGTAGATCAAAACACGCCTCTGAAAGTTTAGAACTACATTCTAAGGAGAGTGTGTTGGCTTTACGAGAAGGCATATTTTTGATAATATTCCTTGTGCAACTAAACTTTGCAGTATTGTTGTCCCTCTTGTCCTGCCATCTATTGCCTGTTGAACTCTGAGCTCCAGGGATGATTTATATGCTGTAGGTATCTGAGATGGGTTAGAAAAAGAGGTCCTCCAGTCTTGACCTGTGTGGGGATCTGAGGAAATGCCTTGTTTGGGGACACAAAGGAACAGTTGAACACAAAGATGTGATAAACTGCTACTTTCGCCCCTCACACTTCTCTCTCAGAAGGGAAACTGTGCTTTAAGACACAGTCTTTCAAAGCCCTCTCCTCAAAGCTTGCTTTCTATCCCTTAAAAAACCCAATAAAAAAAAAAATCACAAAGCCCTACCAAAGTTTAAAGAATAAACATGTTTGTCTAGCATTGCTGTCACCTCAGCTTTGCAGAGCACAATTTCTCTTTCCAAAGAGTTTCACATTCATTTTACAGGTTATTTCCAGAAGAATGTATTGTGAATGGGGTCCCCCCGACCCTTTGCTGGCTGCAGCACTTTATGGTGTGTCAGTGTGAACTTGCTGCCCACCAGGCCTTCTCTCAGGGGCAGGAATGAGAGTCTGCCTTAACTCTTAGAAGGAAATTCTCATAAATTCTCTATTTTCTTTAAACTGTTGGATGGTAGTGTACATATCTGATTACACTGGTCCTGGCCAGAAAAAAAATGGGCTTTTCTGTTCTTTTTTGGGGTTTGCTGTTTGCTTGCGGGTATCTCCTTCCATCTCACACCCCAGCTGATTGGTATAGTGTCACCAATATCAGCAAGATCAGGAACTGCTACAGCTGTCCTTGGCCTTTGTTATCAGGCCAAAAATAACATCAGCACAATCTAGTGGTGCCAAGATTGTAGCAAACTGTAATGACATGTGTTTTGTTGGGAAATTGATGCCATGACTCTTAATAAGAATAATAATGATAATAGTTGTTTGCCTGGTGCTGGTGGTGATTGCACAGTAGGGAAATGCTGCTTTGTGTCCTTCAGAGCTCCCTGGGTATAGAACTAGCTTGTCACTGTTGGGAATCTTGGTTTGCATTTAGAAATCTCCTGATCAAATGTAAAAGTGACACCAGTGTTTGCAAATACAGTCTAGGCCAGTTCCCAGTGGGCATCCTCACAAAACAAACCACCCTGGGAGAGCTGGTATGGATCATAGCCTTTGTCCAGAGTAAGGTTTCCATGTATGATAGTGGAGATGGAAAACCTTGTATGTTACTTGAAAAAATATATAAATATATAAAAAAATCACTGCAAGTGTTCCATTGCCCTGAAAAGAGATGAGTAGAGAGAATGCACCCAAGAGCCTCCATTGACTTAAGCATCAGTGGATAGTGGCTATTCTGTTGTTTCAGAGAATATTACAAGTCTGGGCTGCTCCTACACTACAGGTCAAGGTTCATTTTGTGCAGCTGTTCAGTGTGGAAAAGCAGGAATTCTATTCTGACTCGAGGTAAATCTTGAGCACTAGTTACTGCTCTGTAATGCTTGGAAAACCAGGGAAGTGCTCACTGGACTTTGTGCGTGGCAGGCATGTTTACTGTGTAATAAGTGTGAGGATTTTACACCACAGAGTATTCAAAGAGCAATATGTCACAGAGCCAGTGTATCTTGGCTACAATCCCTCTTCTGCATTATTTTAGTGGCTGTGTCAAGCTGTGACACATTTTTTACAGTTTATCATAAAAATAAAAGTGTGTCTATTACCTCTAACCAGAATTCGGAGGGTATATTTAGGGATGATGTATAAAACCAGCAGCAAGTGAATTCATGTTAGCAATAATACAAAAGCCATCTTTAGTGTGTTGTGACAAGTATTTTTCATACCACAGGACCTCCTGCAATCTGTGGTTTGGCATTTACCCAGCCCCAAAGCTGAGCCACCTTTGAGCTTCCCCAGGGAGGAGCACTCTCTGGGCTGGGCAAGGCACCAAACTATTTGCAGGTCGAGCATAGCAAAAAAGTCCCAGTCACTTCTGATAGGCACACTCAATAACTGGTATCTAAATAAGCTGTGAATTTGTTCTCTTCCTTCACTTTTTTGCATTCTGTAGTTCTTTCTACTTCCAATGAGGAGGAGAAGAAGAAGGAAGGATTTTCTTTCTGGCCAAGAATTAAAAATGCCAGCACAATCACTTGTATTTCACAATGAACAAACTTTCCAAGGAATTTTAAAAGCTAAATTGAAAAAAAAAAAAAAATCTTGTCAGTTGCTCCTCTTCAAGTGGTGATTAGCTGAAATGGGCTCTTCATACACTGAGTCTTAGGGGGAATATTAAAAGGAGGGGAAAGGTACTGGATAAAGCAGGTCAAGTAGAATGGAATTAATCTTTTTGGGTTTCATCTGTTACCCCTGAGTAACTCTTGCGGGAACCATATTAATGAAAACCAGGAACTTTCTGGCCTAGCAGAGATGTGTAATAGAAAAATAAATATCAAGGAGGCCCTCTGGGATTCTGTCCTCAGCTGTGGTAAATTGGAATAGCTCTCTCAAAGTTGTACTAAATTTTAACACCTGAGGAGCTGCTTGTTAGACCTTGCCTACTTGGTGCAGCTAAGTTTTGTCTTTGTCAAGCAACAAATATGCAACTTATTAGTTAAATGAAGGATATTTTTGATGTGCATACTTTTCCCTTTTATAAACACTAGACTAGAAAGAAAAAGAAATTACTAAAAGAAATTATTAATCTCATAGAAAAGAAAAATGTCCTGCTAGCAGTTGTTCTCCTTTCCCTTTACTGTACAAAAGGAAAGATTACAGATGTGATGCAGATAGGGGCTATAAAATACCGATCCAGGAGGAGGACTTGAGATCCACCAGGCTCAGTGCTGCATAAATTCTCAAAGAAATCTTATTGTGGGAAATGGTCCTTCTAGGCATAATGTTTTAATTTAAAAACAATTATTGATAGGGGATGAAATGAACTTGAGGATATTGCACCAGTTGTATTTCTAAATCTGCCAGATTTTTAATAGGACCATATCTGAAACAGGAGATACAGGGTTGCCATGCAAAGATTCATGGCTTGCTTCCAAGGCAGATAACTTCTGACATTTGTATCTTTTTTCTCATATAATGTAACAACAAAGCATTAATCATGCAAATATCAATATTTAATGATTATGTGGTTAATGCCTGCAAAGTGCTTTAGAGATAAAAGTGCTCTATAAATCCAAATGTAGGATATTTACTCCTTGCCTTATCTCAGTTGGATACAGAAGGGTTGAGAAGCCAGCTCATGTTATCTGGAAAGGCAGGTGCCTGATGCTTCTGATATCAAGTACAAAATATCCATTCCCAACTTACTGAGCTCCATGACAGTCTTTTCATTTTCTTCACTCTGCTGTGAAAGTTTGCACTATTGAAACATTTGTATGGTAATGAGGATACTGCTCAAACCTCCGAATACACTAATTAGGTAAAAACCAGGATTGGGAACATTTGGCCAGCTAATTAAAATGTCATAACTGGTGCTGCAGATACCATTGTTACCTCACACAATTATATAAATGAAGATCTGCTGTCTAATGAGGGACTGAAGAAAGTGGATTGTTGCAGAAAAGTAGAAAGTCAAGTGGAAGTTTTCCCTGCATGTCAGCATTGCTAAAAAAATCCTCAGGATGGCCCTTTTTAAGTGCTGGGTGACTCACAGTCACCTTTCCTGCAACACACCCTTTTGATTGAAGAGTTTCTTTTGGACAGGTTAGCAGAAGTTAAATGGCAACTTCTGGAACCATTGCTGAATGTTCCAGAAGCTTGGAACGTGAGTGTTCTGCTGAGTCTGGCCACAAGCAATCACTGGGTGAGATGAACATGTCAAAACAAAGATGTTTGCCTTTCCTGAGTCTCACTTGCTCCTTTTACTTTCTGTACCTGTGTTATGGGAACTGTTCAGGTATAACTAGGAGATAAGACACAGCAAATGGTGTTTCCTAAGATGTCGTTTTTGTCAACTTCATTCTCAGCTGTCTGCTGGCACACAGCACCTTTCTCAGCCATTAGAAAAAAATTAGGATAAAATATCCAATTCATGTGTTCTTGGAGAAGGTTTATTTAATAGGATCCTGGATTTTGCAATCCAGAAGAGGTTGCATTCTTTCTAAAAGTCTCTGCTTAGAAACTTTTCCCTTTCCCTACCTGCAAACAACTATCAAAACCTACTAAACAAAATACTTCTATGTGTTTACTTATGAGTTGATGTATGAATCTGCCCAACTCTTCTGAAAGTTTTGCTGAAAAGGTATGGATATGTTTTAAACCAGGCCAGTCAATGTGATGAGTCTCTGTTAAATTGTGTGTGCAACAGACCTCCTCCACGTGGTGCGGCTGCTAAATGAGAACACAGTGGCCATTAGTGTGGGGTTTTCAGGCACAAAGTTCCTTGGACTGGGGAATGTCTAGAGTCCTCACAGAGCGCTGTCCAAAGTGATAAGAGGGAAAGATTACAGATAAAAACAGGATCTGGCAGTCCAAAGTCAATAGAGACAGGGTGGGAATATCTGGACACTGCAGAGTACAGGGATGGAAAGAAAATTGTGTGGCAATTCAATAAGGGAAGGCCAGGGTCGCCTTGGAAGGCTGGAGAGCAGTTGGTGTCTTGTGGTGTTGCTGATAATGAGCTTGAAAAGGGGCTTTGCAGAGGAGACATCTGCTCATGCAAACCACTGCCACCTTTAGACTGTGCACATTTGCTAACAGAAGCATGACACACAAAATAAGAGGTTTTTTGGTGGGTTTTTTTGGTCCCCTAAGTGTGATTGGGAAAAAAAAATGTTCATTTGATGAAATCATGTTGATATTCATTTCAACCTGACATATAGGGAAGCATAGCAGAGAAGGCAGGTAAGGTATTTTTTGTTTATTTAAACTGGATTAAAAATAGAGACTAAAATTTGCTGAGTGACATAATTTCCTTATGGTTTGCAGACACCAGCTGGAGACTAGCTAGGATTGTGGAGAAAACCTGCCAGGCACCTCAGTACAGGCAGCTAGCAACCCTGCTGAAAGCCATGGGGGAGAATAACACCCCAAATCAGAGAGTGCTCTCTCCGTGTCGTACACTCATAGTATTTTGAATGCAAGATGCTGATCGGTGTCTGCCTGGACCAAGTGTTGTTGTCAATTGCTTATAATTAGCTTCAGGCTCTCCTCCATGCTCAAAATTCAGTGCTCTGGGTGTAGGAGGCAAAACAATTACCAAGAATGGGGGAGGCTACTATTTAAATCTATTTACATAATTTTGCTATGTTTTTCTTAAAATATTTCTGTGTGACTGAAAAACTCTTGCCTGGGCTGTCCTTTGCTAGAGCTGTATTGGCAACTTTACTGGAAAGTTAAGCTTTCAAGGGAAAAGGAAAAGTCCTCCTGTGTGGCTGATGGAGGTTAAAGCCATTCCCTGGGGGCAGGTGAGTGGAGGTTCCACAGCCCTTCCCTGCGTCCCAGCCTGAGCAGGAGCAATGCCAGCCCACATCCCTCTGTACCACTGTCTCCACATCCAACCTGAGTATTCCCTGTGCTGCAAAATCGTTTCCTCCTTGATTAGAACAACTTTGAAAGCGTCTGGTCTTTGGAAAGTTGGGAAAGAGGTTCTTTCTTTAGTTATGTTGACAAAGAGAAGAAAGGATTGCAGCATCAGTAGTGTGTGGCATAATGAACCAATGAGCAGGGTCAAAAACTCACAATAACTTCACTTGGATTTCTCTCAAACTTCTGAGTAATTTGTCCCTTCTTTTAAGCAGTAAGTTAGATCAGCATGAAGAAAATATTGTATGCCCTTGTCTTCTCTAATGCCTATTGAAGTAAACCTCATTGTACTATGTGATGCCTGTGTTTAGAGACTTTGGACTCCATGACTTTGGTTCATTCAGAGATATTTTAAAAGAGGTCTTTGCTGTGATTTTTAGTATACAGTACTTCTGAACCAGCACTCTGGGGAAAAAAGTGCATTTTATAAGGGAAATAGTTTTGTTATAAGCTGACACTGGCTAAAAAAGTAAAATTAGGAGAGTTTGAGTGAGGGAGAAGAAAAAAAATATAACCTTTTGTTCATCGGTGGATGTGCAGTTCTGGGACAAAGGAGGACACATTTGGGATTCAATTCAGGCTCAGGGTTACAAACGTTCTCTTCTAATCAGAAGCGTACAGGTGAGAGACATGCTTTGTGTCTTTTGTGCCTCCCATCAGAACAGATTCAGGTGCATGCATAATGCATGAGGCAAGTACCAGCACTGATGCAGAATAATCCATAAAATATGAAGCTGATGTTATAAATAATTAAAGCACAAACACACTCAGAAACACCTGCATGCCGCTAATAGGATGGGTTGGACTTGGCCTAAAGGAGTGATAGAAATATCGAACTGGAGTTGTCCCTCCTCCCATTTGGATGTACTGTGGACTGTGTGTGGAAGATGCCTCAAGGCACAGCTGCTGGGGCACCCTCTGGGTTTTCAGACCCCTCTTTGGGAAGGGAGTGAATACTGCAACTCTCCTCAGCTCCAGCTCCAGAGAGGCCACGGTACTTGTTTTCTTTAGAGAGAAATTACCAACGTGTTTCCTTGTTAGAATATTGAAAAGGCTGAACTTTCAGCCTCCTGGTAAGTAAATGCCAGTTTTGTTTAGAGATGGTGCAGAAAGTTGAAATATTTAACTTTTATCAATAATGTACCTCTAAGTAGCAGTTCCTACATCGGCACGTAATCTGTGATAAACTTTCACAGATCCCCTGATGCATTTGAGGCAAGCTCGAGGATTTTTTAACTTGTAGGAGATGAATAACTTCTGATGTTCCCTGCAGAGAAGGGAAAGAGAACTGAGAAGAGAACTGAACTAACAGTATTGGCAGCAGAGAAGGTCATATAAATTATTACTGCTCATGTGGCTTGTACAATAACCCGCTCACGTGGTGTTGGCATTCTTGCTTAATACTTTTATGATCTCAGTGGAGATGTTTGTTCCATTATGATAGACACTGAACACAGAGCAGGGAAAAACATCCTAGTCTTAAATCATTTGTTTTTTAATAGAGGCGACAAACGGTGGGATCTTTCCTGAAGTTAAATAGCCATATTTTTTAAAATGAGTAAAACGGGTGAAAATATAAAGATTCATATGAAAGATGGATTGCACTTTTACCTGAAATGAGGAGAAAAAGGTTCTATCATTTTAGACAGCTTCCAAAATGTGTTTTAGTTTATATCTCTGTAAGAGTGATTTGAATGTAAGGAAAAACAGTGTCTGGGCTGTGGTTTATGTTTTACGACTGCACACATATCACACTACAATCTATGGTAGTTTTTGTAGTTTCTAGGTTTTTGTACTGCTGCTCTGATGAAGGAGTTCTAGCTGTGAGCACAGCAATCTCAGATCTTTGTTATTTAAAATATCTTCTTTGGTTTGATGTGTTGGCTCCTTACGAAAGTCTTTCTGTACTCTTATTTTGTGAAGGGAAACTATTTCTGAAGACACACAGCTTTCAAGCCAGGAAAATCATGGTGCTCTTGCTGGATCACACAGTGTGGGCCAAGCACTCAGGGGATAGAGTGAGTGTAGTAGATGGAACAAGAGAAGCTGGACCTGTGGGTCTCTGAGTCTGAATCAGCTGAAGGCACAAAGCTCCAAGACTCCAAAAAAACCAGCCCTTACAGGGACAGTTTGGATGGCATGTCTGCTCACAAAAGGGACAGTTTTCCTCTGGTTTCAAAACTCTGACTCGATTTCTAGTTTTGCCATAGACTCACTGGCAAATACTTTTACATCTGTTTACATTTGCTGTTCCCAGCTAGTAGACCTGCAGTGTGTTCCTATTTAAATTAGGCTATAGCCATTAGACAAAATAAGTCATTTTTCAGTTAATTCTAGAACTAGGACAACATCCCCTTTGGAAAAATGTATCCTTTATGAAAATAGTACTCGAATGAGCCTGACAAAGCACAAAGCGATTATATATGATTCTCGAGATTATTTTACCAGCTTAGTTTGCAGAACCAAAAGTTCTGAAACACTTTGTGGCTTGTGTCTTGCGTCAAACATCAACAAATCACCATTTGTATTTATCTCTTGAGGTTAGGCTAAGTGCTGAAATATTTTAGCATGATTTACTGCCAGGAAATAGCCAATGACTCTTCCTTTGCATTAGAAGCCATTAGAATCTGGGATGCAGTGTGTTCTCCACAGACCTCAGGCAGCTGTAGGAAGCCTTCAGATACCACCAACGATGCTGTTTAAAGGAAAACCAAACCCCAACAACCACCCTAAACCCAAATAACCCTGTATGTTACTGTGGAGGAGGATGAACTATCTCTGTGTTCCTACCTTGATTTTTCAGTTCAGTGTCACTGATCAGAGTGGTCAATAAATGCTCATATCCATGGCACTCTTCCTTCCCGACACCAGAAAGGAGGGAGCTGCACATTTCTGTGGAGACACCACTAATTGTGCATCCAGCATCTTTCCCACTGGCAGATTAAGCTACGATTTTGATTGTCATGACCTTCATTTATTTTCAAATTATTTTTTTTAAGAAGTGAACTTCCTGTTAGTTTTGCCCTTCTGATAGGGAGGACCAAATTTTAAAGTGTGGGTTCAGACCTCCGTTTTCTTAACATCTTTTGACTTTAGGCTAAGTGTTCCTTCATCACAGACCACCATAGAGCTTCACAGGCTTAGTGTGAGCTGAGCTGGCAGATCAGACATTCTTCTCATAAAGCTTACATTCTCCTTAATAATTGCAGAGTACTTCTTATAATAGGAAGTAAATTAATATAAACAAAATTACAGAATATATTCATCGTCTTCCAGTCACAGCAAATGTCTATATACAAACACACATCCTGGCAAGAATAAGGCTGTTAAAAACTATTTTCCTAACACTACTTAATTTTGTTAGGTTGTTTTTAATTATGGCTTTAAATCAATTTCAAGAAGTTTTTATTCTTCAAATCTGCTTTAAAAAGAACCAATGTGTGGCTGATGAATTCTGCCATAAGCACTTCAATATTGAAAAGTCATTGCTGTACATGTACAGCAGTTGCTGGAGGGGCAGATAAAATAAGGATATTTGTGAATTCCTTTGTCCTCTTCAGTAAAGAATGAAACAATTACATGTTTCAGCCCTGTGACCTCTGAGAAAGTATCTGCAAGCAAAGAAAAGCTGAGTATTTTAGCTTTCACAGCCACATTTCTTACAAGATCTGCACTGTGAGACTGATCATGGATATGCTAATGGTCTTGATCACCTTGTGTCATTTATATACAGTGACCTTAAAGCTGCTGGTCACTACTAACCCTTGAGATCTAATAGATGAGTGTTCTTGATGAGTCATTTTGTTTGAAGGACCCACGAACTCCTGCAGCAGGAACCTTGTATAATGTGGGCAGGCTCCTGTACAATGTTCTGCTGCTACCACTGTCCACATGGTTCCAAAATAGACCTTGCCAAATCATTAAATGGATCTTGCAGAGCACTGAATTTTAATTGCTCTGGGGATACTGAGAGAGAACAGTATTGATTGACTAACTTTATATAAGTTTATTAAGAGTTGTTAATCTAATATCTAATTAAGGGATTTTGTGTTGCTTTTTGTACGCTCTCTCTGTGATGTCATTAATGGTATTTTAAATTTCTCTTTTCTAATGATTTATGAGCATTGAAACAAAATTAAATGCTTTACCTTGCACTGAAATATTTTCCCCCCAGGGCCAGTCTTTCAAACATGGTTGTTTTAGACAGGTAAATTCAGAGTCAGACACAAAGCAAGAGGTGATGAGATAGAGAGGACCTGAAATGTGGGAGGCTGATGTGGCAGTTTGGGGTGACACTGTGTGAGAAGAGGTAGGATTAGGTGGCATTGGGCAGTATGACCTCTTTTTGTCTGTTATAAGCCTTTCCTTATAAAAGTCCCTTTGCAGATGAAGGTAATTCAATGAGATTGAGATATAGAGTAGCCCAAAGGAAGTTAAAATAGAATGACATGGAGTTGAGGTGGTGGGATGCTCTCCTGAGAGCGGGATGGCAAGTGAGAAAGATGCAGAAGTACTTTGAAAGAAAACAACAGTGTCTTAACAAAATTACTTTGTGTCCTACTCACTACAGAACTTTTCCAAGTGTGAAAAAGTGAATTTTAACATTAGTGTCAGTGGATCAGGATTTTTCATCTCCCCCTGTGTGTGTTTCTGTGTCTCTAAGACTGTTCCTCAGGATGGGAACAGAACAGACTAGAGAAAATTGAGGGTTTCCTTTTTCCTTGTGTGCTCAAAATCAGAAAAGGATTCATTAGTTCTGAATTTAATTTGCAAGAAGGTTCTGCAGACTAAGGGAACTTGTCAGGAAGAGAAAGAGCCAATCAGGTAGTTTAACAGAGTGTGTCTTTGAGCCTTGGAATTTTTCTCCTGAAAAGTGTAATATTGCTGGATATTTTTTAGAATACAAATTACTACTGTGGTGCATATGTCATGGTTGGGGACTGTGTTACACAGAATCTACCAGCAGTTTTTAATGAAAAGGTATAAAATAAAATAAATTTCAGACCATGTTCCAGGGAGAATATTTTCCTGCAAGAATTGTAGTAGAGGACACTGAAATGTCAGGGAGAGGGGATATAAAGCTACAGGAGCACTTCTGGCTTGTCTGACTTGGGGAAAGGGTATATTTTGCATAGCCTATGGCATAAATAAAGTGTGAGGCTAAATCCCATATGGCAAAGTGCTGGAGAGCCATTAAGAAAGGACCATTACCATCTAAACACATCACATAGCTGGCACAAGGTGAGGAACAAATAATGAGAAGATTGGCATATCCAACTTCTTTATTGCTTGTTATAATACAACAAGCTGAGAGATGTTTTATACTACATATATAGCAATAAACTTTGGGTTGAAGGATATAGTCTGGAAAGAACCAAACAAGAAATTTAACAGGCTTAAGTACAATATTTCCAGTAGTGAATGGTGATAAGCAAAGGCAAACTCAAAATTTGATTACTTGTGTCCGTTGTCTCATTGTGTTAGTTAAGACTTTTGTAAATGTACAAAGAACACACTGATCTGACACCTTGGTAATCAGGACATTGATATGTGAACGAAAAGTGATTGAAAAATGAATATTTAAAAACTATTTAAATTTACTTCAGCGTGTTAGTGAATACAGATACTTTTAAACCTGCTTGAAATAGTAAGGGTGAGGATCAGCATCAAGGGTATCATCCTGTGCAAGTCTGATCAATTAAATGTCAAGCTCTGAGTGCTGTTGGTGTCTAGGAAGGTTTGTCTTGCAGAAAGGTTTATTGATATTCATCCAGGCACTGGCTACCATCCTCAGCATGCTTACAATGTGTGGCATTCAATTCCAAAACCTTTCTAGTTTGTCTCCACTAAGAAATGTCCCTGATGACCAGACATGCTAAGATTTAAAATCAGCCTTGGGCAAAAATCAAACAAATACAAACCCCAGAAACAGAAAAAGCAAAGAGAGTCTTGTGGTTCCTGCCACAAGAGGCTTCCTATGGCAATTTCAAATTGTGTTTGTATGCAGAAGTGTAAGTTATAAGCTTTCTCTCTGATCTTTTATGTCATCATGGTTTTTTGATCACAGAATCCCAAACATGTTACTAGGCAGAAAATTTGGTCCCTTGCTTAATTAATGAAAGTTGATTAAAGCTTGTGCTGCAAGAATAGTGATAATGTCACAATAAAAAAAAAAAAAAAAGAAATTGTTATTTCCATCATATTGGTATCCTGGGCAAAGAGGCAAGATGCGAAAAATACAAGGATAGTTGCCACCATCTGCAGTTTTGTGGAAAAAAGCTGACAATTAGCAGAGTGCAGTGTGAGCTGGGTACATCTGTGTGCATTGCTATTAGATGTTCTAAAAGGCTATTCCCATAAAATGCTTCAAAGTGCTGTCTATTTTCATGGTCCACAACTCTCAAGAAACACCCAGAAGAGTAAACAAGTTTTTCAAAACAAAGGTGCCATACTCACTTAGTGTGGATTTAATTTTTGTGGAAAGAGTTGAGCTTAGTAGCAGTAATTTCACCCACTGAATTGATAGCACTTAGGAAGTTTTAATTGTAGACCATAAAATTCCTCTTAGCTCCTGGCTCTGTTACTCTTGGATACAGCTTTACAGGGTGCAGGGTCTGCTCCAACCACTCCTGCAAACTGTAATGAGGCAAAATGCAGGAAAATTATGCTGCTACTTTAGCATATATTGTGTTTTTCTGGAAGGAAAAAAAAAAAAGGAAAAAAACCCAACACCCTGGGCTCTAAAACAGTCATGGCATGAAATCAATTTTGTAAATGTCAAGACATTGGGCTGGAATTTTCCAGGGAGTCTAAGCGCATTAGCAGCTCAAATCCCATTGAGAACCTCCCCTATATACCCTGGACATATTACAGGAACAGCAGCTCTGGCAAAACAGCTGCCCTGGCAATGTGGAATATCCCTGGGAGAGAAGCTGTTGAGCCAAGGTCACCCTGAGGATGGGGTTGCAGGCAAAGCGACTCACATCTCTCCAAAGTGACTGGAGATTTTGCACAAGCCCTTCTGGGGAGTGCTGGATCATCTTGCCTTCCCATAAAGCTGGGTGTGGCTGCCCCAGTCCATGCCTTGGGTGGAAAGAGAAAGTGTCATGTACCCCTTTAAAACATCCTGGGCAAATAGGCAGGGTGAATATGAAAATGTTTCACTACAAAGAACAGCTCTCACCCTTCAGCTGACACTCCGCAAGGTTTCTTCAAAGCAGGAAAGAGGATGGACATTCTCACACAGTCTGTCAGTATTTTATCAGCAGAATCTTTTTTTTTTTTTATCTGAGATACTGCCTGTGTTCCCTTCTGCAGTATTTAAAATGTCTGAGCAAAGGTTCAGGACCCTCTTTTCCTCAATAATGTTTATTTGTATGTACAAAAATATGTCTGTAAATGCGCATATGTGTATATATATAAAGAACTTTTTTTTCCCCCTCCTGAAATTATTCATAAAATGATAGTGATGCTTTGAATTTGTGTTTTCCCACAAATTTTACCTGAAGTGTTTCTAGCTCCAGTTCTTCCTTTAGACAAAGTTCCCACCTCTGGCTGCATCTCCCATGTTTCACTGGATTTGCTGGTACCTGAAGCTGGAGAGAGCAGGGACACGTGAATAGTGTCCTTGCATTTATTCAGATATTAAATAATGGGGCTTCTCTTCCTCTTCCCAGGCACAGGAGGATTTCAGAAATGAGCTGATGCATTTTGTAGGTGACAATACAGCCTTATTCAAATACTCCAAGTTGCACTGAAACAAAAACTGATCAGCACCTTATTTTTACTTAAATGGTACCAACATCTCAAGCAATGTTTGGTAGTCTTTGATTATACTTCATTGATTACTTCTGAGAAAGAGTAACTGCAAATGGCAAGAAAGTAAAATTTTGGGCTTGCATTGCAATTTATTTTAAGCATCAGCCTGGTAAGTGAAATGCTGCCTCTTTATGTAGAGAATACAGATAAAGGAAATGTTATTTTCTCTAGTTCTATTATTTTCTGATTTTTATTCTCATTTCTCAGAAAAAGAATCCAAAATTCTGATTTCAGTGAAATACACGTGCTGAGGTTGATTGTCTCTCAGAGGTGTGGTTGACTCAGGTTCCTGTTTATTGCTAAATCAGATGCTTGGATGTGTCCCAAAGAAACATTTTATGCAATTTATTCAATGATTTCATGAAGAAATTCCATTTATGCAGGTTTAGTTTGTCTCCTGCCTATAGCATCTGAAGCATCTTTATTCCAGTTATGATTTGTACCTCAAAGAAAAATATTCTCAAGAACATAACATATTCTGCCTCCCATTCCAGTGAAAAATTATGTTTTGCTGGAGTTGAAAGTGCTGTATAAGAGTATGGTAGGACTAACATCCCAAATATTGCTGTTGTAATGAGCAAGTGGATGAGCAGAATATGCCTGTGATGTCTTGGAAAAGGTGATGTACTGTGCAAGTATATTTAAAGACATGAATTTTATCACATAATTTTGCATCTAAACCCGTAACCAATTCATCTGATGTCCATTAGCTGTTTTGATATATTTAGAAAACAAATGCCCCTGAAACAGTTAACATGAAGAATGAGCTTATTCTTGAAGTCTGTAGTACCATGGCTTCCTCTCCATCACTTACTCTGTCCTGAAGTGATTCTTTTATTTCTGCTATAAGGTAAGATCCTATGTGTGCAGGGTAATGAAGAGGTAAAGTTGCTGTATTTGTGTACTGAATGATTTATAAAAGATGTTAAACGTAACGAGCAAAGGCAGAGTACAGTGGTAGCTGCAGTGTAAAAATATTAGCAAATGATATAACTGTCAAATTAATTAAATTCAGTATGATATAAATTAAGGCACAGTTCTATGCAAAATAGGTGTTCAGGCACTTAGCTGCTTGGCTGTAACTAATAGGTCCAGCTGATGTCAAGCATCTATTTCAGGATAAAGTACATAATTCTCATTTGTTATAAGCTCTGTGAGGTTAACAGAACTGAAATCCTGTTTGTGGGAATTTGGCCTAAGTTATTAACATAAATGAAAAATACTACCTGCCCTTCATAACAATCCTTTCTGTTCTGGATCTTAAGCTTGTATAAATTAATGTAAATTCATGGAAACCAAATATATATCCTAAGGAAAGGGAGTTGGGTGTGAGAAATGTGGACATGGACATGTTTCTATTTCCAGCTTTAGTCCCCTGCTTTAACAGGTGTGCTTGGCACAACTATCTTAAAAAAATTCTCAAGCTCCATCCTAAGCTGTTTCTTCTTTTCACTGTTGCTATTTCTAAAGCTGTCCCATCCTGCTGTTTGGAAAATTATTTTGGGTGTCTAATCTAAATGACTACAGTCCTTTGCTCTTATGCCAGTGTTTTCCTCTGGATGTTTTCACCTTCTCAGCCTTCACTTTGGCAGCTTTGCTGTTCATGTATGTTAGGATCTCCTTTCTTCTGGTTGCCACTGATGTTCTCCTCTGTAACTTTAACAATTGGATGTAATCTTTCTTAACATCAAAAACATTGGTACTGGTATGATGCTGTGTTGTCCCCTTGGCCTGAATATTGTGAATATTTGTAATATTACCGCACAGCTATTTGAATGATTGAGTTTGTTCATACTAGACAAACCTGTGAATGATGTAATCCTGCCCTGTGAAGAACACTGGCCCAGTGAAATACGTATTAACACAGGCAATCATTAAGATTTTTTTCCTTTTGCATAGCAAACTCATAGTGTTTTACTATTGTAAGAATTATATTAACAGAAGCTGACATTTATTTGATTATAGTGAAACAAGATCTTTTCTGGTTTTCCCAGTCTTCACTGCTAAGAAAATTAATATTCTAGGGAGGTTGAGATGGTTACTGTGTGAAAATAAGAGAGGTATGAATGGAGAGAATTAACAGTAATGGCAAGTAGATTCATTATTGACAGGGTTGTATTGGAAGTTCAAAGAATTCATCTCTGACTGGAGGAGATGACTGTACCTGAAAAGCTTTTCTTTTTTGAAGACAGGGATTTCATGACTTTGCAGGGCATGTCAGTTGTGTTTTCTAACACACACAATAAAAATGGAGGGGATTCACTACAAAGCTCTGTGGTGACCCCAGATACTTGTAAAATGCTTTATTTGAACAGGGGAAAGATTCACTATTTGCAAAGCACATGAAAGTCAATAAGAACTTGAGTAACAGTCAACATTAGGTATTCCCAGAACAGTGGGTCTTCAAGCCTGTTTAACTTGCTACACTAACAAGAAGACTGGAGATGTCACATACCTTGACTTAGCTTTTCTGATGCTGTCTCCTGTGAGTTCTTGTAAGCAAGATAGAGGAACAAACAAGATAGAGTGTGATAACAATAAAGTGAAATGGGACCAAGACTTATGGTGAAATGAGTCCCAGAGAACAATTATAAGTGATTGTTAGAATGGAAAAGCTGTAACATGCAAGTTCCCCAGTGGGCTGCCCAGGTACTACTGAATGTACTCATTAGCAGCCTGGAGAAAAAAGAGTCAGTTCATTAAATCTGCAGGTGATATTAATATGAGAGCTTGTATGAAGAAGGCTTAACATTTAGAAAAAGCTTGATCATTGGAAGAACTAGTTTGCAATTCTCTAAGGACAAATAAAAAGAACCAGACTTGGGTATGGGTGATTATCTGTGCAACAGGTTGGGGAATGCCAGGTTAGGCAGGTGCTCTGGGGAAGGGGATGTGGAGGTCTCTGAGTCAGGGAGAGGTTTCACTATGTAAGGAGTGTCACATCTCAGAAGGACTAAATCTTCTTATTAAAAAGTCTTGAGAGTTGTCTATCCAGGACAAACATTAAATTCCCTGGGCAGAGTCACATGTAGATGAAAATCATCCATGCTCTTTATCTTAAAGTCACTATTTTAATTTCTGTACCTTGCATGTTTTAAGTAGAGGGGCTGGTCATTATTATTGCTTTATTACTTCTTATCACTGATGTGTTTCCTCCAAGTGTGGGTTTTATTGTTCGGTTTATTTGTAGTATTAATTATAAGATTCTTTACCTAGGGCTTAAATCAGTATTTTAACATATTTTCTTGCACAGAACTAGCTTGTTTTCCAAGGCAGGTCTTTTAGATTCACTGATGGTGAGAGAGTCAAAAGTATGCTCAAGCCATGTGGTTGTTTTCAAACTTGTACCCAAGTTCTTGCCATGCTTTGCCAAAGAGTGGGCACAACCCTGTTCTTCAGAGGTGACACCAGGACAGGGTTATCCCTGGTCACAGGAGATTTGCAGGTGGCTTTCTTCTCTGTGCTCCAAACCATGTGCTTGCTCCCTGCCTCCCTCTCTTGCATTAGTGATCTGTCTCACAGAGAAGCAACTGCAGCAACTGCATGAATTTGAATCCAGCAACTTTTAGAGGGTCAGCCCTTACCTAAGAAAGCACATATTTTAAATATAATAAAGCTCATTGTGTCTTCAGTTAAGCACCTGTCACCTGCATCTCAAAAGCACAGGCTGCTTTGCAGTCCCTGTGTGTGCTGAATAATACTAAAATTTCTGAGAGCTACCAGGGAGAGACAAACAGTCAGTCAAAGATCTCCAGCTGTAGGAAGATGACCACAAAAGATGACATGCTTTAATAGATCACGCTGGTCCCCTGAGGGTACTATGAGCGAGGGATGCTGGAGGAATTGTGGCCAGTGCTGAACTGCAAAGGTTCTAACATTTGCCAAATATGTATTTATTTGTACTTTTAGTGGTATTTGGATTGGGCTCTTTGGGCTAGACCTGCAAATAGGTCAGGGCCAGTAATGCTGATTGCTGTGATTCCTCATTTTTAGTATAGATAAGGCTAGTTAGGATACAGGACAAAATTAGGTTCCCAAGGAACTTCTGTGAGCATAGGACTTTGGATGTAATTTAATATTGTGATTTTATTCACACTCTGTGTGACATTGTTACCTGCCATTGACAATTCTGGAAAGTGACAAAGTAGTTTAAGTGCTCCTCCAATATTTGGAGAACCAAGTTCTCTGCAGGAGGTACCTGAGGGCCCTGCTGGAGGCCTTGGTTGGACAATTATGGATTGAAGTGTTGAATCTGTCTGTTTTTACACATCATGCACCAACTACAGAACCTGCCTACAAAATGTTTTTTGGTTTTATGACAAAATTAAAAAAAAAAAAAAAAGAAAGGAAAAATCCATGAGTGCCAGGTAGCATAAGGAATAAGGTCATAGAAAAGGTCATCCTTTTTCTATCTCTGCCACTGGCTTGCTGTGCAGCCCTGGGCAAATGAGATTTTTTTCTCTCCTGATGACTTTTTTAATGGGCAGGATCCTGGGAGCAGGGACTGTGTTCCTGTATTTCTATAACATGGACCCTTAAAACCTGCATTTGAATCTTGCACTGAATCAGCACATGTGAGAATAATGCACTACCCAACACTTGTTTGCAAACTGAAATGTAAGTCAGTAAAGCTACAGCCGTCATTAAACTAGGAAATAAACATCTCAGAAACTAACCAGGTACAATATATTGTTCCATTTGGAGTTTGTGGTTTACGATAAAATTGATGGTTGAAAAACATCTAGACTTTTAAATATAGTTAAATATTTCAATAAAACCCTGTAAATTAGGGTTGTATAAATTTAAATGGGACTTGCTTATCTTCTCTTTCATGGTCTGATGGACTTCATAGCACGACATTTCCTTCAAAATAGTGGAACTGTGGCAGGAAAAAGCACAGCGGTGCCATGAATAAAAGCTGTGTCCCAATCAGGGGTTTTTGTCAAGAAGCTCTCAAAGAGAATGCTTAGGAAGGGATGGCGGGAGGAAGTTATTCAGATTAAAATAAAAAAAAAATAAAAATAAAGGGAACTAGGGTCGTGATCATAAATTGTTTCATCTATTATAAGTAGCAGAAACATTTTCAACAGTACTGCAAGAATTTTCTGCTAAATAGTTCATTGTTTTATTGTTGTTTCCTTTGATGATTATGGCTGCAAGGCTTGTGGCTGTTCAGGATCCCCCTGGGGAGGTGTGTTATGGAAGCAGCTCACCCGTGTTCCTGAAGCAGCAGCCATCCACTTGTGCTGTATAATTCAAAACTGAGTCCTGTCAGCTGACACTTTGCGAGCAATTTCTCCTCCTAACTAGTCTGCAAAACACCATTTACCCCTGCCCAATACACACCTGCAGCCAGAGGTGAATCTGCCAGAGTCAGTAGAAAGGAAAATAATCCTTCTGTCTTTTGAATTCAGAGCAAAAATTGTTGAAGAATTTTATAATTTTAAAGTTTTAAGAGTAATTAGATGATCTGCATTTTGGCTTTGATGAACAAATATTCCCTTGACTTGTGCTTCTTTCAGCCTCCTGAAATTTAAGCCATGACTATAACCCTGGGGGCTTCCCAGGGGCAGGATTCAGCCTGGAGCTCCAGGGTGAGCCAGCAGGATCTCAGCCCTGGGGCTCACTGGGGCTTTGTGCCCAGCTGCTGATGGCACTGCAGGCTAAGGCTGTAATTCAGTCTGTCCTGTGCATATGTGGATTGTCATTAAAGAAATGGCTAGACAGAAACTGATTGGAACTTCTCAATGTGAACAAGCAGATTTTGTCAGTGTAATGCCCAGCAGAAATTGTAAATTGTTTGTTGCATGCATTAGGAGATGAGTGGTGGCAAATGCCAGCTGTGAGTTCATAAGGGAAATAGAAATATCTGCTTTTCTGGCTAGATGTCAAACCCCTTTCTTGGATCATATATAAGCCTTAAAAAGAAGTGGCACTGTTTTTGAATTCAGACCTAATATCTGGTGAAGAGAGAAGAGATGCAAAAAGATGTTTTTAAAACATTTGAGAGTTGCCAGGTGGGTTTTGCTGTGAGTTGTACTCCACTGCAATCAGAGCTCTGGTCTGCTGATTTTATATATCTGGATTGCCTGAGGGAGGAAATCTGAAAAGGTTTTGTATAACTTATCCATTGCCTACAAGTGACAAATGCAGGATATGCCTCTGAAGAAAAATATTTCCATGCTGCTTTTGCTCTGATTAGTCCAGAGGTAAAAGATTTCAAAAACAAAAATTGGAAAAAACAGCTACAGCCCTTCAGACTGTCTGTACAACTAAAACCCAGCAAAGCAGTGCCAGTGTTCAGAAAAAGGCAGACTGATAGATTGGGAACACCAGCATTACGCTGGGCATGAGGTGTGAATGGGCATGTGGATGCCACTCTTCCGTGCAGCAATGTCCCATGGTGGATGGATAATGTCACTGCAAGACATCCCATCCAGCAACAACGAATTTGTTGCTCTTCTTCACCATCACACAGCTCATCCAAAGGGATGTGCCTCAAGTGGATGTAGAATTATTCACTGGAGCACAAATTTTTCTCCAATAGGTGCAATGAGTGGGTAGGATGTTCATATTGCAGAGCAGAGTGTAGTGAACCCCCTTTCCCAGTGGGAATGGGCTGTGGGACATCACACAGTCCCAGAATATATGGAGCTGGAAGGGACCTACAAGGATCACCAAGTCCAACCCTTAGCCCTGCACAGGACCATCCTCAGGAGTCATGCCATGTGCCTGAGGGTATCATCCAAACACTTCTTGAGCTCTGGCAGCCTTGGTGCTGTGACCTCTGCCCTGGGGAGTCTGTTCCAGTACCCAAACATCAGCTACAAATCCCCCTAGCCAGGGGGATGGATATGTGGGATGCACCTGGCTCTGCTTCCAGGAGCAGCGAGTTGCAGCAGGAGACAGAGACCACGGCAGTGATACAGAGGAGATGCCAAAATATATGGGTTACCTAAGTGAAAACTGCATTTAGGGCCGGAGGTGGTTATGCTCTATTCACTTTTGTGGTATGCGACAGCATTTTTATTTTTTGAGCTATGGAACAGGTTTTAGGGCAAAGGAACTGGTTGTCACAGTGCATGTAATGCTAAGGCACCGCCTCTGAAGAGGGCTCTTTCCCCACACCTTTGCTTGTGGTAGCATGTGGGAGACAAGTTGGAATTTCCTGGGATTTATTTTTTATCTCTGTTTTTTTCTATTTTTATCCTTGGAAATGAGAGTGATTCACACATTTGGCAGGCAGAAGTCAATCAGGGCCATTGCTATTTTAGGCCCTTAAAAATTATCTTGCAAAATCAAGAACATAAATTAAATACACATTTTCTCATTTGGAAAGTGTAGAAGGTTCAAAGACATACAAATGCACATCAGTTCTCCATGTGGATTTTCTAAGGCTTGGGCATATTTTGCTAGCAAAAGGAAAATTTAGAAAAGAAACTGTATGTTTAACTGATGACTCTGTCTGGGAACTCCATGGGAAGTTGTTTGCATTTAACAGCTTCTATTCATGGGAATTCTAAAAAAAACCCTCTTAAACCTTTAGGTTTGAGCAGGTGGCTGTGTGGTACTTCTTTGCCAGTTGGGGTTAAACTGTGACATATATTACATTTTCTATCTGACGGGTTTTGATCCTTTTTTATTGCTGGCTGAATAGGCTTGAACATGCTACAGTTTCAAGAAAATTCGTTTTTTAATCAAATGTATTCAGGTAATATTGTGTCAGCGTAAATTTTTGTGTGGAAACAGTAAAAATTCAAAGTCTTATCTGATTTTACAAGTGTTGCCATTGATTAGAAAAAGACTTATTCAAGTTCAAGTTTGAAACCGAATGTCTGTTTAAAAACTGGGTAGTTGATTTTATTTCATTATTGGGTGTAATAACACTTCTAGGGAAAAATAATGCGTGTGGAAATGTGAAATCTAGTCTATGTAATTTTCCACTGATACAAAAGCTTCATTTCCTTTCTGGAAAAACTGTTGTCAGTGATAATTTATATCTGAATGTTGAGAGGAAGAATTCAAACAGGCCAAACTTATGTAATAACAGGGATTGTTAAATAATGAATAGTCCTACACTCCCTGATGTCTTCCCAACAAAACATGTGTGATTTTTCTTATTTTCACAACTTGTTTCAGTTCTGGTGAAGAGCAGTGGAAGGAATATTCACAATATTGTCCTCAAGCTGCGTGCTGGCTTTATCTCTGTACCACTTGTTAAAAAGGGCTTAGGAGGAGTTTTCTGAGATGCCAAGTACTGTGGAGTGCTTCAATTGCATTGACTCTTTCTTCTGTGGGGTACAAACTTTTCTGAGTCCTGTGAATAGCCAGTGTTCCTCAGGCATCTTGGATCCTTCCACATCAGAGGAGATATAAGCTAAAGTTATTGTGCCTCATCTAAAGTCAGGGAGGAGAGGCCGTGTTGCCCCATGGGTCACCCCGACTCTGGCAGGGGCTGGAGTGATGATCCAGTGTTCAGATGGCTTAAAGTACCTGAGGATCCTCTCTGTGCTGATTGTCTCCCACAGGGCAACAGCAGGTAAAAATAGCTTTGCACCAACAGCTGCCTTCTGCTTCCCTATTAATGATGCATGATGGACCTCAGGAAAGGTGGTGACACGTGGGAATAAGGTGGGACTGTTTCATCTTTGCTATGGAGTCTTCACCTGAGGATCCCTCCATCTAGAGGATTGTGTGTTTTGAATCTCGTCAGGAGCTATTTTACCTTGTAGGAATGGCAGAATAAATACCCATGTCATGAATGTGCAGCTAAGGCAGGGATCTAGCTCATACTGTTATCTTGGTGTACTTCAGAAATAGTACAGTGGTGAGCCAGGCCCTTTAGTTTCTATTTGTAATGTTTCCAGCTTGAGCTGGTATTTTTCTACAAAAATAAAATCTAGCTGAGCCACTCAAAAAAACCCCCCTCAGCTCGTGGGTAACTGTAAATTGATGCCACTTAATGTAGAACAGTGCAACTCAATGCTTGCAGGCATTTGTACATAACTGGTGTTTAATTAATGACACAATAAAAACAACTGAGAGTTCAAAGTATCTGTTTCAAATATATTCTGATAAATAGGAGGGTACAGGTGTTGAATAACAGTTATTTGTGGGCTGCTCAACAGGCTTTCCTTTTAAATCTGTTGAGGGCTATTGTTCATTTTTTCTCTTTCCTCTG
Organism: Xenops minutus; assembly: GCA_035221455.1. Taxonomy (NCBI): domain Eukaryota; kingdom Metazoa; phylum Chordata; class Aves; order Passeriformes; family Furnariidae; genus Xenops; species Xenops minutus. The sequence goes on along the minus strand of JAWWEE010000030.1, from coordinate 5,625,594 downwards.
TTAACTGGTTTTGGCTATGAACAGGTACCATATGCTCAAAGGGCTGATGGGCTTCACTGTGGTTGTCTCTGATGTTATTGGTTCACAGAACTGTAAAACAGCAATGTTTGAAGTAACATGTTGCACAAACTTCGGGGATTTGAATTTCAGACTCTGGTAGTTCTAATGTATTTATTAATTTATTAACATCTCCCAAACTTATGGGGACAAGAATATTCAGCTCTAAAATTATTTTTAATGCTGAAAAGTTTCAGTTGGTAAGATAGAAAATGGAAGTGGAATATACCAGTCCTATTATTGATTCACCTCAAGGTGCTCAAATTACTCAATACGTTTAATGAGGCTGTAAATGTCCTTTTCCTCTATTTCAATATATTGCTAATGTCCAACTGAAGTCCAAAATCTCCACTTATTGTCTCTGGATGATTCTGTTCTTCTGTCCCTTGTCTGCCTGTCTCGTCCCCAGTGGGGAAGCACAGCACAGACAGACAGAGCTTCTTTCCAAGCAGGACCAGAACGTGTCCTGGAGCAGACTGAGGGCAGTGGCATCAGCTCTATGTGCAGGAAGGTCATCCAAGCCAGGATTCCTGGGGAAGAGGGATATGGACAGGCTGCTGCCTGCACTGCCTGTGTAAAAGACAACAAAACCAGTTTTGAGCCTGGCAGTGGTAGGAGGCACAAGCACCAGCTTCTTTCTCCACTTTTGGCCTCTTCTACCACATTTCCATGGAGGAATGATCCCAAATGGGCATCAGCAGTCTGCAACATTGAGTGGTTACCCAAGTCCTAAGCTACCTTCTCTCTAGTGATTGCCAACACCTCTGGGGCAGAGGGAGCTGTAGCAGAAAGCTCAAGGAACATCTCAAGGAGATCAGTGTTCTCACTGTGCCTCCCATGAGCCCTGGGCAGCCTCCTGCTGGCACAGCAGAGCCAGAGCTGGACTGGTGGTGGTGCTGGCACGGGCACCAGCCTAACCCCAACCCCAACCCCTGGTCCAGCTGCTGTGTGGGCTGGGACAGGAGTCAGAGTCTGGTGGCAGGGGAGACAACAGAGGCAGCTTGTGATAGTGGGGCCGCTGATGGGAACGTGTGTGATGGCAGGGCTGGTTATCAGCTGCGTGGGACAGTATCAGCACCAGGGTCTTTGGGAGAGCATTCATCATAGCACAGGCATTTGCGGTTCTTAACAAACCATGGTCCCTGAGAGAGCAGAGAATGAAACTGGAACAACCTCAGAGGGTAAAGAGTGTGAGAGTTGGCTTTGTAAAACATGGGGGAACTTCATTTGAGTTATACTGCAAAATCCTGCACACTGGATATGAGAGCCTTGCTCCCTACAAGGGAATGTTGTTAGCATGCACAGCAGGCCTACTACTAGTTGGAGAAAGTAGGGGGAAAAAAATGAACTCCGTGAGAATTTTCATTTTTCTGAGAGTTGAGGTTGCCCTAACCGAATTAGCATTTCAGAACTTGCACTGGAATAATCCAGGCAGTAGTTAATTTCAAGTTTTACTGCCGTAGCAGTGTAAATCCTAGTAAATTAATTTCTATAATGCTTGAGAAGGGTTTTTTCAGATATTTCCTTTCTCATTCATATTTAATAAACTCTGAAAATTTACATTAGGACATCTGTGCAACTTTTTCAGTTTTTTTACTTGTGGGCAAAGGCAACTATTGATGTTTAAACAGAAGGCTACAAAGCCATCAAGAGTAAGTCATCTATATTCTGTGTTTAATTGTCAGACCTTTTTTCCTTAGGTGGATTATTTTCAATTCTCTTTTTAAAGTATCTACTTTCCCACTTGAGACTGGTGTTCATGGCCAAATAGTCTAAATCTTGAGGGGCATGTGCTTTAAGAAATATTTTGTTGTAGTGGCTTTGTTTTTTCCTTTTGATTTAACAAATGAGGGATTTTGCAGAGATAGAGGTTAGAGGAAACTCTTCTGCTGAGTTCTGTTTATACCTTCTTGCTTAATGCACTGTCTTGGAGAAGCTGCAGTCTCTGTGGGGATGCAGCTCTGATTGCAACTGGTCGTGAATCACATGGATGCCTGCACAGCATTGTAGGAAAAACATCCTACACACCCCCTATTTTTCTTAGAAATTTGCCCGTGAAGTGTCTGTAAAAGACAACAATAACTTAAAATAATTATCTGGTGTAGTTTCATCTGATATCTTTCTACAGTGACTTTTTGATCCTTACATTTCAGTCTCCCAGCTCAGGCAAAACACAGAGTTATAACTGCATCACACTCACCTTATTTGTGTTCAGGCAAAATCAACATAATGTCAATGAAATATTTTGGAGGCAGAATATAAAACTCATAGATGTAAATTACTTAGAAAGAAAATGAAGCAAATAAAAGTGAAGTGCCTTAGGATGAATATTTAAAAGTTAAAAAAATATCTTTCTCCTGCAAAGCCATAAACTCAGCATTTCACTTTCATAACGCCATTTATCCAATTATTCTAGCTGGAAACTGCTAAAATCTGCAGAGAACCATTAAAATTTCATCTCAGATTCATTCCTGTGCAGTGTTATTAAACACTGACATATCCTGAACGTGAGAACTGCAGAGCATTTTTCTGCAGAGAATGACCAAACCTCTTGGGATAAAAATATTTGCTACTGACAAACAAAGCTATATACACTATCTTCACGACACTTTAGTTTTTATTTTTAGTGTTTCTAATGGTGAAAAATGCAGTTAACAACCATTCTCCATTCATACTACCTTAGATTACCTCCTGGAAACTATGGCAGAGGGAGCTGATGCTTCCCCAGGGTTTCAGTAGGGAAGGGTGCAGGAGTGAGAGAAAGTAAAGCAAGAGGGAAGGCAGAGAATGTGAGGGAACAGGAGAGGAGCTTTGTGGTTAGGAAAGAAGTATCACTTTGGGTAAAGAGGGGGAAAATCATGGAAGAGAAATTTGCAGTTGGTGGGAACAGGATAAGAGAAAAGGAGAATGGAGTTAATGAGCGGGATTGGACTGAGTTTACAAATAAAGAAGAGGAAACCTTTGATAGTAATTCAAGGGATCAAATAGGAGAAAAGGACATGTCTGCAAGCAGAAAATATAAATAGCAAGAAGTAAGGCTTGAGAAACACTTGCCTTTACTTTTCCCCCTTGTAGTGGATTCACAGGATTGGGATTATGAAAATTAAATTGTCATATTAACTTTTATATTATAAAAATTTAGATATTATTTAATAAATTTCCAAAACAACAGACTAGATTAGTTTTCTAATTTAATAGCAACTGTCCAGAGACTAACACACTGACATCAACATGGTCTTAGAGATGTAAGAAATGCTCTACTCAGCATTTTAGGGAGACTGGCATCTCTGGCTCTCCTCACTCCAGTAAAAGTTTATCCAAGGAAAAAAAAAGGGGGGGGGGTGGACAGACATTTGTGTAGGCTGAATGCTCATGAAGACAGTCTATATGCTTTGCAATTTACATGCTCAATCAGAAGGCTCACCAGAGGGGACTACTTATATTCTCTTCAAGAAGTGGTATGATAAAGCACTGTCATTTTTGTAATGCACCTTCTGAAATGTGTTGTCAAAAAGAATAATTGTTTGGCAAACCTTTTGAGATGATAATATTCTCAAAAATGTCACTTTTTGCAGAGAGTTTAATGAAACTCTTTATTGACCCAGTTTAATCAAACTTTGTACTTCCCCATTTTATTGATTAAATTTTCAATAGAAAACATTCCAGCTGGTGATCAATGGTTGTAATTTAGAAATGAATTCTTCCCAGGCTGCACAGCTCAGAGGTGTCACTGCCATCCATACTGCCACTGTGCAGTGGATGTGGAACTTGATGGCGTGTAACGCTGTCAGAAACAACTTCCAAAGAACTGTGATTGCTTTGTAAATGGGGAGGAGATTGTCAGGGCCCTGCCTTCTCTGCCCTCAGCAGCCTCCCCTGGATCCCTCACTCCCTGCTCATGTCCCATGTGCTCCAGCTGGGCTCAGGGCTTGGTCACTGTGCTCCTCTGGGATTTCTGTCTCCAGCCTGGTCTCCTGAGATGCTGTTTGGGTTTCCTGGATTGACCTGAGATCTGGTTTATTCTCTTACTGTGTCTGTTGAGGTCATCCTTGGGGTAGTCCCACTCCTGCTGCTTCCCAGCAAAGGGGACCCACCAGAAAAGAGGTCAGCTAGGATAGTTTGAAGGGTGTGAACAAATGGAAATGAGAAGGGAGAGTCTTGTCCCTACCTCAGTAGGCAGGACAACCATAGGCACTAAGAGGAAATGGATAAAGGTGGAGATACTCAGCTGTTGGGAAAAAGAAAATGGGAAGAAGCAGCAACTGATAACCCAAGGCAGGATCTCTCTAAGACGTGGGACAGGGCCCTCAGTAGTTAAGGCTCATTGAGAAGGAGACAGAAAGAAGACTGGAAGTTCATGCTGAGACTACAATAACTGTGTATTTCTACACAGCAAAAGATGTTATGGTAATTGTGTAAAGCCTAGAGAAAAGTAATTTCCAGTAGGGTTATGGGGTACAGAATACCAGTCCTGAGGTGAAGGAGAATTATGGAGTAGGTACTGAATCCAAATAAATCCTAACAATTTCACTTCAAGCATAGGGAGTGTTCCATGCATGGCTGGATACTGATCTGTACTAAGGCATCGAGCACTGATATTTACATATACAAGATGTAAGAAGAGAAAAAGGAAAAGATTAGATGAAAAATTGAGCACGGGGGAGCAGAGAAATACAGTAAGAGAATAAAACCAATTTTATTTGAGAATAAAAAAAGAAACAGGCAGACATACAGTTACTGCAGAGACAAGGTAGCAACATAAATGCCTTCATTGTGTGACTAATTTGGCTCTTTTTTCGCTGGTAGATTGTACTTTAATTATGTCTTTGTGAATCAAATAGTGGTGAGCTGTGTATATAGGAAAGTTGCCGGGTGCCAAATAGAAGTCTGTAATTACTAAAGAGGTGCCAGTGTCCCACAGCCACACCTTTGCATCTGCTTCCCATGGTGGTATTTAACTAGAAACACTCTTGGGGCTTTGTTTTGGGTGCTGGTGACTGAGGGATGAATTTTCCCTGCCAAAGCTCAGGTACTGCACTGGCAGCTCTGCCAACTTAAATGTCTGTGGCTGATTTCTCAGTGTGTGTATTTGAGGAGAAAACTCTTCTATTTGCTGAAACATCACATTGAATGATTTATGGTAGACAAATAAAGATGTATATGTGAGGGTCTCTAAGTAGGACTGGTGTCAAAGGAAAATATAGAGGGAAAGAAAAAGTTTGCAAGTCTCTAATTAATTTTGTTTATTTATGCATACAAACTTTGAAATATTAATAGAGAATGCATAAGTAATTTATGGGCTACATATAATTTTTCATTATCTTAGTGCTGAGATAGGCAGGAAGTTGTTTGACAAAAGGCACAGGCATATTACAACCTCAAAAGTGCTCTAACAGGCCTGAAACTGCTGGGAGTGACAGCACCACCATGACCCTCTGCCAGGACTTTCCTTGAGTCTTATGAGTCCTTTCCTAGTCTGGTCAACCTTGGTATCAAATGGTGAATCAGTTTTTCATCTCCTATTTAAGGTATGTTTTTAAAGCTGTTTAACAGCTGAAATAAAATTAATTCATATCCCAAGGGCAAATACAAAGCCATTAATACATGGTATTAAAAATCTGATAGCTTTTAATGCCTGACTCATGATTTTTGTGAGTGCTGGGATTGCCAGCAGACACTTGTGTGCATTGTGAAGCAGACTCTCAGGGATGCAGGAGGTGGCATGCATTAGCAGAGTGGGGAGCAGTGCGTCAAACATTGAACTAGGGCTTTTTTTTTTCCTAAGTTAGGAATTTTTTCCTTTTAGAATAGAAAAAAAAGGGAAAAGGGAAAGACTTGAAAAGACTGAGCTGCTGGGAATATAGTCTTAATTCTAATTCTGCTTAATTTGATTGAATTCTGGAAGGGCAGCTGAGTTCGACACCTCTGTGATGGATGTCCACACCTTTTCTGAGGTCAGTGATGCTCAAGGTATCAAGATCCTCTGATCCATAAGCCTTACACGTGTGCCAATCTGGAAAAAAAATATCTACTGTGTTGGGAGAGAAAACTGCTAAAACCCAAGAGTTTCCTGGGCTATATCTCTATGGACTGTACCAAACAGTTCATGATCTCCTTTAGCTGTTTTTTGTTGCTGGCAGTGCCCATTCTGGCAGAGATCAATCCATATGCCTATTCTCTTTAGCCCAGATGTCCTTCCTGTTGGATGGGTTCCCAGTGTCTGTATTTCCAGCTGAAGGAGAGCAAGAAATCCCTTTAATTTTCCTGCAGGATACTGTCCCTGTTGACCTTTTCAGCTTCTGAATGTTTTGCTCTCCCCTATTCTCTGATGTTGGGTATGAATAATTAAAAGACTAGGGAGAAGGGAACACAGGAAATTCTGTGGTTTTTTTTTTAAATGCCACTGCTGAATTGATGATAATTATAAGATTTGCATATCTTTGGATTTGGTTTCGTTTATTTTTTGTTTCTTCAGCTATTCTATAAAAATGACAACTAGGATAGTGGTCTGCTGACCAAGAGACTCAATTCTCTACCAGCACTATATCAGCCCTCCCACAGTCAACACCTCATTTCTTATGTCAGTAAAACTGGCTGATAGTTCTGTACCAAATCTTACCACAAATGGCCTTGAGGAGCTAGAAGATCAGGAACTATTTTCTCTTGATACTTTTGATAAAGGCTTATCTGAGGCTGCAGATCTGCTGATGCTTTTCCTGATGGCAGTGCTCACGGTGGCAGCTGGTTTCCTTCCCCAACAGGTTGTGTTATTGTCTTGGAAGGCAATTTTAAAAATTATTTTTTCATTAGAGACTATTGTATTCTTATTCTATATATAATATCTATTATTACGTTATTATACATTATCTCATCAGTCACTGGAGTCAGACTAGGATTTTCTGAAGGGAATTCATCCCAATTAATCCTTAATAGTGATTGGTTTGTTTAGGCTAAATGTATACTGATTTTTAAGCATTTAGAGTTGTTTGTAATTTGTGTCTGTGTAGAGCACTGGCTTGAAATTAAAATACCATGTTAAAATATTGACTCTGTCCTTCTTCCCTCTGTTTCATCCTGAGTGCCCACATTCTCACGGGTCTCTGAGTGGACACTACAGCAACAGACAAAAAGCAGACTAGTATTTTGCAAGTTGTCTCTGTTATAGGAGGCTTATTCAGCCACTTCTGAACTTTTGTCTGTTCTGTGCTTCCTATTTGGCTTTTGTCAGAAGTGAATTGACTGCAGTGGCTTCTCTCCAACTCCTTCACCCCCAGTCTCACCTCACATGCGCGTGACAAGTATCCATGTCCAGTCTTTTAGGGTACGCTTTCTTTTATCTTATCTATCTGCAGAAACATCTCTATTAAGTCCATGGGAGGATTTAATATAACTATGATAATTTTCCTTTGCTAAGTTGTTTAGTGCTGTTGCCCATCCTAAAGGTAATTTTAAATCATTAAGATTTTTATATGCCTCTCTTGCCTATGAACTGTATCAAGAACCCTTTGAAATTCAAAGCTCCCATATGGGCTTTTACAGCCTAGGGGTGTTGCCAAATTAGCCCTAAATCTGCATTATTTGATTTAACTGTTTAAGAGCTCACCATCTTGTATCTTGGTTCACTTTTGCCTTGCTTAGAGGTTGGGGCTGCCTCTGCTGCGTGTTGCAGTGTGAAGCTGAGAGTGAGCTGTGCTCATCCTTTCCACTTCTCTGGAATACCCTGCATCCAACAGGAATATTTGCTTACCACAGTGTCGAAAAAGAGATGAAAATCCTGGCCCAGCATGGTTAATAGTTTTGTCATCCCCTCCAGTATTGTAGCCTTTTATTTCAAATCATGTTAGATTAGGTGCAAAGCTTTTTTTGATGGCGGGACTAGTTAGCAGTTTAAAAGCGCCTCTTTCCCAGGCTGGCTGACCTAGCAGGCACCTTTGCAATGCTGGGTGAATACAGTGAACTGTTCAACTGGAAAATTATTTTAATAAACAGCATTTTAGTAAAACCTGTGGTATGCCTGCTGTTTCTGTATTAATAAAAATGAATCTCCATTACTCTCTCACTTGGCCATACACTCCTGTTTGGTAGAAATTCAGGTGTTTTTTTTTCAGTAGCAGCATTAAGTATTCAGCCGTTATTTAGAGTAGTTCTTGTGCAATGCAAATCTAATCGACTTGATGCACAGCATTTTCTTTAGGATAAAAACTAACTGCCCTTATTCAGCTTACCCAATCCTTTCTGAAAGAGCCCTTTATACAGCTCATGTCATGTCAGCAGTAATCATGGACTGAGTGGTGGAGCATGCAAATCAGTCAGCAGCTGCTCTTTAATTGGGCTGGAGGAGTCATATAATGAATTTGCCAGTAAGAGCAGGGGTAGATCATGTTTAATGCTGATGGTCTTTCAGAGTGTTTTGTTCCTGGTACCTTTGGGTGCTGGCAGGTCTTTCCTGATCAGTCTGTTGCCTTTGCAACCTTCACCCTGCCCACCCAGACCCTCTGCAGTGCTCCTGTTCCTTCCAAACCCCTCCAATAGCTGTCAGCAGCCAGTGCTGGGAAACAAAAGGAGAGTTTTCCAGTTTCCCTGGTGTTCAGTTTCCCCAAACTTACAACTTACGATGGAAGCAAACCACCTTTTCACTGTAGCTGCATCTCTGGTGGGTGCGTTTACCTTCTCATAACCCCAGGGTTTTTTTGTATCACAACATTAAGACAGCTGGGGTGCTAATACTGGTCTAAGTAGTTCTGGTGGTTTGGTTTTGGTTTCTCCCCCTCCTGTAAGGGTGAGGAGATGGATTAAATAACAGCTTTAATATGAAAAACTTGTGTTGTGATTGTAGATATGTCTGTTTTCATGAGTGGATAAAAATCACTATTCCTGATGCATACCATGCAGGTTCATTTCCATGAGAAATCTATGGATTTCCTTTCGCTTAAATAAGCAAAGAAACTGTTTTATACCTGTATTTTTGAAGCAATAATTTCTAAGCTGCTTATGTGTGCTTCACATTTTACTGTGAGTTTCTGTCACATCCTCATAGCACAGGTTTCCAGGAGAGGGAGGGGCTATTGGATTGTCACAGAAAGTAAAAGAAGGGAAAAGATAAGGTGTGCATGGAAATGTTACACACTGCAAACTGAAAACTACCCCATTGACTTCCTTCTCTTCTACCACCCTCTTTTCAGACAAAAACTTTGCCTATTATTTTTCATGATGAACAAAACTATTCCAATATAATTTTATTGGATTCCAGCTATATTTCTTCTCGTTATATATTTGTATGATGCTGTAATGAACTAACCCCCTGGACTGTTAATTCTCAATGCTGTAGTACAATATCAGTGAATTACTGATGATAAATAAGACCTTTAGGAACCCAGTGGGTTCTGGTTTGTTCCAGAAGAAAGAGATGGTGAGAAGGAGATCACAGATGCCTTTTACAGTTCAAGTGAAGCATCACTCTAACCTTGTTTAGCTGAATTCTTAGTTTGTGTGAGGTGATGTAATTTCTTTGGTCATGCCAGATTACACAACAGGCAAAGCAGTGCTCTGGCTTGGTACATCACACTGGAGTTTTGAGACGTCTGGAGCCACCAAACATTTTCAGTGAGAGGAAGGTGTCCTGCTGTCTTGCGAGACAAATGAGCAAGAAGCAGGAACTGTTTCAGAGGAGATAAGTGCTTTGAATTTGTTTTGGTGGGGTCTTTTAATAAAAGTATTTAGAAAAACATAATCTGGAAGTATATGTGGATCTCCTCACTCTGCTTCTCCTTCAAATCCTGTTTTCTTTCTTCTTGTGGAAGATTTCTTTGGTGACTGTTAGAGTGAAAACTTTTCAAACATCAAAGAACAGGAATGTATCACAAAGAGAACATTTTGCCATTGAAAAATAAACTACGGGCAGTGCTAATGCCACCTGGGTATTTCAGGTGGTGGTTGCTGCTTTATATTGCCATCAGTGCTCATCTAGTCATTGCTTTTTCATCTCCTTTCCAATATTTTGTGAAGAAATGAAGCACTGTTCGTTCCCACAAACTGCTTTGGGTTTACAGATTTCTCTCTTTACCTCTCATTTCACCATTCCTGCCCCCTCCCTCCTCCCCCGCAGCCTTCGTGCAGCCTGCCAATCCTTTGCTTAATCCCAGAGAACATATTTTTGGTACTGGCACAATGAAGAAAAAAAGACAAATTGATTTGCATTTCTTATCTGGGATATTCACTTGCAAAATCTAGTGCAGTTTCACTGACGCAGAGGCAGGAGAGATGATCCTGTAAATCTGACATATCTTTATTGAGGCTGAGAGGAAAGGGAGTGGGAGGATGGTCTGAGCTCACTACAGGAAATAATACTGTAGGTAGCTTTGTTTGTTGTCTCAGAGTACGTTTCACTGAAGCTCTCGTGGCTGGTTTGGAGATGCATTCACAGTCCCAGTTCATCCAGTTGCACACAGCTCCTGTTTCCCTCTAGTTTGGCTGGAACTGACAGGGGGAACAGCCACCTGATAGGGTGTGCGCACCATTCTAGCTACATCAGCTTTATTTTCACATACATGCACGTGCTGAGCCCAGGGAATCAGTTCCAGTGGGGGTGAAAGTGGATCTCAGTAAGTCGTGGGAGATGGCTCCTGTTTGTCCTTTGCTCTCTGAGTGTGTAAGACACTTGTCAGGCAGGAGGAACCAGAGTAGAAAAACCACCTTATGGAAATGCCTGAGGTCTTCTTCCTACACTATTGCCTGTTTCTGCCAGTTTTCTCATTCAGGTTTCCCCTACATCAGGCTGCAGGCCCTGAGCAGTGACTTTCTTATCTGCCCTATGGCAACCTGTGTGTGACACAGCAGCACATCTGACACGTGAGGAGCAGAGGGGTGAAGAGCCAGTCCTGATCATCAGTTGGCAAAATTCCCTCCTCACTTTAAAACAGGCGCTTGGTCAAAGCCCAGCAGCAGCAGTGACGTATGTCCCCTGTGGAAGTACAAGGGCATGCTTCCAAGTGGGACACAGAGGGGTTCTTTAAGCATAATTTGGGGGAGGGGGGAGGGGGAAGAAAAAAAGAAAAAGAAAACCTGAGAGGTGGAAAAAGACAAGTATAATTGGCTGGATGAGACAGTAACCTCCTTGGTGCCTCTGCACTCTGCTTAATGCAGCCTCTCATAGCTGAACTAGTCATGCTGTAGGCAGGAGAGTTGCCTACGCCTTGGATCACTGTGTTCTCTGTTCAGGTGACTCCTCCACCTCTCAGGCATGTCTAGGAACACAGAGTCTGAGGGAATGTGGGTTTTTGGGTACCTGATGCTTGAAGCAAGCAGAAATCGCAGATCAATCAGCAGAGATACTAATGTCCTGCTCTGGGAGCTGGTTAATCTCATATTGCTTGTGCTCTGCTTGCTGCAGCAGTGCAGCTGCCCTGTTTTACAGCAGTCTAAGGGAAGAAATGGACTCTTCAATGTTCAGTTTTCATTATTTGATGTTCCTTTTGCCCATCTCCTTCCATGCTGCCTGCCTCAGCATCTTCAGAGCTGCTTCCTTGAACTACGAACTCACAGGATAACAAAAACTTTGAGGTAGGAAGAGATCTCAGGAGATTGTCTAGGGTGGGCTACTCAGGACAGAGTCCAGTCAGGTGTTGAGTATTTCCAAGGATGGAGGTTCCACAGACTCTCTGGGCAGGCTGTTCCAGCATTTAATAACCCTCACAGTGAAAGGGTTTTCCTCATGTTTGAATAGCAGCTCCCGTGTTTCAGTTTGTGCCCATTTCTTCTTGTCCTCTCACTGGACATCACCAAGCAGAGTCAGGTTCAGTCCCCTTTACACTCTCACATCTGTTATTTATACACATTAATGAAACCATCAGGAACCCTTCTCTCCTCCTGGCTGAGCAGTCCCAGCTCTATCAGACTTTCCTCCATGAGTGGTGCTGCACTCTCTTCATTACCTTGGTGGCCTTTTGCTGGACCTTCTTGTGTCTCTCTTGTACAGGGAAGCCCACAAATGGGCTCAGCACTCCAGATGTGCCTCACCAGTGCTAAGCATAGAGGAAGGATCCCTCAAACCAAAATTATTGCCAGATGTGTAATTAGTTATGACAGTTCTGTAGCCAGGCCATAGAGCAGATTGACTTCAACAAATTTTCTAATTTTACTTTATACTGTATCAGCAGAGTAGTTTGCTATTTGGCCCTGAGGAATCTTTTCTGAATGGCAAAACTATCCCTGCAAGTCAAGTCTCGCTGCTGAGCCTGTGATGAAGTAACTTGTGGTTCTGGTCTGGTACTTGGGTACATTTTTTTTCTTGATTTTTCATCTTGGCTTTGTTCTATCAACATAAAAGTCATGATGCCAAATGTAGACAAACGACATTCTTAAAGTAGCATTTTAAGGCTTTCTAACTTGGTGTTTGTGATAGACCTATCTTTGAATTCTTACAAAGGCCAATGAATTGAAAATGATAGTTTCCAGTTTATTTTAAAATGTTCACATCATTCATGAAATACATGATGACAAATATTCTTCAGCCTTTTTGTGAGTGGGCCGCTAGCCTGTGTTATTTAGAGCTATTTTTGAATTGATACACTCAATCAATTCTTCATCAATTCTGCAATGTTCAGGTTTTTTCATTGGATTAATCATTCTGTGAAATCTGCCAAGTAGCCATCACCCTGCCGATGCTATTTTTGTCACTTCTATCTTTATGTAGACCGAGGTTTTTAATTATGAAAGCAGACTAGAATATTCTAAGAGGATTTCTGTGAATAAGGTGTTAAACATTGTGGAAAGGAGTTTTTGTTAAATATATCCTGGGCTGCATATAAAGAAGTGTGACCAAGGGGATGACTGCCCCTCTGCTCTGCTCTCCTGACACCCCCCCTGGAGCACTTCATCCTGCTCTGGATCCCCTACAAGGAAGGATGTGGGCCTCTAGGAACAAGCCCAGAGGAGGCCATGAATATGCTCCAGCCCCTCTGCTCTGGAGCCAGACTGGGAGAGTTGGGGGTGTTCAGCCTGCAGAGGAGAAGGCTCCAGGGAGACCTTTGAGCCCCTTCCAGTGCTTAAAGGGGATCCAAGAGAGCTAAAGAGAGACTTTGGACAATGGCCTGGAGTGACAGGACAAGGGGGAATGACTTCAAACAGACACAGAGGAGGTTCAGATTGAATATCTGGAAGAAATTCTTCACTATGAGGGTGGGCAGGCCCTGGCACAGGTTGCCCAAAGAAGCTGTGGCTGCCCCATCCTTGGAAGTGTCCAAAGCCAAGTTGGATGGGGTTTGAATAAACTGGTCTAGTGAAAGGTGTCCCTGCTCATGGCAGGGAGTTGGAACTAGTGGTTCTTTAAGGTCTCTTCCAACCCAGATCATCTATGAATCTGTATTTTCCCTCATTTTCTGTAAGTAGGAGATGATTTGCTCCTTACAGGTCATAGGGCAGAAAGGTCACGTTCCTGTTCATTTCTTATTCTAAGCCTCAGACCAGCTCAGGAAGGGATCCTTTGTACTAACTCTATGATCTCTATTTCATCATCCAACACTTTGTCTCCTTGTGCAAAATGTAACCAATATATACATTTTATTTTAAATACTTCTGGAATGGAGATAAATGTAATGTGCAAAATCTAATCACGGCTCAGAAGACAGAGCTGTGAGGCGTGAGAATCCAGCAGTGTGGAAACAACCACAGGATCTGACCTCATTTGTTCTGGTCACACGTGCTATTTCAGTTCTGAAAGGTTGCTGGTACATAACATGTTCCAGACTTTTGGAAAAGCCATAGAGGTGCTGACCCCAGAGGTACTTCCTAAAGTATAAATCCCTTTTTCATTCTGCTCTTGTTCCAGTCATAGAGGTGTCAGAGTCAGGCAACCTTTTCTTTTGTATATAGCATGCAGCCTGGTATTTGCAGCCAAATATATGTTTGACACCTGTGTGCATGACCAGCCATGAAGCGTCTGTTGGCTTATAGGGGTTGGGTTCTCCATCAGCTCCACCTTCCAGGTGAGATGTAAGGTGTATTTCTGTCCCAACTAATCCCTTCTTTGTCTGTAGGGACTCTATCAATAAAGCCTTTTTAAGTAGCTCTGGTAGCTGCTCCATAAGTTTTCCAAACTGCCTGTGAAGTACAATCTGTAAGTACAGTAACTTGACATCGTCATAAAAAAAATTACCTTGGAGCGACCAAGTGAAAGGTTAGAACTGTTGAGTGTTTTAATCAATAATATATGAGTTGGATGAGCAGTATACTGTGCTTTGCAGTGTGCAATCAATAATACATTTTTTATGCTCACCTTTTTAATCCTCAGAAAAACTACATCAAAAATTTCACCCTAGACTGCCCACAAGAATCAATAATAGAGAAAGGTTGCCTCTTCCCCTTAGTGCAATTTAATGAAAAGCATAATGAATTTATTTCCTAAATGATGCTACAAATCTATTATACATCTTCTGGAAATACCAAGTGGAAAATAGTGTTTAATATAGTAATAGAGTTATGAATTTTCCAAAAACTGGAAATTCAAAATTTAAAGTTGTCATTGTAACTCTTCAGTTAGTTATTGAAGAATAAAATCTAGGAAAACAGAGTTTATGAAAATCAAGCTAAGTCTATTATTATTATTTAGTGCTTGTATTGCAATAGTGTATAAAAGCCTCAACAAAGGGACCATTCCAATATCCAGGGCAAATAACTCTCTCTGGTTTCCATTGACCGTAATGGTCTCTTACAAATATCTCAAGACTGCTTCTGTGAATGAAAGCCTGGCACTAGCTTGGAATCTATTTGTAAGCTAATATATAAAATTTTCAGTAAAATTGACAAAAGTTTTAAACTTCAGTTTTTCTACTGAACAGCAAACTTTTATACTTTGAAGTTTTTGTGCATTTATAAAGCATTTGCCATTATACTAAAAGGAGGATCAAACTTTCCTTAATGCCAGCTGACCACATTTCTATTTCAGGCTTGAAGGCATTAAAATTCCTCCTTGCTGAATCACAAAGTATATTGCTTTGTTAGCAGTACTTCAGATCCCCCTGGACTTCTGCTTCTGTTTTACTGCATCACCAATTACTTGTGATGTATTATTAATTATATGTGATCTATACTTGCACCGCTTCCATGACTGTTGTGGTAGCTCATTTAAACAAGAAGCAGGAGATTCTGTAAAAAGTGGCTTTTTCTTGTCCTTTTTTTTTTATTTATTTCTCCCCCCCCTTCCCCCCTCATGTGGCAAGTTGCCAGCTGGGTAGTATAAAAAGAGTTTTATACAAACTCTTATGAAAGCACTGCTGTGTACTTGTCCATACCTGGCAGGTTCGGGTTACTGGACATGCTCACACACTTCTGGACCGTGACTGGGTAGAAGGTTGGAAGTGTACAAGAGAGACACCAAACTCAGTATTGTCTGTTTTTTTGCCTTCTAGAAAAGAAAATATTGCTTTTGGTACTTAACAAAGATAATTAGGAAGAGAACTAATTTTATTCTCCTAAGGTGGTTGTCATTCTTTTGAGCTGAGGTTTGTGAAAATCTAAAAATCAGTCCTGGTAGAACTGGGATGGGGGTACAGTTGGAAGAGTGTGACTACCTCGGCAGTCTCAATTTTTTTGATGCTGCTTTGTAAGGTGCGGAGTTTAGTGGGGACCTTTTGACTCCAATAGAATCAGTAGCATATCACCAACACAACTTGTAGTCACCAGAAATTCCCCTTGTGTGTGGTATCTATGTGTGATCGGATGAACGTGTTGGGAATGACCCTGCTGTTGTAACATAAAAAGATGTTTTTTGTATCCTACAAGACACAAGATCCAACAACAACAGGAAAAAAATTGAAAGTGACAAGTGAATCCTGCCACTCTACAACTATCAAAACCCAAAGAAACCATGACACAAAGATCCCTCAGCAGTTGGTCTGACTGCAAATGTGAGGAGATATTTTTGAGGCTCTGCCTGTGTTTTGGCCAGCTCTGGTGGAAACCTCCCTGTGGAGTACTGAGAAGCAGAATTCAACTTCTTCACAAAGATAACACAACAGTAAAAGCCAGTTTCTACTGTGTTGGGATTGATACCTTAAGATAAAGCTCTGTTTCCTTATCACTGCTCACAGATACCTCATTTCCCAGGTAAAACAAGTTTTGCAAAACCCTACAAAGCAGGCAAGTGAAATTTTAAGAAAACAAATGTAAATGTTGCTGAAGGTAGGAAATAAAAACAATTAAGCCTTTGCCACAAAGTAATTTCCCCATTTTGCAGTCTGCTTAATCGTCTCTGAAACGCCAGCACAGGCATGTAATGAAAATGTCACTTTTTATGTTCTTTCTTTCTTTGAGAAAGCATCCCCCAGATGGAACAGATCTGCCCAGGGAAAGCTTTTGCTGGTATCTCAGATCCCAACAGCAGTTAAACCCTGGGAGCAGAGATCAGCCCTTCCCAGCTGCAGGATGAGTTCTGCTCAGCCCACACCTGTTCTGGCTTGCTGGGGTATTGCTCAGGTAGTCACTGCCATGCCAGTTAGGAGTGAAACCCTCGGCTTCCTTTATGTTGCTGGAGAGACAAACACCCCCAGAGTGTGAGTCAGACTCCAATCTGCTAATTTTCTGGAGGTGTCTGCCTATCTGCATTTACTATTGAGGGAGTATAAAATGACTAGTCTGAATTAGGTATTCTGTTCAGATGTTTCAAGCTGGAAGAATGAATCTGCATGTAAGTCCTGAACACCCTTATAAAGGCTAGGCTGAACTTCTTGCCATCATTACCCAACTTGGATAAAGTCAGCCTATATCACGTCTGATTCTAGCATGGAAAATGCAACCAGTGAAAACTGCATGGCCATGTGGATCTGGCTGGAAACATGCAGTGGTTGCAACCATGGAAGGCTGCAAAGCTGAGAATGGGTGTGTCTGCTGCTGAAGGTGGGGCTGGGAGGTGAAAATCTGACATCCTGGCATAGGTTCATTTGGCAATTTCCAAGAATTAGAGTCTCTCACATGATTACTTTCAGCAGTCTATTACATATGTATTATTTCTGTTTGGTGATTAAAATTTTCCACTTGTGTGGTGCTGAGCATAACCCTGTCCTCACTGAAGGCAATGGAAGTTACAGTCAGCTGGTGCTTTGCAAGACCAAGACCTTGACAAAGTGTAAGGAATTAGCAGTGATTATTTCAAACAAGGATCAACTTTGCTATGTGGGTGCTTGCTTGTATGGTGCATACAAGACTTTCTCCTCTTCTTAAAAAGAAGGAGGTAGTTAGCTACCAATATCATCCTTAAAAAGAAAATCACAAAAGTCCTTTCTGTATGGCACTCTATAGCCAGAGGGAAGTAAATATGGCTTGAAGTATTGCAAAACAAACACTCCCTAATCTGAAGGTTAATCAAGCAATCTGGATGTTTCTGTCAGTCTTGGTTTTGTACCAATTGTAGAGTCTGTATAAAGAGTAATTCAGCTTGTCGGGATGGATGGACACTTGAGAGGTCCCTTGGTGCTTTGCAGAGATCATGGATGACATGGCTGATATCTAAAACATTGCTTGTAAATAATGGCAAATCTCTCCCTTTGCTCCCTCTGTTTTGTTGTTTTCCCATCACAGTTGTTGTCCTGACCACACTTGTTATTTGTATTCATTTTTCATTTTCTTTAAACTGCTGACTAAGGAGCTTTCTCTTGATTGACATATCTCTCAAGTGACTCCCCACAGTGATTATCACAGAATTAAATCGTTTGACTCCATCAGGAGAAAGACCCCTGTGTTGCCTTTCAGCAAAAGCGTGTTATCATTATTATTGCATGCTAACAAATTTATTTGGGGCTGAATGACAGCAGTAGCTGTCATCTGAAAGAGCTGGTTTGCAGTGGTGTTGCTTTTGTTTCATTGCTACAGTGCTGGTTAAAATTCCTCTCAGCAGCACTATTGCTTGATTGCTCAGTACTGCAAATTCAGGAGAATTAGAGCTGTTTGACTGTCGTGGATAGACTGTGGTGATTCAGCAGATATTCTGCCTTTGTTCTTTTTGCAGCACCCCCACATGAAAACCTACTTTTCCTACTTTGCCCATGGAGAGACAACCTATTTTACTTCTTTTAACCACCTTCAAATGACGTCCCCTGAGACCTCTTCAGGGAGGGGGGGGAAAGACCTATTGTTAGTTATAACTCGCTCTCTCACTGACATATTTTATGAAATCAAGGGCTGAGAGATGACTTCACTTACTTCTGCCTTACTTTGCAATCCCAGCTTTACACTCCCTAAACGAGGTGGGGGAGGAAAGGTTGAATAATGTTGCTTAAGTACTTGGCGAAGCAGAAAGATGGCAATGGTAGATCTAGAAGCTTTCTGCTGCATTTCAGATGCACATGCTGGACATCAGTCTCCAATGACAGCCAGAGGTTTGAGGTTTGCTTCCATCACCACTGTGTTTGTTGTCTTGGGAGGGGTAGGTGTGTGGTCCCATGTCTCCTCCCTACTTGGAGTAGGATTTGCCAGTCACCTTATGCCCATCTAAACACCCTCTGCTGTGGAAGGGCATGGTCTGCTGCAGCTCAGTGCTGGCCTTTACTCCTCTCTCTTCACAGACCAGATTATTCTGAAGTGAGTCAGGGCAGCTCAGTGATCTTGCTGAAACTAAACCTGTGCTTTGGGTTTGTTTCCAGTGGTCACTGACCCCGCACTGGGAAAGAGGTGATGCTCTGCAGGTTCCTCCTGTGTGGTAGAGGGAGGGCAAACCTGCCCGTTCAGCAGCACCAGGGTCCTATATCTGCTGAGACTGCATGAGAAATTGTGAATTTAGGTGCCTGCAGTGGGAATGCTGACTCTTTAAATAGCCAAAAGACACAAGGATTCCTTTCAAAGCTTTCCCACTGTAACTGTCTTCAGCAGCAACCTATTAATAGTCCACTAATTTCGAGAAGTACCAGTGGCAATTAACATTGTGAAGTGACACCCGTTCAAGGGTGGAAATGCTTATTTCTGCAGTGATTATTTTATTGCATAGTGCAGCTTCTGCTGGTATTGGTGTGCTCATGGAGTAGTGAAATTCATCAGGAGCTGTGAAATCTGTATCAAGTGAGTTTTGTTAAAGAATTGAAGTTTGGTTTGTGGTTTCTTTTTTAGCAGTTTGCTTGTCAGGTGTGCCACAGTAAAACCACAAGGAGAAGGAGGCTGGGCTGTTTTAAGTCACAGGAAAGCTGGCCCCCACTCCTCCTGTGGAATCAGGGATGCTGGGCATCCTTTGGGAAGCCCTTTGTGGACCCAGGGTCTGGGAGCTGCCCAGAGATGGTGTTGGGGTGTGCTGTGTGCTGCTCCCACAGGTACTCACTCCTTTCAAATACACTGTGATCCTTCCCCCACTCCCACTTGCTTGTGTGATGCTCAGTGGAGATGTACAAGAAGGGAGACCTTGGAGTTGACTGGCAGACCAGATCCGGATTACAATGCTCTGTGGATTTTGCAGGCCAGATTAAAGTACTTGGAAGGATCAGTCTGGCTCATGGGCTATATTTTTGACATACTTGTTGTAGAAAAGTATTAGGAGTTGTAAGAAGGACTAATGTGAGCTTATATTTTACAATTTGGTGTTGTAACTGCTTTGTTAGGGAAAGCAGAGTTTAAAGCAGTTATGCTATTTTTGTGTGTTGGTTTTTTTGTTGCAGCAAATGCCTCTTACCTCTCCTGAATTGAAAAGCAAACCCCATTTTCCCTGTTATAACCATTCAATTAGTCTCATCTCTGCTCCCATTTTCCAAGCAACTTAACAAGATGAGAAAAATCCTTCAAATTGCACTTATAATATAAACACTGCCAATGAGCCTTTAGCAGGCAGAAAACATAATGGGAGACTCTCAATTTCCAGAAAGCTGGTTAACAGCAAATGCATTTCAGCTTATAAATGAACAATGGTAGGTAAAGGTGTGTGTCTGTATAATATAGTTCTCACTTGTAAAATGTTTTCCATGTAGAGCTCTCAATGTACCTTGCAAGAAAATGTGTCTTTCTACTTTTGAGGCACAAGGAAATTGAAGGGCAAGGCTGAACTAACTTCCCACAAACATGGTGCCATTTGAGGAATAGCTCTGTGATTAGGTGTCAAATTTATTTGTGTTGGGCACTTTCCATCTTCACCACCACTGGTGAATCAGCCTTGAACAGGTTTATGAAATGCTGTGTCCCCTTTGCAGTAAGGTGTTGTTACTGGTCTTACAGATACAATGAGAGAGCCTTCAGCACAGTGTAGGTTTCAAGAAAAGCCTTATGGAAAGCTTATTCTCCAGTGATGTGTCAAACTGGACTTCTTTCTCTGGCTAAAAATGTGACATGCTTAGAACCAGTGCCTGCCCTGGGAGGGAGAGATCCATCCCTCCCCCCTAAGTACCACCGCAGCCCATCAATGTCTGGGCAGGCATGGCCTGAGCAGAGCTAACGTGGTGCCCAGGAGACCTGTTTTAAGTTCATATGAGTGGGAGCTGTGGAAGAGCTACAAAACCCAGTATGACTTAAATACCTTGTTCTGATCCCTTTGCAGAAGTTCTGCTTGTTCACCTCCTGCTTTCAGGACTGAGGGCATTAAATAGAGTCAGTTCCATGACACCTCCCATTGCTTAGAGTTTTATTATTACACCTGTAGTAAACGATTTCTAGATTAATAATCCAAAAATATTACTGATGACAAATCTCATGCAAGCTCTGACAAGAGCTTTCACATTGTATATGGTGTAGTACAGGAACATAATGGGAACAATAACTCTATGCTGGTATTCCCTAACAAAATAGTTTTTCAGGGTAGAGCGAGGAGCAGTTTGCTGGTCTGCACACCTATTGAAATCTCAGTGCTTCAGCAGGTAACACGTGGATGAACACACACACACACACACACACACACACACACACACACACCCTTAAGTTCAGTTTCAGGCATCTTTCTAGAAAGTGGCATGTGAGTTTGAGAGCTCAAGTTGACTTCATTTGGTCTAAGATTTTTCCTTGCTGAACATTTCACTTGCTTCTGTTCATTTTGATAAGTTTGATGGAGGATGTAAAAGAAAGTGGTGAACTTCAGTCTTTTATCTAAGGAAAAGATAGGCATAAATTCCACCCATGCCATTGTCAGGCATTTGATGATTCTCTCTCTCACCTCTCTCATTTGAAGACACCTTTCTGTCCCTTCTCTCTCTATTTTCTCTCTGAAAATTTCAGCTTCTTGGGGAAAGAGGTTTGTTTGTTTGAGGTTTATTTTTTAATGCCTTGCAATATTCAAATAGTTTGAATCACTTTCCACCTGGTTACCAGGCAGACATGTACATCCAGCTGGTCAGTGTCTACACCCAGCTTGGAATGATCTCCAGGAAATGCAGCACTTGCCTGGCTGGCAGCTGGGGATGTGCTAAGCAGATGGCAGGATTGTTGCTAGGGGAAGAACATGACACAACTAGAAATATTAGAGGCCATCATAATCAGTAGGAACTGGGGAAACTGTGGTAAAAAAATGACAAAATGAATTGATGGAGGTCAAATGCTATAGGAAATGTAAGTTTATTAGCTCTGCTGTTCTTTCATACAGCAGCAGAAAAAATTGAGAACTGACCTAAATTTATTTTTTTTAGTAGAAGACAAACCCCACCAAAAAAACCCCAAACCAAACCCAAAAAACCCCAGGCTGGAGTTTGAGAAGTAGCTGTACCACTTGCAGGTCACTTAAATTTTCTTGCTCTTCCTTAACTTGTATATGTAAATGTGTACAGATATTTTGGGCAGATTTTGTAGGTTGGGTTAAACAGGCTGAATATCCTAGCCAGTGAGGATAAAATAGTATAAAAAGAATGTTATCTTGATATCTGTATCATCATCTTATATGGAACTTGGCATTCTGCTGGATTTCATCTTTGTCTTCATTGCTTCAATCATCAAAATGCTGCATTTTAAAACATAAATTTGGGGAAATGTGGACATTTAAATTTAGCATTAGAGGTCATATTACAATGTTTATGTTTACAATTTCAGCTATTTACTTTTCTGCTCTTAACCTTTTTTTTTTTTAACACTTCTGAGAACACTTCTTGCCCTGTGCTTTGTAGCTGCTGCGGTTGAAACTGCTCGACTTGCTAAAAGCTTAAGGAATTGTAACCCTTCAGCAGGGACATTCTAGTCAATCATTTCCTTTTCAGCAACAACCTCCTTTGATATGTTTGCCATTGCAGAGTTAAGTCTTTATATTTGGTATTCTCTTGTGAATTAGTGGCCATGGATACTTTTTTTTTTCTGTCTTACAACTGAACACTAAAAACTTGTCAAGCTCTTAATCTCTTTGCACCCAAAATAGCTTGGATCGTTGCAGGATAAAATTCCTACTAAATGTGCATGATATTAATATCTTTTTTTGTATGTCAATCTTAGCTAGAATTTCCTTGAGCAAAGTTACTGGGACACCAATGGGGAGAAATTTAGGAAAGGCACAATTTCTATAGATTAGATGACATGCTTAAAATACCTCTTTAAGAAACTTTTAAAATTTTAAACTGAAATCCCGGTGATTAGCATTTTCAGTGTAGTAAAGGCAATACTGGAATCATCACAGGGAGCCTTATTGAAGAGCAAAGTTAGACCTTTTATTTACAGAGTGCAATTGGGTCACTTCCTGTAAATATGACAGACCAAATGCTTGTTGTCTTGATGTATAAAGTAATATCAGGACTCACACACAACTCAGTCTGTGCTAGATCTCTATCTGCTGCAAAATCAAGGCCACAGTACTTTCAAGGCCAGTTTCAAAGGAGAATAAAGAAAATCTATGAAATGTGATTTTCCTGAAATAAGATCCAGGCTGGGGTTAATGACAGCACTTAGGTTGCTGCCTCAGGACACATCTAAAATGTGTGCAGCCGCTTAGCAGCTTTAAGCCTTGTTGGGGGTTATTCCTTCTGATAGTAAAAACAAGTTTGTGCCACCAGAGTGATAAACAATACCCCCCTTAGTGAACAAAGAGATTAACAATACATGACATGAAACATAAGATCTGCAAAAAGGAACAGAGCATTCAGTAACTCCTCTGAGCTTTGTTTTATCTCAAAACATAAATTTTATTGCCAATGGAACTCTATATAAGAATTAATTAGGGAGCTTCACAAGCAGTCAAAACTCTTGTATGCCATTATAAATTTATCATTGCTGAAAGGATCTATTTCTGCTGTCAGACATCATGCTTATCTGGCAGAATATGGAATATGAAATAAATAATCTTCTTCCTATATAAAGAACACTGGAAAAATGTTTGGAATACTTGTTTTTAAAAAGCCAAATGTGTTTATTTTCTGTAAGGCATTTCTGATGAAACAACCCATCTCATTTCTGCCATTCAAATATTCAAGCAATTGCAGCAGATCCTCAGTCAAAAAAACCCCACCCAGTGGAGTGTTGAGTACTGCAATTCATGCGCCTGTCCACAGATGTTCCCACCTAAGGGAGGCAGAAGGTGGACTGGGAGTAAACCACTGCCATCTAAGTGTTTAGGCAAAGTTCTTTTGAAATGCAGAATCAGTTTTCCTCTCCATTCTTATGTGGATTCTATTAATCATAAACAATTACTCTCTTCAGTAGTTTTCTAAGCTTATCTCACTCCTTCCAGCATCATAGTATTAGACGTGTAATTATAATTATACATCTAGTACTGTCTAGTTACTTGGGAAAGCCAGTGCTTTCTATTTCCAGTTACTACATATAGTTAAACATTCTGAGTTTCTACTTATTTCAGTAATTCAATGATTTCCCCCCAGACAAGTATCAGAATAAGTGATACAGAGAGGGGAGTTCCATATTCTTCTCCTGTAGTGGCTGACATTCAAGGGCCAGCCGACATAAAATCTGAATGCCTCAGAAGGTTTTTTCCTGCAGTATGTGCTTTGTTAGCAAAGTGACTTCACTTGCTACTGTGGAAAATTCTTTTTCCCATTCTCTGTGCACTATTAGGTACCTTGTGTAGCTCAAACTCCATCACAGATAACAAGACAATCAAATTACTGGAAACTACACAGCACTAGTGACACAAGCTCCAGTGTGATCTTGCACTTGCTGTCCCCCAGCAGGACACTGGCTCCTCTGAGCTGCCCAGCATGAAGGGTGATGCTCTATTATGTGTTTCCTGGTGCAAAGTATTTACGCAGAAATGAATTAATTGTTCAAGTCAAAGCAGCAAGTAGGTGGTTTGTGGAGCCAAGCTCCTTGGCAGCCAGCTCTGCATGCTGCAAGGGCCCCGCCAGCTCCTCCGTGGCCACAGCACCCTGATGGTCTTCTCTGGGAAAGGAGGAGGTGTCAGAGCCCCTGTTTGTGCCTGGCTTTGTGCCGCCCCTGCAAAAGCTGTCAGATCAAAAATGAGACCTGACGGGTCTGGAAAGTGATGTTCTGATTTTTGCTTTGCCTCTTGCAGTGGACACCATGTTACCCTGTTGTCTCAGCAAATTAAGCTTTGGGAAGCCTCAGACAGAAAAGGACTTCACGCTGTCAACAGCTCCAGTCTGAGTCCTTTCTAAGTCTTGGGTCAGTTTGCATCAGATATCCTCATGTCTATGTTCCATCATTTTACTGACAAGCCAGATTTGCCAGAAAATCACACTTTTGTGGCACATCTTTCAGCCACAGACTGTACAGTCATTATGAACTTCATCCTGCTTTATCCGCTGCTTTATCTATGATATATATCACCTTAAACAGAAGATATTAGACAGAATTTCTCAGGACCAATATTTTTTTAGACAGCAAGTCTGTGTCGTTTAATGTTATTATTTGTAACTGAACGTGATACATTGAACTGTGTGAATATATTGCCTCATAATGGAATGGCTGAGATGTGCTTGTTTGTGGCTTCAGCTTGCTGCCTGGTGAGCAGGCACTCTTTCTCACATTCTTCTTGTCATGCTCTCATGTTCCATTTTCTTACGATCCCATGGCTGAAGGGTTGATTGTTTTTTAATGCCATGAAGTTCTTTCTGTGATAAAAAGCCGTAGAAACATTAACAATGTGTGACTTTGCTGAAGTTAATCCATCATATTGCTCTTGTTTGAAATGTTCTCCATTTATTGTCCTTAATGTGGGTGTGATGTGTATGAATCAAATTCCTTAGAGGAACATCCTACATGCTCCTTCTGAGTGCTCATGTTCCTATGGACACTGCTACCAAGACACAGTGTATAGCCATGCATGGAAGAAACCAAATGCCAGCACTTGGGAGTACACCTGTATTACTCAGGGTTACCCCTAAAAAATTGGATTAGAAGCTCAGGCTGGGTAAGAAGACTGTCTTACAGTGTTGATATTGAAACTCTGGAGTATTTTACTCTGGAAGTGGTTACAGATCTTTTGCTAGAGGAAAGACGAGACAAATTTCTATTGGGAATGGTTAGGTAGAATTGATTTGGATTTGGGAAAGGCATTTTTGGAGGTCCCTTTCATCCCATGATTCTGCATTCTGTACTTCATCATTTCACAATCAGACCATCAAAATGCATAAATCCTAATGTAGGCTGTTAAAATATAAATCTGAGAGTTTACTATGAAGTGCACACCAAGCAGAAGGTCTCCAGAGTGGGGCAAACAACTCAGAAAACCTTGTACTGAAAGCTGGGTCTGCACCTGAGAAAACTAACATATTATGAAAGCCTGAACACTTCTGGCATCAAGGAAAATCTGTGTGAAACTCTGACTACAACTGTTCTGAATGTGCACACTGAAAACCTGTGGAGACGTTAAAGAAATTGAAGTTAAGGGGCAGAGAGCAGTAGAAAAAAGATTTCCATACTTGGATTTATATATTATTTTCTAATGTCTGAGAACTGAAATCTTGAATGCCTTTATGAATACAGTAATATTTATGAAATGGGTTAATTGAATTATTCAAGTTACTAAATTTAAAAAATATTTGGTTTTAAATTTTGATCATGTTACCGGCAAAAGCTTATCCTGGCATAAAATGACATTTGGGGGAAGAAGAGTGTGAAGGAAATTACATTTTGGTGTTATATTTCAGACATGGTAGCATGAAATTTTTTGACAATTCCTAGCTTTTATTAGTTTTCGTATTCAGTTCTAATGAAAAACTTAATAATAGACCATGACCAGCTCTGTAGAGAAAACACAAAGGCTGTAAAAGTTACAGAAATAGTGTTAATGGGTGAAATTAGAAAATTAATACTTTGTAAGGAGCAGGAATAGCATGCACACCCTGCTGCCTGCTCAATGAGTACAAACTCGGTCTCTCTAAACCAGATAATCCTTCTGAGGTTGGGCTGAATCTGACTGTGGAGGATGCTGGTTCTTGCAGGCTTCAGACAGGAAATACACCTCACTTGATGCAAGGAGAAAAACATGGTGGGCAAAGCCAAAGCAATGCAAATTGGAAAAAAGAGTTTTAAAATGCTTGTACACGAGAATGGGTTTAAAATTGCTGCAAAGTCTTACAGTGTCATATTGTTGAGGACCACTTAAGTGTGTTTGCTGAATAAGCAGATATAAAAGAACAATAGAAAGCTATGAAATGAGGGAGCAGGTTATATAAGGAGATAATGTAGGAAGTTGCTGAAATGAGGAAGTAAATGAACAATGCTATATGCTTATTTCTCTAACTCATCTATGATGGTAACAGAAACATTTAAGTGAAAAAGAGAACACAATTACACTGAATTAAAATTAATACAGCTTTTTTTGTCCAATATACAGTTCTCCAATTTTTCCTTACATAATTATTGCATAGATTAGAAATAATTTCTTCATAGTACTCCATGCTGGCTGGGAGCTGGGGCACAATGTTGGGCTGGAAGAAGTCTTGATTTCTTTGCAATGGTAAATTGGATACTTCCATTGAAGTATTTAGACTTGAAAGGAAAATGTGCTTGATGGGGATTTTATACAATGTGTCAGTTTAGGACTGAAATACACACCATTCCTGTTTTACTATCCAGCATCTCATTTATACCATTAATGAGACCTCCAGAATTTTATGTTTAGTGAAAGTTTCAAAAGAGATGTTTTGATATTTACAAAAGGGGTTAAACTTTTACTTGATCTCTTTGTCTCAGATTTTCTTTTTCTTAAATATGTCTACTGCTTACTCTCATTATTTTTTCCTCTGAGTTGGAATATTTGCTTAAAAAAGTCCACTGATGCTGAGAGCAGACCCAAATGCTGTGTCTAATATATTTGTTCCAAGTGGGGTTTGATCAATACTGTACTGGATGGTTCCTAATAATGGCCAAAAGCCATTGCTATGAGTACAAAAAGACAAGGTTTTTGTAGTGTGATTCTTTCTTCTGATTGTTAATATAGATATTCTGTTAATTGAAGTTTCTAGGAAATTACATCAGACACACATTTTTTGGGCTGCAGATTTACCCAGCTTTTAAGAAGTAGTTATAGACCTAAAAAAAAAAAAAATCTGTTTAGACGCTCTTAGAACAACTTATACTTTGTCTCTCCACATTTTCCTGTGGAAATGGGTTCCAAATAGGTGTTTTTAAATATTCCCGGTGTCAGAGCAGGATAAATATTCCGTAACATTTTTCTTATGCCAAATAGAGAAATATATTATGATTTCAGAACATCGGGAGCCCTAATCCATAGTCTGCACAGGCTGCATGTCCTGGTGGAGCAGCCTGTGCGTGCTGAGGGAGCTGCTCCTCCATGTGAATCCACTGACAGACCCAGCCTTCAGTCCTGCTCACTTGTCCCAAACAATCAATTTATCTGTGCAGCCACACTGATGCTCCAGCGAAACTTGCTGCATTAATTATATCTGCCCTGAGCTTACAAGCTTTTAGAGCTATTTGGAACATAAATTTTGCAAGCTTGCAAGTCAGCAAGTGGTTTTTCTTTTTCCAAGGTACCCAACTTGCAATTAAATTAAACTGCCAGATGCTGGTCATTATCAAAACTCTCCTTCAATCTGTGGGTTTAGGCTAAAGAATTGATATTTCTAGGTTATGGAGAGAGTAGCAGGTCGTGGTTACACTTTAAGACGCTCTGTATTGGAGACTTTCTACCTGTCCATTGCAAAAAGGGACTTATTCAGGTACATTCTTGCTGAAGAGTGTGCCAAAGATGTTTTCTTCGTCACACTCTCCCTGTATTCCTTTACAAGTTAAAAGCATGGACTGAGATGCATTATACACATTTTAACTCACCCTTTGGTCTAATGGGCATTATCTTGGTGTTGTGAGCAGCCAATGATGGAGTATTTGGGCTGTGACAGAGCTGTGTGACTTAAATAAAAAGTCACACATTTCACAGATTATAGATTATAATACAGTGCTCCATGTAGAGCTTTCTGAACGTGCTTAAGGGATGCATAAGGTGTCTGTTTGCTTCCTTAGGATGAGGTGAAATGTGCAATCTGGGAAATCTGAATGTAGAATTTGTGAAGAGATGGCACAGAGACCATGTTAGCAAGTACTTACCAAGAAGCTGAATATAATTTTGTGAGACTCTGGATGCTTCTCCCTGTGTTTCCTTAGACCTCAGTCTCTTTGTGGATTGCTTTCATCATTGTGCCTGACCAGTTGAAGGCACACTTATTCAGACAGCAGTCTTAAACTAAAATTTTAATTATTACATAGGGATTACTGATGTAAAGGGAGCACAGCTTTTATCCACCAAGCATTGTTTTGGGTCAATAATTAAATTGGGGTCCAATATAAAAAAAATCTAATGAGTGTTTATTAGATATCTATTTTTGATGAAAGATTTAATTGCTTGTTTAATCTATTTGGTCTCTGTTTAATCTCTTCCACTGGTTCAGCTGGTATAGGAGAATGTAGGATATGATATATTTCTCATTGTTGAAACACATAAATATTTGAATATTTTGATGTTTCTATCTTATCTGTCATGGGGACTTTGTTTTTAAAAGTATCTTCTTAATCAAGCCACAGCAGACTTCCTGATTGTTCTGAACATGAGTTCTTAGCAAAATAAATGGCAATAGAGCTATAAACTGAACTGAAGAGAGTTGCTTTTAATAGAAACCTCCTATCTCAAGTTTTCTGCAGAGCAGTCTTGGAATCAAAAATCTGGAAAATGAGTCAGGCTGGGACAGCCTCAGAAAAAACTCTCTCCAGGGACCTATAGCTTGAATGCCATTGATGTCTCATGTGAAACACCTGAGTAAGGAGGGAGCTCCAGCCCAGCCCTTGCACACGCAGTTCCTCTCTGTGTGTACACCCCACATACAGCATGAGAGCTTCTTTCACATGGGGTAAGCATTTACCTCTCTTGGTGAAGGGGATGTGGTGAGTGGGCACTGCCAGAGACTGCTGCTCTCAGAAAGATCAGCCCCTGCAAAGTGGGTCATAGAGCCTGGTTGCAGGGGGTTACTGCAAAGGCAAACCTGAGCAATGGCTCCTTTTATCTCTGCTGATTTCTCTCCCTCTCTCACCCCTCACTCCCAATGTAGATCAGATTCCTTAAAGCAGCTGCTTAACTTCCAAAAATGCTCAGCCCTCCTGTCTCCTACTGAGAGGAGGAAACGGTTACTATGGATTCACCACATAAGAACAGATGTATTTCAATACATTGGGTACTCACCACACTGCTATCTGTGTGCTTCAGGTTTTTTTACATCCAGAATAGGATTGGCCCATGGGTAGCCCAAACAGGGCTGCTCTGGCTCCAAATTCTTCACACTTCTGCCTGTTAATATGGAGGCTACCAGGGAAAAATAACAGGAGATGTCTGAGTCCTCCTTATATTATTCCCTTCCTACTACTTCACCAGGTGTTGGACTGATTAATGGCCCCTAGATAGGGGCATTCAGATGATTCAAAGGCTATATCTGGGACTGATTCCACCCTCAGTATGTGAGGAAATCATCAGTGGATATATGTGAATTAAGGAAGTGGGGACTCAGAGGCTGAGGCCATATGCAGCAAGAGGGAAGGGGATTTTGGTAATTATGCTATTTACCTGTTAATAAATTGCAGGCTATTAAAGGGAAGAAAGTGCACATTGTACATTGGAGTTGAGAAAAAATAATTCTCAGACTTTGGGGAAATTTGAGTGGGGATCTGAGTGGTGTAGTTTGAACCCTCTTCTATGTGCAATGTGAGTGAATGAATCATTAGAAACATTTTGACATTCTGCCCATGCAATCCTATTCAGTTCAGCTCATTTCTAAAACGTGATTCTGTGCTCTGGTATATTCAATCTGAAGGGAGGGGTGGTGGATTGGGAATAGTTTCTGGATCATTTCCTCCACCACTAGCTTCTATAGGGACTCTAAATAGAAATGTAGCATACATTGCAGAAGCACATGAAATGTCAGTCCTATGGTGCTGTCATTCATGAGAACTCAGTGATGTTATGGTAGTCAATTCCCTAAAATCACACTTGTTTTGGCATTTCTCTATTTTTTCATCTTTGCAGAAAACAGGCTCTGTGAGAATCAACCTGTCTAACTTGAGTGAAAGCTTCCATTAAGTGCACAAATAAGCTCTCTCTTTGATTGTCTCAGATCTTGAAAGGTTTTTTAAAGTCCCTTTTGTGCTAACATCACAAGGTCTTACAGGTCAGAAAGCCTAGAACTCAAAGCTTCATCTATATTTTTAATCTACAAAAATAAATCTTTTGCACATCGGAGCTGTCTCATAAATGGACCCTTATTTTATTCCCCATTATTTCTTTTGATTGAAGTTTTACTGCTGTGTTTTCTAAAGCATCACAATTCATTTCTTTAATATATGAAAATATGTTAAAAAACTCATCTATCTGCAAGGACATTCATTTTGTAGGCATCTTTATAAATCAACCCAAGTACTCTAAACACAATGCTGGGTTAATTTATAAGTGCCCTCAGTGGGGATGCAAAAGGATGACAATAAGTCATTGAATTGCTTAAGACTGGAGGTCGGGTAGAAAGAGGCAGAAAGTAGGTTATTGGAGTGATATGTCTGGGGGAAGAATTAACAGAACTCTTTCAAAACAATACAGAAATACCACAGTTCGTGTACGGACAGGTGTGCTCCGAGCAGCGTCACCTGCTCACAGAGCACAGTGAGGACAAGTCCTCAACAATCAGCATGTTCACGGGTTTGGCACTGGGTCACCCGTGTTGGCAAAGCTGGTGACAGTTGCCTTGCAGGCTCCGTGCAAGGGAGGTGCTGCTTGGTCACATTGTGGCTGCAGAGAAAATGGAAATATTGCTCTTGCCTGTTACTGACAGCTACTAAAGAGCGTGTCCTGAGACACTATAGGAGATTGTACTGTAAGATTTCCAGTAAGAAACAGTGTCTAAATACAATACTTAACTACTCTGTCTCTAAGCCAGACCTGTGAGCCCAGGAGGACCAGCCCTGTGGTCTGGGTGAGTGGCATGGCCAGTGCAGCTCATTCTGCAGGTTCCCTGGGCGATCCTGGTCCTGTGCCACTGATCATCTATTCTTGTTCTATGCTTAAGAGGTGCACATTTGTCTTGGCTAAATTCTTCCTTCTGCTTAAGCTGTATTGTCACTGGAAGGTTGCAGCAGAGCAAGAGTTTACATCCAAATCTTTTTCTTAATTTGATACCATTTATCTGACTAGGAATCACTTCTGACTTTTTATACAGCATCACTTCCATGCGTGACTTTCTTTTCATTCTTGCTCTGACGTGAGCAGGATGTGATTTGCTCAAAACAACATCTGAGGCTATCACAACACAATGAATAATGTCTGGAAAATGTGAAATAAGAGAAAAGATTTAAAAGATTTGCTTGCAGTGAAAGTGTATCTCATCTACCTACATGATTCTTGGCCTCTGAGTCTTACTTACCTAAAGGTGAGCATAGGCATGATCAAAAATTACCCTTCCTTTGACAGTCAGGACTTATTTCTTTATCTGCTAAAACCCTTGGCACATTAATGTCCTGGGCCTTTGTTGGCCTTGCATTTTTCTGTGGCTTGCACAGGACAGCTGTAACAACTTCACTGAAATGTCCCAGAGCAGAATAAAATCAGTCTTGGAAAGAAATGTTAGTTTCTTTATCTTTCTGGGGTTATGTGCATATACAGTAAAATTGAGTTCAGTGTTCCTTACTGGCTACTTAGAAGATTACCCTTCCAGAAGGCTCAGTTCATCGAGGCACTGAAGCAGGTGTTTCATTTTAAGCACAGAATGGAGAGCTCTGTGCTTTTCATCTCCACCTGCTCAAACCATCTTCCTTGCTGCTCTGACCATATCTACCACTTACATATTCCCAGTCCTCTATGCCTTCCTATCTCATCACCTGTTTCACACACACCTTGCCCTCACCTTAAAAATGCCACCTGGTTCTTCCCCTCTTACAGGGATTTGCCTCACACAGAGCCAGTCTCTTAATCCCACTTGACACTGGCAAATTTCCTTCACCTGCAGCAGCTTCCTTCATTCCCCTCTCTTGTCTGACCACGGGACTGCTGCTGCTCTCCTTTCCTTGTCTGGAGCATTCTCTGTCTTCCATCCCAATGGACCCTTGCTGGTGGTCCATTGCCACCTTTGCTAGCACTTCCCCAACTAACTTTCTGTCCTTATTTCTCTTCCTCATCTCAGTGTTCTTTATCATAATTTAATTTGAATGCATGGTGCAATTCAAAACCTCCAGAACAGTGGGTTTCACAAAGAGTTAAATTCTTAACTGATGGGGTCAATATTCTGTGTAAGAGCTCTGCATGCAAATTCAGCTGCAAAGGTCAGTTATGGATCTGAACTTCAGTTGACTCAGCATGGTTCATGCCCAGCTATGGCATGGAAAACAGGCATATGGTGCTTCAGGAAAGGAGGACCCATGGACAGACACCAGCGATTTCAAAACTGCAAAAAATGTCACCCTTTCTGACTTTTCTGGTCTTCACCTTATTAGTTCTTTCAATTTTAACATAATAAAAACAGTGTAAATTTCAGTGAATGGTCATCAAAAGTTTTTGTTACAGCTTTAATACTGGAGGACAGAATTTGGTCCCTCATGAAGTTGTACCACTGTTCACTATCAGTAATATAGTAAATCAGTTCACTCTTTTATGATAGACAGCACTTTAATTCTTACAAAGCACTGCAATTTCACTCTATTGAAACACTTTTTCTTTCCAACAAAGTTAATTTCAATCCATCTTTATTTACCTGACTAACCTTGTCTTTGCTTGTTGCATCATTTGTTTTTCAATAACTGCTGCTGGGATTAACTATTGCTTCCACCAATTGCCTATTTAAATTGTATTATTCAGATTGGAACAGGACTGAAATGACAGGGGTTAAAAATAGATGCTTTTCTCTGGGGCTCAAGGCTGGACCCATAAAATAAAATGCCTTGAACACTGGTTAAAAGGCTGGATTAATTCTAAAATTAATAAATAAAGCAATTTTAGCAATTAACTTCATTTCTCTTGAGAGACACAAACTATACAAGTGAATCTCTGAAGGTTCTTTGAAAGTATTGCCCACAGTCATTTCCAGGCATGAGGTCTCAGCAGGGTTCTGTCCTACTTGAGAGAGGTTCAGGCTTACTGAGGCAGGATAAGATTCCCAGCTTATGCTCAGAGGAGTCTACATTTGATTTTGCTGGAAATATGCTGTGGGAACAAGAGCCAAAAGCACTTGTGGCTTATAATCATTAGCAAAGACTTTTATAACCCTTTTTGTAAGTCAGCTCTGACCGCGTTTCCAAATGTGTCACTGCCATGAGCAACTTAATTTGTTTGTGAAAATTAATTCAGAACCAGTAATAGGGACTACTTGGGCAGTTTTATCTGAGGTTCTGCACATAAATTTGAGAATGCCCCATTTACCAAGTGACCAGTTGTACTTAAACATTTTTCAAACACTGCCTTAGAGAATTAAAGAGGCTGGGAGAAGGAAAAGAGTTGTCGTTTCTGCTTAAAACATGAGTGAGAGATTTTTAATGATCTTTAGTCTGCAGCTCCCATAGGGTAACTCTGTATTGCAGCAATGTGCTATTAATTAGCTAGGTTGGATATTTGAAGCCATGGTTTCATGCAGTTCAATGTGAGTGACTAAAGTTGCTCAAAAGGCAGAATAAAATGTACGTGGTATGAACTTGCTGAGCTCCCTATGCCTCTTTAGCCTGTAACAGGCACTAGAGCTGACTGCTTGAATTTTGGTTTATGATTGCCTATTGTGGCACCACTGCAGTCCCTAGGAGATACCTGAAAGCTACTGGTCGTATTCTTCACTCTGGAGAAAGAGTAAACAAATAAATCCTGAAAGAGCTGCAAAGCTCAGTGTTAGAACTGAAGAAGTAACTAAATGGTTATGTAGCATAGGAAAAAAATAAATAAAACCACTGTGTTGCTTCCTATTGTATCTATTACTGTCACACTAAGAAGAGTGAGATGTGTCAGTGGTCGGAATATGACCAAGTGCCTTATTTCCCTGGCAGAGGCAGGAGGCAGGGGCACACCTTCACCTTTGCTCCTGTGACACACTGAGCTGGCCAGTCCCAAGGCAGCTCTCATCCAGGAGCCATGGGTCTGCAATGCAGAGATGAATATCACTGCCTCAAATTCTACAGATCAGAAAACTGAAACACAAAAAAGGTAAAATGAATTACCCCAGACCTGTTTTTCCCATGGTACCGTCATTTATAAAGCTGGGACTAGTCCACACTTGGTCTTTATCCAGTTGGCTCTGAAGCCTTTGTGTCCTTTTTTGTGGAGCGTGTCTTTAATCACAGGCAACACATTCAGTGACAGAGCCTTGTTGTATTTGCATAGTGGGCAGATAGAACAATAAAGTGAGTGTATAAGTACTGAAGTGCAGCTCCTCAAAACAATTACTTGGCAGCCATTCCTTGAATTTAGTTCACCCTGAAAGATGGCCTAATCCTTGCTAGATTTATCAGTGGTAAAGAAGTGATTGCTGATCTCACTGCAGATTCCTTCTGGTTTTTAAATTATTACTTTGCTTAAAGGCACAAAATGTCCCAGTACTTTCTATCAGAGTTATAAATGATATTTTCCCCCTTAAAACCCAGTGGAATTTTATCATAGATGTTTTTGATGCCATCAGGTTGTGGGAGGCCATTCTGTCTCACTGTATCTAAAATGCTCTCAAAAACTTGGTTTTAGTCACATTTCAAAAACAGTTTCTCTGTTTCTTGTAAACTGCAAATGTTCTTGAAGAAAATTTAATTCTCTGCAGTTTTCCATCTTAGATTTTATCAAAATGTATAGCAAACACAAAGTTCCTCTTACAGATAAAAATGAGTGACATATGGCTCTTAAAATGGACATATGGATACAAAATGTATATATTTATACAAACATATTCTGATCAGCTGAGATGATCCTTTTCTTTCTCTTATGATCAAAATGTGATAAGAGAAGGATGACAGTGCAGTGCCTACACAGCCAGATGTGAACCCTGCAAAAGGCATTAGAAAGATTTCCAGTGATTTCACTGAACAGTGAACAATTTGGGCTCCCCTTAACTACAGATAAACCCCACGTAAGCAGTTAAACATACCAAATATTTCCAATGTAATTTCAGTTCCATTTTGAGTGTGTACTTCGACTAAATGCCTGAAAAAATAAATAAACCTAAGCAGAATAAGCTTAGCCAAAGAAAAGAACAACCTGTACAAGGCATTCTAGATAGATGATGATGTGGACAGAGAGGGTTGCCAGTTGTTTCGGATTCAGTTCACAGGGAAATCAACAGGAGATTCACCATGTTTTGATGTGAACAGTGCTAGTCACCTTCTATGCCAGTTTCTGAGCTCTGCAGCTGATGTGTAAATAAACAATTCGGGTAGTAATAGGTATGTTAGAGTCTGCAGAGTTGCACCAGCTACAGAAGATGAGGATCTGTTCCTGTAGCATCTGCCTCGTAACATCAAATACTCAGACAGCTCAACACTTTAGCCATTTGAATTTCAAAATCTCATAAAGATAAATCTCATAAAGGGCTCTGCTCTCAGGCTGTAAACATGGTTTGTGTTTTCTGAGAGGATAATTTTCATAGTTTAGGAAAGAACATCCATGACAGACCTTCCAGGAATGCCATTCCAGTGTACAGAAATACTTGGTTAATGGCAACTTTGTATTGAAAATGGGCTTTTATGGATCATATGGAACATTAAAAAGAAGGCAATTTCTTATCAGCATGTTCAATAGCCTTCTAATTTCTCTTATGTATTTCAGATAGCATTGCAATTCCCTGTGTTGGTAGAGCATTTTACAAACCACCAAGATTTAGATTTTCTTCCTAGTCAATTAAACAAACAAACAAAAAAAATTAAATGAAATGCAGCCAGACAAATGTGGAAGATTTGTACCCTGTTATGGGCAATAAGGAATATTTCCTACTGTAATTTACATCTTGCTAATACAGGGTAAGAGTGTCCATGTGTATACTGTATGCCTCTAACTTTACTTCTTTTCTACCTTTAAATGTTGTTATTTTTCATATGTAACAGGACATAAATATAGCCACTTCTCAGTAACAGTGAGGAGAAAAATAATAAGTATTGAAATATTGTGTATTTGCTGGTGAAGCAGGTTGTGTTGCAAACTCCCATTCAAATTCCATGGGAGCTGAGGGCTTTCCAATTCTCTTGTTCTTGCCAAATCCTGTGGGGCTCTGTGGCCCCTGCACTGTCCTGGAGATGTGCTGTGGCTGCTGACAGGTATATATAGAGTGCTGGGAAATGTCAAGGCAAATAGATTTATAAGGAATCTAAACTCCGAACTGCAACTATAGCAATTTGCATAAAGCTGGTGGAAGGGAGTGCACTCACAAACCCAGAGTTCAGCTCAGTATTTAAGGTAAAATATCCATAGCTGTCTTTTGGAAAAAAAGAGGATGAATGAAAAGGAAAGAGCATGGGATAGAAGCCATCTATTCTTTCTTTCTCTCTCTCTCTCTCAAATTGAAGTCTGTAATTGTATTTCCCTCCCAGGCCCCTTTCAGGGGGCAAGCTGGGAGGAGAAGGTTCTATGGCTTAGGGGCTGCTGGGCTGCTGAAGGTGCCAAATCTCACTTCTGCACTAGATGACAAATCTCCCTCATTCTGTTCAGTCATGAGATCCCAACAATTATCCTGTGCAGGGCCAGAAGCTGAACTTTGATGATCCTTATGGGTCCTTTCCAACTAAAGATATTCTATGATCCCAAGGGTCAGCAGTGGATTCGTGGTAAAGCAAAAGGTGGGAAAGTTTCTTCGCAGGAGGATGTTTCTGGTACGAGCTTCTCCCTCCAGCATCAGCACAGGGTGAGCTGCTGCTAAAAAAGATAAAATCATAGAATCCCAGGCTTGAGAGGCCACCCAATCCTCCTCCAAATGGGATAGCTGCACCAGTCCTGACAGCTGTCTGTCTAATCTGTCTTCAGAGATCTCCAGTGATGGAGACCACTCTGTCTCCAGGCAATCTATTTCTTCCATATCCCTTTCTATGAGATAATTTTCTTGATATGTATCTCGAGTGTTCTGTGTACTGCTACTCGACCTATTTGATACACAAGAGAAAAAGGTTTTTCATTCTTTCCTTTCATAAAGAGCTCACAGTTAAGCACACCCCATCTTTTTCTCTGGTGTTTATTTTGCAGTGCATTATGTGTACTACCAAGGATATAAAAACAATCTGAATCTACCAGCCAGCTCAGAAAGTGTCAGCCAAGGATGCTAAAAGGCCTGAAAGTTTGGAGAAGTTTGGACTTGAATTTAGATGATAAGCTTTGGCCCAGCTCCAGCTGTTGCTAAAAACCATTCTGCTGCACAGACAGTAGCTTTAACAAGCTGGAGCTATGGGCTGCCAGCCAAGCTTTACTGGGCACAGTCAGAAACCTGTTTCACGTGCTGAATAGGAAGTGCAAGATGCAGCAGAAGACAAAATGCATGAAGTCATTATGTCCAGTGTCCCCGGACATACAAACAGGTCATTTTGGGGCTAGACACCCCCAGAAGGGCAAATAACATTGATAGCTGACATGGGCACAGGCACTCCTTGAGGCTCAAAGATACTGTTTCAGGGCCACAGACACTTAAAACCACCTGAAATGCTACAAAATACCCCAAAAGGCCAAAAAACACTCCTGAGAAGTGATCATGGCCTCTTGGGACTGCACTGTGGTGCTGGACAGTCAGTCTCAGTCCCAAATCTTGCCACTAAAATATGAATGCAAAATATGGAAGCATATTGTCTGCTGTCACAGCTCATCTGTGAAGCAGATGTTTCTTTTGGGGAATTATTCATGCTAAAGATCACACTTCAAAGTAAACAATAATTGTCATTTGTTCCCTTTAAAAAAATGAAAGCTGGAAGTCAAATTAATGAGTATGTCTCCTCAAGGGAGCAGACAGAACAGAGAATATGATCCTTTTGGTATATTTGTGGCAAATATTTTTAGGCAAACATATCAGTTCCATGCTATTTTCACATGGATTTAGGTAAGAGGGATACAAATGACAGTCAGTGGAATAAGAATAATTGCAGAGGGGGACAGTACAGGAAAAAGTGTACAGAGGGGCTGAAATGGGAAAACTGTAAGCTCTGGCGAGTGAATACATTTGGGCAACAGAGACAGCAGCACCCTGAAAGAAAAAAAGGTCTATGAATTTGTAGTAACTGAAAAATTTGGCATGACTAGACAAAGCCTGGCAGGTAATTTTAAAGGCAATATGGGAAATATGATGCTGGAGTCTTGACTATACAGCCTGAATTAGCTTTGTAAACCCGGTTCTGCATCTGACACACCTTAGTGCAGGCGGGCTGGGAAGTCTGCAAGGAGAGATTGAAACACATTAGGCTTTCTTATGGGTCACTGCTTTGCAGGCTCCTGGTTAAACTTCATTTCAGTGAGCTCAGATGATTTCACAGAAGCCAAAAGCAGTTGTATTTCAAATTACCGCATGATTTATCACCCAGACCAATTCTCACCTACCTTGAGTCAAACACAGGATGAATGGCAGGCTCTAAGTGTTTATGAATAACCTGGGGAATCAAAGTTCTGTGTGATACAGTTCTTGGACTCACACAGGCTGTTTTCCTACTAATAAATTAAATGGTGCCAAGGAACATTCCCAGGCACCAGACCTGAGCCATGTTGCTTTTGACTGGTCTGCAAGAGAGATGCAGAACCCCCTTTTGGCTGGTTTGAATCCCACAACAGGCTGTCTATCTAGAAATCTTTCACATGAAATATTTTGGACTCACTGGCCATGTTTTCAAAAAAATATTTTGACACATGAGTTTCAGATGTTTCTTAACTGACCATATGCAATAATTCAGAACTTGAAAAAGACTCATTTTGCATTGATGTCAGCCACGTAAACACTGCTGTATGGACTTATTGTCCTGTTTATTGTTACTGAAATCTAAGAAAATATTTTGAAAAATGACAAGAAATATTTTGATTCTTCATACCTATCTCTTAGAAATTCCTTGGTTCATTGATCAATTATTGTTGCTTCCCTGTATCAGACTATTTAATAACATAGTCAGGCTTCATCAAAACTTCTCATCTTCAGCTCTGAAGCTTGTACCCAGAGCTAGTGCAATTGCTACTGTGAACTTTGAAAAGGGTAGTTTAATGCTGTAGCCTTCATTAAGTTTTGATAAATGTTTTCACTTCAAGTTTGTACCCCAAAGACATTGTTGGTCTTCTTTGACTAACTTGAGTAAAAATGCTGTGTGTTGGAATTTGAAGGATGATTATCTTACTTGGAAGGGAGGAAGGAAATGGAGTTGTTGTTTAGATTATTTATTTATTTATTTATTTCGGACCCTTACAGCTGACAATTCATGACATGTCTGTGCAAGTTCTATTTCTAAAAGCAACTCCTCTGCGGAGCTGATCTGGGATTATGAGCGTGGTGTATAAATCGTTACGTGACACGGTGCTGGATAATTAAGCAGCTGCTTTGCACAGAGCTGCTCCATTCTTCAATGAAGCAGATGTTGTTTCATCTTTTTGCTGATTTCAAGTATTCCATGATAACATATAATATACATTAGCATTACTCACAGTTTTAGTATGTTGCTACCTTCCTAAGTGAGGATCCTCCGCTGTCGGACGCGCTGCACAGGCAATTAGCACAGCGCAGGATCCTCTCGCAGCCTCCCCCCCGCCTCCATCCTAAATGAGTGTCAATCACCGTGGCTCCACTGGGCCCGGAGGAGCCACAGCAGCTCATGCTGGCTGACATTTCAGCTGCAGATGTCAGACACGATGCCGTCATTTACATACCAATGGCTGCGAGGGGGAGAATAAAGTTCCAGGAGGAGCAGAAAAGAAGAGATGCAGGAGTGGGAGCTTGCCTTCTGCCTCTCTCCTGCAGGTGACAATGGCAACCTGAGCCTCTCAGCTGCATCCTGAGCCCTCCAGAGCAGCCACCCCGTGCCCGGGGATGAGCTCACAGCGTGCCAGAGTGTCAGCAGAGAAACGGCATCGCTCCTGCCTTCACTTTCTGTGTTACCAGAAACAGCCGAATGGTAGATGAGCTGAAAAAAACAATCAGGTTAAGTGATGAATATTTCTCGTCAGCCTGGAAAGATGTTCATGCATCATTGGTTCATGCTCTTTATTCTCGTGGTGCTTGATTTAAGAGAGTGTGTATGTGCACAGAGCTGCAGCAAGTAGGTGCATCCCTGCAGGTAAAGCCCTCCTGCCCTGCCCTGCTTGTGGTGTCCTGTGGCTGCCACTGATGCTGCTTCCCAGGGCAGCGTGGCAGGCAGCTGCTGAAGGCCTGTGAATGGAAAGAGGAGTATTATAAATATTGGGAAGGGATAGCCAGGATGCTCCAAGGTTTTGTGTGTGTGTGTTAGCCCAGCAAGGTAGTGACCAATCCTTAGTGTTCGATCAAACCCTGATGCCCAAAGGTCTGTACTTCCTCATACAAATATTTCCATTTAGTTATGTGCTTCCCTCAGATAGATTTCATGCAATGTTGATATTTTTGGACTTGCAGATTTTTCAGTTGGCCCTTCTAGGAAGCATATATTGTTCCTTAATTCATGTTATACACATTTATAATTATTTCCAGTATATTTATAAGGGAAATAAAGTTTATACTTCGATCCATACTTATTCCCAGATGGGAAAATGCTTAGGAACTTCCTGTGCAGGGGATAAATGGGTATTGTAGTCCCATATTCTGCATAATTATATACTGATGCAGCTCCCCAGTTACTTCAAATTAATGTACCTCTTTGAAAGTGAGTGAAGGAGATGTGCCAAATTCAGAGCCTGGCTTATTTTCTAGAGATTTTCCAAGGCTGGCACTGTACTCTTCAGTGATGCAGAAGAAATAACTGCCTTAGAAGGTCTCTCTCCTTTTCACAAAAAGACAAAATTTTAAAATTATTGTGTAACATGCCCTTTTCTCCATCACATGGTCCTCATTTTGTTCACCATTATTTTTAATGGACCAATTTTCTCTCTTGCTTTTCATCCACTGAGTCTTTATTATTATCATCATCAAATTCTTTGTGGGCTGCCAGCATCTGATATTTCATTTCACTGATTTAATTATGTCTGTGGTTTGTTCCGGGCCTGATTATTTTTATAGATCTCCAAATCCTCTTCTTTACCAAAATGCTTCCATGGGAATCTATTTGCTCGTTGTTTATATGGCACTTGGCAAATGTGCTCCTTTGTACTTTGCATTTCTTCCAGGGGGCGTTTTAGTCTGATCACATTTTACAACTTCATCAGCTGAACGTGGGCAGACAACTAACGCAGCAGGGTTACCCACCTGCAGGTAAAAGGATGTTGTGGGCACAGCTGGTTCCAGCTGCTGTTTGTCCCTGGACCCTGTGTGATATCAGCAATTGGGGACTGACAGCTCAGCACTGCCTCCGTGAGTGACAGCTTAAAGGAGGAGATATAAGATCCATGCTGTCCCTGCACGTGCAATAGGGTATAGGCTGAGCTTAGTTTAGCCTTTGGAGTGTGGAGGATGGAGATGGGGACAAGATGCAGAGATATAAACCTGTTTAACTTTACTATCATCAGTGGATATTACACTGGTTTAAATAATCCAATTCTGTCTTCTGGGCATCATGACCAGCTTGTGAAACTTGGGCAAGGGATAAAAGAAAAGAGGGTCTCTATGAGACACTCTGAGCTAAGGGGACTTCTTGCTGTTATCTCTGCTGTGTCTTACACTGTTCCTTACATGAGCTGTTTAAATTTTCTGCCTGACTCTATGTTCTAGGAATGACACATCAGGAGTCCTCCCTGGCACTGTACTTTGAAATCTCCTCCTACAGCTTTCATCATGTTTTTCCAGTCAGCTGCCCAAACTATTGCCTTTTATGCTATACCTGTATATGATCCAGAATATTTGACTTATCCCTCCCCAGCACCACAGTGGCTGATCCCTCAGTTCTCATTCCTCCAGCAAACCAGGCCAGCCATGTGCTGTCAAGAAAGATTTTGTAGCTGTTAATTCTTTCAGAGAACTTCAGCCCAGCTTTTGCTTTGTGCTGACTGGCCCCCTGTAACTGCAATTACTTTAGCACTGATATAGATACACACATGCACATGCTGTAGTTTCATGAGTTTCTTGGATCTATTATAATCAGGAGTCCATAAATAACTGCTTCTAATGCATTTGACTAAAGAAAGTAATTGCTATTTAAAGGGATAATTTATTGTGTGCTAATTAAATACCCAATAGGTGAGAACATTTTAATGGAAACTAACTTCAGTCAATAAGTAGGTTTTTATTAATTATTAGTTGCCTGAAAAGCATCTGATGCAGAAGTCATGCAATGACCAGTTCTAATTGATGCTTTTAAAGTATACTTATTGTGGATAAATAGCTATTTTATTGCATATATCTCTTCCCCTGTCTCTCAAATGCATGACTTCCCAGCTGGAGGCCTTTTTCTCCTATATTTTAGGCTATTCCTTCGTGCTTTGGAAACTTCTCTCACTCATTCTTGTGAAATAGTCTCAGTTACAGCAGCACAGAGCAGGATATGAGCAGAGGCAGGCAACTGCTGGCTTCTCCAGAAGAAAAGTTCTAGTTTTAACTTCAGTTGACTCTCCAGCTTTGGGTTTTTTGATAGTAGCAGGTGCAAGGCCCAGAGAAGTCCATTTTATACATGGTCAGGTTTACAGTGTGAGCCAGAGAAACCCTTGGAAGATTGGCTTCCTCCAGAGATAAACACCAAAGTGGCAGGGCAGGGTGTCTTTTTTGCAGACATCCCTACAGTCATAGAGATATATAAATGGTTCCTGTTGTGTCACATCTCAGAAGAAAAAGTTTATAACTGGTGTTCTTTTGGATATATGGAAATTGTTCCCCTGGCGATGGTCCGTGAGCAGAGCTGGGAACCCCTACAACAGAGAGCTTCTCATCTGGGAAGTGTGCAAGATGCCAGGTGTTGTTCTGGAATAAAATGATTGTGCAGAAAAAAAGTGATGAACTGGAATGTCCATTGTTAATGAATTTCATTTGCAAAGGAGGAAGGTGAGGAATGGGAGCTGGACAGTGGATGTGCTTCAGGCATTGCAGTAGTGTGCTGACTGATTGAATCAAATATCCTGGAAGGGCTTTGAATTGGGAACAAGTAGTATAAGATTTAAGGACTGGGGGAGTAGACAGCTGATTTTCTTTCTTGGCAAAAGTAATATGAGAAAGCCTATACTGACCTTTCCTTAGCACTTCCTTGCTGTTCATCTTCACACATCTTCACTGTAATTCACTGGAGTCTTTTGCCATCACTGGGCAATGACTGTTCTTCTTTTTCTGTGATTTCTAAGAAAGATCTGAGAGTAAAATGAAAGGTGGACAGGAAACAGATCTGTTGGAAGCTCTGGTGGGATGGGGGTAGCCTTTAAAAAGTCACTGCACTTGCCTGATTCTCTTTTTTTCCCAACCATGAGATGGAGTTAACTATGCACATTTCCTCCAAAATACCATTTGGTATTTTCTGATGAAAAATCCTATCTATGTTAAAAGTGTTAATCATTTTTGTCACTCAGGCACTGATTTAGGAATTTCTGGAGTACTCCCACATGTTGAGAATCACACTTATCTTAAGGACGAGAATATTAAATTCCAGTGCTGAACCTGGCTAATTTGACAATGACACATTTTTCTAGGATAATGCTTCAGATCTTACATAAGAAAATGAATTGCATTTATATCTAGAAAGAACTATGGATCATATGATTTTACCTGCTTCAGTCCAGCACTCCTGCATTTGGTGAATCATCTTATATATGGTTATGGTAGGGTTTCCAGAGAGACATTATATCTTCCTGTGCTGTTGGTCCTTTGTACCAATGGTTAATCACTTGCTGACTTGTGTGAAAATTCTTGTTTCCCGGTGTTTTTTCTTTTTGCAGGAAAAAGTCAAATTACCGAAGAGGTTTTCTTCTTTATTTTTTTTTTGGGGGGTGGGAGGGGGTGTCTGGCTGGGGGTTGGGTGGGTGTTTGAGTCACAAGTCTAACAACCCATCAGTCTTACAACTCCTTGGTTGCTTTTGCTGAAAGGAGATGCCCATAATTATTTAATTAAGAAAGTTGTTGAGGTAAGTCCTTAGAGATTTGATCTAATTAAGATGGTGCTTATTCAGTAAAGAAGCAACTACTTTAACAGCAGGTACTATCCCAATGAATTATCTAGCTTGACTTTTGAATTGCCACTATTAACTGGAAAGAAGAAATCATAGTATGGCAACAGAGCAAGCTTGAATGCTACTATCACAATCTGCACATTCATACATGATAATTAAATTTTAATTTATGTGTGGGCTTCAAAGGGCATATTCAGAAGGTCCACCTTCAGTCCAGGTTTTATTAACCAGTGGAGA
The DNA here is from genome assembly GCA_035221455.1 of Xenops minutus. NCBI lineage: Eukaryota > Metazoa > Chordata > Aves > Passeriformes > Furnariidae > Xenops > Xenops minutus. Next base: position 5,580,791 of record JAWWEE010000030.1, on the reverse strand, counting down.
AACTTCTCAAGGTCTCAGAATAGCAGTCAGTGAGCAGGAAGTCACCTTAGGGCAAGAATGAGGAACCAGGGGGCAAAATCTGGCACTCAGACCACTGGATGCAGCCTGAATTGTCAGGAGAAATAAAACAGTAAGGCCAGACTTGAAGAGGCAGCAGATACCTTCTATGCAGCCAGCTAATAGAGCTTGGGAAAAATGCACACGCTTTCAAATGTGTGAGCACTTCTGCAGGGCTGGCAAACTATAAACTTCAAGTTTAGACCAACCTGTGAACAAATTACTCCAGTGTTTAACTTATGATAATCACCTAGACAATTAGGCAGAAAAAAGGATAACTCCTTAGGCATAGAGGAGCATCTGGGGATGCCAAAATAGGTCATTAGCTAATGAGCTCCTGCAGGCCCCGGAGAGGGAAGGGGAAGCCTGGAGAGAGCTGTTGGTAAAGGACAGGTGGGAAAGCTGTACCAACAAACCACTGACTCTGCTGGCTCCATGGGTTTTACTGCCTGGGAGAGTGCTGAGTTTCAGTTCCCAAGTATTTATTAGTCTTCTTTAGGGAGACTGGTAGATTAAGAGTCAGTGAATTAATTTGAAGACCTTCAGCTAATTGTAAGCAAGAAAGCAGGAAAGCAATCCCTAAAAGCCACAGTGGAGATGAATTAATTCAGAAACATCTCATCACAAAATATGAAGAACGCTTTCCCCCCTTCCTCTCAGCTGCAGATTCCTACTTTAGGTGTTAGGGAAGAAACTGTAAACTTGTCTGAATTATAAGCAAAGCTGTATGCTGCCCCCAAAAATGGGAGAGAAAGTTATTTTTAATGCTTATACATTATATAATACATAAGCATATATCATTTAAAAGGACATTAGCAATTTCACTTATTTCCTAATTTTGGAGGTGGTGCATTAAAAGGGAAATTACCACTACTGCAGTTTTCTTCTTACATAAAGCAGATCTGTGTCCACACTGCCTGTGCTCAGGTCTGATGCACTGGAGCAGCAAATCCTCCGCTTTGCTTTTCCATGAAGGCCATTGCAAAAGGTTCTTGGACAGGGTTTCCAGGCAGGCAAAGATGGCACAAAGGGAGCCTGGTGGGCTCTTGTCACAGCTTTTTTTCAGGAGCCCTGGCTGGGACAAAGTGGAGGCTTTTTGCACAGGTCCTTTATTCAATGCCGAATCGCTCTTGGTAAGCAGGCAAAGCTGCTCTTGCTCCCATCTCTTTTGGACAGCAGAGACATGTTAATACAGGCAGGCAGTGCACACATCCACCCTGCTCTGGATTTACATACCTTTGAAATAGCCTTAAAATGCAGGGGGAAGAAAAAAATTGGTGTCATGGAAGGTCCACTTTGACAGCTGAAGGCCAAGCCATCCTCTCGCACAAAGGTACTAATTACAAAAAGGTCTGGGGAGTTTTGTTGGCAGAGTCTCTCCCAGTCTGGAGCCTGGAGCTGTAGGTGGATGAGAGATGCTGGGAAGGAACCACCCTGCAAGGAGATGGTCACAGAAACAAACCAAGCTACAGAAAAGTTTTAGTGCAGTTGCTAAACCTAGGAAACATAACTTCCATGTATACAAGGTATTATAATTAATGTGATTGGCTACTTATACACAGTTTTTCACACCACTTCCATGCACTGCAAAATACCTTGCAATACATTTTCCAAATCACTGTCCAAAGAAAATAATTCTTTTTCCATTTTTAATTTTATTTTCAGATGCCTCAGGGTTATTTGCCTCTCACAGTACTGCAGAAAGGAAAGAATTTGCAGCTTTCCTGGGGGTTGTAAGTACAAGTACACATTCAGAAATGATCCTCACTAGGAGACTTGCAATTGTAATTTACTTTTGACCTTTGGCATGAATCTACCTCAAGTATTTTTTTTTAAGAGCTGCGCACCTCCCTTGAGTCCCTATTTGTATCTTGATCCAAAGAAAGGGCTATAATTCTTCACCAAGTGCCCTACGATTCCTTTGGAAATTACAAGCCTGTGTGTTACTTCTCCAGCAGGAGAGTGGGCTCTGGGTAACTGCACTGATGGTGGCTCATTTGAATGATCAAGTTTGGGAACACTTTCCCAGGGGAGGGAATTGGTGACCTCATGGCTGGACACCTCTTGCATGCTGGCCATCCTCAGGACATGTCTGCATTTGCTCCCTCAGGTGTCCTCCAGCTCTCCAAACGGGATGGCACGTCTCCACGTGGTTCCTTTTTATCTCTGTGACTTCAAGGCACTACTGGCAGTGCCATCAGCACACCTGAGCTCACAGCTGTTTGTCTGCTGCCAGGCTCCTGAGCCCCTGCATTGGGATCCTTGCACAAAGGTTCCTCAGGCACTGCAAGGGATAATAATAGATGTGAGCCTTGCAGAAATGAACCTAATACTGAGGCTTGCTGCTTTCTTTTCTGTATGCTTTTGGATTTAGATATTATGAAACAGAAACTCAGGAGTGAACACTCTTCCTGTTCAGCCCCACGAGGTGTTTGTCCTAGCCCCAGGTCTCTGCACCAGGGGAAGGACTCAGGGCTGCAGCTTCCGTGGGCAGGAGCACCACGGGCTGTGGCTGAACTGAACAGTGAGGACATGGTCAGATATTTAGTATGGAAGCTTTGGCTTTGTGGTAAGTCAGATCTCTTATTGTTTTATCATATTTTTTGAGCTTCATATTTAATTCAGGTCAAATCTAAACTACTAAACAGAACTGTTATGCAGCACATATATCAGATAAATGAAGTGTGGGTTTAGCATAGCTCTGACCTAGTTACTTTATGCAATGTTTTCTAAAAGAAAAAATTGAAATCTTTTATCTGAACACGAAATGAGTCTTTGTTCCCCTGCCTATTGCAGCACTTTGCATATATTTGGTTTCAAAGACTGATGAAATTTGCCATTCTGAATCTTTCACAGGTATCATAAAGGCTTGTCTTTGCTGGTAACCCAACCCAACAGTGCACTGGCAAAAGGAATGTCTGCCATCAGAGGTACACAGAGCAATCTTGACACATCAGATGGCAGAAAGACAGGACCAGACTTGGTAAATATTAATAAAACATTAAAAAATAGCTAGATGTTTTTAAAAAGAGTAACTATTTTTGTTACTGTTCTCAAAAATAAAGAAGATATTGGCAGGAAAGAAAAGGCAAACCCAAGGATGAAATACCAAGATGTTTGAAGGACTCATGAAACAGACACAGTTTTCTAATCTTTCTGAAATAAATAAATATTTCCTACCATCTATAGCTCTATAAAAATTTTGAGTCTTAGAGAGAAAGAGAAAAAAGGTAATTATGTCTTTAATTTCTTTAGATTTCATTTTATGTTGTTTTCAAAAATAGATTCTCTCTGAATTGTTAAGAAATCCATAAAAGAGCTATGAGATTATTTCACGTTTGTAATCAAACATGGAGTTTAGTACTTAATTTTCATTATTTTTGTTTTTAGAAATCCTGACAAGTTCTGATTATGATTAAGATGGGAAAAGTGAATGTAGAATGAATGTGATGAAAACCAAAATGGAATGTACTGCATTCAACCCCCCACTGAGCTGTGGAGTAAATTAATGTTTAATTAAACCCCTGATTTTAGACAAATAGCTGGGGTTTTGTGACAAAAAGATTATGATAAATTGTCAAATAGCTGTGTATTAATAAGTGCTACATGGCAGTTATAGGGCAGATTGCACCAAGACAGCTCAGTGCTGCTCGTTACTGCTTGGCAGGGAAAATGCTGATGTTCTCAGGGCTGATTTGAGAAATGCTGTGTAATTTGTACACTGCAAGATGTCCAGGAGTTGCACTAAGAAGCAATATAAATGGGAGCTGAAATGAAGTACTGAGATGGGTGGAGGGGATGAGGGCTCAGTCATTCCCATCAGGTGAGTCACTGGGATTTTGCATTCGTTGCAGAAACATCTGTTGCTTTGCAGGACACCAGTGGGTACCAATGCAATTTAATACTTCCCACAGTTTCCATTCCATGCCTTCTGCTTGGCCTGGCTCTCGCCTCTCTTCTTTTTTAACACTTCTTGCTACTCTTCTCACCACTCTTCTCCATTCCTGTTTAGTATTTCCTGCTTCTCCCTGACATCCTTGAAAATGCAACGCTTGTTACACCAGTGTATCAAGCACTCAAACCTGAAACCACACCATGGTTCATCTCTTTTATCTATTATTTATCAGGAAGGCTTTTGAAAGCAGTGATTACTGCTAGACATAAAGACTGGATGGCTCACAAGACAGCACAGTTCAGACATGTACTAACTCAGGAATTCTGCGGTGGTAGAACAGTCATGTCACAAGTGAAAGAGAGAAAAGCAGGTTATGGAAAGTGTGGTCTGTGGTCCACGGGAACTGTTGGCTGTGGAAGGGGCTCATTGCTTTTTCTTTAGAAATTGAAGGGTGAAAGAAATAAAAAAAAACTTCATTAATGAATATATGTCATTATTTAAGTCAGTAGTGCAGGGTTATTTCTATGGTATAATATATGTAACTTTAGTTAAGGGACACAGTAAGTAAATAGCTGATGAGAAAGTGTTGATTGTTCTAATTTAGACTGGGACTGGCACTCACAAAGGTGTGGTCTCGTGAGGAAGAACAGAACCCTGCCTTGGATGGTACACCATGGTTCCCAGCCCCCTCTAATTCCCAGGAGCGGTACCAAAAGATGGCTGTGGCCACCACCCTCAATCCTAACCACTGATTCCACCACCTGCTGTCAGGGATGATAACAAAACTCAGAGGGGAATTCTCCAAAACTTTCTCCTTTCCTGAACTTTCTTCCTTATGTGTAGAGTTATAAAAACTCAACCCAACCAACAGCAACCAGAGATGGGTGAAATGTTAATGGGAGTGGTTCATAATTTGAAAGATTGAACAATTCTCTCCAACTCTTTGCCTTATAAAGGTGTTCATAGACTTCACTGCCATTATTCCTTCTCATTTTGAACATGGCAGAACTCTGCAGAGAACACAGAAATTCCCAAGAGGTCTGTTCCAATCTAGTTTTAATTGGACACCAAATCTCAGTAGAACCCAGATTGTCTGAACTACTTTTCTTTGGCTCCATCCTCATATTTCTTCCTCTAAGTCAGAGGCATGACCAACTTGGATATGGAAGGAAAATAAAGAATAAGAGCAGACTGGGAGACTACTTCATTGAGATTCTATTTTGGCTTCTAGCATTTGTGGCTAATACTAAGAAATTAGTCAAGTTGGATTTTTACACTTCATGTGTGATTATGCTGGGCATAATTCAGCTGTCACTCATGCAAAAATAAATACTGAAACTAATGGAGTTATATGAAAATAAAACTGATGTAAATGGGAAGAGAATCAGCCCCCCTGTGGATATGAGATCAGATTACCACCACATTCTTATTTATACTAAAACTCTTTTATATCTTTGACAGTCAAAAGTGGTTTTAAATTGGTGGAACAGTGATATCCACTCAATGTAAGTAGCCTTTGTGCTTTATGAACGGTGGTAAAGGCTTTATTGTGAGTGTGAACAGACTCTCCTGTTAACAAAGTGTTGAAAGAATTGTGGGAAGACACAGCAGCCTCCTGGCACCACCACAGCCCTCCTGGCACCACCCCAGCCCTCCAGACCCACTGCTCCCTTCCTGCCTCAGGCCAAGCACCCGCACCACAGCCTGGGCTTGGTGTGGAGTCAAACCAGTCAGGATTGGATTAAACAATAGTGAAGGACTTTCCCTCGTGCCGAGCAGGGAGCGCTGTGCTGTGCAGACCTGAGTTCCTCTTGTGTCGTTCAGAGCATGGCAGGAGGGACAGAGCGTGACTGGAGCGAGTCTAAAGCACAGAGCCAGGCTACTAAACCAGATGTGCTGCATTCATCCAATGAAGGCATCCAGGAGCTGTTAGACAACAGGGTTTGCTGTGCCACTGTCTGCTCAGGGCCTGTTGAGAGTGAAAGGCAGAGCAGGAGAGAAGCGTCTTGCTGGAGCACTGGGAGACTTAGATGGAACAAGCAGCTGCTCAAAAGTTGTTCCTATGACTTTTCTTGGCCAGAAGTATATAATCAGATTTCATTTAAAATCTTCCAAATCCTTCTTTGATTCTGTGTACAAAACTACCTAACTTTGGATAACATGTGCTGCTATGATGAGTCTTGAAATTTATTGGCAAAAGGAACTGTCAGATAAGAAAAATGGAAATCCTGCCACCTTAAAAGTGTCTGAATGAGAAGCTGAAACAGTTCCTTGTCTCCCTGAGGAGCAGCAGCTTAGATGGCAGTCGTGGACTTTCTCAAACATCACACTGATGGTTGGTATTCGTTGTATCGGGACCTCATCCCTGAATGCGAGTTAAGAAGAGTGAAATGCTTTAAGATGATTAGTTGTTTCCTGTCACCTTGAGGCACCTTTCTAGCCCCAGGAGATCACTGGAGTAGATAACTCAGGTGCACACATCATGGGCTGGGAAATATGCTGTGGCTCTAGGTGATTTATTTGCACAGGCACAGCGACTGTTCCTGTACAGCTTCAGGAACTCCCCTAATAAACACTGGCATTTCAAGCATTGCACATCAAAACTGTTTAAGTATGAGATGGGCAGCAAAAATGCAAACAGAATAAACACATGACTCTGCAGACACTTGAAGCATAATTAGCTGTAGTATTTTAATGATCTCCTTACAGAGAATATAGAAAAAGCAGCTTGTTTACACACTGAGTTCAGCATTAAGAGCTATGCTGTGATTTGTTCTCTGGAAATGCGGAGCCGCCTGCCTCTGATTTTATAATCTGTTGACTGAACTCATGGACTGTCAAGAATGTTTCAAGATTATCCGTGTTTGGATGTCAGATTATATTTTTTAGGGAACACAGCTTCTATTTATTCTTAACTCCGCTGATGATTTTCTCAGGTTTCTGCCATATGCTACATGTCACAGAGGAGTATTTTGCTGTCTTAAAATTTGACAACTCTGTATCCAATTTAATAGTTCTGTCATCTCAGCATTGTCATTAGCGCTGAATTACAATAGTGGATATTTAAGCAGCAGATTATGGCACCCAATATTTGTTAAAATAATAAATAACAAGGGCAGACATTTTAAGAAGAGTCAGTAATACTTTGAAAACATCAGTCAGTCAACAGAGTCATAAAGACTGATTTAGTGACTAATTAAACAAAGTTTGCTGAATGGTTATGCCTACCTAGCTAAACTGCAGTTTTATGCATCTGTTTCACTTAAGGCTTTGTGCATAATTCACACACACTGACAAAACTGTTGAAAAAGATGTATAGACAATATATTTAATGAACAGTTTTAAGAGTTTGAAGATTAAAAACAGCAGAAGATTTGTAAACCCATATTCAGAGAGGATGCAGACATCTTCTTGTGCATAAATTATACATTAGCTGGCTCTCTAATGTAGTTTATGCAAAATAGAGATAATATGTAGTACTGTGCAAGGTTAATATTGATCAGCTCTTTTGAAACCACATTCCTGCCCTGCTGAAGGTAAACACCCTCCTCAGATTCAGAAACACAGAGCAAATAAGTGGGTAGTTAGATAAGTACTATGAAAAACACAGCCTTTTAAACTCTAGAGTCAAATAAATACATGCTGCTAAACGAGAGCAGCCATTTAGTGCTACCATTTCCCTGTTATAATATCACCAGCCCATCAAAGCAGTGAAATTTGAATCCCTTTAAAAATGGGGATTATTTATGTGCCTGAAATTACACACTTTATTGGATTAGAAGCACAATTCCAAATATGAACCTGATTTGAACAATAATTGCAAGTTCCTTGTCATTGGAAGGACAGCCTTGTTTTTCTGCTGGTTTGCTTCCAGCATTTTTTTCCTCTTTTTTATTAACCTTTCTCTTTTAACATCTCTCAAGTACTTGAACCAGAAACAACCCAGAAACAGTAAGGGAAAGAGTTTCAATCAGCAGATGGGAATTTGTGGCCCTTTATCCTTCTAAATACTGCAAACCAAACCCAAATATCAGCAGACAGAGCTATTTCTTTTGTTTTGGTTGTTTTGTTGTTTTTTTTTTTTTGCACTGTGATTTTTAACCAGCCCTAAACATTTATGTTTAGATGTCCAGACTCTTCCCTCATGACAACACAAAACTGGCAACAAGTGGAAAAAATCTTGTACACAATCTTTGTCTAATCAACTTCAACCTGGCTCTTCCTTAACATTGCAAGTGAAATCTAAATATTAGTTCACTCTTAAGGTTTTTAGGTCAAACTCCTCATTGTAGCCTGCTTTGTGCTCAACATAACTAGCCCAATATAATGTGGGAATGAAGGAGGGACGAAACAGGAGTGGGAAAGCAGAATCAGTGTTCAGTGCTGCTGCAGTTCCCTCTCTCTGGGCTGATTTGGTAGGTGAGGGATGAGGTTATTAACCACCAAATCCAGTCTGGAGCCAAGTGACATTTCACGTGAGTCAGAGCTGGAGCTGGCAGCACAGTGGGACAATATATTCGCAATTAGCAAATATTTTAATGTGCACTGGCATGTCCTTTAATCAGCTGCTCCCCCAGCCTTTTCCTGTTTACTTTTCTGTGAAGAAGGTTTGTTCTTGTGAGAAGGTTTCTCTGAGCAGATTTCTCTCTTGGCAGGAAGGTGATGGAACAGCAGCTTCTGCCTGTGTTCAAACCTCAAGGACACGGATCCTGACAAACATTGCACCTCCCATGCAAGCCCTTCTCTCCTTACAAAGTGTCCATACCCAGGATAGCACAGGGGACAAGACTCTGCAACTGAGACAGCCCAGCCTTTGTAGCAACAGAGGAGCACAGATCTCTTGTGAGGAGGATGTGAGTATGAGAATGTGAATCTCTTTAACAATTTCTCTGCTGCAAGGTGTTGGCATATAACTTTTCAAGGTATTAGGTGAAATGAAAATATTTTTGCTAATAAGATCCACTTCCGAATTGTTCACAGAGAATAAAACATATGTGTACTATAATAAGACAACTTGTGGCTAGGTGAAAATGATAAACTTGCAATCTTGAATTAAATAATGTCTCACTTCCTATAAATTGTGTGTCTGAGAAAAAAAGTGCTGCTGTTTTCTGACCTCATCTAACCTCACACTGCAGGGATTAGTCGCAAGAAAGGATAATGGAGGGATAAGATAAGCAGTGGCCAGTCTCCATGAGTTACCTTTCCTGGACACGGCTCCCACAGTGGCTTCAAGGTCCCAGTGAAAGCTGTAGGGACTGACTCATCTTCCCAAATTATTTTTCTATGTAGCTTTTTAGGCTGCTGCTTTCCCTGTACCAGGACAGGCAGCACACTTTATTGATTAAGCTGCCTGGTTTTCTCTTTCAGTGACATCCTTCATTTGAATGTGCATCTGTTTTGCTGAATCAGCTGTGTATTGAAATGCTGGAGGGTTCAGCTGCTCTTCTGTTTGAGCTGCATATTTGGTTTAATCCCCTTGTGATTTTTTGCTTGTTCATCTGGCTACTACTTTAGCCAAGTAATTCTGGGGGGTGGAGGGGTTGCACTGCCAATTTCATTTCTGATTGAGAAACATATTGTATAAAATGAGTTCAGTCATTCACGGCTGCAACTGTATATTGTTGGAGTTAAATGCCTTTTAAAAGAAAAAAAAAAAAAAAGATTTATTTAATTTTCAATGCTGGCAACCCAGTGTTGAGAATACTGGGGGAGTTCCCAACCTGGAAACTAAACATAAGTAATCAGGAACATAATCTGAAGCCGTGGCGGGGAGGTGGGTAGGGGGTGGTGGGAAGGAGGGAGGGTGTCAGTTTAAATTGAGATTTAAGAAGATCTGCTCATTCTCTCTCTTTAGCATCTGTGGAAGTTGGGAAGCCAAGTACACAGCCTAGCAAAGGGAGCACGGATGTGGATTCAACTGCAGTTCAAGCAAACAGCGTATTTCTATGGCTGTGACTCCCCTCAGAATTAAGGCTGGGGTCACAGATAGCTCTAGATAGCTCTTTATTTTCAATGGATAGAGATGCCAGACTTTAGGGAATGGTTTGCAAGGCAGACTAAGAAATGCAAGCTGTCCCAAATCCCAATGAATCCTAGCTGCAGAAATCACTGTTTTCTCTAGCATCCTCTCTCTCCTGGCATCGAGCTCCTATTTGAGACCTTTCAAATGCTGCAGAAGATGCTTCTTGCTCAAGAAAAACTTAGCTCATCTCTCAGAAGGGAACAGACTGCAAGTCATAGCTCACAAACTGGTAAGTGATAGTCCAGGCCTTGGGAATAAGACAGCTCCACTGCCAGCAAAGGTATGACCCTGCAGCTCATCACTGGTCTTAAGGTAGTGTCCTTCCACTTTCCTTATCCTCTTCTTTTTGGACATCAGGCAATGCCTGAAGGCACCTGAAGCCAGCACTGCCTTCCACAAATCTACAATGCAGTTGATGCTCTGTATACCTTCCAGGGAGAGCCAGGGGTTTTTGTATGGAGCACAATTACAGAGAATGGCTCATGAGCACATTAAGCTGGACATAAAGTACCATATGGATAGGTTTAACATATTCATTCCTTGTCTACAGTTGGTCATCTTACAGACTCACCTAGAAAGTGCCTGAAGCCACAGGATTAAATGGAGAGCTGTCCAAGAGACCATCCTCCAGCCAGGCTTCTTGGCTGGAAAAGTCTCCCCTTCTCCTCTGGCTTCCCAGCTGCCTGTGGCCAGAGGGGACCTGCTGTGCCTGGGCTGTGCAGGAGGCAGAGGGAACACCCCCAAACCCAGCTACCAGTACTGGTTGCACCTGCTCCATGAGCTGCTCCCAGCTGGACTGGGAGCCTGCCTGTGTCTGGGTGGTCCCAGCAGGGCTCCTCCATGGCACAATCAAGAGCTCACACATGTATTTTTAACTTGCTTAGTAGACCCTTTCCTCCTTCTGCAGTGAGGAGACATTAAACACTTGCAGGATCTTTCTCACTGACACAGAGAAAAAGCCCCCAACACATCTGCTCCATCTTAACTCAGGAGATAAGGTTGTGTAAGTGATGTCCTGCGGGTCAGGCATCGTGGCTAGTAGGTGTGTTTGTTCCCCCATTTCAGTTCTTTTCTATTTAATAACTTTTTTTTTCCCTTTTCTGAACCCAGTTTGGGTCTGTATGTATAGCAAGAACTTTCTGAAACCTTCCTTAATCTCCTGTAGTTTCTGATTATCACTTATTCTTATGGTATTGTTTCTGTCAAATCATTTTCTTGGGGTATTTTGAAAATGGACATGATAAGAGAGAAATGCTATCAGCAAATCTTGTGCTTTCTCAGTAGAACTAAGCAAGATTGTTAGCTGTAAAAATTACTATTGGGAGGTCCCCACAAAAACCTTTTTGGATACTCCTTGTGGAGTGCTTAAAGGGTTCTGGTACAGACTGAGAGCTGCAATGGCAATTCAGTGGCATTTATTTCAGTGTCTACACCTGCCTCTTCTGTTCAAGTGCTGACAAGTCTGTGAAATTCTGTGATCCCCTTCATCTAGGCTCTGTATTTAATAGGGAAATTAAACAAAACTCAAAACAATTAAAGAAAATCAATTATTGGAAAAAAATTGCCAAGTTGCAGTGAAGTCTAGCAAGAGACAGATGTTCAGTGCTGGGGAGCAGAATGGGCATAAGTCATGTTTATGGTCCCTGCTTCAGGACCCAGCTTTCATCTAGCCCTTACCATCACAGGGAAGATCCTCTGCACTTCCTTACCATTATACCCCTTTCAAAAACGTGTCATCTTTTGTACCCACTTTTCTATTTACTAGTTACAGTTTCTGTTATTTCAATACTGTTGCATTTTGAAAACATCCTCCCCCAAGGCCTGGGGGTGCAGGAGCTCCCCGTGCTAAGATTAATGCTGCTGAGGAGGAACGTGGGGTGGCTGCCCCAGCACTGTCTGTGTCCTGGGAATGGCTTTGCCTTTTGTGAGCAGCCCGTGGAGATTAGAGCAGCCTGGCTGCTGCAATCAGCCCTCCAGAGACCTCTGCTCCCTGGAGCTCAGCTGCAGCCAGCATCTGGCCCCACCGTGACCTTGGTCTACTGAAATGACATTGGACTGAAGGACTTTTTAATTTTCTCTCGCCGTTTTTGCCCCCTCCCCTTTTCTTTATTTCCTTCCCCCCCCCTTTTTTTTTAGTGTATTTCGTACTGCTGTGGATTAGAGAGTCTCTGCTGTAAAGGAGAGGGGCTCAAATGTTATCAGTGTTATCAGTTCATCCGTAAGCGATGCCTTAGAGCCAGGCAGCTCGGAGCTGAGCAACTGTGCCATCATCAGGCTCGCATCAGCAGCACAAAGTCGGGGCCACATCTCAGGGGCTCTGTGAGAGCCGGGGAGTTGTGGGGAGGCACAGCGGCTCCTCGCTGCAGGCACCCTGCCACAGAGATACTGCAAGAATCTGTACCTATCACACCAAGTTTCCCTGTGAGAACTTTCCTATGGAGTACTGGAATTTATTTTTTTTTAATTTATTTTTAATCAAAACTGAGGAAATAAGTAAATCTGAAGGGAAAGGCTATTATTGCAGTTCATGAGCTGACATTTTATCTGAAGGCAAGAGAGATAAAGAAAAGCATTAGAGAAAAATCACCCAGGGAAGTTTGAGCTGGCCTTGGCAAACAGTTTTAAATATTTACTGGAGATTTCTGCAGATCACCTACTGCTTAGATCTACAGTCCTCCTAGTGCAGGAATTAAAACACAGGTTGAATAATCAAGGTCACTGAACACATATAATTTTATTTCCTGAGCCAAGAAAACTACCTAGGGACAGAGATAAGACTGAACCAAAAATGTTCATAAAGCATGAATTGAACCCAAAGAAATCCTTTAGAGCTTAAAAAATTCTCTCCTCTGAGGAGAGAAGAGCCCTCACTTCAGAAGTCCTGTTGCCTCTATTTCCCTTTCACCCCAAATATATGTTGAAGAGGCAAAGCTGTCCTGCCCAGAAGATTCCTTAAGACATTGTGATGACCAAGGAATGTACCTGTAGCAGCACAGAGACTCAATCCAGCATGTACAGTCTGAAAGATTTATGCAGTTATAAACACTTATGTACAGACAAGAATCAGCAAATCACAGGAAAGTTCATGTTTTCCACATATCTAATAGATGGGTTCTTTCCTAGCTCTTTTCTATGGAGAACCAAGGGCTCCACTATGCTGGGTAGGATGCATCTATAGAACCTGCCTGCCATTCACCCCTAGTGCCCCACGCTGCCTGTGCCTGCTCTGGTTTGCAGGAATTATCCATGGCAGAGGCGGGAGCTCAGCACTCTGGGGCTGCTGCCGCTTTCAGGCAGTGCAGTGGCAGCGTGTTCTTCTCGTGCTGTTCATTGAGCACTGTGGTGCTGGCACACAGATCACAGGGATGTTTAAAGCCTGCTCTTTCAGAGAGAGTCCAAGTGCCTGAGTAGCCAAGGGGGGCAAGGGACACAACAAAGGCAGACAAATTACCTGTCCAATCCAATTCCCACGCAGGTGATGTCTGATTCCCCTCCAGCACGCTGGGATGGTGTGAGAACAAGAGCTTGGGACAGCAGAGCAGAGGAGAGTCTCCTGCAGCCATGCTGCCCAGGCCCCTCCACCTGCTGCCCACTGAAGTGGCGTGAGACAAGCTGTGGGATGACCTTGTTCTGTTGCCCAGCTCAAACTGCCAGGGCAGCACTGAAAGCCCCTGTGATGGGGCTGGTTTCTGAACCCCTCCTTCAGGGGTCTCCACCCCATTGAAACCCATCTGAGAGCCCAAGAGCCCAGAGGTGTTTGGTGGCAGATCCTTGCTGGGACTACCCAAGAAGTAGGGGACAGTTTCTAAACAGACAACTTATATCATGTAAACTCATCATGACAGAGACTGCAAGAATAAACTGGGAAGTTTTCAATGAAACGAGCTTATTTCCTACTGATGTTAAACCTTCATGAAGTATGGATGATAATTAACGTTAATCCACAAAGAAATTCTTAGAAAATTATCTTTTACATCTCCAGAGTGGAAAGATCTCCGTTGTGGCACTGAATACTAACAGTATCATATTTGATTTACCAATGATCACCAAGGTTTACTTCAAAGGTCAGGAATAAGTCTGGAATTTGTAAGGTGTGAAAAAGGTATAAGCACTTTAATTTATTGCCCTGTCACTGTTAATTCATTTGGTATTCTCTGTGATAGCATTGCTGTTAATGAATGTATTTGGTAATAATGTGGATGTCACAGATATTTATGCTCTCATATTTTTCAGTGGCTCAGCAAGCAAGGCAAGTTAGGAGCTTTGCCATTTTACATTTTATAAATTAAAGAAGGAAAATAAATCATACTTTATTTCAAAGAAGTACTTAACAAATATATATTACCTTTAGCCAACCCAAATGGGGACCCATCCTGTCACAGAAGAATTATTACTGGACCAAGATGATGGGTGTCTGGAATGGATGGAAGCCAAAGGGAGAACTTTCCATGTCTTTCAGAGGCAACAGGTCAGACTCTGTTCAAAATATGTAGAATAGCTGATTTTTGTTAAATATAGCTAATAAATAAATTTTTAAACCCATGTTTTTATATCTTATATATGAACAAGACTTGAATCATAAGCGTGAAAAAATACTCTTGAATATCTGTTTCAAATTCTGAATACACAAAAAAAGGGAATCAACAAAGGAGCCCTAACCTTTGCACAGTGGAGAAATGTGTGCCTGTATGGAGCTTGTAAAAATCTCGTAATTGTAAGTTAACCTTCATTTTTGAACACTCAGATGGCTCATGTACATTTTGCTGACTCTGCACCAACATAATTTCCCATACATTTTAAAATTGAACACAAATACTTTGTAATCCTTTTGTACATACTTTCAGCCTGCACTCTGCAGATCATGCAATGGTGTCTGAAAACCCAGGGGTTTTTCAGCTAAGGTCAGCAGAAGCCTGGCCATGGCTTTCAAAGGCTCCAGGATTCAGATTATAACCAATTCATTATTTTTGTAATCTCCTCATAAGCAAGTCCATAATATAATTATGGATAAACAGCAAATACCTTCCTCACTGTGACTTGTGACTTGGAGCAGGAGGCTCTGCACTCCTGGGCTCATGAGCTCATTGTTGAGCAGCTGCTGACACTTCGTGCGTGGCATCCTAAAGGAGTGCCTGGAAAATGCTTATGCATCTGGGAAATTGCTATTGCTTCCTTATTATGCAATAATGCAATATTACTTGTATTTGAAGAGCAAATGCTGATCAGACTGTTCTATTGATATGAATTTTCACATCTTTTGATGATAAAAGTTCTGCTTCATGAATGCTTTTAGTCCAGCTCAACAGAACTGAGCAGGAGGAGGAGAATAAATGACTACAAATACACTTTAGAAACCTCTGCCCTGACCTAAACCACCTTGTCCATAAATCACGATCTTGCAGTTGCAAAACCTGGTGTGGGATTTTATCTGTGAGTTAAGACAAGCATGAATCCCTGCCATTCCCAAGGCTCCCTGGCCCCTCTCTGCCTGGGGAACAGGAGGATGGACACCTCTGCTCTCCACAACCCTCACAGGCCTCTTTTCCACAGCTGCCCATTATTGCTGTAATGGCTTCATTACAGCCTCTGTGAATTGATTAGTTTTGGAAAGTGCTGCAGTGGGAAAAGGGGACTCTGGCAGGATGTGTGCCAGCCTGAGAGCTGGTGCTGCTGGCAACGTGCTGCCCTCTTGCACATCACAAGTGGGACTGGGTTCAAAAGAGCCAGCACATTTGAGGGGAGAGGGAGGGGCAGAAAACATTACTTGGGGTTTTTTTTTTTGTTCTTTTTCAGAGCCTTTCAAAACCTGTTTTCTTTGGAAACGATCACTCCTTTACTGTGCAGTAATGTGTTCCACGGTCTAATTTTATGCCTTGATTAGGAAAACTTAAATGTTTCCTTGAAGCCTTTTAAAACTTCTTGCTTTTTAATTAAGATGCAAAAGTGCCTAAACGCCTGAGTGGTGTCTATATTGTTAACCCCCCCTCTAATTTATATTTTGCCTATTGAAATTTCTAACTTGGTATCACACCAAATCTAATACCTCCCTTTCATGATGCTCTGAACGCCTTTGGAGCTGTTAGCAAGTGTTGGATATACCAATAGAAATGGTAATATTCACAGCATACTTATTTGGAAACTTATGAAACGTCAGGCTTGTATTCAGTGCAGACGTGACTCACTGTGAAGGAGTCTTCTGGCTTCCTTTGTTACTACATGAAGAATTCATTTTGGCATCTCCCTTTAGGGCTGGTTTCTTTTAAGCCATGATTGCATTAATAATATCAGCTCATGGTGTAACTGATTGAATCCTTTTCACGTTGGGGAAGAATTAAAGCCCAATCTAATTTGCTACTGACCCATAATCAGCAAAGCCATGAATTAAAGAGCATTATTTTCTCACAACTTTTTTTGTATGGATAGATTAATTTTTATATTTCATACTCCTGAGATGATTAAATGCTCCTAAATGAGGAAATGCTTCATGCAAATGTCATTTTAACACCAAAGACTGTGCCTGTTCCCAGGGAACAGTGTTATCTAACTAAAAAGCTGGTTTCATTTCTTAAAAGCAAATACATTTTTGAGGTCAAAATTTTCATTTTATAGTTATTACTTTGCTCAGATGCAAACACTGGTTTTCCAGCTGAAGAATAAAAGGACACCTTGATTTTTTTCAAGTGTATACACTGGTATTTCTGTGCACGGTTCAGCTTGCTGGTTCCTTAGATCTCTTTGCTTTAGGATTAGCAAGATAACAAACATGTTCAGGTTCTAAGAGATTGTTTTGGTGATGTTCTTTGAAGTGCTGAAAAAGGCAAGCTTTATAACTAAGGGCTGCTTACCCCAGCTAAGGTAAACACAAACACACGTGGCATGTTAGAGGAGGATCATTTCTCCCCAGTGATGTTCTCCAGGAAGCTGACTCTTGTTCACAGCCAGTTTTCCATGGGACTTGAGTGCACATTCATGTTCATTTTGTCCTTGGTTTACCAATGACAGAAACTCACCTACTGGATGCCACACAGAACTTGCAGAGGAGTTTGGGTTTCAGACCCATTTCTTCAGCTCTGCAGTCACCCGTCCTGCTGAGGTAGGTAAGTGTCACCTTTGCCTCCCTGGCAAACCTCTTTTTAGTCCCTGATTCTTAAATGTTCATTTAGACCTGAAACTTGAGAAGGCTCTTTCCATTTCTTCAGTTTGATGACTTATTTTTCCCTCTTTTAGTGTTACATAGGTGCAGTCTGTTCTGAAGCTTTTTAAATTTCTGGGCTCAGTGGTTCCCTGTGAGTCAGGGGAGGTTTAGGTTGGATATTAGGAAAAAGTTTTTCACCCAGAGGGTGTTTGAGCACTGAAACAGGTTCCCCAGGGAAGTGGTCACAGCACCAAGCCTGACAGAGTTCAAGAGGCATCTGGACAATGCTTTCAGGCACATGGTGGGATTTGGGGGGAAGTTCTGTGCAGGTCCAGGAGTTGGGCTTGATGATCCTTGTGGGTCCCTTCCAACCCAGGATATTCTATGATTCTATAATGAGTCCTTCAGCCTGATTATGCAA
The DNA here is from genome assembly GCA_035221455.1 of Xenops minutus. Lineage (NCBI taxonomy): Eukaryota > Metazoa > Chordata > Aves > Passeriformes > Furnariidae > Xenops > Xenops minutus. The sequence continues at coordinate 5,563,258 of JAWWEE010000030.1, read as the reverse complement.
CGAGGAAAATATTCTTTCAGTTGCTTGTGTATTTTTTGCTCATTTTAATCATATTTAATGTGGTGTAGTGAGTCACCTGAAACACAAGGCTGTGATCATTCCCCACCGAGATGGAAGACACCTCTGCAACTGGGATCTTCAGCAGATGCTGATCTTTGCTGAGCTGTCTTTGAGAACCTGCCAGCTCTGAGAAGGGAGAGGAAGAAAAAAGGCTGGCCCATGTTTATAAGTAAGAAGTCCCTTGGAGAAGAGCCCTGACATGGACCTGAGGGCCAGCGACTCATAGGGCACCACCTTGCCCTGCTCACTGAAGAACCAGCTCCTCTCCCAAGTAAACCCTTGAAGTGAGCAGAGGGTGAGGGCTCTGACAGCCACCCATACCTGAGCTCATGTAGTTCCCACTGTTCAGAAACAAGAAAAGTCACCTATGAATGTTAAGCTTAAAAAAGCAGCAGCACTGATGAGTATTTTTGGCATGAACTGAAGAATCCTTTTGTTCCAGCTACAGCCCACATGCTGATTCAGCTCAGCAGTTCTCCTCTTCTGTTCTTTTCCTTTCCCAGGGCTTTCTTAAACACCACTTCTAGGTTGCTGTTTTCTTCCAGCCTGCTTCAGTTATGTTTGGTAATGATGGCTCATAAAAATATTGGCACGTACTCTCTCAACTGGTGGCAATAGTCTGTAGGAGCATGCTATCAGTCAGGATATGACTCTGTTCTTTTTTCATGGTTTTGCTATATTTGTTTGATCTCATCTACAATAAAGCCTTTTGATACTGCTGAAGTGATAGAAAGGCATCATATGGTAAATGGTAATCAGGCTTTTCAGTATGAAATAGTTTGAATAAATTTGCTTTGTGGAGTCTATCCAGAGCTAAATTCTGCTGTAATTTACCACTGAGGCACTGCCCAGACTGCTGAGCACTAGCAGGTGAGATGCTCCTGGGACAGAGTGGGTGGTGTCACCCTTACACACTGCACCCGGGATGACATGCTGATCTGACTCCAAACTAAAGGCAATCTTAAGTAGAAATGGATCCTGTCTATTTCTTTCCTGGGTAACATTCTTCATTTACCAAATGATAGCTGAAACTAGAAATTTTTCATACTGAATATGCCAGTATTGCATATAAAGTCAGAATCCCAACTGACTGCATGATGCGCTGTCTAATATCTTGAGTGGTTACTACGTGGGGGGAAACCCCCAGATTTTTGAAAAGAATGTAAGGGAAAGGATAAAAACAATAGTCTGAACATGCTGTAGAAAAAGGAGGGCAAGTACTTAAGAAGAGCCAGATCTTGACCAGAATTTAAACACAAGATTTCCCTGCAACAATCCTGCCTTCATTCTCAGGAGCAATTTATTTGAATAGCATACATGAAGAAGCTGCATCTGCACTGGCTGAGCTCTGTATAAGAATTAAAAGGGGAAAAGCATCTAATTAACAAGTCACTGAAGTGATGAGGTGAGCTCTTTTCCTAGTGAAGGTCGCTCACTGTCCAGCAGAGCTGATTTTTCCCCAGAGATGTCCTCAGCCACCGTGTTCAACAGCATTGAGGTTGATTTATATAATTATATATCCACACCATTGTATCAGAAAGGAATCTTTTAGTGCTTGTTTAGAAATGTATGATCTCACTTTGAGGAAAACTGATTGCCAGAGTCTTGTTGATTCTATATGTAACTATACTAGAATATTGGAAATTACCTTGGCACACTCATGACTGGTTGGGGTTTTTTTTCCTTTAAAAACTAGAGAAAGGATACCATGAACATTGGACTGATTATTTTCCTTTTCTATTGTTTATAATAGTGACTGACCTTTCTTTGGAATGGGAGATCTAAAAATGGCATTCCCTGCCGGTGACAGGAGGGTGTTTGAGATGCAGGCTCCAGCCCAATCCCTTACTCAGATGTAGGAGTAAGCTATTTCTATTGAACAGTAAGACGGATTAGATGCAGAATGGCATTAAAGGGAGAGAGTAATGCAGAAGCATCACTGTTGTTTCTTGAATGTAATTTTAAGTAAATGACCTTAAACTGCTCACACACTTGAAAATAAATCTCTGTTCTGCTTGGGTAGTGTTTCCACGGTGCTTGTTATTTGCAAGAGGATGTGAATAAGACAGATCCTGGATTTTAATTTCTCTCTTCTTTTTTTTCTTTTTTTTTTTTTTTTCCTTTTTTTTTTCCCCCCCTGTCAAGCTAGCAATTCTTTAAAAAAACAAGTCAAAAGTAGTAAAGATTTTCCAGGAAGGAGCCTGGCATGGCATGACCTGCCATGAAGCAGTGGTGGGTATGGTGATGCCACCAGGTCTGGAGAAGACACTGGTGGGGGCTCAGGGGTGGTCGGGCTGGCTGCACCCTGGGCAGCTTGTCCCCCTCCCCAGTTTGTGACACAGCAGCAGGAGTGCCACACGGGGTGGGCATGACCACAGCTGTGTTTGTTCTCTTTTGGGCTGCAGAAAGAGGCACTTCTGCTAATTTACAAGGACGTAACTTATTTTTCTGTCTTGTGTGGCAGCCCTCACCGATCCAGAAGGTGATGGGCAGTGAGGAGAAAGGCCAGGCCATGGGGGCATTGCAGTGCCCTGCCCTCCACCCTCTTCTGGAGAGGGGCAAGAACATCAGCGACTGCCCGAGGGTAGGGGTGCCTGGTGTTTGCCCCTGCAGACCCTCCTCGTAGTCGCCTGTCCTGGCAGAGACTGATGTCACATGAGGGCTGGAAGTGGCCTGGCGGCCTCTGGCTTTGCCAAGTGTCCGGACAGGGCGCTCCGGGAGCCGCGGCTGGCTGGGACCCATCCCGGGCTGACAGCGGTCTGTGCAGCGCTCCCAGCCCCGGGACGCGCTGCCATGAAACTGTTCGTTTGCATCCTGGACTTGGACAATGCTCAGTGATAAGAGCGTGGCAGACATTTGGCAGCAGCTCAGAGAGGCACTTAAGCACACTGATAAGCGCAGCGACAATCAGGCTGCGCCCCGGGAAAGCGCATTCAGAGGAACTTTGCCAGGGCAGGGCTTAGAGGTCCATCAGACAGCAGCGCTCCCAGACGGGATTATCAAAAGATCCTCTGAATGCTTTCTCCTCAGTATTTGGGTTTTTAGGTAAAACTAAAAGGAAAAAAATATTATCTGTTGACAAATGAGTTATACATACAGGAACAGAGCAGTGAATATATTTTGATGAGTTTGAGGAGTCCAATTTTTTTTCTTAAAAAAATGTAGGGCAGGCGGGGAAAGGGAACTGAACGAGCTTTCCAAGTGAGGAAGTATTCAGTGAATAGGTTGAGTGGAAATAATAGTCATTCAGACTTTTGGAACTGTCTAAGTGCTTCATTTCAGTATTTTCAAAGTGAATAATTTCATTTCTTCAAGTTATTGAGAATAAAATATCACTTACCTAAATGTTAAAAAAAAAAAAAAAATGGTTAAAAAAAGCTGGGGTAGTTTAGTTTGGAGAGGAGAGGGCTCAGGGAGAGACCTCATAGATCTCTACACCTACCTGAAGGGAGGTTGTAGTGGCATGGGGGTTGGGTTGGTCTCTTCTGCCATGTTTCAAGTAAAAGCATGAGCAGAAATGTCCTTAAGTTGCACCAGGAGAAGTTCAGATTGCATATTTAAAAAAAAAAAAGAAAAAATGTCACTGAAAGAGTGGTCAGGCATTGGACTAAGTTGCCCAGGAAGGTGGTGGAGTCACCATCTCTGGAAGTGTTCACGAGGCATTGGCATGTGACCCTTGGGAATGTGATTATGGTGGTGCTGGGTTGGCAGCTGGGATAGATTATTTTGATTCTATGAATCTGCAAATACTATGACAGTGGAATTACATGTTCTGCTCTGGTTGAAGGCAAATATTAGGTAAGTCTGAAAGTGATTTAGAAACGTGCGGTTGATTGAAACAAAATCTATTATTTGCACCATTTCAGTGGAAGATACAATAACTTAAATCTAATATCACATGTGCCAATTTGGGTTTTGGATCTTTTTCATTATTTTTCTACAGCATATTTAAATTTTTAGGTCAGTGGTCTCTCTTGAAAAGGACAGAAGATTACACTCACATCCATTTCCTGCTGATGGCTTTAGCATACCTATTTCCATAGGCCTTTAGCCCTCCCTGGGGAGCCACAGCTCTGCCCCCTCTCAGCCATCGCAGGCTGCAGGAGCTGGCATGGCCCAAGGAGGCTGTCTGGGCAGAGGTGGGTTTGGTGCCGTGGCAGGAGCTGCAATGCAGCAGCACAGGGCAGACAGCACAGGGGGAGCTCCATCACATCCTTGTACCATCCGCTTTTTTTGAGAGGAATGTAGAGATGGTGCTGTTTTTAGAAGCCGAAGGATGTTGTCAAACTTTCTGGGGGAAAATGTTATGCAAGGAGAAGACGTCTGGGTGGAGGGTGCTTCCAGCAGCAGGCAGATGGGAGCAGCAGTGAAGGCAGTGAGAGTGGCTGAGTCAGAACGGGATCCTGGTTTCACCTGCTCCCTGCGTCGCTGTCTGTAACAAGGTTTTCACACAAACCAGGGAAGATGGAGACTTGCATTGTTTAAAGAACCATTTAAGCTTTTCTGCCTTTAATTTTGAGAAAGGTGGTGGCTGTGCATCCCTGGAGCTGTTTCTTCTGAAAGAGTATTTTCATCGAGGTGAGGTACCTACACTGGGTGATGCTGCTGCACACCTGGAATGGATGGAGTTTGAGTGCTTGTGTATCCAGTTCCTGGTAAAAAAAATAAGGCAGCCTTATTTATATTCTTGAGTATGTGGTTAGCCATAAGCTCAGCAATGAGATGAACCTCAAAATACTCTCTTTCATGACAAAGAAATAATTTTAGGACTGCATATCCCTAGCATGTCATCCTCCATTTACACTGCACTTACAAAGGTAATTATTTTATGTCACTGTTGTTATCACTGTTTTCCACTTTCACACAGAGGAGGTTGCCAAGGGAAGGGACCTTTGAAAGGGACATTTGGCTCCTGACTGATATTCTTGCTACTCAGCAGAAAGCCTTGATGTGATTGCAGCCCCACAAGGGCTACTCAGCATCCCTCCTGTCTCCTCATGCATGTTGGAACTCTTCTATATTGTGTTTGTGCCAATTAAATTCAGAAAATTGTGTTCAAACTACACTAAGGTTTTGACACAAAGTTTCAAAAGCAGTCACTAAGTGAGATAGAGCCACGAGCTGATGTTTCAGCACTTTGCACCTACCATGGCTGCAAGAGTTGGTGATAGAGACTTTCCTTACATGTTTTCCAAAGCTGATGTGCAGCTCTCCCATAAGGATATGTAATTCTTTTTAACAAGTAGGAAAGATTAGGAGTGTATTTTTTAGCAAAATATTGCACCCATGGTGCTCTAGGCCATCATAAAGCATTAGACACAGCAGATGGGTTACCAGTACATGAGAATCATTTGTTCTATCAAAAAGGAAAAAAATTCTATGTGTTAGAATTACACTGATAACCCAGGCAACCCTTATGACTGAGCCCAGAGAACTGGGACAGGTCTCAGCTGCCCTGCCAGCCCACAGGAAGGTGTCCTAACCCCAGAGCAGAGGCAGGGAATCTCAGTGGTGCCCTGCACTCAAACTGGTTTCACAGGGCGTGGAGGGTAGGAGGCCCTCTCCTACCATGCAGAGAGTATTCACTGTTCAAAACACACCTGTGAAGGACAGTTACAGGTGTCTCCCTGGGCATTATTGCACAGAGGACAGTAGGAGTTGATGCTGTCTCCAGGTACCACAGGTTTCTTGGTGACCAAGTCTGCTTAGCCTGAGCAGCTCTCCCATGTCCTCTCCAAGACGGATTCCCAGCAAAGACCTGATCCTGTGCTCAGGATCTGGATATCATCAGGGACACATTTCATTTCATATTTTTAGCTAATCAGAATTTTATACAAATCCTCAGTTTATAAGAATTTTGTTTTTTAGAATTTCGAAGTTTATACTTTTTTTCCTCTCCAAGAAACAAAGCAGAAAATACAGTGACATTGTGGCATTTACAATTTTGTCTGTGTAGGAATTTTTACTTGCTGGTTGGCAGATATCAATATAACAACAACATAATGCATTCCAATAAGTTGCTTCAACTGCTTCTGTTCATCTTTTACATGTTATTTTTTGAAATACCATTACAGGAATCAGTCACAGACCCTCAATGTTTATTTCAAGATGAATTACAATGTTATTCTTTGGAGAATTTTCTACTTCCCTCTCATGTCAGCTGTGGTGCCTGTTCCCCCTGCTGAAAGGGGGAAAGCTGTGCTGTGAAAATGTTGGATGGAGTTAGTCATCCAAACTGACTTTGCATTTCAAAATTTTTTTCAAAAGTATGCTTTAAACCAGATTTTTTTTCTTACTTTCAAACATTGGTGTGTTTTGGGTTTTTTTTGTATTTCATTATTAAAATCCAGTATGAGTATATCCTTACTGATAGGTAAATAATATGAAATTGTCAGACATAAAAAATTAAATAAAATTGAAAATAAAATTACAATACTTTAAACAGGCAACTCATGCATTAAAAATCTAAATATTCTGAGTGTATTACATACAGAAAGTTTCCTCTCTATGCCTTTGACTTTGCAGGACTTTTTCCACTACAGATTCCAAAGCAAATAAAAGAAAAATATAATTAAAATAGCAACTGCCAGTAGAAAATTCTTTCAACAAAAATATTCAGCTGATCTGAATTTTCAGTATATAATATCAGATGGTTTATTTGTTTGTTTGCCTTTAATGCTATTTTTTTTCCCCAATGAAATTCCCCACACTCTGGCAAGCCAAGAAAATGATCCCAGTAAAAAAAAATCCTTAAACATCAGATACCCCCTTACTCCCAAAGCACCCAGAAGGAAAGAGGTGCTCATCACAGGATGTGAACTGTATTGTGTTTTCTCCTCATACATTCAAGGGCTGTGACAGAAGCAGGAGTGGTTCCTCTACATGTTACAAGAAGAGGTTTCTAAGCCCAAGAAGACCATTTGTGCTCTCCAAAGCATTGGGATGGGAAGGGTGAGTACGAGGCTGGACCACAGAGGGGTCCCCTCTGTCCTCCCCATGCCAGCCGTGCCCGTTGTACCTTGGATGACCCAGAGTGAGGTGTGATGCTGCCTGAGCTTGGCTCAGGGAAGCAGCTGTAATTGTCCCTCCATTAGCAGGAGCAATAGCTCAGTGGGAGAAAAAGCAAACGGGCTGTCAAGGAATGGGCTTTGAAGCTGCAAATGCTTGTGCAGCATGAGTACTCCATGGTGTGATAGCCAGGCAGGAGGGGAGCCAGCACGAAAAGTGCCCATTAAGGAATCCAGAGTGTACAGCTCCTCGCTTCTTTGATCCTGCCTTCAAAGACACCCCGTGAGCCTCCTCCTCTTCTGCAAGGCCATGCAGAGCATCACCCAGCATGTGTGGGCATTTCTGGGGCTGTGGGATGAGGCAGAGAGTGTGGGATGGGCAGAGAGGAAAGGCTCCAACCACCCCTCTGGGGGTTCCTTACAGTTCCCAGCCCACTTACAAGATCAATGTTGATTTTTTATTTTTTGCTACATAGAGCCAAAGCCATACAGTTGATGAATGTGGTCCTAAGCCCATGGAATTGTGCAGAAGAAGGTCTGGAAGGACTGGGGCTGTCCCAATTTCTACATACCACCTTTGTCAGTCATTCAGGTCAATGTGGTTCATGCCAGGCTGACTCAGCTTGGGTAGCAGCTGGGTCAGCAGCACCTGGGGGATATTCCCTTGTGCCATCCCTGGACCAGTCCCACTGCACTGCAGTGCCATCCAGATGCTCTGGGAACACACTCCTCCTAGACACACTGTCCTGTTTTTTTCTGGGATAGAGTTAATTTTCTTTTTCATGAGCAGCTGCATGGTATTTAACTGCTGCATGTACCTCAGCATTGCCTTGTTCTATGAGCTCCTCCAGAAATGACAAAGCACAGCCTAAATATATTCCCTTAACTTCCTTCCAACCCATTTTCAGGGTCTTAGAAATATTGCAGTTTTACTGGTACCACCTTAATGCAATGAAGTTTTCAAGAAAAAAAGGTTAGAGTGCTTGAATAGCTCTGGGATTTAATACCACTGTACTGCTGTCACTTGGCAGCATGAGGAGCACACAGTTACAGGATCTAATAGGCTCATGGATGTGAGTGCACTTCCTCCACCTCAGTCATACAGGAAAAATGTTGTCTTTCGATCTCACAAAATAGTCTCTATTAGATAAGAGATCTGAGGGCATTACAGACAAAACTGCCACATTGGGAAAAAGCATTGATGGCTTCGGTGAGGTCCATTCACCAGCCAGCAGCTCTGCAGCGTGGGACAGAGGCACATATGGCTCTTCACCACTGTCTGCTTTTCAATTCAAACATGAATGCAAAAACCTTTTGGTGGAGTTGTAGAGAACAGGCTGAACTGTTTGCCTTTGAATGATTAGCAGTCCTGAGGGAGCTGATGTAATCGTGTTCACCATGCAGGTGTGTCTGGTGCTCCCGGGGTGGGCTGTGGGCGAGGGCAGCTGCTGCATCCTGCCAGGAGCCAGCCTGGCACCCAACCAGCTGGGCTGGATTCTGCACCAGGGAGCCTCATAAACTTTGCCTGAGAAAGTATTTATTTCACTCCTTGGGTTTTCAGTGCAGAACTGCACTTATCCACCCACTTGCAGCCCCTTCACTGCAAACTTACCCTTGTACCAACCTGGACACCAGACTCTGCATCCATCAGGCAGGAAATGGAAACAACTCTCCTTACCCTACCCCAGCCAGAAAACATCAACCCTCAGTGCTGTTTAAAGCCAGAATATCCAATATCATTGTTAACTAGTTGGGGATATGTGTAGGTTAAAGGCTGACTGCAGAAAGTGCTCAGGACATTTGTATTCAGCATCTATAGGTACACACACCCCGAGGGTACTCAGTGAACATCGTTAAGGAGCTCCAAGACAACGAGGTTAAATTTAAAGAGTGCATGGTTTATTGATACACTGTTCTAGGCTTTATTGTAGCTTTCTCTGCATTTTCCCCTGACTGGTTGTGTGTCCTTACAGTCCATACACAGATTTGACCTGAACTGGCACCAGTGAAAGCCTGTGAGAGCAGTTAATAAATATTCTCATTCGCTACAGGCTGTTGCAAAGGCACTAATGGTTCACGTCTTTTGAATAAAACATGTCACTACTGTCCATCTCGGATCACGAGTAATTACAGCCATCCTTGTCACCATACAAATGCTCTTGTACGGCAGTTCATGTATTGTGAAGGATGGCAGAGTTATATGAGGCTCAGCATCGATGTCAATACTTTCTCTGCAATTATAAAGCATATAAAATATTAAAATGCAATTAGAGTCATTAAAAATTTTTAGAAGAATGGCTTTCCACTTCCACTCAATCAGACATGCTTTGGAAAATGAAGAATTGGGTGAGGATGGGAAACTTGGGTCACAAATTTGGGTTTCAGCAAATATTTTCTCATTGATAGAAATCATGTCTTTATATTTAAAAAAAAGCCTAGTAGCTTCACAAGACTCTGCAAACATTCTGCCATTGCCATTTCATCAAAAAGGAATTATCGAGAAAGGAGTAAGTTCAATGTGCAGCATGTAACAGAGTTATTGTGACAGTCTTCCCATCACCTGGCTCGGCCTGGCCAAGCTCCAAATTAAATCATTGTGCTGCAGCATCCTTGGCTTCCCTGAGCCCAGGATCCGAAGACAAGGGAAGGGCTAGGGGAATAATGGCCCCATCCCATGCCTCTGAGCATCTGAGTGGAGGGTGAGGGCTGAAAGGCAGAGGTTCAAAGGCACATACCCCTGTGAGTGCTCAGGCAGCCGTCCTGAGACCCGCCCGCCTTTGGCATCCTGGCACTGTGCACATCAGCAGACAAAACAGCAAAATAAATTGCTCTGAGCTGCTTGCTGCAGACACAGCTCTCCCTGCTGCAGGGGCCAGAAGGCAATTTTGGCATCCCAGCCAAAAGGGATCCTAAAGTCAGACAGGATAAATCCATGCCTAGCCGTGTTTGAGGATGCGGGTCCAACGCCTGATCTGCAGCGGCATCTCACGCGAGGAGGCTGTGCTGGCCCTGGGGTAGCTCTGCCCTCGAAGCTGGGTGGCCCTGTCAGGGTGACCCGGGGCTCTCTGCAGTCTGGCACAGCACGACTGTGCCCACGGCTGTGTCTGGGGCTGCTTCTCACTGACCTCGAGCCATGGGGGATCAGCCAGTCTGTAAAAACTCAGCCCTGGGACTCGCTACAATTTCTCGCATTTTCATGCTTTCTGAAACCTAATCTCCATCCTGAGGCAATCCCCACATATGAGCAAGTGAAGATCCATGCTGAAGGAGACATCAAGTGCTGTGCGAGCCAGAAACCAAGTTAGTGCAGTCAGCGGTGGGAGAAGACGACCTTCACTGCCTGTGCCATTAGGCCACTATTGACTTTCTATTTCTGCGCAATTTTTCACACAGCCAAGGAGCAGAAACAAGCAGAACCTGATTCCTCACGCTTTTAAAAAGAATCACAGACCTGTGACACTTGTTTTTCAGCAGCTACGTGGGAAGAGTGGGCTAAAGATATGATATGTATCACCTGAAGTTCATTGCAAGTCCATCCAAGATGTAGTGGCAGCTTTCATTAGGTTTTGCCATGAAGAAGCCTCACAGGAGACAGGAAAAGAAAGTGGGAAAATTTATGAAATTTGACAGTGATTAAAAGTTTTATCTAACCCCTTCCTTTGGTGCTAAGGAGCCATTAATCACACTGTGGATATGGATTTATGTAGTGCTCAGCAGTGACCATGAAAGAAATAATGCTGACTCTTCTGAAAAAAAAGAAAAATAAAAAATTACAAGGTTAAGGATCTTCTCTGAAGTGCTCTGGCCCTATTAGTCACCAGGAGAGTGCTGCTGCTTTCCTTGGGAAGGGGGGTGGGCTGGGGTTGGGGTGCCAGCAGCCCCATCATGTCAGCCCATTGCAGCTCCAGGGAACCCTTCCCCTGCTGCTCCACTCACCTGGGTCTCACAGAACACACAGGAAATGACCTTCATGCTCACAGGGCTTTTTTTCCAACGTGTCTCTTACTTTGGGTTTGATAGACATTTTTTTACACTAAGAAGGAGAGGTTTCTTTAATGACAAACTTCCCAAGGTCTGTCTTTAACTCGACTTCCTCCATGCCCTCGCACTCCGGATCGGTGTGTTCACAAGCACACGGCGTGCAGTGCCCTGCTGCAGGCTCCTGTGCAGGGACCAGCCTGAGAGATAAATGAAGCCTCTCATCAGGGATAATCATTCTCATCTTTAAGAAATCCAGTGAAAGCTGAGGGCATGTGGAACCTGAGCGTGATGAATTGGGGGAAAAGTTTGTGTCAGCTAATTAAAATCAGATGCATACGCTGGAACAGGACTGTTGTGCTGGGTTGGCTGTTGATTTAAAACCATGCCACAGATTATATACCCACTCTCTGGTTTTGGTGCATGAATTTAACAGAGACAGCTTGAAAAACTAGTTAATTAGACTCTCTTTCTACCTCTACCCACTTTTGCTATCAAAAGTTTCACACATATTGGACAAACGAACCACAAATTAACTATTGTTGCATAATTTCTGTAGACATTTTCATAAAAACCAAAGTATTCTCCAGCTTAGTCTGTCAAACTCAAACCCAGCTAATTCCAGTAAATTAATTTTCCAGGAAGCATACAAGTACGGACCATTGATAGTACTTGTTGTTTGGGGTTTTTTTTAAATTTTAAAGTGAACATTAATTTGAGACAATTACATGCTCGTTTCATTTTTCATTTTTAAAATAAATTAGCATTGGGAACATAAAAATAATAAAATTGCTGTTGCTTACAGACTCATCCAGCAGCCCTTTATTTTGTGGTCTTACTAAAGGGGAAAACAAATCTCAGCTGTACACAAATACCTGGTTAGACTTGAAGTTTGCACTGAATGAAACAGTTTCCCTGAGAGAAATCCATAGTTCTGCAACAGTGATTATTTTACCTTGGTGTTTTTGAAAGTTGCTGTGAAAAATGTTAAGAAGATAAAGTACCACTTAAACTTTGAATTGCCTCGTTTAGATAACTTGAATTCTGAAATGATATTTTGCTTCTATAGTCCTCTTTTCAGTCTTTAATTCAACTGAGACTCCTCAGACTTTATGAATTCACACCAATATATTTCACAGACTATCTCTGGGGAAACAAGCTTTTAAAGCAGCTGCCTTTTTACAACATGTTTATGCCTCCTATATTTGGATTTAATATAAAAATTTGGAGGGGGGAGATACTACTGCCCTTATGGCAAGGACAAAAGAGCTTTCATTTCTACTGTTGGTCCATCCTGATACTCTGCCTGCAGGAAAACACTTCCAGGCTTTCACACAGCTACACAGAGTGTAAAACACTTGAGTGCAATTTGCATTTTTTTAATAATTCCCTGATCTGTTAATAGAAAAAAAAATCAAATTCTTCTATAGACACCAATGAATGTAAATGTTTGTTTGGGGATAAGTAAGCATTTAGGGCCTTTCTGCATTGAGGTGTTGGTAAACAGAAGTGTCTGGAGCACTGGGATGTGTGAGAAGCTTGGTTTGAAAATGAAAGGTAAGTCTGTATTTTCTCATCAGCCTACAGACACACACTGGCACTGCCCTTAGGTAAAATTTTCAACAGAAATAAACTCTGACATTTGCCCTGTGTTTCAAACTTAGGTGTTAGGTGAATTATGTGAATTCAGGCCATCACTGAATCCAGGGAAATACGGGCTCAGCCATTGGCTCTGGTACCAATGTTAAAAAGTCACACTTCTAAAAGTGGGAGAGAAATGTTTATGTGAGCAAATATCTAAAAGAAAAATGAATCTGTGTCACAGGAAGCAAAGCCAGAAGGCTGGGAAAGGCAGCTGCTCAGCTCTACAGTGTGCAATAACTTCTGGTAAGTAGAAGTTAAACTTACAAAACCCATCTGAAACACAGTGAGTAGAAATGTCACCCACAGCGTATCTGGGTGGGTGCTGCCACCCCTGCCAGGCCAGAATGCATCCAGAGGAACTGGATCCAGAGGAGCTGGATCTGCAGAGTGTCTCATTATTCAAAACCCTCTCTATGCCCCAGTGAGAGATCTGAGCCCCCAAAATCCCAAGCTACCCAGGCCCCCTGCCCCTCTCCTCACTGGTGTTCACTGCAAGCATTAGAAGGAGATCTCATTAACATACAGCTAATGATGGCAGTCTCGTAGTAGGAAATAAAACTGGTCAACTAATACCGAAGTTAATTTGTTCCTTTATATGATTCATCAGATGAATCACTAGACCTTTCAATTTACAATTCACCTTTCTGATTTATTTTGGTTTTGTCACACTGCCTATTAAAGGCACTCCTGTTCCCTGCACATGCCAGGCTAAAAAAAATACATTACAAAAGCCTCAGCTGTTAAGTAGTAGCATGTTGATAAAATGACTGAACAGAGCAGATGGGTTCCCACCACTGTGCGTGTTGGCCCAGGGCTCCTGGTAAATATAGAAGAGCGATTTCTGTCATCCTGTCAGGGGTATTTATATGCTGCCAGTCACCATCCTATCAAGGGCAGAGTAGTATTAGCATTCTCCCCCAGCATGGTTTTCTCTTGATCACTGACAAGCTTTGCTGTGGCATGCCAAAAGACTCATGTAAAATGTTAGATGATAAATAGCTTAAATAAATGTAGGGTAATGACCCATCCAGACATGCAACACTGGTCCTCTTTACCTTCCTCCTGCCGAAAGGCACAAGAGCAATCTGAGCTTCCTAGGAAATACCTTCAGATATAGTGTTTATTGGAGAAAGATGGGCAATGACTGAAGGGACTACTGTAGAGAAGATAAACTGAAAGATTTTACTTATTAAAGCATCACAGGAATATTATATTAAAACCAGGTAATCAGGAATACTTCTTTTCATCACAATCTTTTAGCTCTGATATCGCCCATGACCAGGCAATAGTGAATGCAAGAGACCAGAAGAGAGTAAGGAGAGCTAGAAATGCTGGAGCAATGAGGACACTCCACACAGCATCTATAGCTTACCAGAGATTTTTTTTCTAATAAACATAAAAGGAAAACCCATCACTTCCCATTCCTCCTCTGAACAGCAACTTTGTCCTGCTCACAGCAAACTCTGGAAGGGCCTTTTTATTTACTTAACCTTGAAAGTAATTTCACAGTACTTTTACTTTCATGGTATTTTTTGTGTTGGTGATATAATGAGCAGGAAAATAAATCCCCTCTTGGGTACAGAAAGATTTTTCAACAAAGCCTGGTAACCCTTGTATTTGGGAGCATCACATTCTTTTTTGAACAGCAAGACCTATAAACTACTTTCCATTTCGATGACAGGCATGTATAAAATCAGTGGCCCCTTATCATTTCAGGACTTCACTCTGCTGCACCTTCTTCCTAGGGCAAATGTTTATGAAATAAGCTTATCCTTATCTTCTGAAGCAGGCTTGCTTGTTACAGGAATCTACTGCCTTTGCTTTTGATGACATCTTTCCATTGGTCCTACCGGAGAAACACAACTTCTGAAAGTTTATAACCTACTCAGGCATGGCACATCTGACAACCCACTTAATTCCTTCTTTTTTTTTCTTTTCTTTTTTTTTTTAAACTTATTATAACTTTTCTGTAATCTGGACTGATATTATATAAACCTGCCTAAAAGCACAATGTGATCAGAAAACTTTCTTTAACTTCAAACTTGAATACCACTTATATTTTTTTACCAACAGTTGCTCAGTAAGGATGTTTTCCAGTTGAATTTGTCACACTGCCTTTCTTCTTCTGGGTTTCAGAAGCATCTGCTAGTTTCTACTAGTGAAACACTGATGTATCAGTGCACCTACATCTTCACTCCCCAGAAAAACACATCCCTCGACAAAACAAAATCCCAATGAAACAAAACCAAGCCCAATCAGGTGGGAACACAGAGGAGGCTTGTATAGCCATGGAGCACTAGTCTGTTCCTCTCCCCACTTCCCAGGTACCCTGAAAATAAACCCAGTGTGTTTCTAAAGAAGAATTTGTGGTGTTTTGAATATATATTATGAAAAATCTCTTCTCCTAAGACTGTTTGCTGTGGGGAGACCAGCAAAATGCTGTGATTGATGTGAAGCATATGATTCAAAAGTGCCAGTGACACTGAGGCACCACAGTATTTCCATGTGTGCCAGTGACAATACAGCCCCTCAAAGGTGATTTAACCTGAAACAAGAGCTGCCTGGGCATCAGTGGTGGCTGTGGGAGTGATTTGGGAACAGGTGTTTAGTAACAGTCAGTGAACACCTGAAAGTTGCTCTCTCCAGAGAATTGCTATCCGTGTTCACAGCTGCTACAACACCTTCTAGCTCCCCAGAGGGAAATGTTTATGGTCCCAAATGACAAAGAACTGTTGAATATAATGTGTTTGTCTGTCTGTCTATCTATCTATCTATCTATCTATCTATCTATCTATCTATCTATCTATCTATCATCTATCTATCTTTTTATCTATCTGCCAAGGACAGGTAAGGGACCAGGCATGGCCATTTTTAATGGAAGCACTAGAATCCACATTCCTTCTTTGTAAAAATGACAGGTTCTTATTGAAAGGGAGGGTGTGTTGTCATCCGGCACAACCCTCAGCTCATCAGAAAGGTAAAACATATTAAGCTGAGGGATCCAGCATGGAAAGACACCACAGCTACTCCTGGCAACACTAAAAGGCAGCCGGAGGGTGGCCCATGCCAAGCTGCTGCCTGTGAGCAGAGAGCACAGGGAGCTGAGCTGGCTGCAGGTGCAGATGTGTCTGGCTCTGTGCAGCCCAGGGCACTGCAAGGGTTCCGGAGCCTCTGAACCCCTGAGATCTCTCAAAACCTCCTGCTCTAACAGAGTGAAATCATTTGTATTACAGCTAATGAATTTATCAAACCTATTGATGCACCACTGCCTGTAACCCTAAATGGAAGCAATGTCCTTCCCAGCCTCGCAGGTGTCTGCTTTCACTCAAAGATGGGACTGACCAAACACTCATGGCATTTTAAAATAATCCTGTTCTAGTCTAGATCAGGACTGGGAAAACAAATCCTCTCTGTAATGCACAGAGGGGGCACAGGTTGATAACAGGAATGGTATGAGGGCTGATGTTTCAATCCTGCTTCCTATGCCAGGCTCTCACAGCCTCGTGCTGCTGAAAGGGCATCTCTTGTGACGGGCAGGAATCAGAGCTCAGAAATACGTGTTAGCCCCTAATGAAGACTCACTGGCTCTTAAAACACATGTTAGCATTTTGCTTTCAAAATACTTAAACTCAAAGCTGAATTCAGTATTTCTTGATCCATTATAATTGAATCTGCTCAGACACAGAAATTTTATGAGACTAATTGCCTACTGTCTCTGCTGGAAGTAAATATTAAAGGCAAGAACGATAAACATGGGCTGAGGAATGCTATGCAAATAATATGTATAATTACCAGTTAAACCGATGCATTCATAGTCTGTTAATCACTATGTGGGTTTAGATGGTATTCACAGCAAAGCAAAGGCAATATGACAGAAGACTGTGTTTTTGTCCCTCGTTGCAAATAAAAATTCATGAAGAAATATATTAACCTGTCTGTATCCCGCGTCTCATCATTGCAACACAAATGATAAAATTTCTTCTTTGTCAAATCCCAGCTGCTTTCCTCTTCCCAGGGACTGCTTTTCTAGGAGTGCAGAGTAGGCTTGGGTCCCTTGCTTTAAAGCAAATCTAATCCTACCAACAGTAACAAAAAGAAGGCAATTCTGAGCACTGCTTTAAACCCCAAAGGGTTTACTATTTATTTGCCTGCATAAAAAGATGACGAAGAATATGCTTGAAGGAAAAAAACCCCATAAAGTGAAGCCAGTCTGAGAAATACCTTCATAACAGTATTGCTCAAGAGAAAAGACAAACCCAAAGTATCCCTGGTCCATTAGGATTAAATCCAGAAAGGGATCTGAGGTGAATGGGGAGGTACCATGGAAGCTGGAAGGGCAAGGATTGGGTGGGCTGAACTGGGGCAGCTCTGAGCCTTGTCAGCTGCCCAAAGTTTTTGGAGATTCTTTCTTAGACAGAATATTTAGAAAAAGGGATTCATATAATCCTTTCTCTTTTCTCTTTCTTTCTCCCTCTCCTTTTCCTGTGGGGAAGTGTTTATAGAGCTGCTTGAGATCCTGGCCTATATTTCCAACCTCCTCTTGTTACAGGAGGTTTGGCTCAGCTCTTGACCTCTTCTCAGAAGGACTGTGATTTCAGCTTCTGTCTTGACAACAGTACTTTTAAATGAGAAAACTTCCTTCCTGGCCAGTGTCCTACATTTCAGACTCCAGCACTGTCTCTCCATGGCTAACCTTGTGTAGCCAGTAGCAGCTCCTCTGCAGGCAGCACAGAAATGCTATTTTTGGCAGCCCAGGGTCCTTGCCTGCAGGACTGGGGCCCCTTCCCCAGTGCAGAGCAGAGCTGGGCTGCCAGGCCTCTAGCCCACTTGGCTGTCAGTGCTGCATTGCCATCGGCCCCTCTGTAACTGGGAGCAGAGAGCTGGAGCTCCTAAAAATACACAAAAGAAAGCAAGGGGCTAATGCTGCTGACTTGTGCTCTGTGAGGATGCATTATTCATAGTGTACAGAGACAAGAGAGGGAGAGAAGATGCCTGGCAAAGCCCCCAGAATGGCTTATTTACCCCTGAGTAAAAACTTAGGTTTGTTGAGTAGATTCCATAAATTTAGGAGGACTCCTGAAATGTCCAGATGTTTCTGAGCAGATGAATAATGTTCTGTTTCTGAAAGCTTACTGAATCTTTTATCATTTTATGCACTATTTGCATGGGCAGGTCTTCTGAATGGTAAATAGCAACCTCTGGTGCTGCTACAGGTATCCAGCAAGGGAAGAGAGACAGACTTCCAGATCACCTGGAGTCCTGAGGATGTCCTAAGGGTGGCTGTAGTGAAGACCACTGTTTAGTAGCCAGAAAATAAACACTGAATTAATGAGTTAAACCTCTCCTAGGAGTCTGAATGTGCTGTGCTCTAAGGAGAGGATGGCTGAGAATCACCAGCCGTGTCCTCAGACACAGCTATAGCAGAGTGAGGTGTTGCACTGGGGCAGCCAGACCTCCAAGAAGGATTTTGAAAGCAAGGCAGAAATTGACTTAGTTCTCTCTGTTGAACCTATGATGCATTTTTTTTTCAGATTGGAAATAATTTCTTCTCCATGGTAATTCTTTAGTAGTGCTGCTCCACTTAGACCAATTTAAAAAGGAAGCAAAAGATTTCCCAATGAGAGCTCTGCCCCAGCAGGACAGCAGGACTAGATTTGTATCTTTACCTTGTTTATTGTCTGGAGGGTTTACGCTTTCATCTGATTATGCTCTCTTCTGTGAGATTCCCTTAATGCTTAAAACAGAAAATGTCACTAACCCTGAGAGGGCTGACAGGACTAAGATGCCTTTTGGATAGTGGTTTGATGTGTTTACTGTCTCTACTTAAACCAACTGTGCATCTCCTCTGTCTATGCCTGTGCTGCTGGATTAGTGCCAGACATATGTATTTAATGAATAGAGCCAGCTTCCATGGCTTTATAATGGATGTTTAATTATTTTGTGTTTTTCCTTCCAGATTCTGGTTTCTCCTCTTCTTGCTTTTATTGCATACTGTTAAAGACTTAATTTACTTAAATTCTCAGGCTTTGTGTGTGTGTGCTTTCTTTACTGATCAAAAATAGGACCTATAATGATTCTGAGTGTGTGTGTATATATATATGCTTGTTCTCTTTGTATGTTCGTGCTTTTCTACAGCTACACCCACATTCATGCATATATATATATGTATATGCATACATAGAGCTGTGTGCAGTCAAAATGAGATTTATCTCACTTGTTAAAATCACCGACAGGCACCATAGCACTGCAACCTTGATACACTGGTCACATCTACAGTGACAGGAAGTGTGAGTGACTCCAGCCAAGACTGAGCTGCCTGCTCAGGACTGAGACCCCAGTAGCTGGACATGAGCCTCTCTCCCCCCACTCCCCAGCTCTCCCTTTGCTCTCATGCTGCCAGCCTTGCACACCAATGTGAGTAGCTACAAGCTTGGCTATAACCTAGCCCCAGTTCAAATCATGCCCAAGGTGCAACAACAGCATTTGCTTTATTTTAAAGCACAGCTCAAAGAGGATGGGAGGGCATCGGTATCCATCCTTTGTGACTCAGATGGTGCAGTGGCATGGGAAGTGGCACAGCTCCTTCACAGCTCCTTCTCCCCCGACTTCAACCCAAAGCCTACCTCCCAAGCCAGACAGTAAACTCTGTGGAAAGAGGTATTGCTTGTCACATCAACACTTTGCTGCCATGAGACAAATGAACATTCACAGGACATGAAGAGAAAGTCATGGACCCCAAGGGCAGAAGAGATGCCCAGGGCAGATTTTTGAGGAGGCACAGCTGGGTGACTTAGTCTGTACATCCCTCAGGGAAAAGCGCACATGGGGCTGGACATGCTGTTTACACACTGTTCACACATGTCACGCTGACAAGCTGTCAGGTAAAACCCAGGAACCAGCCTGGGAGGAGAGGCAGGACCTGAAGCTTCTCTTGCCAGCTCAGCTTCATCTTCACCGCATCACCACTGACACCTCTCCCCACTTCATGCAATAATGTACCATTGCCAGGATATCTGTCATTTTTATCAGTTCCTATAGCTCAGCTGCTCAAAGCTTCCTGCTAGTGTCATTTAGCCTCTCTTGTCTCATAGATAGCTCCTAGCTGCTAATATATACTAACAATTTTCACAGTCGCCTGCTTTCCATCTGTTACAGCTTCACTGCTGCTTTTTTTCTAACTTCCTCTATGATCTCAGCTTGCTTTTGTTGAAGTTACACACTTTTTCATCCTTACTGTGAATTTTTAGCTTTTTGGGCATCAAATAAAATGTCTCTAAACAGTTTTCAGTTCTCAATCACATTTCCCTCGATTTCAGTTCCTTTTCCCAGATGATTTGATTCATAACAGCTTTCAGGCTGGTGACAGTGGTGTTTCAGAGGTACACAGACTGGGCTTCAGAGGCTGGCTGGCGTTTTTTCATGGTATAAAATGGATGTAATGCAGTCACGCTGTCTTGAACCCAAGTGTATTTTAACTTCCAGCCCTGTGGTCAATCCTTTAGCTGCAAATGTTGCACTCCGAGAACACTGGGAGCAACACCTTTGGAGTTACAAAATGTCATTTATAATTTCAAAGAGTTCTGACATTTATATATTATGATGTGAGTCCCTCAGCAGCTGTCACTCACTTGGCAGCCTGCCTGAGACCTCCCTGCTACAGGCAGGGGGAGAAGGAGCTGATGTTCTCAGGTTCTTGTGTGATTTGCCTGTCTTTAGCAGGCACCAGGTAATACCTGATATTGTGTGTTATTCCTTAGGCCCACAACCCACGTGCTCCAGTGTTGTCTGACTCACATCTGGGTAATGCCACATTTGCTGAAGCATGTGCTGCTCCCTGGTTTTTATCCAGCTGATGCTCCCCAGGTCATCAGAACCACTCTGCATGATTGAACCTTTTGGATTTCAGTGGAAGGTCAAATATATATTCATAAATTACCAGCTCCAGTTCTTTGTGTTCAATCATCAGATGTGTTCACCTGTGATTTATGATAAAAACAATTCTTCTCTTTCCCTCCCTTGGTTGCTTGACCTCAAGTGGAGTCAATTCAAACTTTTAATTCATCCCATCTCCAAAATCTTCCCATCCTCAAGGGCAGAAGGTATTTCAGACTTGCCTGGGGACATTTTGCATTCGGGATTGTGGCTCTCAGGGAACATCTCAAGTGGAGCATCCCCAGGAGGCCCAGTGTTCAGAATCTGTGCACCTGACGTTCTTCATGCCTGAGGGAAGAGCTGCAGACCCTGGGGGGTTTCTTCTGTCACCACTAAGTAAGAAGGCCAGTCATGTCAACCAGACCAGAAGAGCCAATTACAGTGTCATGGTCGATGGCAGGTCACCTAATGCCTTGGATTAGACCAGTGATACAGGAATAGGCAGAAGCACTGAGGACTTTGTAGCACTCAGTAGAACTCCTGCACCTTTTTTATTAAGATGATAAATGGCGTGTTAAGTGGGAAGGATGGGTGCTGAAACTGGCAAGAAAAGCATCAACTGCTTTACCAGGAGTTGTGGTTCTGAGCAGTGGGTTTGGGTGTGTAGAGAAAAGGGATCACTTAAGAGTCCAGGTCTATAATGGCACTGAGGAGCCTTCAAAGATAAATGGCAGATAGCTGATTTCCTACAGATTGCTGATTTCCTAAGGCAGATTTCATTCTAAGACAGTGAAAACAAAATTTTCATAGTCAGAGAATTTTTTACTGAAGTGCAAATTGAAACAGCTAAATGGTGTTTATGCATGTGTATGCATATAAATATGTATCAGCTTCCCTTCCTCACTTGACATGACTGCAAAAGAAATTCCCATTCTGACTTTTCACACCCACATGAGCACAGGAAGAAGGAATTTAAAGGTTGCTTAAATTTATGTATCCACTGTGAAATTCCTGAGTACTGAAAAGTACATTTTGTTGAAGAGATATGAGTGCTATGTAATTTACTGTTTGAGGGCTTCCAACTGAAATGTTACAGTACATCGTGTAACACTTTGCATCGAGTGGGAGTTCACCTTGCTTATCTCTGGCCAGAAGTTTGCAGTGTTATTCACTCTGCAACAATGGAATCAGGAGCATTTAACTGGTATTATATAAAAGCTAATTAGTGCCCAAAACTCCCTGAAAAAGCGTGGAGGATCTTCCTGCCTTCAGGAGACACGCATGTGATGGTTTGCTGTTAATATTGATAGTGTTGCTGTGGCAATAGATCTGCAGGGGGTATCCCTGTTCCATGGACAGACATGCTTTGTGCTGAGCTCCCTGGAGCTGGTCCTCCTGAGCCTCTGCCTTTGTTGCTTTTACGTATAGCATGGATGGGTGAAGCTTCAGGAGCTAAAAGCAGGGCTTCTGTAGAGCAGCCTTGTGCCTTTACAGAAATAAGCTTCAAAAACTGAATTTATCTGTTCTGGCTTCTCTGAGCCCCTGCCTGGGCCAGCCCTGCCTGCAGGAATGCTGGGACTACTGGAAGAAATATTGGAAGCTGAGCCTGATTCGAGGACAGGGATACTCACGAAGGATTTCCACGTCATGCAGATTACACATATCAAATTGAATTTGATTTCCTTGCTGGTTGGCACAGTTGGCTTATTGTTGTGAATGTGTAACTGTAAATAAACAAACACATTTTCCTTATGTTTTGTGGATAAAGATCACAAATTTGACTTTTCTGTCTTGGAGAGCAAGCCTCACAGATGATTATACATTAAAAAAAATATCTTTCAAAGAAAATGTTTCATGGCTCCAGCCCTCACTGAATAAGTGACTCAAAAGCTGCAGTCACTATTTGAATTGCTTTCATGCTATCAGCTTTTTCAAGAGAACTTTTAGCCAGCAAAACAACAGACTTCATTTGCCACAAGCCTGGTAAACAGAATGAAAGGATTAAGAAGAAAGAGAAAACATTAAGGATGCCACTGCAGCAGCTCTGGCTGTCCTGAATTCACCAGTGCCAGTTCTCAGGCCAGCTCTTCCTACTTTAAATTAAAAATATGTTTGGTTTCAGAATAATTTAATTCCCCAGAATGCATGCACTGGAAAATCCAAGCTGGATTTTTTTTTCAAAAGGATAAGAGTCAGAGATTCAAAGCAACTAAAGAATAATAAAGGAGTCATTCAGGCAGCCCAAAATCCACCAGGTCACCATGTCCAGGGCTGCTCGTTGACCAGCTCTAAGTCTGTAAAACACAGACAGTATGAAGCTCTGAGGCCTCAGTGGAATTTATTTCAACCCTAAGTCCAAATACTGTCATTAGCGGGAATGTTAATATTTAGATAAATTGATACCTCTTTCCAAACAACTGTGCAAACACTTGTATACAAACAATGTCAGCCAGAGCCTGTTACCTTTTTTGGCACGTGGGAATTGTGTACCCAGACAAGGCAGGGACAGATGTCCTGGGGACTCCTGGAGTGGGTCGGTCTCATCAGTGCTGTTCCCTTCCCAGCCTGATCCTGACAAAATTGACCTTCAAGAGCATGAGAGAACGCTGTGATTCAGAAAGTGTGCAGTGCTGTAATAAACTTAATCTTTATTAGCTAGTGCACGTTGAGCAAAGTTTGCAGTAATTGTACCTTGACTAGATAGATTAAAAAAGCATAAAATCACTTTACATTTGCCCTTGATGCAGGGTGTAAAGGAATAGGAAGAATCTGCATATAAAGAATTTAGTACTGTTTATGAAACCTAAAAGCTGACTTCAGGGAAAGATGAGCAAAGATCAGGAACATCCAGATGTGGCCTCAGATGTTCTTAGATCTGTAACGGACACCAAAAAGGACTTCAATGTATAAGTTCAACATACATCATGAGAGTAAGTCAAAATCACTGGGTTTGATGAGCCACCATATAAATTGGTATGTAAATTTGCAGAAAATTTGTAGAAAGCCCCACTGCACAGACTGCTGGGATTGAAACCTGTAAAGGAGGAGTACCTTGTCCCAGCACCAGTCATGCCGTCAGCCCAGGCCTCTATGATTGCTGGCAGGGCAGTCAGCTCTTGCTTTTGTCATAGATGGGGAGGTTTAGTTCAAGGAATTGTTCCTGATTTCTGTGAGTAATGTGTTTTCTCCAAGCTTCATCTTGCAACAACTGCCCCATAAATCATGTTCAAGAGAAAATGTTTAGAAAAGCAACCAAAAGCTGCACCACTTCAGCCTTTTCCTAACTATTGACAAAGATCTGTAAATGTGCAGCACAATTAAAAATGCTGTATCTTCAGATTATTTCATTATCTAGGACTGGTCACTAGTTTTGGTAAGCAAAGGTGAACTAGACAACTTTTTTTACTTTGTTTGCATCAGGTCACACCCTGCTGCAACTGCTCATGTGTCTGTGAATAAATATGTGATGAATTCACAGCAGTCAATGTCACAGTAAAATACAGAGCAGGAGTTGAGAAGTTCATGTTCTGGAAAACTTAATGGCTTGAGGACCAGTGACAGTAAACAGGGATATTTATATTAGAGCAACAGAACTTCTCTAATTTTATTGATATGAAAACAGGAATAGCAATAGAACATATTGGTTTCCATTAATTATCAGGAATCTCTTTTTGCTAGCACTGAGCTATCTTTTTATTATTGGAAGAGTGGGCTGATTGCATTTCTGTTCATGTTTTCGTTGTGCTTGCTTGGGGTGGTGTCCTAGTTTTGGCTGGGATGGAGTTAATCTACTCCTCAGTAGGTGGTACAGTGCTGTGTTTGGATTCAGGAGGAGATCAAGTTGGTAACACACTGATGGTCTGGCAGTTGCTCAGCAGTGCTTACCCTGGTCAAGGACTGTTCAGTGTTTCATGCTCTGGCAGTGAGCTGGTGCACAAGCTGGGTGGGAGCACAGCCAGGACAGCTGACCTGACCTGGCCAAAGGGATATTCCATACCATGCAATGTCTTGCCCAGTATATAAACTGGGGGAGTTACCCAAAAGGGGCTGATCACTGCTGGGGTTCAGGCTGGGCATCAGTCAGCAGATGGTGAGCAACTGTATTTGCATCCTGTTGCTTGGGTTTTATCTCTCTTCCTCTCACTTTTATTACAATTATTATTACTGTCAGTATTATATTTTATTTTGTTTCGATTAGTAAACTATTCTTATCTCAACCCACGAGTTTTACTTTTTTTTTCCCCTATTCTCCTCCCCATCCCACCTGTGAGGAGGGAGCAAGTGAATGGTCCTTAGTTCCCAGATAAGGTGAAACCATGACAAGAGGGTTTTGAAATAACCTGTAACAGTCACATCCTGCTCTGCTTTGCTTTTCTCTTCAGTTACACAGCTCTATTGTAACTTTCCTTCTGGAAATATTCACAGGGGTTAAATTTCATTATGAACTTATCTTCAAACATATTAGCTTTCTTTTTAAGTCCTGGCTCTTCAGCAAGCCTTTCCTAAGTCTTCATGTTAGAGTCAAGGATCTGACTGTAGCAAGAAGGCTTAATAAACATTAACATTTGGCCTTCTTATATGAGGACTACTTCTCAGTTGTCAGTGATTCTCACTAGTATTTCAAGGACACAGAAGTAATTTTCCATGTTGAAAACATACTTCTAAATCTATGCACTAAAACATCTTTATCAGTTTATAATGAACGTATCAGAGACCTAATTGCTTTAAGTCAAGAAAAGTAACCAATTCCACACTGTCAAAATTTTGATCTTTTTTGAATTAGTAATGGATTGTATCAGAAAAAGACCCATTTTGTCTTCTCAAAAAAAAAAAAAAAAACAAACCTAAAAAACACCCTCAAATAAGCACACAAACAAACAGGTGAAAAAAAAATCAACTACCAAAAAATCTAAAACAAATCCTATTAGTAGTTCAGCTTCATCCTGTGCTTCAAATGATCAGGAACAACAATAAAACACATCTTCTGGTCTATACCTCCCTGGCTGTGCTAATTAATAGCGGCCTGAGGCACTATTTATTTCTTAGCTCATGAGATAATAGGTTATTGATTGATCTGGGAGCTAATAGCCAAGGTTATGTCTCACATAAGAAGTGATTGTGTGGATTGAAGTTCATCATTGATCCTGTTTCCACACACTCAGGGGGATCATACATTTAACTGTCACACAAATAAGAACAAAAGACCCTTAATGACATTTATTGACTTCTAAAGATGTGATTCCTCACTTGCACCCACCACCAGTTACCGTGGTCAGCCCATGGCTTGCCACTGACTTAGGTTTGGTATTTTCAATTCAGTGGATCTTCCCTGCCACACGCAGGAAAATAGGAAGAGCTGAAGCGCTGGAGTCATCTGCTTTTGCAAGGATAAAGACGTTCTGGGTTTCACTGCCTATTTGTCTTGTGGCATTGTCATCTCATTACAGCATAGATACTCAGGAACCATGAGATGAATGAAAGATCCAAAGCAGTGTTTTGAAGGACTAGAAAATGTTTGGAAGAAATTAAAATCAGAAACTAATGGAGCCAGAAGTGGAACATGGAATTGAATGCAAGTATTGAACAGCGAGCACATGGTTGGAACTGCAGAACTGAGAGCAGCTGAGAACATCCATTCTAATGAAAGCTTCAGGATTATAAAACCTGGTCTCATTGCAGAATATTTGGTGAAAACCACTAGTTTCAATTATACCACTTTGGCTGTTCCAAGTCTTAACATCCAGACCCCAAAACCTTATTGAAAGGTTATTTCTGAAATGTGTTTCACACACATGGAAATTTCAATGCTTTGATATAGTTCTGCAAGATGATTTGAGTTCCTGAGAATTGGGATATTCTGAATAGGAAATGGTCTGGCAAAAAGAGAACCAAAGACCAAAATAAAAGGAAATGAAATAAATTGAAATATCTGCTTTGTTTAGATGGAACCCAGAATTAAAATGAATATTTTATATAAAACCATTTTGAACTGTTCTAATAGCTGACAGAAGCAGTTCCTCTACTATTAATTCCTCTACCCTTTCTTACCTATATCTGTGTATTACGTCAGTTCACTCTCTTTTGGGAGTCATCTGGAGTCTGATACTGAAAACCAAGTGCAGAAAATTGCCCAACTCTCTCTTGCAATCTTCTGTTAGTGTTACTGAGAAACACCATCCATTTTTTTTTCTGATCATTGATTTTCCCAGTCATGTAGGTCATTTTCACACAATTCTAGCTGGCCCTGCCTGGCCCCATGTGTGGAGCGACAGCCAACACAGGCACTTTGAAAAGTCTTTTTGAGACTGTTCTCACTAATTGTTTTTAAACTGCCAGAGGAGTGTGGGAATTAATTTCACTTTCCAGTTTCCCCAAGCCTTTGGCCTTTTCTAAGCTTTAACTGAACTTCTCTTTTTCAGGTACGTGCCCAACTCAGGATTTCCTAGTTTGCCTGTTCACCTCCATTTAATTTTTGGGGAAGATACTTCTTATGAATGTACATAATGGGAAATAAAAAAGCTATTAATTTATTTGACACAAAAGCATTTCAGAACAGTGCTGCTCAGTGGCACAAGCACCTTATTTTTATTAAGCCATGATATGGGAAAAGCCCCATCAAATCCAAGGAAGAGCATTAAAAAGCTGATTTGCCTTAAGGTACACAAGCTCCTGAAAAAACTGGTATTTTCTTCTCTTTCAACTATTACAGAGAAATAGCATTTTTATTCTCTCATTTATGACAGTTAGGATAGCTAATGATATATTATTACATGACCCAGAGCCAGCCTCATCCCGCATTAACATTGCCTTCTCCTCTTTATGTCTATTACTGCTTTTCCAACTATTTTGTGCCACCCAAACCATTTCAGATACAGTTTCAATTACAGAAAATAATAGGATTCTCGAGGAAGTGTAAATGCATGAAACATTTTAGCATTGCTGTCCTGCTCGGCAGTAGCTGAAGGACCTGTGTGCATTTCCAGGGAAGGAGCTGCAGCTGCACATCTGCCTTCCCCCGTGCAGCCTTCAAGGCTTTTGTGCAAGGCTGACAGGCTAAATATTGTCTACACACATGGGAGAGAGTATGTCTTGCTGTTTAATTGTGCACACTCAACATAAGTGCCCATTAAGGGACAATGTCTGCTTTCATTTCCTCTGAATTCGGTACAAATCCAACAGCAGATGCAAGATCAAATCCCAAGCCCAGCTATGGAATACTTGTTATATTAGATCGTATTTTGCAGCTCAGGTTTGAGCAGACCATGCTAATTAATGAAGAATTTCCAAGTGGATTTCAATGATTTCAACAAAGCCAATGCTTTGGGGGAAAATACTGTGCAGTGTGGAAAGAAATTAGATCTGTTTTGTCCAGTACTTAATTGAAATGAAATACAGTGACTCTTTGTTACTTGCCATGCTGTAGCCTGCCTATCGATTCTCTCTGCAGAACTCTAAAGCTGCAACTTTTTAACACTGAGGATCTTCTTATGAGCCTCCTTTTGGGTTTCTAATAATAAATTTTAAAAAATTCCCTTTTTGCTTTGGGATCTAGATTTAAATGAACTAACGTCATAAAAGAAACTTGCTCTGAAACAGATGAGCTTAATTTAATTTAAGATTAAAAAAAAATCCTGCACTGAATTTCATGATTGGGTGCAAAGACATGTGTCAGCACAAAGTCACTGGGATCTATTCAGGGATGCATGGAAAATGTAAGACTATTTCCATGAGTGCTTACGTTGCTAATAGGCCTCTTAAAAATAGTATAATTGAGATTGAGGTTTGTATCTGAACATATTGTACTATTTATCATTGGCAGCTGCACCTGTTTTTCACATTAATCTTCTCTGAGAACATGCACCAAAGAACTGAAGGCTCAGAGCTGAGGCTGATGCTTTTCCCAGAGGCTGCAGGAGAGCCTGGGTGTCCCTCGGACAGCTGGATCCCTGTCCAGCTCAGGGGCACTCAGGGACACCACAGGGTCTCTGATGCCTGTGGCATTTAAAGGAAGGGAGTTATTCCTCTTTTTTTTTTTTTTTTTTTCCCAAGGACTGCATCTGATACATGCTGAGCAAAGTGAAAGACATTGGAAATGAAACACCCAGGAAGTCCCATTCTTCCCCTGCTCCTCGCTGTGGCAATAACAACTGCCCCAGGCATTTTGCTGATGCTGATAACTAAACTGGTGCTGGGCCAGCCCTGCTGTGCAAGGCAAGCTGGCACTGGAGGAGAGGAGACTTCACACATCTTTCCTCCCAGTTCTGCCTGAAAACAAGGAAAGCAGCGCTCTGGCTTTGCCTTGCACAGTTATGAAAGAAGAATGTAGAGGCTGATATTTTAAAAAAACCCAACAAACCAAAAAATCATTACCTTAAGTTGCAGTTCCTACTTATTGTAACTTCAACATGTTCCTAGGCAACCACCATGACTTTTGACCAGCTCCTCTCGGCTTCATCGCTGGGTTTATTTGGGGTTTACAAGCACCCAAGAATGAGGTAGGGTGAGTGATGTGCCAAACTTCTGCTTGAATCCAGACTTATCCTCCCAGCTGGAACAAGAGCAGTAGGGTACCTGCACACTCCAGAGAGTGCCAAGACTTGTCAGGATGTTTATAAAGCCTTCTCTAAGGAAAGAGAAATTGCCCAAATGCAAAGATCCTCTGAGTCTTCACAGAACATGAGAACAGTCAGGCTGAGAGATATGATTTGGTACCAGGCAGCTGCATCAGCAGGTATTATTCTCATTTCAATTTCATGTTTTTCTAAATGAAAGACCCATCTTTGATGCTTTAAATCGTTGAAAAAAAAATCTATGTTTACAGAGGTAAAAAGTACCGTGTAGAGGTAAAATATATTAGATAATAAAACAGGAAAAGACAAGACTCTGCTAAAAAGGAAACCAATTATTTTTTTCAGGAAGCAACATATTTCTGTAAATAATACATTAGCTGCTTTTCATTTTCCAAATCAGAGTCTATTATTTTCAACTTGATATCAGTCAGTACAGCTTGGATATTTTTAAATACTTATAATCACGAACCTAAAAGATGTTGGCATGGCAAGAAGCCTAACAGCAATAAAAAGAATGTAAGTGGAAAGGTAGAACAGAGGAGAAGCAGCAGTAATGCTTTTTATGATACTAATCTAATTTTAAAATAGCTTCTCATTTCTATGCAAAAAGGTATTTGCAGTGGTGCTTCCCACACACCTGCATGGCCGTGGAGCAGGATGAGCCCTGTGGGAAGGACAGGAGAGCCCTCAGCCCCTACAGCAGCCTGAAGACACCCTGGCCTTGGTATCTAAAATGTACTGATATTCTCATGTGGGAAAAAAGGGAAATCTAATTCTGGCAAAATTCAAGAGAATAAGATTGCTTAGACACAAATTAACAAATACTGGAGGATGCAAGAGCCAGCACTGCTGAGCCACCTCCCGCCCAGTGACTCCAACACCTCACTGACTTTGCTGCCTCCTCTCAGGTTTTCCTGCCTGTCCCCATCCAAACTGTCTTTCTCTTTGCTTGAACACCCAGCACAAGAGAGCCATGACCTCAGCTGGAGAATCCCTGCACCCTAAACAATTAAGTGTACATATTAAAAACTCTCTGCTTTGTTTTTGTAATATCACAAGAGTTTTCATTACATTATATGTTTTTATAATTAATGATCTTACATTATTTATTTGCCTCACATGAACATGTCTATCAAAAGTTATTCAATAAAATGGTAAAAGAATCCTCTTCTTATATTAAACCCATAATTTTCTATACTTTTATTTTAACATTGCTACAGCAATTCCTGAATTAATACATCACAATGAAGCAGAAAGTAAAAATTGCCAAGTGTGTTGGCATAAACACTAACATAAAGAATTAAAAAAAATTAAATAAGAAAAAGATACTTTAAAAGTTTGGAATCAGCCTTACAAAGCTTGGATAAATTCTTAGGACGTAATTTAAGAAAGGGGAAATGCTAATAAAACACATAGTTGATTTTGCTAAGGATAAGGGAATTTTGCAGTCTAAGAGACACTCAAATAACTATGATGACAAGTAGACAACATCTTTCTACAATATTTCTAAAAAAATACCCACAGAGGTGAACTCCCTGTCAGACTGAGGATAGTTTCCCGTATCACAATGATTTTTTGTCTCCAGAAAGACTGACATTCTCCAGAGAAGTGCTTGTGTCCTGCTGTGCAGAATAAGTCATTTTGACCACAGTAATCTTTTCATATAAAAAAGTACTCCATTCACAAAGGAATGTTTATGAGTGATGTGCTTCCTCCTACCATTTGTTACTAAAGGCTACACTTTTCCAACTGCATTTCACAGCTTGCAGGTAAAATATTCTGCTTTATTTCATGACATGATTTACCATTTGTAGCAAAAATAAATGTATATATAAACATAATTAATATTGAAAGCTTACTTGGACACTTCACTAAGACAAGCTTATTAGGTTTTCCACATACACTTTTTTTTATCTTTCTCTGAAATATCACAAATCCTGAATTTTGATGCTGTCACTGTTCACTAACTCAATGGACAATGTATACAATTTCAAAGTTCTTTCCAAGCTCCCAGATATCTGCAATCCTTTGTACCTCTAGAGTGATGTCACTGTGATCCATGGGCTTTTGTTGACTTACTTCAAAGAATATTTTTTTTCCAAGGCCACTAGAAAAATCTCCTGCCCTGATCTCTCTTGCTTCAGGGCAAGGACAGCTGCAAAAGTGCTGCCAGAGGTTACTAAGTCTGCCACCTAAAAACCCTCTCTTATATCCCTGTTTCTCTCAGTTGATCATCCCCATTGCAATGCACTGGGCACATTCATAATGAGCTCAGAATACTTTTACACCCACAGTGTCACCTGGGGCTCATTTGGGAGAGCAGGATTTATCATGCAGGACATCAGTCAGATCAAAGAGAGTTCCTGTGGTGCAAGGTATGACATCCTGCTTTGTCCATGGGAGTAAGCAGAAGACCTTGTTTTTACAGGTTTGTGAAAGTCCTTTTCTGGACAGTGTTCATGGTGTAAACACACCAAAAAAAAGCCTTATATTAGGTAAAGAAAACAAAATACTGCTTTTGATACTCACTGTAGTAAAATCTAAAAAGAGCAATACGTATATTTGATTTGGTCCTGCCCCGACAGAAAGGGTTATTGCTGCTGAACTGGGCTGGCTCTGTGCTCCTGCATAGATCCAGGCTCAGAAGGCACCAACAGCCTGGTGCCACCCCACCACAGTCATATTTCTCCAGCTAAATTATCTACTCCACAGACTGTGTCAAGAGCAAAACCGGAGTCACCATTTCCATTCAAGTACTGTACTTGCTTAAAGGCACAACACAATTAGTTCACTGTCACATACAATTAGTTACCACCATGTTGGCATATACTGCAACACTTTTTTTCTTTAGCTTATGTGCAGCTAATTGGACCTTGATCCTGGAGAGCTGTACCAGAGGCATTTCTGCTGCAAGGAGATGCTCCTTTCTGCCTCCACTGAGGGTGGAAGGGGGGGAGGGCATTTTCAACAGAAACTTAGAGGATACTTGTGACATCTCAAATTAAGGAAGGATTATGTGATCAGGACTCAAAAACGTATCAGGGTCCAATTTCTTGGGACTTTCTTAATGACTTTGAAGCACTTTTTCTCTCTTATCTGCAGTGAAGTCTTGCTCTCCCCTTGGCCTCACAGGACCAAAAGAAAAGTGCGTGGATTACTGACAGCATTAGACCAGCTTTTCTCCCCTAAGAATCAATTAACATACATGCCAAGGAGTTGAGGTTTTCTTTCAGCTGTTACAAATGTTCATCACGTGTGAGCACTCATAAACTTCTCTCAGTATTGCCTTAGCTGCAAAATCCCCATGGCATTGCCCCCTAATGCAACTCATATGAATAAATTACCTACAAGGTAATGTAATACAGACCTTATTTGACCTCACCCTATTAAGATAATGTTGTGATGCTATTTTCATAATAGCACTATGGTCATGTTGTTATCACCATGTAACAGCAGACAATTACTACCTGTTAAAACCTGCCAAGTTAACCTTACAGTGCTCATTAAAATAACTGTGAAATGTGCATTTCTCAGCTAAGGTGGCCTCACCTGAGTACAGAGCAGGTGCACACAGGCATTTCTCTATATTATCAACAGAAATTGTGAATTCAGCTTTGTGTGCAGGAGGAAAGAGCAGCAACGGCAAGCAAAGGGGATGGTGCAGTACTGCCATGGGGATGGAGGGATCAGATATATGTCATAAACCAGTGAGTCTATCAGCAAGAACAGTGCAATGTTAGGCTTAGTGATGTGGCCAAGGCAAAGTGAGTTTTAGAAATGAAGGATGAGCATGACAGCCTGGTTGTGGGAGAGGTCCCTGCAGATGTGCTCACTATGGAGGTGCAGCTGCAAATTCTAACAAAAATGTGGCATATGATGCAACAAATGCAGGATTAAACACCAATTTAGTAATCAAAGAGTACTTGGGTTGCTTTTCAAGGTGTAGTGTAGCTCACCAGAGCTGGATTGCATTGCTCTATGGTGCCTTGCTCAGCCTGAACAGCACAGCACAGAAGGGCTCCTGATGGAATTCCACTGAGCATTCATCTGCCTTGCAGTGAAGAAACTGGACTGGCTTTGTTCTTTCCTGAAATGTACTTGCCCCATTTCTTGACAGACTCTAACCTACATTCTTTGTGTTCTGCACCACAGGCAATAAAAAGATTTGCTAAGATTCCAACAGGAAAACAGGAATTTCTGTTTCTTATTATTTTCAGCTCTGCTTTACAATTCCTACTGCAAGGGCCACTTTAAACCTGTCCTGGCAACAGTTTGTCACAGGCTGGCAGTGGTGCAGCAGTGCAGGCAGGTGCTACAGGCAGAGCCCATCGTGCTTCAGCCGCTGGCAAGGACTCGATGCAACATGAGAGTGGGGAGACAAAACTGTTAAGAAACAGTGTTGCTGGATAAAAACCTTTTTTTTCCCAGGGTGAACAACCACTTTTTGACTTGCAGAGGGCTCTGTCAGTGTTGTGAGGGTGCAGGTGTCTCCTGAAACACTCCACAGTCTATCTTTTGTCTTTCAACACTTCATTACAAGTGGAGATTGACAGTGCCTTACTGATGCTGGGGAGGTCCTCTCTGCTGCACCTCTCTGCCTAAATACAGAAATGGTTTTGTCATGCTGAATAAAAGCCTGCTGAGCCTTCCTGAGGAATCCCAGGTTGGGAGATGTGACCCAAATAAATGTTCTCTGGAAAATATATTCTGGCAGAAGACTCAGCACATCGTGCAGATTACAAATTGCACCCAATTTTCTGTTTTAGCTGCCTGATTTTTAGCACTGAAGCTGTTGATTGCTTCAACTGTCTCAATTCAGAGAACCATTTCCCTGCAAAAAGAAAAGTAACAGTTGCAAGTGTTTAAAGAGTGCCGAAACACAGTGGTTGTTCTTTATTCCATGCTCCACTGCTCAGTTTCCTACTATTGCCTGATATTAGTGACATGAGCCCTGATTTCACAAGGGCTTATGTGTGAAGGAGGCTCGGAAGTTTTGGTGCATCTTCTATTCTGAGCTGGGTAAATGAACTAAAGGTGATCACGACACAAATCAGTGAGAGCAGTCCCTCTTTGCCCATGATACCTATGGTACCATGACATATTTGGATCTCCTCTTCTGTTGTCCCTGTCACAGCTTGAAAATTCCATAGGATTTCAGAAATGGCATTTTCTGTAACTTTTTTTTTTTCAGAATCTGTGGTTCCCTAAGTGGCCAGAGAGCTGGTGGCTGGAGGGTCAGAGCACAAGCACATTCTTACTGTGTTGTGGCCCTGATGTGTTTAGCCCAGAGCTGTCTCATACCCTTCCACAATACTAATTTTAGCAACAATTAAACATCCATGAGACTAGGAAAGAAAGAATTAAATAAATTCCAAATCAAGCCTCTAAATAATAGGAACCATAACTCAAGGATCACATAGCCTAACCTTTATTCCTCTTCCAGCGATAGCTGGCACATGGGCATCCCAGCTTTCAGCAGGAGCAATTTAAGCCCACAGTAGGGACACACACAAGGCCAGGAGGTACCACCCAGCTCTGTTTAACACCACAGGAAGACACATCAGAGTTCCCAGTGCTCTGTGGCACCTCCAGCAAGACCTGATCCTCTCCCCTACCACACAGACAGGAACCCACTGGCTCAGAAAGCCTTTATGTGTTTAACTTGTTTCCACTTCCTTCAGTTTTCTCCATCACTTCACAGGACCTGCTTGCACAGTGGGAACTGTAGCCCAAACAGGCTTATTCACAGGACACGGTATCTCATGATGCTGTGAATAAACAAATGTGTGAGACATTTCAGCACTTAATAGCGTCAGCCATGGAACAGAAAGCTGTTCTCAGCCCCAGCCGTATGGAGGCTGGCATGCTGCACAGTTCAGCTCCATATGGGTAAAATGAAGCCTTGTGTTTAACATCTGATAAAGGTCTAGAGAAAAATCACAACTGCCCCTTCTCGAAGTTACCTTCCTGGCTCTGACTGATGAAGGTAATAGAAAAGCTTCTGTTTTCAAACACTGCATTGTCTTGTGCACTGTGTTGTGCTCTGCCAGGGGCTGCTCTGCCTCTCAGGCACTGAAATGTTTTCCACCACTATGGGGAAACCTGAATGAAATACTTTCACTTATGGACAACAGATTAGTCAAGAGGCAGAGCTTGTAGGGAGCTCACAACACCGTGAAGCCCCTCTACATAGGAGGACACTGGGACCCTCAATCACAAAAAGGTGTTAGCACTGGTATAGCTTGAGCAACCAGGTAATTTGTGTTAGTACAGTCTTTACTCCTTTATTTACCACTGCATGAGGGTGCCCACTAATTTAGGACAAATACTTGTTTAATGAATGTTTGGCTATCAGATTTCAGACCTAAATATACCTATTCAGGTTCCTCTTAATTAAAACAAACTCTTGGGAGAGTGATCCTAACCTGAACACACCACATGAAAGGCAATTCACACTGACTTTCACAGACACTGAGGGAGGGGAATACAGCACAATGATCAGACACTGTCAATCCAGTGGTAACTAAATAGTTACTGTCTCTGCCTTGTCTATCTCTTGGCTAAAGCATTGGCTGGCTCAAAAAGTTTGAGGATATTTCCCTGAAATCCAGCAGGTGTGATCAAAGGCATTAGGTAAGGAAAAATTAAGCCCTGCTTTTGCTGCCTTCTTTTTATACCTAACATTAAATCACTGCCTTTTTTTACAACAATGTTTTAAAACCTGAATATCTGGTCACACTTAATCTTTTTCTAGCTCCCACCTGTCTGTCACTGGAGCACCTCACATTACCACTCAGACAGATCATACAAGACTCTGAGACAGCAAGGAATTAAGCCCAGGCAGCCAGACAACCTCCTTCCAAGACATACCTGTGACACTCCCCCTCTTTCTAGTGAGCAGAAGGTTGTTGGGACACTTCTCCCATCCTCTTCAGTCTTAGGAACATCAAGTGGATTGTGAGCACAATGAATTTTGGCTTCTCAACATGAGTAAGAAAATCCCTTTAGAAATATTTTTTAAATGCCTGACATCTAGCTTCAATTAAGTTTATCTGCATTAATAAAATACATTTCTCACTCAGTGGGTAAGGATATTTTTAATCTTTTATACCATTATCCAATAAGCTCAAAAACTGATAAAAAACACATTCATGTGCAAATCAGTCCTTTCTCATTTCCTTTTAATTTTTCTCCATCCTACTCCAATATTTTAAACCCCAACCTCTTTGTGAGTTGTGTAAATAATTCCTACTGGCATGGCTAACAACAAAGGTTCAGAAGTAAACTGTCAGCCACTGCATAGAAGATGTGCATCAATGAACTGTGCTGAGATTCAGAGGGCTGATAATGACATATGGAGCCTTTCACACTTTGATCATCTGTTTGAATCTGCAACACCCAAAATTGATTTACACTTATAATCATGTGATAATTACCTGGTTGTCTATATATGATTGCTGTCTCTTTTCATCCCCTGCAGTGGACAGGTAATCTGCTTGCTGGCCTTTTTTCTTTTGCTATCAATCTCAACCATTCAGTTAAAACTAAAGAAATTATTCTCCTCTCCCAGGCTCTCTTTTCCCAAAAGGGCCATGTGACTCTTTACAGTGATAGCTGTCTATCTTCCTGTTCACTTTTATTGTTGTCCTTTTTCATCCAACGTAACCATGAAGGAGAAGGAATTCCTTTAGCAGGAACCAGTATGAAACAAAAATCTTTCTGATTAGAGGCTAGTTGTTTTCTCAGGCTCTTGCAGTAGAGCCTGGTGACAAAAACAAATAAATGGGAGACAGTCTTCCCAAGTTCTTTACAAACATAATTTCCTAATGTTGTGCAACAACTCTGTGAAGTTCTCATGGACCTTGTCTATATGGACATGCAAAAACAAGGAGTGGTCCAACTTTGTCTGCCAAGTTTGTTCAGATCAGGAGCTGTGTATCCCTTGCTAGAAACACCATCCTTTTAAGCGAACCTTGTCCCTTGGGATCCCTCCCTGTTTCCTTCATGCCCCAGCTGACTCCTGATGCTTCTCTGCCCACATACTCTGAAGACTTTTGCCACATAACTCAATTACAGCCAGGCTGTAATTCTGAGTGATTTCCTCCATTTTGACAGTTCAAACAGGAGAAGTTACAAAGGATATTCAGGTCACTTCATTCCCACTACCTCTGTCCTCTTTCCCCGGGAAACACAGCTCTTGAAGAATGTGCAAACTGTTCCTTCAGATGTCCTGCTGGTCATAAATACATTTATCTTCATTATTTTATTTCCCTGATCTTTGTTCAAAGAAACCTACAAATACAGCAAAGTGTTACCTGTCAATCAGGTCATCAGCTCAGCAAATGCCTGACAGCAAAGAAACATGAAGCAAAGCAGCTACAGTGTAATTTTCTGATCAGGCTATTAGATGTTTGTTCATTGGAACAGTTCATGCCTCTATTCTACTATGTCATCTGGCAACAGCAGACATCTGAAAGTTGTATTTTTTTCACCAGATATAAAGTCTGTAGCTTTCATTAAAATATTCATGACCAGAAACATCGTAGTCAATTGCTGAATTGCTGTTACAGTTAAAATATAAATCTTGCACCATGCCATTACTATGATGTGGAGGAACTTAATGGACTTGCAGTAATTTATGTATAAATACAAAGAACAGGAACACTGTGAAAAGCTCAAGGCAGCCAAGGGCTTCTCCTGTGTAAATGAGAATTTGTGTACAGATAAGTCTGTAAAGAACTTTGTAAAGAAAATACTAAAAAGATGGAATTATTTTCCCTTATAGTTTTCCATCAGAGTACAAATGCCTTTATAAACGTTGTGTTTTTTTTTAATCTTAAATAGTAGTTTAAAAATTGCACCATTTTTGTCTTATTTATCTATTCACCACATCATAATGATTACAGATCATTTCAACTCTCAAATTAACCTTGTAGAACACTTAGATGCTCTTTGGGAAATGTTCAGATAACTATAGAAATCTCTAATTTCTACATCAAAAGAGGGTTTTACATGCTTGGTTAAGTCTAGAACTGTCTGTTCCTAATTTATTTCTCCAGCTGAATATTTATTTGATTCACAGCCTGTTTCACAGATGCTTTTAAACATATTGTCATTGAGGAACGGGGATGAAAAATGAGAAACTCCTATTTTGTCTTCCTGTGTGTTGCTAGTAAACCACTCAGTTATTTCACCTTCTATTTCTGCTCTAAAGAACAGAGAGGGGCTAACCTTAGAAAAGCCCATTCATTTGTTCTGAGATGGGTATTTAGTTGCTAAAGAGCAATTGGCTGCTGCAGCATAAGCATGGCTGGGGGATTTTCCTGGTAAAACCATTTCTTGCATCTCTTTTCATGTTGAATGGCAAGTTCCTGACTCTGAACACTGACAGGTCATTGTAGCAGAAGAGTAGGCAATTTAGTAGAAAGGCTGAGTAATAAAATTAAAAAGATCACTAGGGAAGGAAAGAGAAGTGATAAGGCGGAAAATAGAAATAAAACGGAACAGAAACCTTAAAGAGACACAGTTCTGGATTATCAGTGGCAGAGCCAGTGTGGTCACACTGCCTGCATGGGCTGGATCTGCCCATCCCTGGGAATCTGCATGCAAAGCCAGCCACAAGCAACTGATTAATGCAGTTACTGCTATAAACGAGAAAACAAATTGTTCCATTAAAAAAAGATATTTTAGCATCAACTATGATCAGCAAATCTCTTGCTCTGATTTTCCTCTGCTTTCCATTTGCCACACGTCCTTCTCCAGCTCCTTCCAGGACATCTTAATTACCCGCAGTGAGTGATTGCCACAGGGCTGTGGGCAACACGATGAATCAGTCTGCAAGTACTGTGGCTCAAGTGCAACTTCTGCTGCTACAGATTACTGCATTAAAGAGTACGAGTCACCCAGAAAATCCCAGAAGAGAACATCAGGGTTTAAACAGGGTATGAAAATTGTGGGTTCGAATTTTAACATGTTTCTTATTGGATTTGATTTGCCACGCAAGACCCAGCACAGCTTGTGTCTTACATGTTACTTCACACACAGCTGTGGGGAAGTCTCCGAGGCTTTTGGGGAATGATTATAAATAAAGCTGTCAGAAGCCTGACCCCACAGGGCTATTGGTTTGTCCATACAATGACAATGTTAATACTCTATTTTCAACAGCTTCTTTCCATAAACATGGACATGATTTTGAGCTCATATGAAGTCCGGCCAGTCAGAAATTGTAGCCAGGTCCTGTGGTGCCATTTATCCTTGTCATTACATCCTCAGCAGTTCAGAAGTAAAGATCCAGCTGCCAATTAAAGGAAGAGTAGCCCTTCAAAGAGATTAGCATGTGCCCCAAGTCATCTTCACTCCACAGCCTAATCCTGCTCCCAGGGAATTCTGTGAGAGCTGCCTGACTCCACTGAAATCCTCTCCTGCCCAAACCGGTGCATTAACACAGCTGAGGCCAGAATGGGGCAGGAGAAAAATCAGGGTTATTCTTGTCAATGATTTTAAGGAAGTGCCCAGGTGTCATAAGCTACAGACTGGGATGTACCCAGGAATGGCAAATAAGGATTTGCCCCTATCTGAGTAAATATAAATGCACTTTGGTGTTTATATTTATAGTCAAATAAAATGAAAGACGATGAAAGAAAAAGCAATGCCTTTTTCAAATCGGAATAGCAGTTATTCATTCTGACTGTCTGGATTTGTAATCAGCTTTATCAATTTAATTTCATTTATGGTATGGTTTGTGGCAGTACTTTACTCGGGTTCAGAGACAGCTGAACTCAGTTTATTAAAGCCTTGGGTGTTCCTCAGGCTTGATTGATGAAAGTATGAATATATTATATGGAATTTAACAAAAGCAGGAAATTGAGATTTTTGGGAAGGCAGACATAGCTGTTAGATCATGCAGAGAGGACTACTGAAAATGCCAGGAGAAAAGCCAGGCCAAACAAAGCTGAACTTGCCAAGACAGATCAGTGAAGAAAAAATACTGTATGCCTGATAAGTTGGAAAATGAAGTCAGACAACACAGCAGGCTATCTCCAGCAGTGCACGTTTTCCAAAAGCTTGACAAAGAGCTGGCAGTGTTTCAGGATTCCCAGAATATGTATCCACAAATAAGTAGGTTGTCAACATATTTCAATCAGTTTATCTATGCAAGTCCTGTCTGCAGAGTCTCTCTGTTTAAGCAGTGGGACTTCACTGGCTGGCTCAGAGAGGTTATGAAGGAAGAGCAATTCCTCCACGTCAGGAATCGGGTCATCCATTCCTTTTTAGCCACTAGCACTCTCTCATCTTGGTATTTTAAGCTATTTTTTGTAAAAGGACTTAGAGAAGTCAATTTGCACTGGTTGCAGTCACAGTCCTTTTCTACCCAATCGGTTTCAAAACTAAGAATCCCGACTTAAGGGCAAGGAACAGTGTCATGATGGTTCCTTGCAGGCACTCCGTGTGGGTGGCACCCACCTGCATCACCCTATTCCCTCCTGAAGTCCCTGGAATTTGCCTGGGTTTCTGAGCAGATTTTAAGGGAATCTTAAAACACCACAAATCATCCCAGTCTCCTGGTTTCCCACTGCAAGACAGTCTAGGATTGCCTCTCAGTGGTCACATGGCAGAAGCAATGGGGAGAACAAAATGACCAGATATTTTGTGGTTCCTGGGATGGCAAAGTGAGCTGGGAATGCTGTTACTGGCAAACCACATGGCCCATGTGCCACCCTAAGAGCTGGCAAGACCTTTTCTGTGTCTGTCTCTAATGTGCCTAATCTGATCTATCTTTCACTTCATCCTTCAAGACAGGAAATCATACAGCCCTAAGAGACTTAGTTCAGATCTTTAAGTTCAGTTATATGGATATCAACAGATACATTTTTAAATTGCTGCTATTGTAAAACAAGGTCAGGGATTATGTTGCCAGATGAAAAGGAAACCACCCTGAAATGGAAAGCCAAAAAATTCCCACAATTAAGCCAAAAATTCTCATTAACATTTGTGGATCCAAAAGAAACCATACACCCTATTTATATGATACATTTATTTACAGGAGAAATCTAATCTCAAGGAGATGTTATGATTGCTGGGACACTGAACTTTCCTTCTCCAAGTTCACACATTTGACCTTCCCTTGCAGTATATGAAATCAATACATGCAAATCCTTTTTCACAGCTCTCTTCCCATTTAAATCAATGGTGAAACTCTCACCAAATTGAATGAGAGTATAATTAAGCCCCTTACATTTTAGTAAACTCCATGCCAGTAGCTCACAAACCTATAGACTGATTAAAAATTTAGTATGTGGATGGCACAAAGAAGAATGTGCAAAATAAAAACAAAGTAAGTTTCACAAGCATTCTGGCCAAGTCTAAGCATCACTCTACTAATCCTGTTAGTCCAAGAAAGCTGTATAAAGTCCTGGTAAAGCAAATCACCACATATTCAGCCCTGCCTCTGAACAAATAGGCTGCCTGCATCATTCAAATTCAGGATGACTGATCTGCACAAGATCAGATTCTGTCCCCTTTCTTCATGCTGATGCTATCTACCTCAACAGCAGATTGCTGATTTGGGAATACAAATATCTGCTGAATGTGTGCTGCACTGGGTCCAAAGACAAGAGATAACTCCAGGATTACTGCTGCAGAGTCATTGTGCAAGGTGGCTGTCCCTAGGAGTGGGAAAAGTTAAATCTCAAGGATGCTGAGGACTCAGAAGACTTCTGTTTAAAGGTATGTGTAGTACACTGAAGGGGAAAACAACTGGCACTGGTTTAATGAATCTGGGGAATGAACAGTAGAACTGGAGGTTTTCCCTATAGGTTCTGCCCAGCAGTGCATATGAAGGGCAGGGAGAGGGAACCCAGCAGTGACAGGGCTTGTCAGAGTCACCAGAGAAATCATTTTTCTCCAACTCCGTGGCTGAAAGCAGCATTTCAGGGGAAAAAATGGCTTGCTGTGACTTCAAAACCTCTACAAACCATTGCTTGCCAGAAGAACTTGCAGGTTTGTAATCCTTTTGTAAGTATTAGTTTTGGAAAGTGGCTCTAGAACATCTTCCAAATCTTTGCAACCTGAGCTTGAGCTCTACAGGAGAGTGCCCTGAATGCTCTGTTACCACCCTCTACATTCCACCTTACTGGTTTGTCCCTCCCCTGCTGCAGTGCCCATTTAAATGCCCCTGCATTGAGTGGTGCCACGGCCAGGAGGCAGTGCCATGGTCACACATGGTGAGCTGCTGTCCCGCAGGCAGCCCCCACAGGTACTGCAGAGGTAGGATGGATGCAAGTCTCTCCTCGAAGCAAGCACAAAGCAATAAACAGGAATAAGAAGCTATAAATCTGACAAACCAAAGAACTAAAAATAAGGGGAAAAAGAGAAGGAAGACAGTCTGCTGACAGGTTTGCCTTGAGATATGTCCCCTGAAGCATCAGGCTGCAGCTGGGGGCTATGCAATGCACTGGGGGCACGGCAGGAGCTGTGCAGAGCTGTCTCCCTGCTTTCCAGATGTGCTGCTCATGGTGGGACTTCCAGAGATGAAATCCAATGAATGGCATCTTGACCCTGGCGTCTGGAAATCAGGACAAATCTTTGCACAACTCTGCTCCCTTAAGTCAAAGAAAAAAACAGATCTCACAAGTCTTTTCTCTGGGATGAAATGTCTTGCAACCTGAAAATGACTTTTAGAACAATTTCAATGTAGCCTGAATATGAAGTATTCAAAGTTAATTATACGCACTGAAGAGCAAACAAGAGTGTCTAAACACAAACACAAGCTTTCTTCCACAGTTTTATTTCCCAGTGACTCACACTGAAGGGATATTGTCATCTTTCAGGCATTAACTGTTGCGATATAAGTAAGAAATAAAATTTCTGGACCAAAGCATCCATGGCAGGGAGTGGATATCATTTGTTAGCCAGACCTTTCCTATTACAAAAAGTCATTATGATAGCTGCTTCAGTGGCATGTCATACAGCTCACATCCCTTTCTGCTTGTGTGTGAACACTGGCTCAGCTTCCTACTGAGGTGCTTTGCATCCTCCCAAACTGCACATGGACAATGCTGCTGTGACGACACAGAGTCACACACACACAGACTCGTTCATCAGTGTTAAGTCTACAGAGAAACCTGTCATTTTCAACACAGCTGTACCACTGATTTGGCAAAGAAAATTGCCTTGCAGAGGATCCTACCAGTTCGGAGCAAACCCCTCAGCAG
This sequence comes from Xenops minutus, assembly GCA_035221455.1. Taxonomy (NCBI): domain Eukaryota; kingdom Metazoa; phylum Chordata; class Aves; order Passeriformes; family Furnariidae; genus Xenops; species Xenops minutus. The sequence continues at coordinate 5,519,914 of JAWWEE010000030.1, read as the reverse complement.
CTGTGGGTCTTTCCCCTGCCTACAGCCAACTTGGAAAGTTGGAGGAGCAGAGTGTTCCTTCCCCTGGTGCCTGGGTCAGCAAAGATGTGTTCAAAACCCTTCTGGGATTTCCAGGGAACTGGAAAATGCTGAGAGTTATTCTCTAGAAGCTTTTGGACCATGGTCTCCTTTGTTTTCCTTCTGTTTGAAGGTATCTATTTGTCTTTGCAAACAATTCCTGTACATGCTAAACTTCAAACAAATTTATTATATGGAAAGTTCTTTCACCCGGTTCTACTCTCTGCACCTCATGTGATCAGTACAGTAACAAGCCTGTTCTACAGTAAACTGCTGTTTTACAGAGAGTATTTTGGTGTAAAAAGAACTCTATAAAATGCATCCTTTTAGATGCATCCCACCAAATGTGGTCATCTCTTTTTGTCGCAATCAAGCACAATTTCTAGCATTCCTAACACCACAGACCACATGTTCAGAAACTGTTTGTCCTCATGATTGTGACCTAAAATACAGCCCCCCAAACTGTATGGTTTTATGCATATATTCTTTAACTTATGCTGATGATACCGGAAGTCAGAAGAATCCCATTCTGTGCCCCAAAGTCATGCATCATGTTTGTTTTTTCCACATCCCTGCCTGCTCCAAATGCAAAGAAAGGTATCAGAAATGCATGGTAATCAGTTTTTCTTGCAGCGCTTTTTTCAGAACAAGTGATCCAGGACTGTTTTTGCCCATCTGGCTTCCTGCTCATGAAAATGCCTTTCCTGGACGAGGGCTAATTAGGCAATATAATAGTTTATCCTTCTAATGTACTGATTTACTTAGTGAAGCAAACAGTGTGCTGGTGTATTTATTCATGGCATTTATGTAACTGTTTGCACATAGGTTTTCAGTGACTGTGAAATAATTATAATGATATTGAATTAACATAAATGTTGCATTTTGCAGCTCAGGAACCGTCCCCTTTTGATTTCAGGGGCAAAAAGAAGAGGGATGTTGCTTAAACATTTGAGAATGAAACACTCTCATTAACTGTAGCTCAGTTTATGAACTTCAGAGGTTAAGCACTAGCTACCAAAAAATCTTTTAATCAAGATGGATCAAGCTTCTCCACTTAAATGTATTATCCAAATTTGCAGTCATCTCTAGTTAATGAGTCAGTTTGAATTAGCCTTTCAAAAGAATTAAGGGAAAAGAATCAACACTTTGATGGTGTTTGAAGCACAAGTTGAAGTAATTGAATCAATGTGTTAAATCTTAGATGAGATCTTTTAATCTGTAAAACAGTGATCGAGAGCTATGTGACTGAAACCAGATGAAGTGGCTAATTTGGATGAATTACTCTGTACAGAGAGGTCCCCCTCAGTAACAGCCTGTCTGAAAGCAGAATTTGCTTATATTCACCTAACTTGAAAAGGAACATTTAGGGCTGAAATGTGCCAGTTCTTCTTGTTACCTTCCCCTGTGACTTCAAGACAGATTTTTATCCTTTAGGTCAAAGTTTATACCTGAATATATTGCAAAAACAAGACTTTGAGCAAGTCTCTTGGGAGTCCATCAAGAAGGGACAATAAAAATTTTATCTTTCCAAGTCTCTGGGATGAGATCATTAACAGACAGGCTTTCTGCATTCACACTGTGAACCTACATTAAACTGGGAAATTCCTATAGCAACACATTAGGAGAAATCCTGCCTAGGACTAGTTTAACTGGACCTATTTTAACACATAACGAATGAAGCCCCTCAAGATTCTGATGAGATCTTGAGTGTGTAGGTATATAAGGACTCACGCATATGAGCTCTTTGAGCACTTTTCCTACCAGAGTAAGTTGCTAAAAGGAGAAGTCACCAGTCTCACTGGGTCCTTGTGTTAGTCCTTGTCCCCTGGCTGTCCACTCTGTGTGTGGAATTCCCTTTGAAGCAAAGACCACATTATTTTTGCTGGAAATTACGTTAGTGGTCAGAGTTAATTTCTGCAATTAAGATGAAACCACAACCAAGCCTTTTCTTTCAATAAAGTATTAACTTCAAAGCTATCCATATGCTTAAATGTGACCTGTAAAACCACTCATCCTTTGATGTTTTCCAGCTGCAAGTGTCTCTACTCAGTGACAGAGCTCAAAGGACAAATAGAAGTGGGCAACAAAAGAAAGCTCTGGAAAACATAGAACTGTGTTCAGGAAGGGATAACTCTTCTCTTTTATGGCTCCTGAAAGCTGCAGAAATGCAGAAAACCCTTCTCAATTAGGAGCTCCCTCAAAACCATGTGTTAAACCTGCCACCCAAGGCTCTTACCCAGTATGAAATACAGAATAAAATGAAATTCAGAAAACAGTTAAGTACAAAGTTGGACAGGGTTGTTTCAGCCACAGTAGGGATGGAGGTGCAGCACCACCACACTCATCCCAGGCCATGCCCCAGTCCTGTCCCTGCACATCTGCAACTGAAAGCAAGGGCTGAAGGATGATCCAGAGCTGTGTGTGAGATCAGCACATGATCTTGCTTAGTATCTCATTCATTCAATACATTGTATTAGTTTTCCTCACTTGTCTTCTGTATTTTTCCCCTCCTTCTATAAACTGCCCCTAGTTCTGACAAAATCCTCTCATCTCCTCTGGAGAGAAAATCATTCAAAAACCAGAAAATGGAAAAAATGAACCAAATAGTAATTTTGCTCACGTTAGTGAAGCACAGAGAAAGCCCCAGCGAGCAGCTGAGTGCCCTGAGCCCTCTGCATGCTGAGGTTCAGGTTAACCCTGGGAAAGGGGCACAGCATCCATCTGCAATGGGAACAACCCTCTGCTGTGTCAGAGACCTCCTTTCAGGGGGAGCAAAGGGGCTCAGTAGTATGCCTGTTATGTAGACAGGGGTTTGCTGTCCAAGAGAAAAGGGTGAAGGACCAAAGACAAAGCTTCAGGCACAGTTAAAAACAGTTTTTCCTTCCAGGAGAGGGAAGGAAAAATTTAAAAAGTGGGTGGGAAATTCTACATAGAGTAGTGAAGATCTGAAGAAAACATCACATAATATAACCAGATTTTTCTGTGGGAGAAATAAGCATTGACAAAATTCACATGTCTGAAGGGAATTTAATTGAAAGATTAAATATAAGTCAAGACTCAGAGGTCCAACAGCAAAAGATTTCTTGCATTAAAAGCAGCAAGTCATGCCCTTGCTTAGAAGAGACTGTGTTTAACCACGTGCCTTGTACTGGCACAGCCTGATTAAACTGCTTACAAGAATCTGAGGCCTCTTATTAACTATGAATTTTTAAAGTTTGTTTTTATAAAAAGACAAAGCACATGTCAAAGCAAGTACAAGACTGTTATAGCCAATCTCTTTTTCAGCACACAAAAATATGCTCCACTGACCACTGACATTAAAAAAAAAAATTAAAAAAATAGACTGCACTTTGAGGTGAGAAATGGAAAAGATCTATTAGGTTGGCTTGTCCAACTCCCAGCTAAAGCAGAGGGCTTTTTCTAGGGGTTGTTTACCCAAGTTCTCTCGACAACTTTCCCTTGGAAAAAATAAAGTGTTGTATAATGTTCTTAGTAATATCAATATTTTCCCTGTGCTGAAATAGCTGGATTAATTTCCGTGTGTTTAAAATATCTTTGCTCTGGTAGATACGGGTATAAGGTTCCCACAACTTAAGAGTCCAAGACCAGCTCACATAGCTCCCTCTAAAAACTCAGCTGGCATTGATAGCCCTCCTTCCTCATCTCCTAGAGGAGAGGATTTGAGGGCTATTTGGAGCTTGGCAGCGCAGAAAGCTCCTGAGCAAGAGAACAGGCTGTGGCTGGAGATGGGCACCTGCAGCAGAGGTGGACTGGCCTCAGGAGAGCCCTTTGTCCCTCTCTGTGCCACATGTGCCACATGTGCCACAGGCTCCCAGGCACTACAGCTGTGTGAGAACAGCCCCAAAGACAAACAAGGAGGAAATAAGATGATTAAACCTTCACAATCATGTCCATGGTCAGTAGCAGAAGCTTTGCTGAGCACAGCAAGGTACTGTTGAGAGAGAAAAACCACTCAGTATTAATATTAAACTTTATGGAGTTTATTTTAATATTATGGTTTTATCTGTTTATTGGCAGAGGTGTCCCAGAGTTGGGGTGTAGACCCTCATTTCAGCTGTGCCTTCCCCCACAGCAGAATAAACTCTGTCAGCTCACAAGCAACCCCAAAGCTACTGGTCACTTTAAAGAGCTACAGCTTCTTCCCTTAGAAGGCAACTGATGTCTGTCCTCTGGCAATGGTGGATAAAGAAAGACTCATCTCACCACTCCTTGGGGTGGGAGAAGCCAGCAGAGAAGCTGTAAAGGCAGCTCAGAATAAAAACTTGACTCACTAAGCAAAGCACTTAAACACAGTGTCACAGTATTAATAAAAGCCTTGAACCAGCTTCAAGGAGTGTTATCTCCAGCCTGGCTCCTCTGCACCTGCAGAGAAGGCAGCCCAAGGGAGCACAGGGTTTGCCAGAGGGGGTTGTTTTGCCGCAGCCGCAGCGATAACCCCGGTACCGGAGTGTGGAGGGGCTGGGCAGGCACAGCAGGGCAGGGCTGAAGGCTGGGCTGGGCTTCAGAGCTCCAGAAATACTGGCATCACAGGTCTGGGAAAGTGTACTTCTTAATCATCCCAGTGTCTATTAAAACCTGAATTGTCACAGCAATGAGCACTAATTAAAATAAACAATAAATGATAATAAGAGACCAAAATGATCAATTTCAATGCAATGAAAGAGAAGGTTTTCCTTATTGCTCATTATGACCTAGTTAAATATATTCATTTATTTGGAAATGCAAGAGCCCATATTCCAGGAGGACAGGTACCTCACAGATTTTTCCTCCTTTCTCTCTATCTTGAAAAGATAAATCCTATTGTACTCAATCTCTTTGAAAAACTGCTGAAGAAAAAGCCAGGAATAATTAGATCTGATAGGGCTGTAAACATTTTTAGAGAAAAATAGAATCCCCTTCAGAAATCATCAAAGTAATTATTACACTACAGGAGCTCTAAGTTTCAGAACAAAGTAAGAGAAGCGTATTTGTTTTGGAGGTTATTCTATTTTGGTCAAAAAATTGATGCATAGTCTGCTTCTTATTTCCCTTTATTAATGTTCTTTGCAGCATGGTATTAGCCCCCACTAAATAGTTCCTTTTTCAGCCTGGTCTTTGCTATTCAAAGTAAACTGCACTTGCTTCTACTCACATATCACTGTCGGGTATTAGTTTGTCTCAATCAAGGATGGACCAGAACCACACGAGCTCACAGATGCAGGGCTGCTGCTGGACCTCAGGATGCCAAAGGGTTTGGGGTGAAACTGGGACTGGTGCTGGGCAGTGCTGAGCAGACACACCATCACAACAGTGCTGTGGGTTCTGGCTCTGTTTGGTACTTAATATAAAGAGAAAGTCAAAGGAGCCCTGGAATAAGCTTTACTCCCAAGTCAGGATCAAGATATTTCAAAGTCTCACAAACCAAAAGAATAACTTTTTTTGATGTTATGGTCTCTCTCACAAAATGTGTTTATAAACTACCACCAAATATTCAGCATATTTTTGGTACCAAGGACTTGAGAACAGAATTGTCAAACAAATAAATAGCAAGGCCAGCTACATATTCAGGAGGAACCACTTTCAGTCCAAGTTTCTCAGAACCTTAGAATATAGCCATGGACAAGTATCTTTCAAGTTTAAATGCACTTTGCCTCTCTCCTAATGGCCACCTTTAGATAATATTTGAGGGGTTTTCTGATTTCATTCCTACTTGAGCTGAACAAACATGTCCAGACAGACCTATCTGTCTGAGTCCTTGCTCTTGTATCAAAGGGTCTGCGTGCCTGAGTGTATTGCAACAAATAAAAATCAATGCATTTTAAATGGAAAATCATTTCCACCTGAATTACTGTAGATACAGATGTGGAAACAGTATTAGTCACAGCTTGCTGAATGATAGGCATTTTTGCTTCTTTGTGACTAACACTTCAGGAGCAAACAACTGCTTTCATGCAAATAGAAAACCTCAATCTCCCCAAGTACATGGAAACTATCATTGCAGAATGGGAATGACTCACATTAATGCATCGCATTTTGTAACAGCCCTGTGAGATACAAAATTGTCAGATGATAAGGATGCGAGACACAGAGATTAAATGACTTAACTAACTCCCATAGACTGTTTTCTGACAGAGCCAGAAAATTAGCTCAGAATTTCTCTGTCCCCATCCAATATTTTAATTTCAACATTAGCATTAGCAATATTCGAGTGGCCTCTCTTCCCAGCACGGTGATAGCGGAGGCAATGGGCCATTAGGGATTCTGCAGATATCAAATCCCCCTTCCAGGAAGGGCTTTGCTTCTTTTCTTTCGATCTGTGCACACACTGGGCATAGCAAGGCCAGGCACATAAATACAGAACAGTGATGTCAGGCCTCCAGCTCTTGGACAAAGCGTTAAACAATTTTTAATATGTAGATGAGGCTTTGGCTCTGCTTTGAATCCAACAGACAAGACTTTCCGTAGCATAATGTTCAACAGGATCAGACTGGGGCCTCGCCCTGCCCTTCACCACAGAGGAACTTTCCACCTGCTCTTTCCCTTGCTCCCGTGAGGTCTCTGCCTGCTGCAGCCTCACCTTATCCAGCTGCGCAGCAAATTTGGCGTGACATGACTGTGTGGCTCAGTCCATTTGCCTGCAATGCTCAGTGTCTCTGCCACATTTCCGGCTGGTTCACTGATTTTTCTGAGGCTTTCTTCCCTTGCTCTTATTTCTGGGGGAGAAAAAGGCCCTGTTACCCTGGTATTCACTGTGGTGAAGGGCATGGCAGTCCCTGCACAGTATTGTGCACGTATGAGTTATCATGAAGAACCCTGATGTGTTTGTTTACAAGCCAGTCATTTGGAGAAATAGATGAAGGGGTTTTTTTTAGCTTGGATAGTTCTAATTTGTCTCTAGATCTGAGTAACAAATAAACAGAAACGAACATGCCAAGTGCAATCTCTTCAAAAGAGGTTCAGAAGCTGGATTTTAATTGTTTTAGTTCTTAAGCAAGCAACACTGACTGCGTAAAACTATAAATCACTGGATTTTAATGACTTACATAATATTTTGCCACAATGAATACAGAAAAAAGCAGCAGCTAAAAAGACTTAATCTGTGCAGCAGCTATTTATTTCTTCATCCCATTTATTTGCTCTATTCAATAAAATGAATAAAAGTTTCCAGGCTACTTTGCTGAGATCACATTCAAGTTTACTGAGCTTTCGTGCCTTGACCTGTGTATCGGATCAAGAAATATTCCCTGAAATATTTGTAGAAACCTTTGGAAAACAGTGTTTCTGTACATCTACCAACATAGCAGTGGTTGTCTGACTCCAAGAGCCACAGCTCAATCTCATACTGATTTGAATAATATTCAGCTAGTACCATATTTATCAGCCACTACAAAACCTGGAGCTTTTAAATTATTTCAACCAATGTCAAGATCTTGGTATTTTGAAGGGTTACTGACTGCAAGATCCTCAGAGCTGCATTGGAGGGTTTTTTTTCCTTTTTCCCTTCAATTAAATAGTTTGGTTTGCTGAAGCCAACCTGTTTAAAAGGAGAATATTGATTAAACATTTTTGATGAAAAAGTTTCTGGGGACTATGGTGATTTGCCTGGCCAGTTTCAGAAAAAAAAAGGAAAAAATAGACTCTGAATAAAATACCTGACCCTCTCAAGTAGGAAAATGGGTGCTTTGACAGAATCCTGCTCCAAAAATATGTTTGAAAGCATTGAAAGTATGGACATAGAAAAAGACAAATCTACAAAAGATGTCTTGAATTAAAATTGCCTTTCTTAAGCCATCTCTCCTTCTCGAAGCAGGACTAAAGAATGACATTATGAATCATAAAGTACTTACAATAAAAATATCAAAGAATTCAGATCAAATACGTTGTAAGTGCCCTTCAATAAGATTAAATGAAATTCTCTTTTCACAATTACAGTTCAACAGTGCAGCAGACATTTTATGCAATTCTATAATAATTTGTAATTTTGCAGTAGATGGCTATCAAATAAATTTTCCTTCTCTAGACAAATTGACTTCAAAGAGATTGTTGCCAAAACACTTTTCAATCTCCTTTTATGTTCAGTTATAAAGAATCCCAAAAGATTCGTTCATTATACTTAGTCAAATTGTTCAACACTGAAAAGGAATCAGGAAACAATTCTATAAAATGTGAGATTAGCTATGACTAATAACCTGAACAGAAATTCAAGGTGCTGAGCCACTGGTATGTCTTCCAACATGTATGAAACCTACTATCTTACGTGTCACAGCATTTTCAGAATGATGCTGGTTTGAGAGCAAACCTTGCTTTTTTCAAAGGTTCACTTAAAGACATTCATATGCACATATTTTAAATGAGAAACATCTATGAATTAGCTCTAGAAAAATTTTCTATGCCATAATCTCTTTGTATGCAGCAAGCTTTTAAATCTAAACAATGATGTATGGAGTAACTTTGCGGTATCCCACCTTTGTGCCTTATTGCTTTAGTGGGGTTTTGCTTATTTGGTCAAAACAATTGCAATTTATAGAGGTATCTTTTGTATAACTTCTGGAGAAAAACAATTTAGCTTAGAGTAGATTAGAGGGTTTAGATGTTCAGCACCATCCACAGACCCAAAGAAGAAGCAGTCTGCAAACCAAGGAAAGAAAATATTACTAATTCAGGGAACTCATGCCAAAGACCAATGTGTCTGCTATTTTTACTGTCACAGGTGACCAGACTTTGAATAAGTTGAATTTATGCTTAGAAATCTGCTTCAATACTTCAAGTTCAGATGACTGAAATAAAAATATTGTAATCAGCAGTACGTTACAATAAACTGCCTTTCATTAGAATAGATAAAGAGATTGTAAGTAAGTAAGATCTTACATTGAAATGTCAAATGGCAGCTGACATCATTCACCATGGAATTGAAAGCTGCTCATAATGCAAGAACAGAAAATTAATTTCAACCTATTTCAATGTAAATTGATCTTTAAGGGCCATTACATAAAATAATCTTTAGAAACGTGGTTCTGAACATGTCCAGAAACAGCTATTAGACTCTTTGTAAATGACATTTTTTCTTGATGAAGAGAAGTTTACATAACCCAATATGAGAGCTGTTCACAGCCCTGGTAAAATTAATGCACAGGGGTATAATTTTCAAGTCAAGTTTTTGAATTTTGTGTATTATGCGAGGACAACAGTGGTGGATCTGAATAGACTACTACGTTATCATCTGTAAATAAGAAGACAAAGCTACATCCTATGCACACGCCTCCTGCATAATCTAAAGCAAAGGTATGTTTAAGTCTGACTAAAAAACAGTAGCTCTTTTCTGAGGAACCTCTCAAAGGGAATCTTGCCTCTTCTCTATCAGTCTTTCATATTCTCATAGTTCTTAAAACTTCCTATTTTTTAAATGAACTGCTAGAAGCTTTGCATATTAACAATGTTTACATCATAGAGTATCTTCCTTTGTTATGATCACTTTAACTCAAGTTTGGCTTCATCCCAGGAATGGAGCAAGCCTTCCCTCCCACACAAATAATTAGCAACACTCTAATTTCTCAGCAGAGAAATTTGCATCTTGGTCAGCACTGGGACTCATCAGACTGTTTTCTCACACAAGGCATAGGCAAGCATGTAAGCCTAGAAGACAGCAGAGAAATGGCCGTCATATATTGCTGTTCTGAAAACTCAGCAGAAAACCCTTGTTTACCTCCCATAATTAACAGAGAAGAGCCCCTGGTGGCTCTATCACATTGCTAGCAAACAGGAAAAGACGGTGGAATATAAATCTGTCTTGCATGTGTTTGGCATTGTGCAATTCACGCGATTCATAGCTGAAGGCCAGTGGCAGAGGCAGTAATGAACTGTCCAGGACACATGTGAGATCTGAATGAAGCCCATCGCTGGTATTTTTAACTGTCAGCACATAGAAAAAGAGAGCTGAAAAGACGACAGTCTCTAAGACAACTCTGAATCAGTTAGATCTGGCCAACAAGTCAGATCCTTGGACCAAAGCCGCCCTGCTCTTTGCCAGTACTCCGAGTCCTTGGCACTGCTCTGGGGTGGGGGGGCACGCCGGGCACTGTCTGTGCCAGCAACAGAGACCAAAGAGGGGCTGAGCCCTTGATGGAGACCAGAGTCCATGCACAGAGGGTTTGCCTGCAAGTCCTGCCAGCCACCCAGCCCTGCACAAGCCCAGCCTGGCCCAGCTCCAGCACTGCAACACTGGGGAGCTATTTTGGCAGTGCTGTGGGTATGGCTGTGGGATTTAGGCAGCAGCTGGTCTTTCTACATTGCCTTGTGGCCAGGGAAAGACAGAGTAACAGTGATTGCTCTGGACAAAATTGTGCTTCTGCAATGGCAGCACTGACATTCCTGTACAAACACACTCTGGGGTTTTGTCTGGTGGCAGGAGGGAAGCCCAAGTCTTGGTAATATATTCCTGACAAGTGCAAATATAATTTACAGAAAGGTTTCACTCTTCTGACAACTCTGATTTCTCATCCTAAGTTGGAGTCAAGTTGAGAGTCATTTTATCATTCAGAAGATAATTTTTAAGTATCCACCATCTTCCCATTCTCCCTTCTTCAGCAATAACCTGGATTTCAGGGATCATATAACAGAAAAATCAGGAAAAGCAAAGCTTTTGATACTTGGAGCTGAATGTCATTTTAGTACTGTTCTTCCTATCCACAGTCACTGAGATAACAAAGGAAAGTCAGTCATGTTTGGAGTAGAAATCACTGTCATGAATAATTGAAATACTGAAATAAAGATTTCACTGGTGCTATTTTCCTTCGTTTGCTTCTTTTTCAAAAAATTAAAGTGAAGAAAGAACAAATTGGAGAAAAGAATATTAATTTACAAGATTTCAGACTGTACTGAAAAAGTAGCAGGGAGATAAGAAAAGCTGATAACTTTTAGCTCCAGCACACCAACCTGTGGGGCAAGTGAATACAGTGAAACAGAGAGCAAACCAAAACAGCAAAGCGATCTGCAGTACAGCAACATGGATTATGCTGAATGAAAACAGAGGAAGACAGAAAGAAGGCTAAGGAAGAGTGGTAGAATAATGCATTCACCTCTTAGACTGTTTTAGTTAAATCTGAATTGCTAACACGGAGGGGGGAATCATTCTCTGCCTCATTCATCACCACTCCTGCCATGCTCACAACGCGTTTTAACTGCTATTACAGTAATTGAATGAATGAGGCTGTTTCCAAAACAGATCTGATGTGTTGATGCGGGAAGTTGAACAGCAACAGTCTAATCGAGCAGAACTCGTAAACGGAGCTGCAGCGCAGAAGCTGCCGCTGCCAGCCCAGCCCAGCCCAGCCCAGCCCAGCCCAGCCCAGCCCAGTCCGGCCCAGCCGGCTCAGCCCAGCCCATCCCATCCCATCCCATCCCGTCCCGTCCCGTCCCGTCCCGTCCCGTCCCGTCCCACCCCGTCTCATCCCATCCCGTCCCGTCCCGTCCCATCCCATCCCATCCCACCCCATCCCATCCCATCCCATC
>JAWWEE010000030.1:5374533-5508249 GCA_035221455.1 Xenops minutus | reverse complement strand
CCCATCCCCTCCCATCCCATCCCGTCCCGTCCCGTCCCATCCCATCCTGTCCCATCCCGTCCCGTCCCATCCCGTCCCATCCCGTCCCATCCCATCCCATCCCATCCCATCCCGTGCCGGCTCTCGGAGCGCAGGGATGCGCTGACACCTGCTGGCCGCCCCCGCCCGGGCTTCCGCCCCAGGGTTTGCTGCACTGCATTGCTTTTGCTTTTAAGCGGTTCTAAAAACTGAAAGGCAGCAGGTGTGCAAATAGGGCATCCGAGGGGCTTGTTTGGTTTGTTATTTGTTCCTTTTTTTTCCCCTTTTATTTTTTTCCCTGCCTGCTGTGCTCTCCACAGGCCCAGCCCACCTCACTTGTGCAGCAGCTTTAACCCTGCACCATTGGTACAGAAAGGGAAGAGCAGCGGCAGTGTGAGCCTTCTGATCTGGACTGCTGGCACAACCTAAGCTACTTTGGCCAGCATAAAGTCTGAAAAAGAGAAGAAGCTGAGGTTTTTCTTTTGTTTGTTTGTTTGTTTAATTGAAAGTGCTGTGTGTGCAACCACCAAAAATAATGGAAACCTTTGAAGTCACTGTGCGATATTATAGACATAAACTGAAGTCCAGGGAAATGCTTACAAGTTGCACTGGCATTACTTTGTGCACCAGTTTTCATCTGTTTACTGATGCTCTCTAATTTGTTGATGCCCTTTCCACAGTGTGATTCTGAACAGAGGAAATCTCCAAGCACCTCAGGGGAAAACTCTGAAGACCTTGGACTTCAAAAAGCTTTTTTTAAATCTCCATCTCTGCATCTCCCACCTTACCAAATGCTTTTTGTAAGTCTATTAGCTTCATTAAAGAGTCAAAAGAAAAATCCATCAGCATTCTAAGTGTTTTCTCTCTAGTGACTCTGAGACATTTATAGACTTGAAAGATGCACATTTAGGACACCCCAGACAGTAATAAGAATGTATAGACTTAAGACTCTCTGTATTTTTAACTTCATGAGTTAGAAAGATTTATCTATGAATTGGTTGATATCCATTAAATGATAATGTTAAAACACAGTAATTTATACTGCTTTCCAAATAATCTTTAGTCTTAGCAAAGTTTATAGTAGCTAATATGGCACCTTCTGGGAGAGAAATATCTTTAGTGCTGAGGTTTATTATGTCTCAGGAATGCTGCCTCAAGCTGCATGCACAGAACTGGTGAGCAATTTCCAGGCAGCCTGTTAGATTTTGGCATTAAAACCTCCTGGCTTCCAAAGATTAACTCTTCTCTAAAGGTGGCTGTGTCACCTGTGAGGGGCATCTGTGATTAAACCAGTAAACACTTCTTGCCTGCATGAGCTATGGATAGGAGATCAGAGATTTATGGATATTTATCATTTCCCCTGTGCCATTTGCCAGGAGCAGGAAGGGTTCAAGAGAAAACACCCTGGCCTTTGCCAGCCAAATGCAGGATGGGCTCTGCCAATGCTGAGCAGATATTTCTAGACAACATAAGAAAGAGCTGTTCTCAGCTCTTTAACTTTGTTGAATCGATGGATTATATAGAGGTGTGATCTACTTCTAGTTGACAAAGTGGCTCTAGGGCAAAAGCAAAATAATGGAGATTTGACTCAGTGTTCACCAGGGAAATTTGTAGTCCATGCCTAGGAGAAGGCATTGAGGACACCTCCTGTTTTTCAGCTCTCACATGTCTGACAATTTGGATTTTTATTTGTTGGTTCACTTGTTTCCAGTTTCCATATAAAGTCCATGGCATACAGCTGGGAACATGGGGTTTTGGCTAAGAGGACAGCACTAATGCATTTTTCTTCTTTGCACTCACATAATTGCAGCCTGTAACATTTACAGTACTTTGGTAAATAATCTAGCATGCTTCACCACTTTCCCTTTAAGAAGTACTCAGCTATACTGAAGCATAAATGTAATATCTTCCATTCATATAAAGTCTGTCATCAAAGCAAATCCTATAATGGCTGAGAGATTTTACTTGGAGCACAGATTTCTTGACATTTATGCCCTGCATGAGCAACTTCACTTACATGGATATGCAGACACCTTTTAGGCTGCATTAACAGCACGAAGAGGGACTTTGCAGGAGAGAGGAAACACAAGCTAAGTGACAGGAATCGTCTTGGCAGCAGGGCATACTGCTATTGCCTGAAATGGATTTCATGTGGTTAATCCATGGTAAGAATATTCATTTAAAAAGTACTTTGAGAACTTGAATGACAGTAAAGGATCTTAATCATTTTGTCGCCATTGAAAGACAAATTCCTTACTCTCACTATGTCTCCCTTTTGACTCCAGAGGGTCACCTTGCAGCTGAGCTGACCAGCACCAGCAGAGCAGCCAGCACTGCTTCCTTCAGCCTGTGCAGCCACACAAGCTGATGGTCAGCTACTGACCTCTGCAAAACCTGTTTGTCTCGCCATTTCTGCCAAAAATTGCTGCTTGAAGGAGTGCATCAAAACAAATCCTCAAATGATATTAGTCTTGTGTCTATTTAAAAATTGAAACAGGAAAAGCTTGTTGTGTCATGCACCAGTGACAAGGGCCAAGGTCATTTCAGAGTGAGCTTCTCTGAACATAAACATAATTCTAATCTCAATTAACACTTAAAGTGCATCTCTTACTGATTAAAGTGCTAAAGTTTTAATGGAATCACTAGTATCGCAAGGAGAATAAAATAATATCACTAAGCTCTTTGCTGTGACAAGTTCCTATAATCTTACCAGGAGACTTTTTTAATCTTCTACCTGCAGCAGTAATCAGAAAAATTTCAGTTTTTAAGATGAGCTTTCACCTCAATGGAAATGAATTTCAAAGCAGCTTTGCAAGTTCCACTGTTTTCTCTCGGTCCCTAGGTAGAGAGCAATTATTGATTGAACTAATTTCTTAGGAAGATAGGTCAAGTTTCAGGTTAAACTGCATCTTGTAAAAATGTGGTCTCATGCAAAAGAAGAGACAGAGAGGGATTAGCAACTTACAATTCACTTTCTTACAGGTACATTTACTGTGTCAGCACTTGCTCACAGTAAGTCTGTGTGGTTTGTAAGCAACAAACTCCATTTAGTTCTTGAACAGGAATTAATAAGAATCCTTTGAGCAGTGGCACCAGTGATACCATTAGCAGCTGATATAATAATCCATGTGATATTCAAAGTTACAGTAAAGAATGAAAAGACTTCAGTGAGGTTGTCCCTGGGCTGAAATGTAGAGGCCAAATACTAAGGCTGGGGAAAAGTTAATTCTGTAGCTATATGTGGGTAAGGCCCACACATAAAGTGCTCTTTAAAAACAGCTTTTGATTTTCTATTTCTTTCTTTTTTTCATACTATGTTGGACCTATTGTCTAGAGCTGACAACAATCAAGCCAAGAGCATTCATTTAGCCTGCTGATGGGGACAAATTCCAGTGAAAAGGGATCATAGTGGTTTTGGAGAAACTGGTTCTTTGAAAGCTTTCTCACAGCTCTGAAAAATTGCATCTCTTGGTTTTCAGTTCTGATCCTCAAAAGAGTCTGGTCTGAAAGACAGGGATTTTGGAAGACATTCTTCTTCCTGGAAGAAATGTATTCTTTAAGTTTTCTTCCTCAGTTAACCATAATCCAGCAATATTAGGAGATTTTCTTTGCTCTCCCATGGGGCTCCTCTCAGAAGGGTGTAAAAAAAGTTGTCTGAAGAAGACAAGTTGCCTCATCCACTGCCATTATCCTTCCAGAAGCCAAGATAATACTGACTTGAAATTCAGGTGGCTGAATGGAAACAGCAAGTCAGCAGCTGTGGACAGGCAGGGGCTCCTTGAGGAGAAACAGAGGGGCTGCAGAGAGGGGTGTCTTGAGCTAGAGGCTCAGCCACCCCTACCACCTCCTCTTGTGCCAGGAGGAGGGAATGCAACAGGGTTACCTCCAACAGCTGCCAAAATCAAGGTGGGGAGGAATGTAAGATATTTAGGTATCTGAAGTCATGTTTCTTGTGATTGCTAATCTCGAGTGTAGGGAGTTATAGACAAATATTATCAAACTATCAAACTGTCTACTAAAAGAGGATGTTGAGTCAGACTCCAACCCATATTTGGAACTATTAAATTATGAACTAGCACTGATGTTATCTGCTGACATTTCATTCAGCAGAAAAACTTACTTAAGGAAATAAGTAATGCTGCAAAAGCAATTGAGGTCAGGGTGACTAGAGCCCTGCAGTTGTGCAAGAGGAAAGTGTGGGTGCAGTGTGGGGTGCCAGCTTCCTGTGGGTCAGGGGTGCTAGTGATGGTAGGCACTAATATCACCAGAGACAGCTCTGGATTTAAATTAAGTCCATCTGACAGGGACAATAACACCTGGAAAAACCAGCAAGGTGGGAACTGGGAGGCCCTGTCAGCCACACAAACTCCTCCAGCCACCTGCAGAGGGAACCTGGCAGTGTATTAATCTACTGCAGAGTCAGATCCAGCCCACACAGAGCTGCTTTTTTTAACTAGCTATAATCCAGGTCGCCCACTTCCTCCTAACAACCTCGGCTTTCTCTTTTTCTCTCTTTTTTCCCCACTTTCCTGCTCCAGACTGAAATGTAATGCTACAGATTCAGTTGGAATCAAAGCAGAGGCCGTTTCTGCCACGTGCACATAAAAGCTCCACAAAGACAAGGAGGTGAGGGAGCAAAACTGATATGACAACAAAGAATAACATCAGATCTAGCAAGCCATGGGGAACAGGAAGGGATTGGAGGTAGGGACTTTAAAGGGTTCTCTGCAGGCATGAGTTAGACATGCTGCAGATTTTGACTCCTGAGAGTTGGTACTACAAACATTTTGAATTATAGCCAGCTTAAATGTCAGATGAACCCCTCAGCCTGAATCTGCAAATCCACGAGCTTAGGATACATGCAGAATGAACTTTCAGAAACATCTCTGATGCTTAGTGTTTAGAAATTAAATCACTTGGACAATTTAAGTCCCTCAGATGTCTCTAATCACTCTCTAAACTCTTCCACTGCAGAAAAGGGACTGGGAGTCCCAGTCTTTGCAACAGAGGACAGGATTTTGTCCCTGCTCTGCAGACCATTGGTTGTGCTATTTGGCCATACAGAACAGATCCACCACCATCTCACACCTTGCACAGAGATGCCCTTAATGCAAAATGCTGGCTTA
The DNA here is from genome assembly GCA_035221455.1 of Xenops minutus. NCBI lineage: Eukaryota > Metazoa > Chordata > Aves > Passeriformes > Furnariidae > Xenops > Xenops minutus. The sequence goes on along the minus strand of JAWWEE010000030.1, from coordinate 5,503,105 downwards.
AGAAGTTGGTATTTCTGTGCTCTCCACAGAAGTTGCTTTGCAGCCTACATTTGGACTGTGAACCTGGTTATTTTAACTATACAACTTATACAAGCACAGTTACCTCCCAAGACAAAAAAGAATAACAATGAGGAGTTGATTCATGCTGCTTTATAATCTAATTATGCTTAATTTTTTAAAACTAGTTATTTACTGCTAATATTATTTCCCTTAAATCAGCCTTTCTTTTAGTATCACATACCACAGCTCTCAAATGTGGAGTTGAGTCTTATCCTCAGCTGTTGAAACAGCAGCCTAAAAAACTCAAGTTCCTGAAAAGACCAGGAATTGTGTACATGCTTATGGCAAAGACATCCAAGGAAGCCACAGCATGCTTACAGTGATACAAGATTTCCATTTACAGAAGTATAATTTCCTTTGATGACTTTTTGCAGAATTATTTTTCACCTTGCATGTGATAAAAGCCCATTTGAGACCACCAAAATGTTTATGGTGTTTGCCATATGGGAACAGATGAGCTGATTGGAAGCTTACATGCTTTCAATTCCTAGCTGTAGTACTATTGTATTATTAGCGAGTTGTTTGAGATCTTTGTGCTCTTAAAAGAAAGAATATGAAGGGCCTTCCTTATGACACAGAAGTTTTGATTTCAAGCATCCCAATATTTATGCAATGAAGTTGAAAGCCAAATACTGACTAGTGTTTCATGGTTTTCTCAGTTTAATACAAAGTGAAAAACTAGACTCCTGGAGCAAACTGAAACGTCATTACTATTAATATCTCTGACCCCTTTGTGTCGACCATCTTGCAATAAACCTGAAATGAGCAGTGCCCAGTCTCTGTGTAAGATTCTACAAGCCAATTTTCCACTTACAATACTTTGTCACTAATTTAATTCCTATCTAAACTCATGTAGGAGGATTATATGGATTATAACTGTGAGAAAAATGTAGTTTCCAACCTGTGGAAAGGGAGAGTGATGGCAGGAGTTGTAGTACTCCTGAGAATTAAGTTAAGGTTCGGTGTTTGCTTCAAGGGAAGAGCTGGCACAACTATATTTCTTTATTCAAATAGTTTCTCCCATCCTCTCTTACAAGACTGATTTTGTTCAAATTCAAGGGGTTTTCACCATCAGAATTAAAAGCAGAGCTGCTGAGTGCTGTTAGACAGCATCTAACAGGGTCTGCTGTTAGACAGACCTTGCTGCAGTTTTCACTGTCAGTTTGGGTAGGAGTGCATAAAAGATACAGGTTCCTCCAGTTTCTCAAGCCAGGCTTGAACACCTCTACAGATCCTCCTGGCAACCACGTGGCACTGTATTTGTGGCAAGGTACAAGAAGGTTTTTTTCCTCCCTATTTACATGCTTTTAAACCTTCCCATAAATCCACAGGAAGGTTTTCGTTACTCTAGCTCATCCATGCACTGGGAGCCTGTGCCAGCATCTCATTATACATCTTGCAATGTGCTGTTCTGTGTTCCCACATTTTCCTAGGAAAGCGTCAGTATATTCACAAATAGGTTTGACAGCTCTTGAGTTTACCTGGCCATAATTTTTTACACTCTTTATTGTCTTGTCTTTATTAGTTTTTCCAAGACCTCCCAACCCTGACATTAATTAATTTCCACATTAATTCCAGAATTTCAGACTCATCACCCCCTCCCTTCCCTGCTGAACTCAGACTCCAGTTTTCTATGTTCCTGACTGTCTTCTAACTGCCACATATTTAATTGCTGACCAATTGTCCATAACATTTATAATAAATATTTTGAAACAATTATTTTTCATATTATATATACACACTATTGTACTAAGTTAAAGTGAGAAAGAAGCATGTAAGAACAGATGATTTGCATGAAGGAGAGCACAATATAATGTGACATGGAATTTATAATGGCAATGTGAGAGACGGGGAGAGGTAACATCTTACTGGATTGGCAGATGAAGCTGGAAAAGGGAACAACCATTCTGAGCACACAGGGCCTCAATACATATTGAGTTTAACTTGATGAGGTTAATCTGCCAAACCCCCTGAAAGAAAAGGTCGGGGAGACTGGGGACAGAGAACTGTGCAAAGAGAGAACTGCAAATGTGTTCCAGTGCTGTTTCTGTATGTGGACTATTTATGGAGCTACATGAAAGATTGCTGAATGAAAATGTGTCCTCCAACAGGATCTATTCAAATAATTTTATTTTGAATTCTAGCTTTTAGTAAAATGGCTGGAGAATTTCCTTTCCAAACAGGCAGCCTCTGAATAGGCAAGTTCTCCAGAAGTGCTGGGCCTTGCCAAGGCTCCCAGAAGAGCCACCACTACTGCACTGCACCTTGAGGACGAGCTGTGGGTAGGTTGGATGTGAACCAGCCTCCAATTCACAATGAAGCCAGCCAGATGGCTTAATGATACACCTAGTACCCTTACTGCATAGTAATCACTAAATGCTGTGATCCCAAAATCTGTTGAACACTTATAGACCAGTAAATCATCACATTTTTCAGAAAAGTGTGTATAATCAATCTGCTGAGTGGGCCTGGTCCAAAAACAGCTGGGGTCAACAGAAGACACTCTCTGGCCAGAGCCCAATGAAATTACATGTCTCTTTCAAGTCAAATCAGGAAAGCTAAAAACCACCACCCACTTTGTTTTAAATAGCTGCCTTTTTTTATCCTGAGAATCAGAAGGGTGAAAATCCCTCATCTCAAGGGCAGGACTAGGTTTAGGACAGATATGTATGTGCTGTTATGCCTGGCCATGACTCAATGCATTGCAAATGCCTTTCACCTACAGACAAGCAAACAAATAAGCATTGTACACATTTTCCTTCTGCAAATGCATATTAGTAAATTGAAAAGAGGCATTAAAATGGCAATCACAAATAGGTGTAACCTTTATCCTTCAGTCAATGTGTACTTCAATCATTATTTCCCTATAAAAACCTGTGACTGTGATGAGACCTGGATACAGTTTGAGACCGTGGATGCAGTTTCAGATGGTTGTTTTCTCTTTTTAAATTATACCACCTTGGCTATAGCTGGCTAATAATCCAGCTGCCCACATTTCTCTCTGATATTAACACCATATATCTCAGCTGACACAGTGAGAAGTAGCAAAAGTTGACTTGACTGGAGAAGGCATTAAAAAAAATCTTTCTATTAAAACACCATCTGTAAATTTCTACGATGGAAGGAGGTGCAGACAACTCAGGAAACACCAAAATAAAAAGCATATTTAAAATCAAGGAGAAATGTCTGAAATTACTGTTTATTACAGAAGTCACACTCTCCCTTGTGAGCCTCAGAAATGCTTGCTCTTGTATTGGGTCTTATCTGTCTTGCAGTGTTGCCTGGAGGGCTGGCAGAGGAATTGTGCCGGAGAGAAAGGCTCCTGGCCTGAGCTCTCGAGGGGTTAACATGATGGAGGTGGATGGCAACCCAAATGGAATCAGTAAGTGAAAAGAGACTTCCCTGTTCTGTGCTTCCCAGCACAACCATTCAGCATTTTTTTATTTCAGCTGCTTCTCAAGCCCATAATAAATGAAGTTTTAGTGAACTGAAAGCCTTTTATTTTGAGATGTCCTTCTCTCTTTTGCACTGTGTTGTCTGGGCTTTTGGCTAAGGTACAATTTAGGTAAAGCAGATAAAATATTCATCTTCTAGAGCCGCATTTCTTCCCCTTCTGACCTTTCTCTTTCCCTAGAGTTGCCTGTGCCTGACATATAAATGTGCACATCTCTATCCTAGTGATACAGGACCATCACTTCTCATAAATGAGCAGAACATTCTTAGCTTTAATTAATTTTACTCAATATTATGCAGCAACATATATGCTGTTTCAGTGTTTCACTGTTTCTTCAGAATATATCTATCAGAGATGACCCTCCCTCGAGACTACATAAATCACCGCAGCTCCAAATCCACCTTTTTTTAAAAAAGAGCCCTCGAAAGTGCTGCTGCAGCAGCAAAGAACCAAGCACTTCTGTACCTAAAAGTAGAGTCTACTGCCAAAGCCAAGAGGGAGCCCTTCTTCTGTGCAAAGAGCAAGAGGCACAAACTTCTCTGAGAGCCCAGCCACTGATGAAGGTCAGAGACCTGACATGGTGGGAGAAACAGGACTTCTAGTGGACATAAAACCCCCATGACATTTCCTGACCATCTACAGCATTGTGCTTGATGCAGAGATGTGACCATACACCTGCTCTGTGTCAGCCTTCTTGTTTCCCAATTGATCTTCATACTCAGCAAATGGTCAAACCAGGAGCTGATGTCAGACCCTCACCAAAGGGCTCATTAGGGAGATCTCTAACCCCTGGGAACAGCTCTTGCTTGTTACCCCAGGGCAGTGGGCTGGGAAACAGCTTCAGTAACTACCATGTGCTGTGCTGGACATCCCTTTGCCTGACAGTTTGCAGTGCAAAGATCACCTGCACACTTTGAGACTTTTTGGAAGTTCTGGCAGACAGACCCCACTGCTGGGAACGATAACCTTCACAGCACCTGAGGAGTTATTCTATAGCATGTGATTTATAACTTATCTGTATGCCCAGACAGGAAGCACAGTACAGCAAACTACAAGATAAGCTTCTCCAGCCCACCTCCTTCTCTGCTTCAATCATTGCTTGGATTTATCATCTGCAGTTAGAGGATGGATAATGTGGTGACCTTTTCAATCTTGCCTCCCTAGAGAAGGCTGCCAATCATAAGGTATACACTAACCAGAGCTCTAAGTCATACAAATCCAAAAAATTTATTTCCAATTATAAATCTGATGTTTGATTGTGACTCAACTCCACCCAAAAGGGGCATAGAAATGCACTTCTGAAAATATGACACAAGGAGTGCAGCTTCCCTGGGAAGTCCCATTCCATGAAACAAAGGGAGACCACCTCCTCAGTGCCATTGTACCTCACAGGGCAGTAAAACACCTTTCCATTTCATGGTGTCTGTCCAGTGAGTTGATCATTACTGCCCAGCGTAAAGACATGCTGACAGCATTTCATGAAAGTTTCCCCATGAAATTAACCTTTCTATTCATCTAGGCTCTCTTTTTATTCTCAGAGCTTTAAGACTGACTGTGCAGCAGTGTTTATAATCACACTAATATGCTTATAATTTGCAAAGTGTGAGGACAATTTCTCCGGCCTGCTGAGATAAATTGGAATATAAATGTCTATACAAAAGGGAGATTTCTTTCAAGTTTAAAACTTTACTTAGTGCTTAATCTAAATGTATTATATACCACATATACTACTTCATTAGTAAAAAAACCCAAACCGACACAAAACCAGATAAAGCAAAAGAAACAAAAAAATCCCCAAAACATAGGAGTTACCTTTTTTGCTTAATTTGACTTGTGAGAGCACAGAGTCATATAAAAGAAAAGGGGGATTTTGCTATGACCTTATTTAAAAAGTATTACTTTAAAAATATTACTTTACTATTTCACTTCACAATTCTCTCTTCAAATTGCCACGAGCATCTCATTCTCAAAATATTTATGTATAATCTAATATTTACCACTACATTTACTACAGATGTTAATATCAAATGGAAGTTGAATATGGTGAAGTTGAATGTGTCATTTTGCTATTGATTAATATGGTGTTGCCTAGAAATCCATGTACTTTAACATTCAGGATATCAAAGCAGATAAACACTGGCAATAAACTATTGGAGGCTTCTGTAGGGAAAAATAAAAAACTCAGTAAATTGACAGAAAATCACATTTGAGTGAGATGTAGACCTGCGGTTTATCTTTAGTCAATACACTGAAATCAGCGCTGCAGCTTCTGAGAGCCACAAACAGGAGTGATGTTTGTCCAAGGCACACTGACTCATTGAAAAGGAGAATTGTTATAGATTAGCCCATGTCTCTAAAGCTACTTGATAAGTATTGTTACCTCTGCTGTTCATCTTTTTAATGATTTGACAAGTTATTGGCCATGAACTACCTGAAAGGAGGTTTTAGTGAAGTGGGTATCAGTTTCTTTTCCCAGGCAACCAGCAGTAGGCCTTAAACTGCACATGGGGAGGTTTGGTTTGAATATTAGGAAGAAGTTCCTTACAGAGAGAGTGCTCAGACATGGGAATGGGCTGCCCAGGGAGGTGGTGGAGTCACTGTCCCTTGAGGTATTTAAGAAGAGACTGGATGTGGCATTCGGTGCCATGGTCTAGCAGACAAGGTGGTGTAAGGTCAAAGGTTGGACTTGATGATCTCTCAGAGGTCTTTTCCACCTGGGAAATCAGAGCAGCTCAGCTAAAAAACAACAGTTCCCAGACTACAAACACCAGCCTGCTTGTTAATTAAACCCTACTATGGAGAAAAATACCATGGGGCTGGCCTTGCCCAGCCTGTAGCTTCTTTAGCAGAGCTGTGGGATGTCAGCACAGAGGTGCTGGGAGCTCAGGAGGGCTGCACGGGCGCGGTGCTGATGCATCGACTGCGCGCGCAGGCACCGGGTCTGTCTGTTCACATCATCCCAGCGCCCAAGGAGCATCCAGGAAAAAGCAGTAATGGGTGAAGCTGTCAGCCCGGATTACTGCCAGGGTCCTCAGCCTGATGCAATCCCATCTGACATTGCCATGGGCAACCTGCCTCCATTTATAGCCAGCTGCACCATTAAATTGCTGCTGATAATTTTGGAGTAAAAAGTTTAAATGATTGAGCATTCCACTTGGAAAGAGGAGGCTTTTTGGTACGTCATTAATAATGCAATGATTTAGACACTTTATTGTCTTAAGAGATATGCTTGTTTTAGGAGCATGGAGAGGGAGCTTTCCATGCATCCCTTTTAAACTGACATATCTGTCTTAGAAAGATGGAGACCCAGTGCTCTTCCCAAATGAGCTGTAACTGTGATTCCTCACAGAGGAAGAAAAAGATGGATGTGATGCTAGAAGGTTCACTTTATAAACTGCTGTGCTGTATTAACTGCAGACTGCTGTGCAATTACACCTCAAAACATTTGGAGATGTTCTCAGTGAAGTAATTCTAATTACCTAGAGAATATCAAATTATCAAACGCAAAATGACTGTTTAAATAGTTGGAAAAACACCCTTGAACTTGCCTAAAATGGAGGGGGGGGGCGGGGGGGAAGAAAGAACAGAAAGTTGCTAAACTTTGGGCAACTTTTGAGAAAGAAAACCCACCTTTTTATTTCTGAAATATTAGGAAGTCATCATGAATGATATACCTAGAGGAAAATACAGCTCTTTAGGATGCAAAAGCATAAAACATGACATATATAATTGCAATGAATATGAGTAGACAGGAAAATGACTCTTCTCTGACAAATACTACATTTAGCTTAAGTAGAAAGTGTGCAGCTCAGTATGAAGCCTCACTAATAATGTAAATTTCTGATGGTCACACTTTAAAAGTAAGTTATACAGAATTTCAAAGTTTTCTTCTACATTCCGTTTGCAAAGACTGGTAACAATCGCTCAACATGCTTTTGACTTCTACAAAACATCATAACAATTATAGGAGAAAAGGGCAATTCGGAGAATTATGTGATATTCCTCTATGACTAACAGATTTTTTTTTTTTCATTTTCCCTTTTCTTCAGCCTTTTAGGGAGAGAAAGTATTTAAAGCTAAAAAAGAATTCATCAGGAAAAGGGAAAAGTACAAAACCCAAGAACCTGAACGGCAGCCTCGCTGTAGCAGTAATTTAGCAGTAGCTGCACACAACTACCACAGCAAATGCACATTCCAGCTACTAAAACAATAATGAGCTGGTTTTAAAGAGCTGGTTTTATATCTATTCAAGCTAATTATATGCTTCTTTCCTATCCTCATCATATTCAGTAAACCAGCTAATTTATTCCTATTTTTCATCTCAGACCATTGAAGTTTTAATATATAGCCAAAATCACTAAATCTTAGAGCAAATATTCACTGATCAGTTAAATTAAAAGGATCAGGCTTCTTTTTCTTTCTTACCATATCAATTGTCAACACTGAAGAATGCTGTGAGCTCTAGATGTGATGTGTGTTCTCCAAGTGTGGAGAAGCCCATATAGATACGTAAAGAAATGTAAAGTGCTTATTCTTAATAAAACTTTAATTTCAGAGCTAAATAGCATATTTTTATTGTAGTGATAGACCCCAGCAGCTTAGTCAAGATGAAAGTGCACGGAATCATGAGAAAGATCTCATATATCTACATATAAATAGTTGGTGAGAGGAAGGAAAGGTGGAAAATGAGAGACTGTTTGGGGTCAGCGGGGGGATGAGCTCAGAGGCAGCAGCAGAAATGGGAGCACAACCCAGCCCAGTGGCTGGGAAAACAGTGCAGCTCAGCCTTGGCTGCCTACAGCTTTGTGTCTTTCATGCCTGCAGTGTATGGATTTAGGAAAAGATGAATTATAATAGTGGGGAGCTTGTAATTGCTTTCATTAGCCCTATTAGTTTACTTCCAGCACCAGATACGAAGTTTTAAAATACAGATCGTTCCAAGAAGAGTGCTTTCATTCACCAGTAGTTAACAGAAAAGCTTTGTTTTCCACACCAGAGAAAGCCGCTACAGGCTTACTGCAAATGTAAATATCTATTTTTGTTATCTCTGCTGGCATATGATTTGACATATGCATTTGGTAAAATGTTGTCTTCTTTGCATGCTTCTGGAAGTTGTGTCCATCCCATCTGCTTCAATCCCAAGTACTTAAACTTGCTTTGTCTTCGGCGTCAACAACTCAAAATAAATAACACATATCCTTTGTCTGCTGATATGGCTGTCATCCATTACTGCTTCTTACTCCATCTGTCTCCTCCCAGCTGTTCAATCCCAGCACTTCTCTACAACCTTGGCATTCATCAATAGCACTTACAGTATGAAGCATTAACATGGAGCTCTTCCCTGTGATGTACTAAGGCTAGGGGGGAACAGTACTGCCCATGACTGGCAAGGATCACCTTAGGGGTTTACAGGACACGAATAGGTCCGTGGGACTGGACAGGCTGCATCTAAGACTGGTGATATATTTGATTCATAGCAGAAGACTATCATGTTTGAAAAGCTGTGGCAAACCATCTTTGGTAAAGGCACAGGGAACCACAGGTAGGGCAGTGTAACCTCAATTCCTTGACAAAATTGGGGAGCACATCTTCACAGAAGCCACTGCCAGACATATGAAGGATAAGAAAATGAGGAGGAACAGTATGGATATAGTAAGAGGAAGCTGTTCTTGACCAGTTCAGCTAATTGCTGTGAAATTACCTGCTCAGTAGTGGAGATCAGTGCATGCAATTCCCCTTCTTGTTAGCAAGGCTATGGACAAGATCTCCCAGCAACCAGCCGAGCAGCAGCCAGAGGAGCCATATCTTCCAGTTTGCTTAAGTTTTTACAACCATCAACATTTTCATATCGCAAGAATAGGTTCATTCTGAAGTTTTAAGACTTTTTAAGGAAAAAAGTACATTAAAAGGAGCAGATGGTTTGAGTGGGGTTGTAAATAAGTGTATTATCTTAATGTAAGGAGTCCTTTTGGGATAAGGAAAAGAGCTCAGAACAGTTACATAAAAAGGAAGTTTATTGTGTTAATAAGGTGTCATGTAGAGCAAAACAAAAAAAAAAATCAAAGCATCTGTTTAATTTTAAACACAAGTCTTTTGGGAATAACACAATGAAATGCCACTAAAATGTATTTTCGGCTTTCAATGGGGAAGTAGAATTCCAAGACCACATAAAAAAGTGAAGCAGTTTTAAGATTTTACAGAGTTGCATGTAGGTAAGGGGTGGTGGGACAGATACACAGTTTCTAGTCCAATGTTTCTCCATCTGTGATCCACAAAACATCAGAAAAGGCTATACAACACAGTTGTAAAATCAAATAAACCCAGCCATATTCCTCTCCACATACAGAAATGTTATGGAATTAAATATGGGAAAAGAAATATAATGCCTAGGTACAGAAGGTTATGTTTCATCTGGTTGTAAATTAAAAAGTATTATAGCAATGTTGCTGGAGTTAGTTCATTCTCTTTTTTTTCTTTTTTTTCTTTTTTTCACCAGATGTTTTGGTGTGCTCATTAAGACAAATGCAAACCACCAAAGGCAGCTGAGTCAATTAACACATTGCTTAAAAAGCACTTATTTATTTTTTTTTTTTATAACTTTGTCCTCTACTCAGAAATACAAGAAATAAATGTGTACTCTAAAGATCTTCCTGAAGGGGAATGGGAATGCAGGAATGATAGAATTCTGAGGCTCTAGGGAAGAGAAATTTCAGCTTGAAAAACTGAAATCTGAGCATTACTGCAGCTAGTGAAGGCTTGAAAAGGCAGGAGGAATTTCATGATGCTACAGAGAGCTTCAGATACAGGTTCTGGATATAAACAACAGACAGGGAACAGAGGACATCAATTTTAAAAGGAATTGAGGATCCAGAATTCTTAGCAATTCCAAATTCTTGGAAATTTGGCATGTTATCCATCCAGAACACCAAAAAGCCTTAATCTGGTATTTCTACACAAAAAGATAGTGTGCCCAGGAGACACTGTCCAGTGAGTAGTAAGACATACTGGTTTGGAGGAGTGAGGAATAACAGTGCTCTGTGTGAGTGAGAGCAAGCTGGAAGGGTCAAGCCATGATCAGTTTTGCAATGGAAACCCCACATTTTCTTAACTTGCTACTAAGTTCTGAAACTTTGATAAAAAGGCATGAAAGGAACTAAAAAAATCCAAGTCAGTGATTAAAGTGACCTCCTTGATATCGTTTACTCGAGGCCAAATTTTGCATGCATTGTGCTTCTTAGTTAAAAGGTACATTTGCATGTATCTATTTTTGATAATTCTCCTTCCAAAAGAGTTGAAGAAAAATAATAACTCCAGACAAACTCACTTCAAGCATTACAAGCTTCAGGGCTAGGAAATGATTGAGAGCAGGAAAGTTCTGCTTCTGACAGGAGGCTCCTTAAAGGATACTGTCATCCTTAACTTTGGAAGTGATAGTATTTCAGAGGAAGTAAGGAGGAGGTTGGTTTTTTTATCTTTAGTGGTGATATTAAAATAATGACATTTCAGTCTCAGTACTAATAATTCTCAAGTTTTTTGGCAAAATGGGACAATTCAAGATTTCATATTGTGTTAACTGTCTTTACAATTTTAAAAGATATGGAAAATAACATTTGAAAACCAAATGGCTTTTTTTCTGAATTACTTTTGAAATCTGCAGGTTTTTTGCAAATTCTGGTTTTGTGGAAGTTCCTAGAGAAAGTCAAGCCAGATTAAAACAATTTTTATCCCGTTGCCTACAATCCTTTACTTTGTGAGAGACAGGATTCTGTTAGGACTGGATGTTCAAGAGCCCATTATTTAAGACGCCCTGTCCTGCTCTGCACAACTTCCAGATTTTGTTCTAGAAAAGCATGTGCATCCCACAGTCCAAGTGGATATTTCTAATGGCACTGGAGATGCTCTGTGAGGGAAAATAGATCCAGACCTTAATGTTTGGAGGTGGGGGAGTAATCGTTCCATTTTATAAGCCTAGGGCTATAATTATTAATGCTTAGACTATTCTAGATAACGAGATGAATAGTTTTATATTAGGCTATTATCAATAACTAAACTTCATCTTTTCAGGGAAAATCCCTGAGCTTTGGACATCACTGCTTATGTAATCTCTTTAAATATTTATTCAGAAATAAATAGGTTTTATATATCCCTACAGTGTCAATCCAAATATAACTTTGATTGACATAGATACTTCAGCAAATTATACTGAGTTGAGCAGAAAACTACAATTACTCCGTTTTATTTGCTAATCATCACCCTATATTTATTGAAGTGGCTAGAAAGATTGTGTCACTTGATATTTTGCCTTTATAAAAATTGCTTTGAAACACTGCCTTTGACTTCTTCAGTTATTTTTATTGCAGATCACCAGGCTGGCCACTTTGTTCACCAAAAAATGACAGGTTGTAATTACTGGTGCTTTTCTCTAAGGGCAAAACGATGACCCTGGTAACAGTAAATGCCCTGAGCCTTCCCCCCCTAGAGGGGCTGTGCCTGAAGCCAGCTCTGTGAGACAGAGCTCTGTCATTTGGCCATCCCTGTGGTCTTTGAGAAGGGCTGAAGGAAGTCTGGGGTTCTCTCAACAAATGCTGGGCAGCATCAATATGGAATCCCCAAGCTGGGTGCAAGGTATCTTTTCAGAAATCCTTTAATTCCTCACACCCAGGAAAAAGAAATAGCCCTTCCAGTTTCACCCACATGTACCTACTCTAGAGGCCAGAAAAGAAGGTAAAGTCTAACAATTTGGGATACTTCATTCATTTGTGATCCAGGTATGCACTAAAAATTTTTATTGTCTCTCACCATTTAGTGTTGGAAAAAATATTCCAGCAGCATATCAATAGATAATGAACATAGCTGACTTATTTCCTCCAGACTAAAATAACCCAAGTCATGGTTGATCTACCTGATTTACTGATTTTAAGGCACTTTGAGCACCTGGACTTTGTCATGATGTATATAAATAGTAAAGGGAAGAGTCAATTGTTCTGAAATGTAAAAAACCTAATGGAAAAATAGATAAATAGGAAACACTTCATCAGGAGAACGACAGTAGGGATATAGTTATCAAAACTCTTAGTCACACATATCTCCTTGCTCTAGATACTTCCTCAAATTCTGTGGAATATTTCACTTGCCAAATCTGCAAAGGCACAAGAACAGAAATGAGAGATTGTGTTCTTAGGCATAGAGTGACCTTTTCAAAAGGGGAAGCATATGTCCTCAAATCCAAGTTGTCTCGTCTTGCTAAAATTCCACTTTTAAGTCAGCTCACAGGATGAATTATGTCTTCTGGTAAAATAGGAAACAGAAGTCTGACAGCTGACTGCAATCTTAAATTTCATGGAAAATAGCAGAGTACACTCATGGCCTAGAGTATCTTTAGCTTACAGCAAAACCCTTTTGTTGCAGGACTAAGACTTGCCCAGAAGAAAAATATATCACAGGTTAATTTTCATACAAAATAAACGGAGTGGTTTGGAAACATATGAAAAGTCCTAATGATACATTCAAAACACTTATGGCCACAAATATTACTGAAATGTAAAGCCTGCTAGACACTTTCTTCTTGGAGAAAGGCTCTTTCTTTTCATCTTTCCCATTTGCATTCCTAAAATATCATTGTAATACCAAGGTGCCGTAGAACCATTAAACAACCATCAATTTCCTCCCATTTAGTCTCAGCATTTAAGAAAAGTAAACAACTTCATTATTTGAAAAAAGAAAGATTAGAACACTGAACACCTAACAGGATTAAGGGTGAGGACAAAGAGAACACAGAGGGTAAACTTTGCAGTCAAATAAACAAATAAAATGCTGAAGGGCACTTCCAGTCAGGAAAGAGAGAGGAAGAAAGAGATCTGTTTTCATGGTGTAGAAACCCTATCAGCAGCCAACATCAAGAATTTATTCCTACTGGCACATGTGCAATTAAGAGAAAACACCTGCACTTACATCCTGTTCTAAGCTTTATTGAAAGATCTAATATACAATCAGTAACATTTTCTTTCCTATAACCTTATTACAACTGTTGCAAACAATAACAGGCAAATAACCAAAGTGGGTTGCTTATCTTGTGGTTTATAATCATGGGGAAGTTATTGCCCACTTATTTTTGCATCCTAGGATGACATACATGTGAATCTTTAAATACAAGTCATCAAGCACAGGCACAAAGTCAAACTTGCATGGACAATTTAATTTTAGGCAGCTTGCTTTGATAATTTTTCTTCAACACAAAATTACCTAAAGTGGCCTTAACTGGGCTGATGTTAATCCCTTTGTGCAAAAGAACCTATATGTAAGGGAAACATAGTTTAATATTTACAAGTACTCTGAAGAAGACAAAAATGACCTTTCTTAATTAAATATCATGACATGAAGGGTAATATTGGAATAGAATATTCATCTAAAAAAAATTAAGATTCACATGTCTCTGGTAGAGTTAAATACTCTGGGCTCAATTCTCTGACTTAACAATGGTGAAAAAACAGGACTTGCTCTTCTGAGATAAATGCAATTACCTTGTTTTATATCAGCAAATCCTGCACAAACGCAAGCTCTCTGATCCGAGACTTGCTGGCATAAGTACATTTAAAGAATTTATAAAGTTCTGTGGGGTGAAAAAAAAGTATTTTCACAGACTTGTACTCAGTAGGAGGCTCAGCACTATATTAACTTTCACTCAGGAATGCTTCATTATCCAAGATTATAAATTCATTTGACATAATGGAAGGACAGGATAAATTATTCAAAAAAGATGTAAATAGTTTATATGCCATTAGTAAATTCTCAAGGACAGGGAGATTTGAAATATTTTGTGGCATAAGGTTAATTACCTATCTGATGTGAATTCCTACATAGATATTCTCCTTTGAAGTATGATTATACTTTTAAAATACGCACAGAATGTTATGGTCTGCTTATTTTGTTGTTTTAATCAAAACTTTAGTACAGATAAGACAATATACATTTCTTTAGTTATTTCTCCTGCTGATAATTTTCAGGTCAAGCTGTGATTTCATTTGTTTCAGCCATGCTGGAACATTTTTTGCATTTACACCAGATTTTCTCCTTTTAAATTTGTGGGTTCATTGCAAATGAGGGATGGTACAGCATATAGGTACACATCTTTAAAGGCAAAATATAAACTTAGGAAATTCAGAGGATGTTTCTTTTCCATAAAAATGGAAAAGAAAATGTTTCCTGTGAAAACTTTTTTTAAAACCTTGACACTGTATGCATAACTAGATAATTAACTAGATAATTTTCATAATTTAGCTCTATAGTAAGGACACACGATAAAAAGCAGACAAAAGGCCTGATATTCATCTCATTCAGTAATTTGCTTAAGCAATGCTTATGAAAAGGGATAAGACCTATTTCAGTCCTGGTGTTAGACCAAACAGATTCTTGAGTGCTGTTCTGGAGCAGCCCCTGGTGCACCTGGATGGCACCTGGTGCCCACTGGCCTTGCTGTCACCTGCAGCAGACCCACCAACCCTTCCCACCACATCCTTAGCACAGAGAGGGGAACATACATAAATTTTGTTGTACAAAGCACAAAGGAGCATGGAAGGATAAAGCTAATCAATACTGCCAGATGAAGGAGTGCTCTCATATTGGCACCACTGAGTTATAAGGCAAATATTTGTGTTGGTTTTCTCATGATTTTAACCTGTAAGCACAGAACAAGCAGGCCCTCGGGGTGTTTTGCAGCAGGAAAGCAGGCACTATGTGAACACAGGGGGAGCCCAAGGAGAGCTAAATATGAGACTCTCTACAATTAAGACATCTGACCCATTAGCTGTAGTTTCTTAGTCATCTCCAGCATAAATGGGACAAAATATAAAAAGAGAAGAAAATATTTCTAGTATTTAGAAAATACACCAGTTATTGCTATTTTACAAGTATAAGCACTTGATTTTTTTAAGGACTGCATTTGTGGACTTTTTAACTGACTAGCAGTCCTTTTAGCCTCAGTGCATGCATGGAATATCTTGAAGAAGCAGGGTCACAGAACTCTGAAATATACCTTAAAACAGCAGGTGTTTCTGACACTGTTCAAATTCTGACATAAAACTAAATTTAGAAAAACTATTATTGCTATATTACATGATCTATACTAGTAAGGCTTGATATAAATTCTGAGCCAAAAATCACTTTACCCTTTAACAATTACTTTATCTACTGTGACTAATGCTGATTATTTTCCCAATGCTTACGTTTTGTTACGTTTCTATAGGATTTCAGTTCAACACTATTGAAGACTGTCCCAAATTGGTTCAATACTCTTAATTAATATTTGTGTTTCCAAGACATTCCAGTGTAATTACAGGAACATTAATCTGTCAGCAGTAATTTCTGAAAGGTTCACAGACTCTGCTCTCAGTGCACTCAATAGGGCCACTCTGCCAGAAGGAGCTGGTGAGAGATCCGGGTTCTTGTCTCTTCTCTGATAGAATGTTCCTGCCAAGCCAGTAGAACAGTAAAGGAGAATAAACAGCCTTATTCAATCAATTTTCAGTGACAGGATGTAGGCCTGGTCCAAATTCCCCCAAATCAATAGAAAAATCAACTTTCCCCAGGCTCAGAGCCACCAAGAGCTGCTGAAAGCAGAAGCAATCAGCCCAACAGAGCTTGGGTCGATCCCTGAGAAGGAGAAAGGTTGGCCCTGGGCTGCACTGCACTCTCAAGGTGAGGAAGCTCAGTTTTTTGCAGTTTCAGAGAAAGCAAGCAAAAATGTGTGGGGGAGGGAGTCTGCTGTACAAACGCCTCAAAAGATGTATTCCATATTTGAATGTACCCACCCAAACATGGCTCAAAAGCGGAGTGTTGGGATCAGGATCTGTCTACCTGTGGTGTCTGATACTTGAGGCAAGTGACACTTGACTCACAGGCTTAGCAGGCATCAGGGGTGATTAGGGTGACCCTTATTTACTTGCTTAAACCCCTGAGGATCATTACTCTTTTTAATATAACTGTTTATGGAACAAGCTGCCATCCCAAGAGGGTAACAGGGACAAGGTCTGACCCACTGAAACACACAGCATCCTCCTTCTCGGTTAATTTAAAGTAGGATAAAGACTGAAATAATCAGTTCAGAAAAACACCCTGAACCTTTAAAGGGGGACAATGACTGCCTGCCAGCCTGTATCAAAGTAATATACTATTGCCAGGCTCAAGCATGTTCACTAAATTGTGGCCTGTAGCATTCCACCTACCACTCTGGAATGTCTGCTTTAATTCCAGCTTGTCCCTGGCAGGACTCGCTGATGACCAACCACCAACTGAGCCTTGTGCCCCAGACAAGAGGAATCCTTGTGCCATGGGCTTGTCTGGCACAGCCCAGTGCAGCCCTGTTGACTTCAGCTGTGTTGTCTTCTAAAGAATTACACTAATTTATACTAGTTGAGGCTCTGACCTTTTAATTCTGAGCTTGGTTTAGTTTGCATCAGTGAATAGGTTATCCCCTTAATTGAAATCATTGCTGCATATGAAATGATTCAGTATAATTTGATGGTTGAATAAAATTAATGAAAAATTTGTCTCGCTAAGGGCTTGGACAAAGTTGAACTTTCCAACATTAATCTTAGTAAATTAAGACGTTGGAAAATGTGCTTTGTTAGCAGAGGACGATTTGTGTCACAAAGCGAGTGCTGAAGGAATTAAGACTCACTGTTTAGATGGATAGTGAACCAATGAATTATGTTCCTGTTATAGATCCTCATCTCAGGTCTGAGCATGTAAACTTGTGGGATGCTTTCTCACTGCTGCAGGGGTGAGCAGCCTGCACGGAGCAGCACAGGTAAATACACAGAGCTGGCTCCCACAGGATGCTGATCCCAACCACGCAGGAGAAAGGGGTGCTGTAAACCCCATGTCTGCAATAAGGGGTGTGCAAGTACCACGTAAAGGGAGCTGGAGCTGTGCAGGATTAGATACAGGAGGGTGTTGAGGAATTCACTCTTATTTACTAAACCACAACAGCAGACAAAAAGTTACCTCTTGTATTACTGATACTGAATAATTTGTTCACTTATTGCCGGTTAATTCTGTGCCACTAATAAGTCACTGAACCGCTTTGATCCTAATTTGATGTAAGCTGTGTGAGCTGAGCAGGTTTTGCCCATGACATGGCACTGAAGCAGACACAGCCCCAGGCAGATGTTCTGTGTATCCTGGTCTGTCTCATGCAGCCCACACTCCCCTTTTCCTAGGGCAGCTCCACGCTGAGTGTCAGAAAACAGAGACACTGACACATGGGCATGATGGAACCTCAGCTCAGGCAAAATTATTTCTGTGGGAGGCATTAATTTGTAATATTGGTGGAAGTTCCAGCAAGTGTGCTCTGAACTACTGGATTGTGTAGAGGCCAGGCTGGTACACCCTCCTCTTTTGTCTTCTTTCAAGGCATTAAAGATTATCTGGACCACTGACAAGACCCTTCGAGGGGAAGAAGGAGAGGCACACTCCAGGTGTGATGTAATGGGCTATGATGGAATGGCACATCTATTAAAATGGTGCCAGCTTATATGAGGACAGCGTGGAACTTTCTGGAAAGGGGGTGGAACTTGGGAGGCGCCTGCAAACCCTCCTGCATGAAAGGACAGAGAGGGGAGGGTCACAGCCATAAAGGGGAAACAAGGGCAGAGAGAACCATGTAAGGAAAGGCTCCCCTGGGGCAAATCTGACCAGTCAGGGAGCGGGGACAACATGAGGGAGAAAACCAGACTCCATTTTGTATAGTATGAAATAATGGTATTTAACTTCACAACTGTGAATTCATAAACTGGGAAACCCGTAACAACCCGATATAAGGCAATAAACTTTCTCTTATATAAAACAGCTCTTGCTTGTAGCTCCTCTTCTTGGCACTCGGTCTGATCAAGCAGTTTTGTGGTCTTTCTTCCATTTGGCGTAATTCCGTACTCCTACAGACCACTACAGCCACCTGAATTTTTGGTGTTGCAGTGGCATAACCGTGCTCATTGAGGCAGGAGCACAGTTGTCTCCGTCACTCTCATTGTTCTGTAGTGCAGTTGAACCAGACTGCAGAAACCTTGCCTACCCACTCCCCCAGACAGACTAATTTGGATTCACAGATACGTTATGTGCAAGTTTCCCCTAGGAGGATTCCTGTTCTGCAGCCATTTTGCTTCCCAGAGTGCTTGCTATAAATTATGAAGGGAGATCTGCATGACCTCATGCATCAAAGCCAGGACCATATTTTTTCTGCTCTTGTAATTCATCAATACATGATGCTTTCAAAGATTCATCACACGTTCATTCATATTCTATTAGACAGTCCTTGCATTTACATCTGCTGCCAGCATGCCCAAATGTGAAACAATTTCTAAACCGAAGGAAGGTCCATACAACACACTGGGAGATTTTCAGCAAAGGGCCTGGCTAGAGATACATGATGATGATTTTTAAAGAATAGGATAGATACAATTTTATTGAAACTTCAGTGCCCTAAAAGTCTACTTCTAAGGGAGAGAAATTTATTTATAAACCAGAAAAGCTTAGGAGAACACATTCCCTCGAAAATTTATCAAGGTTCATTGGCTGTAATTTAATGCTTGGCTGAAACCACTGTTACAAACATGAAAATAAACCCAGAAATAATTAGAGAGAGAAAACAGAAATAATTAGAGACAGAAAACAGACAGCTCTCCTTTCTATCTGGCAGAGTCCAATAGAATAGCAGAGGTGGGTTTAGGAGCTACTTTTAAACACGAGTGAGTGCCATGGCTAAACCTTTATCTCATCAGTGACTCATCAGACAGGGCAGCAAAGTGTCATGCTGTAAATTAACCCCTTGAGTTCAGGACCTTGAATCCTTTAGTCTGGTTACTCCACAGCCCATGCCTGAAGCAAGTGTGGTTCAAAGAGTCATTTTCCAGGTACAAACTCAAAGAGAAGCTGCTATGACATCTGGCCTGTGGTGCTGCTGTCCACTTCTAAACCTTCCATTGCAAATATTTAGCTTAGAAAGTTCAGTCCCTGAGTTCATGAAGGCTTGCCCTTCCCTCTGAACAAAAGGTAGTGCCACAGAATAACAGAAAAACACAACCTCAATCTAAAATTTGACTGCACAACCACTGACCTTCAACAAATTTGTGGAAATTCATGGATTATCTGTGAAAGGCTCAGGCATGTGAATTTAAGTAGGAATTGGTCATTTCATACTTTCACTAGAAAAGAACTCAGAATAATGTGAATAATAATTTAACTATGAGAGATAGAAAGCATAAGAATTAGAAATAAACCTTATTTGCTATTTATCTAAGTGCTCAGTTTTCATGGAGCACAACCACCAAAAGTAATTCCCTTTGTGTGCACCTGCAATCTGCTCTGTGTTCAAGTACCAACATCTCTGTCCTGAATAAACACTTCCCATTTCTTTCTGTCGAAGTGAATAAAGCTGGGAATTGCATCCAGACATCAGAAACACGAGAAGGGTCTGCAGCTTCTAAGAAACCCTTTTCCCATTCCTCTGTAAAATGTTCCATTTAAATTCAAAGTGGGTTTGTGGAAGGTACTGGCCTCCTCCTCCTCTCCCCTCACCACCAGACCAAGCACTCTCATGCTCTCCTGGCACTGCAGAGAGCTCAACTGCACGTACTTCTGTCTCTCACTCCACTGACTGCCTTGGTCCTCAGCCTCAGGAGGCTTGAGGAATGGCAGGAACAATATCATGTTGTCTCCAATACAAGATTCAGGTCCAACAGAAATGCTTGTAAACATAAGCAAATCTTTTATTTTCTGAACAAACTTCAGCTTACTCCTTCCTTCTTAGTAAGGGGCAGAAACGGTGAATTTAGAAAATTTGTTACGTAAGGCTGATTATTTTCTTCAACAGAGAAACATTCTATAGCTGTATCCCACATCTAACCCAGATTACACATGCAGTGAAGGAGCAAGGAGACCCTCTGCTTAACCTCAAGATCCTTTCCTGTTTAAGACAGATGGTTTTGTGCTGCAGGAATCTTAAAATGAATTTATTCTAGTCTACATAGAGCTTTAAATCTGTACGAAACAAGTTTAAGTCAGAACTCATCAGGAACTGTGATGCTTTACAAATGTGCAAGAGCCAGTGAACTATCAAATTAAGAAGTAAAATGTCCTTATTTGTGTCCCAGAAGTGGTTCCTTAAAAAAATCCCATTACAAATTTTAAGGAATGTCAACCTATAAAGCATAGATAGGCTATAAATTATTTCTTTCTAAATGTGACATTTATAGTGCACCAATTAAAATTATCTAAACATTTAATAATAGATTGTATGTGACACTACAGATTAAAGATCCTAATCTGCGTGTTTACTCCCCCCACTACCATATGATTATCAATCCTTTTTCTGCTTAAGAAAAAATAGTAATCATTAGTGCAATCTTATTAATCTGTTGGAAAGTAAGAATAAGAAAGTTACTTTTTGTGTGCATGGATGACCTTTTAGATGCATAAACTCGTAAAAACTTGTGACAGTGTAATACTTGTATATTGATAAAATTACTTATTTGTTTATAACGTAAGTTTTTCTTCTTACTTTTTCACCAGGGGTAATTTCTGGGAGAAACATCTTTGTTTTCTTCATTGGGTTAATGAATGTGCCACAGCAGTTTGTATTACTACATTCAGAGTAAAACTTGCATACTGCAGAACAGATGGGTATTGTGAACTGTTATGATGGCAGAGCAGTAGGTTTTAAATAATACATGGAAAATGTTTCTGTCTCATTAAGTTTCCAGTTTCTTTAAGAAACACCTTTAAAATACAAGGAAAATATTCTTGATGGAAGCTGTTCTTATTTTGTGTAATTAGATGTCTTTAGATGTTATGAGGAGAAATGCTGGTGTCAGAACAGAAGCATCACAGCTGTAACTCTGATTTACAGTTTTAGTGCACAGTTGTACAGCAAATGTACACGGTTCCTGGTGCTTCTTCAAGATTGCCAGGGTCAGACATAAATGTAAAGGAACAAATAAAAAGGAAGGTATTGAAAACACCTTCCTTTCTTCCCCCGGCCCACTCCATATTTTCTAGACTATTTACAGACAGCGTCCACCTGCCTCAAAGTAGTTTTCTTCCTCTCGTTCTCTAGTCCTTCTATATTCACAATTTTTCTTCAGCTTTTCACCTATTGTTTCATTTTTGAGTGCATAGCCCACTTAGTAATCAGAAACCCTGTTTGCATGTGCTCTGAATTCTATTGAGAGAAATTGGTAAGCACAGAAATGTCTTATAAATTTTATTCACAGGCTGCACAAGCTGTAGATTATTTAATACAATTCTGAACAAAGAAAGAGAAAAAGGCGAGGGCTAGAGAGAAAAAAAAAAGGTGATTGCTCAAATTTTCACTTAGAATGCTTCCTTTCTCTTAAATGGATGATAGGATAAAATGGTTTCTGAGTCCAACAGTTTTCCTAACATTCAGAACATAAATTTTAGACTTATACCAATCACAATAATGAAAAAGAGATGCCAGTTGTCAGAATTCATTTTCCCTTTGAATAAGCTGAGCTAGAATGCAATTTAAATGAGATGAGCCAGAATAGCAGACTAGCACATAAGGACTATGGCCCAATATACAAAGCAAACACATTATGAATCTGAGCAGTGAGAATACATTCATTTATCAAGACACGTATTAGCGAGGAGGGGAGACTGAAAGCTTGCAGGATACAAATGCACCATCAGGATGGTCAGCCTGGTCTGCCATTGCACACTCCTGAAAGCACCCAATCTTTTATAGAACGAGAGCAAGTTCTGCCTTTCTTGCCACCTGAGCGTCCCTTGCTGTAAATCCGAGCTGAAGAGAAGGGCTCAAACAAAAGATTATTGTACCTAGTTTGAGGGTACTGTTAAGAGAAAAGATTTAACTTTTGTCAGCTTAAGATATCACTTGATCTGCGATATCTGCACACAACTTAAATACTTCTTTTCTCTTGTAAATGAAAGCATGTGCCTTGAATTTATCTGCCCACTTTGAGCTTGGTTTAAGCCCAGGCACTGGCAAGAGGGCAATGAGGGTGAGACACAGTCCCCCTGGAGATGGCCCTGTTACAGCTCACCTGGGTCAGCCACAGCAAGGGGGTCTTACCCAACCTCTGGCCCTTCGGGTTTCAAGTCTATCATTAGACTCTCTAACTGGCCCTACATCAGCACAATATGGGGCTTCCTTCACCACATCTCTGCTACTGCTTGCTCCAGCCTTTGGGCAGCAATCCCATAGCTTCAAATTTTATTCCAGAAGTGAATTGAGACAATATGAGTCTGTATATGTGCAATGTTATCTAAGATAATTTAAAAAAAAAAAAAAACACCAAACAAAAAAACCCCAAACAACTCTGTTCCAGCCAAAACCAGGGCAAGCTCTATATACTAATGGCACATGAAACCTTCCTACAGACAGCCTGAATCCCCACATGACTTTGAACTACTAGCTGAACAATGTGAAGCTAAATATTCTCCCTTCCAAAGTATTAGTGAGATAAAAAAATGTCATCACCTCTAGGGCCATTAACTGCAGTTCAAAATTGCTTCATTTTCATAGGAAACACTAGATACATTCTGGCTCTGAACTGAATAAACTGATTGGATTTATTTTTTTTTTTTAATATGCCTACCATTATATCCCCAGTTTAACTTCCAGAGTTTCCTGATTCTGAAATATTTATTAGCTGACTCAGGTGACATTGGTTTAGTGTTTCAGGGTGAACACAAGTATCAGCAGTTTTGTTGCACAGTGGTTAGTTTTGCTTAGTCTTCATAGCTCCTTAGCAAGTTTTAGTCGTTTCTGCTTATATGTTACCTGTTTCTACAGAGGACCCTTCTCTCGGCACTGACAAGTGAGCTGATGTTTTCTCTAGAATTCCCAGGCAATATTTCCCTCTCCAAACAATTATCCAGTGCATCTCACAAAAAACTCAGCACTCAGTTACACAGTCATGTTTGAAGGGCTAGATACAGGCCAAGACATATAGGTAATTTGAAGATCACACCTTGTGACTTCCCTGGTTTTGGTTGGTTTTGTTTTAGGGTCAGTGACAACAGTAAAAAGGATTAGTTATAGCAGTTAGTGCAGCTGATAGAGCTTGGCTACATATGAAGGGCTGTGGCACGTGGCCATTGCTTTTGGCAACATATGGATTATAGAATTGTGCATTCAACTCTTTCCTACTCATGTTAGAATTCTGCCAAGTCTCTCAGGGCTTATTCGTGCTTTTCAATAGCATCTGTACCTCCTACTTCCCATTAAAATACACTAAATCGAAATGCAATGAGATGTTCTCAATGTTTCCCAGTTTAGTCAAGAGCTTGGTTGAGTTTGATTAAAGTTCTTAAGCAATTTTAATTTGAGGGGGGAAAAATGAGGGAATGCAGGAATAGTCATAACAGAATTATATACTCAATTAACACTTAAAAATTGTCTATGGGGCACCAACAAGACATGATGGCTTTCAGCCATGGAGAAGGCAGTAAACAGATCAAATATAGGCACAGTCAAGTGGGAACTGGCACCTGCAGAGGACACTGCAGTGGAGCAATGTGACTGTGGAAACAGTGGAAGAGAACAAGAGACACCTAATGAGGCAAGGAGCGCCTCCCCTCTCCTTTTCTGCCCCTGGTGCCACTTGCATGTACTTTCTTCTCCTGGCACTCCATCCCAACTTCCTTGGGTGAGCCCCTCCTCTTAAGGGTGAGAGATTTAAAATGTGAAGGGAACTAAGACAGGTGAAACAGCATGGGGACAGAGTCTGACTGCATCCATGTGGAAAAAGAATGGAGAGGGAACCATGGCATGAAACAAGTAGGCTGCCTCGGCTGATGGGCTACAAGTAACTGGAGGTAATTTACATCTTCCTTCCTCTTTATAAGCACTAAAGAAAAGAAAAAAGAAAAGAAGAAAACCACCCAAAGCTCAAAAGTTTTTAAAACTCTTTTGTTACAGTACAATCAAACCACCATTTTTCCTGTTCTCCTACTCTTTTCCAATGGAAGCTGCGTAGTTAACTGCCCTCAGAAGGAACTGTTCTTGACACAGGTACTTTCTTCTTCCCAAAAGTGCCCAGTGATATTTCTTCATGCAAAGGACTGAAAGCCAAGCAAGAGGCACTGCCATTCCCCTTCGCCCCACCACCTTCCCCAAGAGTAATTTTAGTGGAGCTTTGATTGATGTCAGATGAAATTAACTGGAAACATTTAATGTGTTTAACATGTAAAGGCTTAGGGCTCTATTCACTCAGAGTTAGAGACTTTCTGTGCTTCATAAACTCAGAGGACACTGAAGCCTGAATTTCAGCTCTGCAGCCAGATGACTTATTAAACAGCACCTTGACTCCTGCCATCACTTCTGCTTTTCACTTCATTATTAATGGGAGGAGGACTTGAACTGATGGCAGCAAGAATGGAATCAAAAGTCCTGTGGCAGAGATGCTGTTAATTTCAGTATTGTGTCCATCATTAAGCATTAGATTAAATCAAACTGTATTTCCCTCAGCAGCTGTTGAAAATCCTTGTTTAACCAAGTGAAAAGGAATATTGTGCTTCAAATGGAAGGATGTATGAGGTCCCTGCTAGCAAATAGCTTAGAGGGAAGGGATCTGAATAGACAGGGAGGTTTCACGAAGCATATACTCAAGAGTATAATCACACGTTTCTTAAAACTAGAGAAGTCTTCAGTCACTTAAAGTATTGAATGTTCAATAATTTTTTTCTGCCTTCTCATACTTGTAGCAGCATCCCAGAGAGGAGAGGTTTATTTCTAAGTCAACAGGTGATTACATCAAGTTAGAAAGAAAATGTTTTCTTAACACATACTTCCTTTTTGACCACCTATCTAAGGTAGATTAACCCTGCTAAGGGATAAGTATGAGAGGCTCTGGGACTCCTGAGAGATGTCTTAGTCACTCCCAGCTGCACAGTGTGAAGGTTTGTGTGTGTGTGCGAGGCAGTCTCTGCGCAGGGAATGTTCCACTGAAAACTCATGGGAATCAGGGCAGTGCATAGGCTACTGAGGACATGTAGGATTTGAACATTACTCACTTCAAGAGCATCTACTTCTTGCAACTGCTTTTCTACTTTATTTGTATTCAGTATTACTTTATTGACATGTATACAAGTCTACCAACAGTGGAATTTTTTTCCTAAGTGACAAAGGTCTGTCTATACAAATACCAGACATTATCCTTTCTACTCTCTATGCTTTGCCATTTCTAAATACATTTGTGTTATACATTACTCTGTGTTTATTTACCAACTTATCTTTAGCACACAATTGATATGCCAAACTCAGAGCAGCTGGGTATGTAAAAGGTCATGCTTCAATGAGACAATTGTACTCTATTACTTAGTTACGCCTTACAAAGCTTGTCAGTAGTTCTTCAAAATCCACTAATCATGACTTCAGCAGCATATTTACCACAGCCATGACAGTAATGCAGCAGTTACCACAGAGCAATGGCTTCACTGTTATTGTGCTTTGATGCAGATTAGTGGCTTTCTGAGCAATTTTCCCCCTCATAAGATCCTGATAAGAGTTCTACAAGACATTCTTAGCATTTTTGCATACTTGAACTAGTAAACTCACATCCTCCATTGTGCCAGAAGACTTTTCATTTTCATAGTTCCTTTTTACATCTTATTTTCTCCCAGAACGCAGCAGGAGTTTCAGTTGCCTTGCTCTGGAGTTAAGCAGCAAGTGGTGGGAAGGCTGAACTTTTCCTGCTCATGAAGGAATAAGCCACTGGATGAAACTCTGCAGATATGTTTATCTCTGGAAGTGTCAGACAGAAGGTAAGAATTCTCTTTCTCTGAAGCAGAGAAACAATTGAGGTGCACAGACCACGTAAGCATTTTAAGTCCGCTTAATGTGAAATGAAAGAAGTCCTTAAACTACCATGATGAGCATGTATATAAATATAGGTCACAAATTACAAAAAATTATCACAAGTGAGGCCTTCCACTAACTCGATTTAAATCTTCACCTTTCCAGAAGATTAAGCTGGAAAATTAAGAGCAGCAGGGATATTTAGTGTACTAAGTGAAACTTTAAAACAACATAATTCATTTGAGTTTTGTCCTTCTGCAGCAGTTTGAACATATATGCCTTTTGGTGGAAATATATACATTTACTTCTGGTGAAAGTAAATAGTTTTTTCTCAAGATAGCTGTAAGTTATCTTGGTTGTATTTTATAATTGCAGATGAAAAATCTTGAAAGGTTAATCAATCAGCAAGCATTTTCTAGGCTGCATGTGAAGTCAGAGAAAATGGAACCAGTTGTGCTGTCTTTGAGATCATTTATTTTTCTGTATTTTCACTGTAAACTAGTCAGTTAGAAGGGATCAAGAAGGACCCATCTCGTGAAAATACAAGGTCATACCCAATGAGTAAGAGGCTGGCAATTCCAGTGTGTCATAGGGTTGTATTGCTGCTATTTATTTCATAACAGTACAAAGAGGAAAAGTTCCTTTGCTGTGTCTGTCCTGTCTGCAAGATCAACCACATGTGCAGCCACAGACGCTACTACTGTGTAGTAAGAGAAAATCAAACAGCCTGTATAGCTTGTCATTGATGTGTGTTTGAAGTGATTTACAGAAAAAGCTTCAGAACTATCACAGTTTTTTACTTCTGTGTAATGCAGCTGAACAGCCAGGTTATTTACAATTATTGCTGGATCTGTCTGCAGTGATAGACCACAAATTCTGCCCGCCAGCTGATCCTCAGGGTAAAGTTCTTCTCTCATGGAGAGACTTTCAAAACATCTCTAAATATCTCCATGTACTAAATGCTCAGTTATACAGTGGGATCCTCAGGTTGTACTTCAAAAAACACTGTTCAACATCTTTTGATAAGTTAATTACAATATTTTTTAGATGCTGAACAAAACCAGCATGTGTTTTGATTCAGGTTAGACAGAAATAAACTGTGTCACATACAGCATTAATTTGATTCAAAAAACCATGTGTTACTGGAAAAAAGAAACGTATGGTCTTTTCCTGAAGCAGCCAAAGAGAGAAATAGAAAATTATTAAAGGCACAAATCATGATCTCATAAGTAATCTGCCAAAGGAAAAAGTAACCCATGTCCTCCAACATGCAGTGCTATATTATGAGTTCCTATGAAAGAGGAAGACATGAAACAGAAGTGATAGTAAGATGGAGATGTTATGTTAGCTAGAGAATTACATTCCCCCAGATTATGTCCAGCATTTTAGACGCGTGCATACATGGAAGCTCTGAAGCTTCACTGGTTTTACATTCCACTTTTATATTAGCCTCCTATTCCCAAAAGAGCACTGGGAACTTTTCATCAATGCAGAAAATCAAATATTAAGGGGTTGAACTCCTAACTCCACAGAAGTCACTGTCAATACTCCCACTCTCATGACCCCACTTTGATTCCTTTTCTTTTGTTTTTTTTACTGGGTAGTAATAAGGCAGGAGGTTAACCTGAGAAACTGATAGCAAGCACAATCCAGACTGCCTTGGAAAAGCAAACTGCCTAAACTGTTGTGTAAAAATGGTATATCCCTCTCCTTATAGACTTCAAACCTGAACCTAACAGCCCATTAAAAACAGATGACACTGGAGAGACGGCTGAGGTCAACAACCTGATGGTTTGCTGAAGAAACAAGGGTGACTGTCAGAAGCAGGACAAAAGCCCATCTCAAAAAGCTTTTCATCAGTATGCGTGGGGAGTTGCTGACTCCATCAGGTCATGGGGCAGGGAAAGTGAAGCAGTCTCCATTTATCAGACTCTATTATAGAGAAGCAGCATTCGAAATTCAGAGTGCCTCTCCTTCCACACATGGCAATTAGTTTGACAAGGCAGCGTTTGGAGTCTATGGAGCTGCATCACACAAACCGAAACAGGGCTTGGAGTATTATGAATTGTGATATATCAAAGGTGAAAACGCTCCCAGAACAAGGGGTTGCTGAATTGTAAGTATGATTGGAATTGATTTCAGGTAGCAGAAGCAGTGCTGGGGCAGGGCTGGGCAGCAGTGGTCCCACTGAGGTGCCATAATGGGAGCAGAGAGCTGCTGGCTGAGCCTGAGCACAGCTGCCCTCAGCAGGGCTGCAAACTACAGCACTCTCACCCCAGCATGGAATCAGGGTTTCCACTCCCATTTCCATCCCAGTAAACCCACATTCTGTCACAGGGCTGGCTGTGGGGAAAGCCAATGCCCTGCCAACAGCTCCTGCCTAATCCTATTGCTTTGGGACCAGCAAAGACTCACGGCACAGAGGGAAGCAGAGTTCCCCAAAGTGTCCTGGGAAGGCCTGAGGAGGGAATTTGGAAATTCATAGCACTTCTTGAGGCAGCAAGGAGGCTCCAGGACACAGGCAGCAGATGACATGGCAGTGCTGGAGGAGAAGCTCAAAGTAGCTTCTGTTCAGAAAAATAAATTTCTATTTGCTGTCTCCAGCCACTGGAAGTGTAAAAATATCTATAGTCCTGCCTTTGACTGCAGTAACTCTCCTTTTTACCACAAGTCTCTGCTTTTAAAATGTAACAGAGACTACAAAACGCAGAGTTAAATACTTTGGGATTAGAGATGCAATCTGAGAAGCAACAGTAAAATAGTTCATCCCACAAGAGATTTCACTCATCTCTTTTCACAGATAAGTACACAGGGAAGCTGACAAAATAAATTTGCCATTGGTATCTTCCTGGGTAACCTGAGAGGAAAATTAAATCCAAGTTCTTTCCTGGTCATGATATTTATTTTGCTTAAAGAAAATCATGTTTGTCAATTACATGGAACACTTGTGATTAAACATTATAAATTAGGGAAAAAATCCCTAAATAAGTTTTGAGTGCTTTAAGGGACTACTGGTTTTGGCTGGGATAGTTAGTTTTCTTCTTAGTAGACAGTGCAGTGCTGTGTGATGCCAAGACTTCCAGAAACTCTCACAGGATCAGGACTTCTTGTCCTGTTAAAGGGTGTGATCCTGTTAAAAATTATGAACTAAAGCTTTATCTTCTTCTTCCTTTTTTCTTTTTTTTATTATTATTAAACATCATTTCACATACATAGTCTGCTATTGTTGTCTCAATTTCTTTCCAAAATGATTTTTCAGATTCTCTTCCTTCATTTAAAGTAATCTTCCCCAGCATGTTATTGAGGATTATCTCCCAAAGCCTTGTCAATAAAAATCAATAACTGTTTACAGAATACCACCAGTTACCAACTAAGGACACAACCACAGTGACAGTTCTGGGGTTAGACGAGGTATAGCAATCCTCCACGTGCTTCTTCTCTGCAGAAGAATCTTTCCTCTAAGAGCTGCTCCTTCTACTTTTTCAGGCACACAGGTCTGAAGCACACAACATAACTTTTTGGTGTTTGGTTTATTTTAAAAGAATGTTTTTAAATTAGGTGGCATTTTTGTTGCAAAAATAAACCTAAAGTAAATTTGCTGACTTTATGCTAAACTCCCTTTCCCTCCCAGTTTAGAGTGACCTTTGATGGAAACTAAAATGTGCAGGTGTCAAAGTGTATCAGTATCCTATACCAGAGATGTGCACAACTGAGAGGGTTTTGGCACTTTCTCCTTCCAATTTATTAAAGGTTGTGTCAGAATAAATTTATGTAAGCAAGGATCAGATTTTATTAGGGGAACATCATTAGCTTTTAATGAATAAGACTAGTTTATGAAAAGAGCTGATAACTAAGGTAACATTTGAGAGCTGAGCTGTTTCTTCTCATTCCCAGCACCGCTTGTTTTAACCCTGCAAGGGAGCATGGCATACACTACCAGAGAGCAAAACTAGGTGTGTTAAGGCTCTAGCCCCAATTCAGCAAGACAGTTGACAATGTTCTAGTGTCTATCACTTTCCAGCACAGCAATATGTGCTAAGGCTCTGCTACTTTAATGGAATTTTATGAAGTGTTTAGAGTTATGCAACATTTTTCTAAGTAAAAACTAACTAAGCAGGCTCCAAGACTGCAACCATTTCGGAGGTTAGAACAGCTGGCAAACTAGATGCCTGCACAGTAGATGAGGACAGACAGAACAAAGATGGCCCCTGGTCCCAAAGTCTAAATTACAAACTCTTGGAATATCCTGGGGATTGTCCATCAGGAATGTAACTGATCCTCACCAGTGGAGAGAGATTTAAACTGACAAGGGAGCTCTCCAAGCTATCACAAAGGACAGAGATGTTGTGGAACTCTCCTCCCACAAAACAACTCTTCCCCCCTTTTCAGGAGGCTTGTGGGGACTCCCTTCTCCACCACAGTGGGGAATTTTGGTTCCTGCTTGTGTTTTATTATCAACCAGATTGGAATAAGGGAAAGTGTGCCATGGTTACATAATCTTATTTTGAAAACCAGTGCTTGATTGCACCAGTATATAGGTTTTGCCAAGCTCTACTAGAAACGAAATGCAAGACATCTGTGTTAACTGCCATTAGCACTGAAATTTTTTTAATCCCATTAGAGGTGCAATATTTAGAGATTACACAGCTCTTAAAAAAGATCTCTGTGCTCTCCCCTTATGATTTTTTTGCATTCCCTCCATTCAACAAGGAGTCAAACATACTTACTTCTCAGCACTTCCCATTTAGTCCTGTGCACCAGAATTTGAAGCAGCAGAGACACTGACAATGCCCTTTCTCTCTCAGCTGCTTTGCTGGGCACATGTGGAAGCCACAGGTGCTTTCAGTGCACTGGAATGTGTAAAGAAACAGACCTGGCAGATCTATGGAGGTACCACCCACCACTTCAAGGCCAGAAAGAGCAACTTCCCACCCTAAAAGGCATGCAGCTGTTCCCCAGTAGGTTTGCTTTATTTATCTGGACACAGCAGAGCAGAAGAACATTACAATTTGACCAAAAAAAATCCAGATTTTGGGTCTTGCTATTGGATTAGCAAAATTAGGGCAGTTAATGCAGGGAGCCAAACCCATACAATCTTATTTCACACTTCCACTTCAGAACAGCTTTGTGAGTTGTACATTGGACTAGATGCCCTGAACACCTCTGCACCTGAGTACCTAAGCAAAGCTGAAGTCTGCTCCATCAAACATCTGTTCCAGTTTGATCATTCTTGATCCTTATCAGCTTTGTAACCCCAAAGCATCTGGTAGTACACAGATCACACTCTTTTCACAACCACATCAAAATCCCTGTTGGAATTCAGACACGGATCTGACAGTCAAAGAGGGGTAAGTGCTAAAGAACCATTAGGTTTTCTGTCCCTAATCATTATGGACTACAAATATATAATTGACTTCTTGATCCAGATCAATCTGAGGTTTTGGGGAAACACTGCTAACAAAGATTTTTCTTATCTTTTCCATTGAAAAGCTTAAAATAAAGATTTCTAGAGAGCTAGGGCACCAATATTGCCAAAATGTACCAGAAGCACATTAAAGTTTTTCCTGACCGTAGCCAAGAAACGTACCACACACCTCTGAGACCAGGTAATATGATAAAGCCCATAATAGTATCTTCACTAGGCAACCAGTTACCAGCATTCCTGATGAGTCTTGAGCCCAGGCTTAAAGCCAAATCAGCAAAGTTCTTATAAGGATGTAGTTGCTCAGTTCTCCCTAGAGTAGCCCTGCTTGTATTAGAAACTAACAGCACGGATTTAGAAAAAAGTACATTTACATATTTTTTCCATTAAAGAGAGTTGTTACTCACACAAGGTTGGTATCTGCTTATAAAGTTGCAAATCCCTTGCGTGCACAAACAAATACCATTTGAGGGATTTTCAGAGTCATATGCAGTATGGGCCTATCAATTCCGGTTAATTTGAGGAGGCTGTTGATGAACTGAACAAATGTCTGCATAGATATGAAAGGAAAATAGTCTCAAGTTTTTCATGTATGTCCGTAAGATAAAAGAAGATTAAAGACTCAGTAACTCAAATCCCTGCTTTTTGAGGATGCAGAACACAAGCTAAGCTGCACGTAAGCACAAACTAAAGTGCCTCTTCCCTATTTCATATTTTTACAGTTCACTGGAGTATAAAGTAGCATCCAAACAGCCTGAAACAATTCCATCCCTGCTGTAATTACAGGATCCCACTAAAATTACAGGATTACACCTCTAAAAATGTCTTAACTGCTTTCATACTTTTCTACAGTACATTGCCTATGCCACCCTCCTTCTTACCAGAAAGATATCTATATATATGTATATATATATATATATATATATATAAAGAGAGAGAGATACACATACACACATAGAAATACCCACCTCAAACCCCAAGCTGGCCACTGCTACAGCATCTTAGTAGCCAGATTTATTTAATGGGCAAACAGAACCCAATAGACAGTTGTACTATGGGCCATGATACAATGCTACCTGAAAAGAGAGTTTTCATTAGGAATTAGAAGCAAATGCTGGACAGGTGTGAGTCAGTACTACCCCAAGTTCAGCTGAGTGATATCCCTAAACAGCTACAAGATCTGTTCAATAAAGCAATGGCAAAGTACCTACCTACACATGAACACTCACTTCATATTTTAAGATATTTGTCTCTCAATACTAGGTCAATTTGGTATATTAGTCACAATTTCCCTAGCCATGCTTTAAGCACAGCATAATATAGCATGAATCACTATTCTGAATAATCTAGAGGTATATTTCAAGTATTTCAACTTTTACCATACTCCTTTTTACTGATCCTTGATGGATCATAATATGATCACTTTAAAAGTACTTTAAATAATAGCTGCACTTCAAAGGATTTTTTCTTTTATCTTATTTAAAACATTACATCAATTGTCATGTGTCATGATTCCACACAGTTATTAGCATGCAGACATTTAAATATTGCTTCCTTATGAATCTACCTGTTAAGTATTACCTGTGGCATTCACCCCTCTAACCAGAAATATTTATTTCCTACAACAGCAGACTCTTCCACTCTGACACACTTTCTGCTTTTTAATCCCATAGCTGTTTTCTTCACTTTCTTTACTAAATCCTATGCACACCAAAGACTGTTTTATATGGCCTGTATTTGAAAAAAACAACTGCAGGACTCAATAGCATTGGCAGGAGCAGTGATTATAAGCCTTACTATTCTAGATATCACTCAGTAACCCCTGGTTCTGATGATGCCATGCTCTTATAAGGAATTCATAGCCAGGATCCAGGTGATACAGGTTCCTTTTCCAGTTCTGCTTCTTAAGTGTTGATTGATTTCTGAGAAGCTACTTGACTTTCCTCCATTAGGAAGCAGAAGTAATGATGCCAGGTCAAACTCAAAGAAAAAGAACATTTAGTTCTTCCTTTTGAACTTCTCTCCTTCCTGCACAAAACCCACTGTCTTCACATCCTCTCATTATGTCAATGTATGGTTTTTATTCTGCCTGATCTGAACCAAAAAATGATGCAGTTTTGGAAACACAAGTGTATCCCATGGGCAGTACCAAAGATTTAAAGTTTGGTAAAAGCTTTTAAAGAAAAATCCACTTTTTTCCTCTTTTTAGCAAGCACAGTTCATTCCCGTCCTTCTCCTGACATTGACAAGTACATTTTTTATGAATGATTTTATGCTTTCTGCCAGCCTTCGCTCTTGGTGGGAGGCTACTAATCTGGAGTTCAGCCAAAAACCAGAGAGGATGAAAAGTAGTTTTTTCTACTTAGAGAGGATGACTTACTTCATAAAAAAGTGAGAATTAGATGCTAAGCCTGGAAAATAGCCTTAAATTGAAAAACCAGCAACCAGCTTTAAACCCCAAAACTTATGAGTTAAAGCAGTTGCAAATAAAAATCATAGCTCATACTATGCAAGTGAGACCTTTCTGGCAAGCAGCTGAGTACATCTGCACAACATACAGCAAACTAATGACCTATAAACACAAACATCAAAGACGGTTTTAATTAAGTTTTTTTTATAATCCAACTTGCTTATGCATTGGTTGTAAACACTGACTCCTTTGTTTAAAGCCGCATTTGCTGTGTTACTTTTGTGGCACCATTTCGAACATTTTGCAGCTTTGGGAGCTCATCTGAGCTGTGCGTTGCATACCAGTTACAATTGTTCTTCCAAGGGAAGCAGCTGCAGTCCCTCTGCAAAATTCAACTTAGTGAAAGGAGAAAGGTAAAGACTTGGAGTTTGATATACTAAACTCGTGGTTTATTTTTGTTATATAATCTCTTGTAGCAGCTTTAAGTAGTATATGTGGATTTCTGGTTTGATAGGTTTTTCATCTGTTAGACTGGTTTTGTGAGCGGTTCCCCCCATTTTTATTCTCATAGAAACATCTTGTCAATCCACAGAAATAGCTGCTTTTCTGCAAGCTCCACTACTCTTTATTTATGAAATAAAGGATGTAAAGACAAAACCTGAGGCACTATTTCATAGTCATTGTGCTTAACAGAAATACTAATATGCTGCTTCATTTAGTAGTCAAAATTACACTTAGTTGGTTTATTTACTTTTCAGTATAACTGATTCATGGAGCAATGGATCTAAACTTCTTAAAAAAACCTTAACAAAGACAAACAAAAAACCCCAATCCAACTCAACCACAAACAAAACAAAAACCTACCTAACAGCTACAACTTCAACAACCCTTTGCTTCTTGGAAATGAAGTGGTTTATTTCCATTAAGATACCACATACAACTATTCATGCTGACCTGGCCACATGTCAACATTTCTTAGTACATGGAGCAGATGATCCCTGCAGGTCATAACCATTTCATTATTAAAACAGAGAAAAGCCTGCTATCCAGAGCCTGTAATTCCTGCAGCTCCGCACGCTTACATTGTACTGCTACTGATCATGAGTGGCTTTACTTGTTTTCCAGGTATGCAGTTTCTATCACTCTGTTGTCTTCAATCATGGACTCTCTCAATAAGGGAAGCTCTAAGTGGAAGAGAAAGCAGAGGAGAAATTATAAGATAATAGAAAGAATTATTATACTGAGCTACTTTAGGAACTGAAAAGGAGTTTTGCTGTGATACTACTCCCACAGCCCCTGGAGAAAGACTGCTCTGACTCAACTACTTCATAGGGTGATTGGGTAGGATCAGGTTTTTCAGTGAGGTGTGATCTGTTCTCTCTGTGTGGTCTGAAAGGCCACAGAGCTCTCCCTTTGCAGAGATCTTTCTGCTCACCAGCCAAGAGGGCAGAATATGAGCAAGGGATTTTAGACCTGTTTGCCCCTTCCTTATTGTGGGACCTGTTTAGGATCAGCCTCCAAAAGCTCAACAGCATTGTCAAACATGCCCAGTTTTAGACAGAGTACTTTTTCCCCTCAGATGAGCAGCTGCCATCAAGATAGTGCATACAAAAGCTTGGTCCTAACTATCAGGTAATGATTAGGTAATGAGTTAAGAAGCAGAGCCTCTAGAAAGTATTCTATATGTTCTGCAGTAATTAGGGTTATTTTTAGCATAAGACTATTACAAATTGTTGAGTTCCTGATTATTTATGAGCATAAAAACCCTGGCAAAGTTGCATTTGTTCTTTTAGCAGGAAAAGAAAGCATTAATAACTGACAAGGCTTTCTCTCTTTCCATTTATAAAGCCTTGTTTTTTTCCCCCCTTTTTCTAACATATTCAATTAATTGGTTTCCACACTTTTTCCTGCTTGTTTAGTATAACCAGTAAGTGGGTTAACCCTTTATCTCAGCCGTTCACAGGGAGGTTTCTGTAGGAAAAAAGGTGGTTACTGTTGTGGTCACCACATGGTACCCCATTCTTAATCCCATCACTGGCAATTTGGCAATCCTTGTTCCATGCAATTTAAACATATATGTCCAGGGCACATTCCTGTGCCTGTTTATCTCTAATCCTCTAGGAAGAGAAGGATGGATGACCTTGAGTAGTGCCTAGGAAACACTGCCATTGACTCTCTCATTCACTAAGAGCAGTGCTCCCAGGGACATGTGTGGCCAGAAGGGATAATTCTAAAATTATTTCTTTCCTTCTGCTAGAAGTTAGAGCTATGTATTACAGCAACACTGTTTTTATTAACGAGCTTTATTTTAGGTCTCTATTCTCAGATATGCTTTCCAGAGCAGCTATGTTTATGGCCTCTCCTGTGCAACATAACTCAATATCCTTGTTATGTAGATAACTCAGATTTATGCCTCTATCCTATGAGACATTTCACAAATGCTGGCTTAGTGTTGTCAGGCAGCTTGATGGATGTTAAATCCTGAAATTTACTCAAAGACATGCAGATAATGACATGGCAATGCTGGTTCCAAATATAAATGCATCACCGTTGAAACCCATTCCCTTCTCCCTGCCCTCACTGTCTCCTGTGATAGCAGTTCATATTGCTGGAGAAGGGGAATACATCAGACATCCCGTTAACATTTCCCAAAGCACATGCATCACCACGTGGAGACAGTCAGATCATTGAGTCCTGCCCAAAGGGAAGCTGTATTTCTTCTTTAGGCTTCATGCATGCTGTGATCATTTAATGTAGTAAAAATGAAGCCAGGAAAGACTTAGCAAAAAATTAATAGTCATTTTGCTTCATTCTGATTTTAAGACTCAACAACACTAGAAAGTGATGACTGGATGACAACCATTTAATATTGACTAACGTGATAAAATTTTATATGACAACAGCCAGTGACACCACTACCAGATCCCCAAATAAGAAGCAATCATTTTGGTAGCTTTGCAGTCCTAGAGCTCTTGAACTATCTGCCAGAACAAATTAAACAATTTTAAAGGAATTCTGGAAGCAAGTGAAAACTTGTTTGCTCAATAATATTCTTAGTGTGTTTGCAAGAAGCAGACAAAGAAATAGAAGCTGGTGATATAAAGGCAGGCAAAGGGGCCTTGTACAGTAATACAGCAATACAGCAGGAGACAAAGTGTAGTGTCATGCTGAAAGTCTTTAATGGATGGAAGCAGTGAGCAATACTGAGGAAGAAGTTTGCTGTCAGAAGCAAAAGGATCCATTTAATTGGCCTCCTGTTTACCCAAGAGGTCTTGTTCAGACCTGGGTCTGTTGAGCCAAGTCTTCAGAACTAAAAGGGACAGACTCCTAAACCGACCTTCTTCTACCCTGCTTAGACACAGCTTAAATGCAAGGTCTTTAAAAAAACTTCAGACACTATTTCAAACACCAAAACCCCACAATTTTAAGTGTGATCAAAGTCCTCAAGTACAAACTTCACTGACCAGATGAATATGAAGTAGCCACTAGCAGGAAAAGACTGAATATTTTAACTTTTGGTGGAGCCTGCAGTTTCTGGGCAGAGTTTCTTTGAGCTGAGCTAGTAAGAGTTTTATTGTTTAATCTTTATTTGCCTGGAGCAGTCATTTTCCTTACAGAACTTTCCAACCATTCCAGTGTGGCTCAAATCTGGAAGTTAGACTCTGCTACTTCCCAGTCAGAGGCTTCACAGAAGAAATCATGCTGCTCTGTGAGACTGAGGACCAGCAAGTACAAGTGGATGTGTGGTTTTAGGGGTAAGTCATGAAAATAGCTGGGCAATTCCTTAATTGTTCCAGTGTAAACCTGACATCTGAATTTAAGTAAAATAGGAGAAACTTTATTATAACCATCTATAATACCATGATGGATGGTGCTACTGCTGTCTGGAGACCATAGTCTCTATACTGGAGGTCCACAGGTTAAAATCAGTTCCCTTTGTAATAAAACATGAGACTTGCAAAGAATAACTCAACTAATGAGCAGTTTTCTTGAATTTTAAATGCAAGGTATTATTTCCCATTATTTCCCACTCTTCTTTGGGTCCGATGAATTCTCTATCCATTTAACCATTGTTGGTTTAGCAGTGGCATCAGTAGGAGGTGAAAGATGGGGAGAGACAGTTGGTATTAGACAGTTACATCAAGAAGGCCTCATCTCTGCAGGTTTCCTTTTGGAAAGCTGTTCAAAAGAAGTTCCAAAAGAATAAGTGTAACAGGAGGAAGAAAAAAACTCAAATTAGCACAAATAGCTCTAAGCAACATTGAAAAAGTAGGGTACAAGGTGCAGTGGCCAACAGAAACGCAGACCACAGAGAAATCCATGATAAATGATTCATGCACTGCAGAGTTGATGAATGACACAACAGAGCCATTTTAGTAACAGAATGGAGACATATTCATAGCTGAAATGAATGGGCTAAGATTGTGACTCTTTAACAGAAAGGGATTTTATACAATTGGGTATGGTTCCTCCTCACCTGAGTTGTTAGAATACAGAGCATTTCCCTACCCCTTAGGCAAACAAGTTAAACAGCATTAAATTTATTGATGAATTGGTAAGATTTCCAAATCCTGCCTTTGCCTCTTCTAAATCTGGCTTGGGAAGAAGTAAGAGCAGCTTTACAGAATGTTTTAAACCAAAAGAGGATCCTGACTCAGGGTCATCTGTCTCACTTTAGCCTTGTGTACTTCTATTTTGCCAAGTGCAGGACATTTATAGTATGACCAGAAATTTAGGATTAATTATCTCATTCAAAGAGATTAGTACATCATCACCTTACCTTCTGACCCTGTCCAGCCAGCCATTAATGTTCATCCCAGAGATTCCAAGATTGCTCTAGGCTCATGCCACTTCTCTCCCCAGGGTAGTCAGCCCTACTCAGCAACACCTATTGGTGCCAGTTAAGTCCTGGAGAAGGAACCAATGCATTAGCTCAGGTAAAGATGATCCTCTTGGTTATCTGTACAGTCTGAGCAGGTCTTGTACAGCACACTGCCCTGTTCCTGGATAATGTCAGTCATCTAACTTGCACTCAGGAAATAAGACCTTAGACTGGCTTGGGGGGGGGCGGTGGAGGAGGGGGAAGTAAAAAGGTCAATTAGAGCCTCTCTTCTCAAAATCAGTTAAGGCCAGCAGAGAGGTTGGGCACAGACCTCTCTTTTAGCTGGAACAACAGCAGTGTCCCCTCCTGTTCCTCTCTGTCCAATTTGGTGATAGATTTGTGACAGGAACCGTCCTCTGCTGGGGCCAGCTACTGCTCCAGCTGCACGCAATTCCTGTTTTCTCCACAGCCAGGAGAGCTGGTATTGTGAAATCCTGAGTTCACACATCAGAACCCTAAATTTGAGCAGAAAAAGTTCTGAGCAGTCATAGATCTGCTTTTCCCTCAAAAAAAAAAAATCAATAATTCAAGACACAAAGAAGCTGATTTTGGAACAACCAAATTATTAAGCTTTATCTTGTGACTTGAACAAGTGGAATATAGCAGCTTTAACCTTATCTGCCATCTGAAACTACTCATTGATTTTTGTTCATCTTGACTGTAAATTTCTCTCCCAGGTTCTATACCTTGATGACCAGTAAGACACTTTTCACATCACAGCAGCCTGTTAAATAAACCATCCAATAGGTAACTCAGAGAAGAAGGAATCTGTGTGTGTATATATGTACAGGGTGTTGAAGTCAAGTTTCTTAAAGGTCCTGAACTTTCCTGGAAATGCATTGCCCACCGTACATGGGATCCTTGCTTTGCAATTAGTCCTTCCACAGGAAACTTCCCAACTACTTAAGTTATTAGTGTTGCTTTACTCTAGAGTGAAAGGAATGCAGATGAGCTATTAATCATCAAGAAAGGACTAGGGGCAATTTTGGCAATACTTTAATCCTGTCACTATCTGGAAGGAAATTAATCCCAAATTTACAAGAGAACTGATAATAGTCTGTACTTCATTTTGTTTATTCATTATGCCAACACATTGTTTGTATGAAGAGGCACCTAGAACTCATGGCCTTGCATCTTCTTGTGAATGCCATATTGTGTACACACTATCAGTATCTAGTTTCCAGGAAAACAGCCCTGCATTAGCCACTGTGAAGTGGGAAGTAAAATCATAAAAACCTATTTGTAATCCAGGGAAAGGAGATTTATCCCATTGCCAATATCCAAAAATAGTGACTTACTGCTGTATAGCATTTTGGCCATGGCTTTGCTGCATATGACATGCCACTGAATTGAGTCTGGGGAAATAAGTGACTAACAGCATTAGTAAGAGCCTGCCAGGCATTTATCATTTGGAGCAAAGTCGCTTCGTACTTTTTGGGAACTGGGACATGGAAAATTTGGCTTTAGCTTTAGTGTGTCTTAGCATTGCTGCATACACAGCAGCACATTTTAATTTTACAGGCTCTACTATGGGCATGAATAGCAAGAGTAATTCCAGATATCACCACAGTATTGGGAAGATAAATATCCTAATGTGGGATTGTGCTCCAATTCGAGAGCTCATGAAACAGGCCCAGAGCTGAGGATGCAGTGGGGCATAAGGTTATTTATGGAATAAATCATAGTCAAAAGTGTGTTTGCAGGTCAATTCTCTTTTCACCAGGTATTGCTCCTTCCCACTGCCCTGTCCTGTCAATCTCCTCACTCATGAATATGCCAGCTGGTCTAGCACAGAGCTGGTAACAGCAAGTGTTGTTTGGGAGCAGCAGGTATGGCTTTGGAAACATGATGGGATTTAGCAAAACAGGAATGAGGGATATTGTACAGGAACAGGGGGTTACTGCCAGTCCATTTGCTTTACTGCAAATTTTGCATATGTAAAACGTAGCGTCGCTTGTAACAAGATTTGTTATTTAATCATGAAAAACTCATCTTGAGGGGAACAAAGAAGAATAATCAGTACTGGAGGGGGACTTGTGGGAGAAAAGAAGAACTTAAGAACTGGTATACTGACCTATCATGGACTCACACAAGGAAGGATGGATTGCCTTTCACTCTTGCTGCATACCCTTTAGCACAAAGCCAGCTTACACCTCACTAAAGTAGCAGGTTAGCCAAAAAATGTTAGTACTGTTGTAGAAAGTAAGAGGAGAAAGAATACAGAGAGACAAGTCATAATAACCCAAGCCCCAATATTCCTCACTGGACTCCAAGACAAGGCCAGGGTTTTATGTTCCATAGAAACACAGAAGAAGTCCATGTGGTGCTATACCAGGGAAGATGTTTTACACAGTAGGTCTTCAAAGAATGTCAGAGATCTCTTTTTCCTCCTACTGCACATGCTAATGAAGCAACACTAACTGATGGTCTCCACACAAGTTTCCTCCCTAGGCAGTATTCCTACTCTACAACTCAGCTTGCAAGGATTCCCCAAACTTCACCTCAAGTCCTGTTTTGCAGCCAGGTGCATCTGTATCTCTTCATGGCAAAGCAAAGCAGAAAAGAACTCGGCAGGAAAAGTAGAGACAACAATGCAATCAAGAAAGGTGATAAATTTGTGTATGCTTATTGTAGGCAGTCATGCACTAGCACACACCACAGCCAAAACAAATACTATTTCTCACTGCTATCTAACAAAACCCAGCATGACTCTGACAGTTCAAATAATTCTTTTTTGTTTTGCTCTGTCCAGAATGCAGAAGGATTACAAAAGCTGTTTTAGCCGAGAGAAGCAATGGAAAGATTTATAAACAAAAGGAAATTAAAAGGATGTTTTACTAGCTAGAACAGCACAGCTTTTACAGCTATGACAATGAAACCAGTGCTTGTTCTACAGTAAAGGTGGTGGTATGTGCTCACGGAAGGACAGCACATATTTTCAGTTCAAAGCACTATGCTCTTCCAGGATGTGGGTTTTTTTGTGGGAAGGAAAGTTTGTTCTTCCTTATTTCAAATGCTGAAGCACATATTTCCTTAAATCAGTGCTCAGAGATCCTCAGCACTTCCTTAAAAGTGTTACCTCATGACAGATTGTCAAAAAAAGGTATCAATCCTCCTTATATAAATGGATGGTGAAACGCAAGCTCTGTTAAGAAAACACCTTCGGTACTTTATCAGTTCCTCAGCAGAGGAAGACACCTCCAAAATAGATCACTCTCCTCCTACTCAGAAAGAAGTCATTGCAGTATAGCTAAAAGGTGAATTTGACCCGATTTATACAAGACTATGGGAGATAACTGCAAGAGTCCTTGATTTAAATTAGTTTATATGTATTAGAGTTATACTTCTCCGGACTTCTTTGTTTGAACCTTTCTTTCACCATGACCCCCACTCCATCATTCCAAGACTTTACTCCTCTTTTGAGCTTAAACTCCCAAAATGGTAAGAAAATATGCATCCCATGCAAGAGAAAATATGGTATTTTCCACAGCCTTCCCCAGGTAAAAACAATGAGGCCAAGAATTCTCAGGTACTTCCCTATGATCAGTGTGTCATTCCCTAAAATGATGTGTCTCTCTCAGCCTGTTTCTATTCCACAATGTCTATTCCTCAAATAGTAACAGCTTTGGTAAGATAAGCATCTTGGGAAAGCCTTTCAAGTATTCTCAACAAAACTACTGAATTAGCACTAGTATTAACAGTTAACCTGGAGAATGGACCTGGGGCCAGAGGTGGGCACTCTGTGAAGGGCACTCTTGGTCTGCTCTCAGGCAGGATGGGAAGCTCTGCAGGCTGGATCAGTGCTCCTGGATGGCAGATCCACCTAACACCTGAAATTAAGGAGTTTTTTCCTGAGGAGTGCTTGGTGGCTGTTGGACTCTGCAATTTACTGTGTTCAGTGCCCAAAATTAATACTCATTCCTGTAAAAAGCAGCATATTTATTACCGGCTTCAGAACAACAGAACTTTTTAGATACATTATTTTTCATTTCAGTTACTAAAATATGCCTCAATACTAAACTAAAAAACTTAGAGAATTACTGAAACACATGTATTTTACTGTAGCTGAAAAAAAAAATCATTTCAGAAAATGGAAAAGCACAAAATATGCAAGTGGCTTAAGGTATTGAATAAAAATAACAGAAAACAACTGCCCAGAGAGGCTCTCTCCTGTGATTCTGAGTCACAAAGTGTTACCAGAAGACAATGTGATTTTTAGCAGAATGAATGAAAGACATGATCACAAACCTCAAGTGACCCCCCCTCACATTAAGAGTGACAGACTCGAGCAGCAGACAGCAGGGGCTGCGCTGGGGGAATGCCAAAGAACACAAAGTTGGGGAGTTCATGGTCACTCACACTGCAACATAAATAAATAACTACATGAGGGATAGCACAATGTGAACAAAGACATCAAATTGTTGCTAGCAGATCTTCTGTCAGAGTGAGAGGATGAATTTCTGTTTCTAAATTATGTTAATCCTTTTGCTGGTAGTCGGATAGTCAAGACTCAGAAAGAAGGTTAAATAAGGTTCCTTCAAAAGAAAAAAACTTGTTAAAAAATTAGGAGACTAGAAGCACAAAAAAAAGAAAAAAAGTGAAAAACAACCCCCAAACAGATGGAAGCCAAATATCTCCCTTTAGGGGTGGATGTTATTCCTGACAGACTAAACTAAAGATTTGCTATGGTTTGTTTCAAGACAAGGAAAAAAATGTGTATATTTGGGGTGGAAATATCAGAATGCTCTCAGCATTATTTTGGGAGACATTTATAGACTGTGATAGGTTTCCAGAAAGACAAAGTATTTTAGTAACATGTCTTTATATCTGTCACAAAGAATCTTTCGCGACTGCCATTAAAAACCCCTGGCCAAGAAACAGTGTTAAGACTCGCTTTTATAATTTTCATTTGTTTGAATGATAAGATTTGATAAGATTTAATACATACTCTTTGAAAGGTAACTTACAGCAAGCAGTTACCAAATCATACAATAATGAAGATAGGTAGAAAAACTCATTACAATCACATCTTATTATATGAAAATTATGATACCTTCTATACAGGTAAATTATTTACTAATGTACAGCTGTTACATTAACT
Organism: Xenops minutus; assembly: GCA_035221455.1. Taxonomy (NCBI): domain Eukaryota; kingdom Metazoa; phylum Chordata; class Aves; order Passeriformes; family Furnariidae; genus Xenops; species Xenops minutus. The sequence continues at coordinate 5,458,942 of JAWWEE010000030.1, read as the reverse complement.
ACTACTAATTACTATTAGAAATTACTACCAGAAGTTTAGGAGGTTTTGCAAAAGCAAGACATAACTGTAGTATAAGAGGAAAGTAAGAATAAATCCTCAGTTTTGTCACTGATCCTAATTTGTGCCATTTTATCTCTGAAGACATACAATCTCATTAAACATTTCACTATAAATAGCCTAATATTTGGCTTCCTCCAAGAAGGAGCTTCATCTTTAGCTGAAGAAAAATACAGTGAGTATTTTAATGTAGGAAAACATTCAAGTGAATGTTTAATTTTTCTCCAGTCACAAAAACTCTCAGCTTCTGACTAACTTCGATTTAAGTGGGACAGACCATACATTTAAAGCCAGCAGCATGCCTAAGACTGTCCCACTGGTTTTCTTTAACCACTCTGTGTTGCCTTTGTTTCTCTCTCCTCTAATAGCCAACAACATAAGCAAGTGACTAGGTTTTCTCAGCTTTGAACAGAGCAGAAGAAAGGCTCAGTGCTCAGTTCTTTGAGCAAAGCAATATCACCAGTTGTACACTAAACCTTCATCCTTTCACAAGCCAAGGTGAGGGCAGACATCTCTTACAAACCCAAGTGAGGCACCACACACCAACATTCTGAGAATCAGGAATTCATCAAGAATATTTCCCTAAAACCAGCTGAGGAATACAGGTCTATAGTGTCTGGTAGCTAAAGCACTTGGACAAGTTGAAGGTAAGGGTTTCAGGGCTTTCACAGCCTGAGGGAATTCCAGCCTTCTTCTCCTGTAGAAATTTAGAGACCAGGAAACTGAGAGCCTGCAGATGAGTGGCCCTAGACTTTCATTTGCAGGGAACAGGAGAGTCCTGAGCTTGATTTCTGCTGTTTTGTTTACTGCTTTGGTTTTACACCTGGCATGACTTTGTATAAAAGAGTAAATAACCTTGAAATCTAAGACCTGAAACACACTGAGTCTTTCAGTACTGTTAAAAACTTATTAAAGCAAATAGTCTGATAATAGTAAATAAATAAATAGCCTGCTAACCTTGCACTCTTTAGAATGGCATGACATATATTTAATAGCTGTACTATGTCATCCTCTCTGGTAAATATGTTGCTGACTTTCTAATCAAGGAGATACTGAACCCATCCACCAGTTTGATAATGAATAATAGGCTTAAAAGTTTAAACACTCTGCTGCAGAAAAGGTAGGAAAATTGTAATACGTAATTTTTCTGGCATAAATCTTCCCTTTCCTGTAATAGCTCCTTTTTTCTATGGAGAGTCATCCTGTATTCCCAGATTACTACAAGTCCTACTGGCACCAAAGGGCTCTGAATCAAACTTACTGAAAAAAAAATGTAATAAAAATGAGGTTTACAGAAATTCTGCAAGAACACTAATATATTTGAAATGTTGATTAGCAAGGGAAATCCAGTCATGATTAATTTCCTAGTGTTTGATGACTCCCTATCTGCTGTCTACTTTCCCAAGAAAACATTTTGTTGTTCTCTTAGCAAGTAGCAAATTTCACAGAGCTTTTCATAAAATGAACCTACTCAAGGCTATTCCATGAAAAGCATGACATTCATTTTGCATTTATGGTAATGTTTAAATAAATATGCTCCCCAAAGTGTTTCCCAAGACCCTGGAGTGCTGCACAGACGAGGTAGATGGCTCCCAGTCATCTTCATTACAGAGAACAGATTAACATGGCAGAGCAGCCAGAGAGGAACATGTGGAGAACTTACTGGAATGACAGTCCTGATTTGATAAAAATGCTAACAGTAGCTATTAAAGAGGCCAAAATAAAAAGAGAGCTACAGAAAGAAGCTGCAACAGCTGGAGACTTACAACTCTTCTCCTACTGTCTTCAAGCCTTCACTACCACAAGTGTGCAAGCTGCACTGAGGGACACATTTATCCAAGCAAATGTGAGGACCAAAAAAGCACTCTCAAGAACTAATTGTGAACTGCAAAAATTCATATGAGATTGAAATAAATTCTCAAAGGATTTGTTTAATCAGAAAGAGGAGAAATATGTTGGTGATTCTCCTTTAGTTCATTGAGAGGATTGGAGGGAATAGAGGTAAGGTGGTAATTAATGCAGTGTCTCTATATCTCAAAGGATGGTAGTCCTACAAAACATTATTTATTTAATAAAAGAGATAAAATATTAATTTTCTGATCCTGGAAAATACACTGAGCATTTTCTGTTGCATTTATATTGAGGTGAGCCAACAGGATTGGAGATTCAATCCTATTAATAATAGATAAATAAGAGATTTTCTTGTATAGTTTGGAGAGGCACACAAGGCTCAACCAACAGGAAGCAACACATTCCCTCCTCTTATTGTCCAAGAGAGACAAGATGCAGATGTGACATTTGCAACAGACTGGGAAAGAGGGTCCCTAGAGATAGGGAGGAGAGCTGTAGAGATTGATCAAAAGCCACTAAGCCCATGAAATGAGTGCTTCACTTTGGCTTCAGCCTCAAAAAAGAGGAGTAATAGATGGGATGGGACAAAAGGAATAAGAAGAGTGTCACAACAATGTGAGCACCAGAGCTAGTGAGCACCTCAGATTTTAGTGCACCTCAGATTTGTTTTAATGAAAGATATTCAAGAAGAACTAAATTTGGGATAAAAGGCTTAAGGGAGGAGTTTTATGCTATTGTTTTAGGATACTAGAAAAATAAAACTTAAAAGACAAAAGAGTCAAAAAGAGATGCCAAAATTCACGTCAGGATTTCAGCAGCATGAAAGTGACAGAAGTGTGGATTTAAGGGGTCTGAAAGATGGACCAGAGATTTAACACTTGGAGGACAATGAAAAGAGTCCTAAAAGTGAACACTAAGTCAGAAGCCAAGAGAAGGTCAAAGTCTGGTATTGGAATCAAAAATAAGCCAGTGAAAACATGAAGGAAAATGCTTGAAAGACTGAGTTTGATGATGAGGTAGCTCTTTAAGGTGGCTGGAAAGGACAAGTGCCAGAGGTGACAGGGAGACAAAAAAAAACAGGGAAAGAGATATAAAGGCATGAAACGAAGAAATGAAGCAGAGAGAGCAAACCCTTAAAAGACCAACAGCTTTGTTAACTAGGAGAGTTGTGTTGCTTTACCATGTTAGAGTCTGTAGTCAGTACACAGGGCGGGTAACCAGCTGCTGTACGTCTGTGCCACTGCTACTCGTCACTCACAGCACCCCCAGCTCCTCCTTAGAAACCCCCAGAGACAACAGAGTGCAGTGATTTGGGGGGGATATTCCCTGTTCCAGGGCTGGAGTCCAGGGAGCGACAGGCCTGTGTGCCAAGTGCTGTGTTTATTACTCTACCACATTTAAGGTAGTGATGGAGTTCCACATGCATCATTCAGCAACCAGGAATTTGCAGAGACACTGAATACCTTCTGGCTGCAGTTCCCAATTAAGATGAGCTACTGGAGAGCCAGGCTGGAGAAACAGCAGTGCTGATGGTGTAAACAAGCCAGTTAGAAGCATGTCAGGCTTTGTTCAGCTAGGAATCACATCCTTGTTATGAGCTGAAGCATCGCACCTGCTTCTTTTAGGTTATAACTGACAAATTGCTGCTGTGTAAATCTGCAGTTTAAATGTAATACCATGTCTCTCCTGAGGCTGAATGACAATGTGTGAGAAAGTGAAATTGAAACAAAAAACCAGATACACCAAACTTGTGATATCTCACATGGCAACATATCCTTCCACCAGGGAATGTAACTCTGTCCTTAAGGCATGACTAGTCACAAACACCATGTATATAACAGTATCCCAACACAGACAGAGAAGAGATGGTGTTTCCCTAAACAGTCTTAGTAAATACAAAAGCTGAGATAACAAAAACTGTCAGATAACAAAACCCCTCTGATTGCCCAGAGAAATTAACTAAATGATCTCTGGCAGTCATTAGACTGTTGGACGTTCATTCCAATCATGCTTCTAGTATATGCAGGAGAAACATCCTTCTGTAATTAACCACAGACACTCTTATTGACCTCTTTTTTGACTCCTCAGCCACCTGTGACAGTGCCCATGTCCTCAAAGAATGTTTGTGTCCCGTCTGAGTGATTAACTGAGCATGGTATGATTCAGATCCTTTAATATTCAACAGTGTCCTCTGTTTCTTCTTACAGATTCTAAGCACTCTATTAAACATTTGTTGGGGTTTCATATTCTACACTTTGCTAAAGTGTATTATGCTGAACAAGAGACTGGCTGAAAGCATCAATTTAAAGCCTTTGAAATGATATGGACAAAGGCAGTGGCATACAAACTGCACTGTCAAAATACTTTCAGCTCCTTTTCATACCAAAACCCAGGAACATTAAGATTTCCTGTCCAGTCTTTGAGTTATGCAATGATGTGTGAAAGCTGTTGCCTTTATAGCAGATCAAGGATTTCTGGCTTGATCTCAGACGCATGGAACATGCCTTGTTGTCTTGGGAAGATCTAGGTTTTTCCTATTATCTTCAGGTGCATCAGGTGCATCAGCATTTTAACATCCCTGCCCAGGTGTATTACTGTTCAACATGGAGGGCTGAGCCAGAGCCCCAGCGTGGTATTTCCTATGATGAGAAGCCAAGCTACAAGGTCCTGAACTGTTGTCAAACACCGATGTGTATACAGCTGAGTCCCTAAGGAGAATTTAAACCAGAATATTTTGAAATTTTTCATATTGTAACCCCAAATTCTAAAATTCTATACTTTTGCACTTATTTTAAAATTGATAGCTCTGAGAAGACAGGCAGAGGGGAAGATGTACATGTAACATTTAATTATTCATCTCAACTAAACCTTATATATCCTAATTTATCTGAATGAATACTTGAGAATTAAATAAGCAATTGTGACATAACCAAAAGACTTGTAAATATGACTATATTATACACAAAGTTTTACATTAAGATTAAAGTACGGTAAACTAATTAATCCATCAAAATCAGAAGAGAAAGCAACTTCAGGTTGTATAATTCAGTGAGTTTCAAAATTAGAACTTAATTGCCTGAAATTGTGCTCTGATCCATATGTTTTCATGGACAAATACAATTACCAGTTCTTGTAAACAAGCTAATTGATGTGAGAGAATATAGTTCAGAACATCCTATACATTTCACAAAATGCACATAGACCTGGGGTTGAGCTGAGACCAACAGTAAACATCACAGTCCCATTGGAACAGGTAAAACTGAAAAGCTGCTCTCTTGGTGCATCAGCTGAGTCTGGTTCTTTTTTCCTTAAAATAATAAAAACTTGTCCTCTCACCCAGCAATATAAATTAGCTATTCAGGCTCTTGAAATAAATTCTCATTAGCACCAAGGCAAAAAGGCTTTTTTAAGGTGAGGCAATCAAAAATCTTAGAGCAACTAAAATCTGAACTCTGTCAGTGATTGCTCAGTCATTGCACAGAAGCCTCTCAGGAAAGAAGCATTTGAAGTTCTTACATTGCTAATAAAATTACAAATGCTAGTAACTCCTGATTTTTGCCATCAGACTCGTAAATTACAATGCTATGAGACCTCATGATCAACCAGTCAGGTATTTTCATGAAGAAAAAATCATGGGATTGCTGTTATTTATTTGCTCTTGAACTGCAGGGCTGCAGTAGAATAATACACACTTTTGAAGATGTTTTAATCTGCTTATTGTATATTTTGTCTTGTGTCTGTCTAGTTTTTAAACCAAAAGACATATGCATTTATATGCCCCTATGTGATATCACCTTTCCTGTTGTATCAGCCAAATTTGTAATCTTAGAGAAATTCTTTCCAAAAGGTGTATTTAATTGCTATTAATTATAAAACTCAATAAATCAGTCTCCTCAAAGATCAAAAAGAATTTCAAGCTTTTCAAGTTCCTGTTTCTTGTTAAAAATTAATTTTTAATCATATTTAATATGATACATTTAGTTTTAATTTCATGCCCCTTATAATGTTGGCTTTCTCCAAAATGTGATTTGCCCAAAAGTTGCACCCACACAACAAGTGGGTGGAAAGGCTAAAATTTTATGTTTACAAACTGTCTTTGAACAGTCGATACACTTTACAAAATGTGTTTGGCACCGGTTGAATACAATTTGTACACATCACAAAATGAGAACAACTTGTCAACATGTCATGGAATTGCTTTCAGATAAATTATTTTACCATTTTCTTTTTCCTTGCAATGCCTGAACCAAAATATGTTGAATTCATTTGAGAGGTACTGACACTCCTGAGTTTTGCATCAGACTTTACACACTCAGAATGTAGAGATGGCTAAACAATGCACAAATATCTTTAGTGCACTATTTATTTGTTAAATTTTATGGTTTTACGCCTAAACTCTTTGAGAAATACTATTATCCCTTATTAATTCAGCTGTAAATCATGCTCAGTTGTAAACAAAAAAGAAGGCTAAAGAGGTATTGGACAAAAGTTATGTGGTTTTTTTTCCTCTGGATACATCACAGGATTATCAAGGTTGGAAGAGACCTTCAAAACCATTCAATCCAACCATCAACCCAGCACCACCATAATCACCCCTAAACCATATCCCCACACATTTCCTGAGACAATGACTCCATCATGTCCCTGGGCAAATTATTTCAACATCTAACCATTCTTACAGTGAAAAAAAAATTCAAATATCTAATCTGAACCTCTCCTGGTGCCTTTTCATTTGAGACATGGCAGAAGAGGCCAACCCCCACCTGGTTAAAATCTTCTTTTGGGGAGTTGTACAGAGTCATGGTGTCCCCCCTGGCCTCCTTTTCTCCAGGCTAAACTACCTCAGCTTCCTCAGCTGCTTCTCAAGATTTTTAGACCCTACCCCAGTTCTGTTGCCCTTTTCTGGACACATTTCAACACCTCAATGTGTTTCTTGAAGTGAAGGGCACAGAATTGGCCACAGGACTTGGCCTCACCAGTGCCAAGTACAGAGGGACAATCTTTTCCCTATTTCTGATACAGCCCAAGATACCATTGGCCTTCTTGCCCACCTTGCCACACCATTGGCTCTTCTTTAGCTACTGTCAACCTGCACCTCCAGGTCCCTTTCTGTTGAGCAGCTCTCAAGCCACTCTTGCCCCAGCCTGCAGTGCTTCAGGGGGCTGTTGGCACCCAAATGCAGGACCTGGTACTTCACCATCTTGGACCTCACACAGTTGTCCTCAGCCCATCAATCCACCCTGTCAAGATCTCTGTGTAGACAGAGATCAAGATGTGATCTCTTGGTAAAACACAGGAGAACAACATTTCTTGGGTTTGCTGTGATGAAATACATCCCACTGAGGACATTTTTGCCATTTCCTAATTGTGCTGAGGAACAGAGCAGCCAGTTTATGGGAACAGATGCTCAGACATAAATTCAGGGGCTCAGTCACTACCTGTTAGAAAAGGCAACATTTTTGGCAGCCAAAACCAGCTCCCTACCCCAGGCAGAAGGCTCGCCTTGCCTTCACAAGGAGGGTCACGAGAGCTGCAATTAATTAATTGTAATTAAACTCATTCAGGACCCTCTCTGAGTTCTCAGCAGCTTTCCTATTGTCATCTTGTGAGAGGATTTTCCCACTGTCCTTCTACTGACACTAGAGCAGGCTGAAAGGTGAGCTGCTGTGCACTCGCAAGCTCTAGAAAAGGAACAGTTTCCCATGCACAAACCTGCTGGCTGGGACTATTTATACTTGCAATGGTCCACTGCTCAGGATCAAGGGCTTTTAACTATTGCTGTGAAGAGCATCTATTTTATATGAAGCTTCACAGAAGGAAACTGACATTTGAGATCATTTTTTACAGATATTGCAAAACTCCCTCCTGTACATGCTGCCAAAATATTTGCAACCAAGTGCATCTGACTGAACACTTGGCATAGGACTTTCATTAATTATTTTCAATTCACCAAATAGGTAGATTAGTCAGGGGAAAAGCACAATATATGTGGGGCGAATCAGTGAGCCAATCATTGGCAGATGCCTTGCCTCAGAATTGAAGTATTTTGACCTTAAGGAAAACGGACATTTAACAACAATGCTTCACTTGTTAAAATATTGCAATCAATACACCACATGTGAAAGGCTATCTCACAAATGGACACACTCTTAGCACAGTGAAATGACAAGCTTTTAATAAAGTTTGCAAATAAAGGCAAAGGAAAGGTGTACTTTCACATTAGAGGGCATAGGTAAAGTGAACAAGAGGGTATTCCTCAAAATCTGCAAGGAAAATCAGATGGGAAGGCAGTAGGGCTGTCAGGAAAGGCCTGGAAAAGACATCTCTTTGTCTTTAAATATCCTGGCCCTCTGCCTGCCTCAAGGACAGACATTTTCTGAGGGAAACTGGCAGGGGAGATGATTTCACCAGACCTTTGGGTTTGATGATGTTACAAGAGGGCAAATACTACCTAACACCAATGTTCCTTCAGAATAAAATCCTTCCCACTGCTTAAACACATTACATTTCCCAACAGGTAATGAAACCCTCTCTTTCCTACTAGATTTGCTTCATTCACAGCCAAAGAGAGCACTGGTGCTTGTGACAAAGCCAAGCTCTGTGTCATTCCATTAGCATTCCCACATTTGCAGATTGATCTGTTTGCTCTTGTAGCTGGTCAGCTCATGCCACAGCTGTATTTCACTCGATGCTGAGGTAGTAACACTGCTGGTACAGCCATGGCATAAGCTTCGACTTATGAAAGCAAGACTGTAGAGAGGAGTCATTTTTTATGGCACAGCAGTTAAAAAACCTGGGAAATTCAGAAACCTGATAATGGGACTGTCAAAAGCTTTTCCACATTTCCCAATTTCCATTCCTCTAATGAAAAATATTCTCTCTGCCTTCACATCACATTTCTCTTATTCTTTTATCACTTTCCCATAAATCACTCTTCCACTCTCTGGTTGAATCAAGCTCTATTTACTCTAAGTACCTGAAAGCTTGTCATGACCATCTAGTGATGATGTAGAAATGGCAAGTGCAAATGCAGCCCAGGACACTGCACAGACTGTTTCACTCTCTGTTCAGAATCACAGAACCACAGAATATCCAGAGTTGGAAGGTGTTTAGGCAATAATATTGGTGCTGTGATGTGATCCCCTTGGCATGACTTCCAGGCCCAGTCTACATTCAACAGTTAAAAAATCATATTATAACAAAACACTTTATAAAACAAGAGTCATAGTAACCAGAGGCTGTTCTAGTTTATGTGAAAACAGCTTGAAATGATAAACTAAGCTGTAAGATACTTCTCTGCAGACAGGCTTTCAAAGCTGTTTCACTGTATACTAGTTGATTTTTAGGAAGTTAGACATTCTTTTCAAAGAGAGTGTTTCAGAGGGTTTTCAGAACATGGTGGATAGAAATAAGTGCAGTTTGTATTAATACTTAAGCAATTCTGAAAGGCAAATAATATTTCCCCAATTATTTTTCTTTTTATTGTTATTTTTTAACATTTAGTTCCTGTATTTTAGCTGGTTTTCTACACTGATATAGGAGAGTTAGATACTCTACCACATAAAAGATCTTATATAACATTTCCATGATGTCAAATAGACTCAATGGATGTCAACACCCTTTTGCAAGATGCCTCCCTGGCTGGTTTAAATCTCTGTAAAACAAAACAGCAGCCCCATTCTAACTGCAGTACAAAAGGAAAATTTGGACGTGATTGAAATCATCTGACTAGAGATGCCAGAACAGTTTTATTACATAATGCATGTGAGCACAGCTGCTTTCTTATCACAAGACCCAAAATGAATGCATCACATACTGAAGGGCAGAGTTACCTTCCCTTTCAGCCTCCTGATAAATCCCCCTGGATGGGTTACTTTCCATGGGCCACTCCCAGTACAGAAACTGTCCAGAGCAAAAGACACAAGGAACTGCTACCAAACCATCACTCTCTACCTGCTATTTTTCAAAGGCAGCAGGAAGGACACCACCCTGTTCCTTAAGCTACCTTTATGTGGAATAACACAGAGTGCAGCCAGTCAGACACCTGATCTGAACACTCTTGGGGTGCTGTTTGCCATGCAGTCATGTGCAATGAGTCTGCAAAAACCTCTCACTCACAAACAGTGAGAAAGTAATTTCTAATCCACTTTTGACCAGGCAACACTGTATTGTCAAGCAAGCTCTGCAATTTAGTCAAGACCACTAAGATGGTATCAAGACCTACACAGAACACTAAAATTTCTGTGTTACTGTATCCGCAGGACACACACAGCTTAACCATCATCTGCCTTCTAAGAGAGGGGGCAATATAAAGTATACATAAGTACATAAAGTACAACAAATACAATATTAAAACAAGTTTTCCAATCATTCTCACCTTTCTGTTTTCTGTGTGGAGTATTCACAAGTCCACATGATGAACAGCTTCCATACAAGAAGCTCTTATATAATTTGGGGTTGAACACAAGAGATCTCTGTGTCAAAAGGCGAGAGATTGAACAGCAACAAAACTTCTTCAGCTCCTGAGATGCTCAGCAAACAGAAAAGAGTGAAGAAAGCAGGCTAACTCTAGCATGAATCAGATGGTAGTACTGAACTAAAACCAGCTCTCTTGACAGAAGGCTGGACAACACATAGTGACAGTGAGGAGACAAAAAGAAAGGCATATTTTAAAGACAACCTCTAGTGTCAGAAATCCAGGGTCTTCCTTCAGAGGTGGGGGAATGTGTGAAAGCCAAGGTGGGTTGATGATATATGAAAGAAAAAGGGTTTGGCAGGGGCTTCATTTCTATTCTCACGCAAGCCTATGGTCTCTTAGATTTTTATTTTTTTTCCTGACAAGGTGACTTTCTATGAATTATACACAAGATTCTGCCTCTCTGACCCTAGCATAAAAATACAGAGCCCCAATCAGATTTACATTCACTGGAGGCTGTCAGGGTGCTTTGCCCCTCGAGGTGCTATAGTATCAGCATAACTAAACCATTCTGCCCAATCTGTTACCAACAAGATGATTATTTAAAGTTCAAGTCTTTGATTTTAACTTGTCTAGAACAATTTCCTTTCCATGTTCCATAAAGGTGAGAATAGAAGATACATGAGGTACAGGACACTGTGATGAGAAGTCTCCAGAATGGGCTTTGCCACACTGAATGTTGCCCTCTGGTCTGGTTTCTGGCAAGTTGCAATAATGTAACCTGACTCTCTACTATCCTGACCTGTGGCTATTGTCACATATTTTCTCAAATCATCCACAAGATGCTGAATGAACTCGTCATAACTTATTTCTGTTATGCAACCATGTGAAGAATACAACTCTGTATCATGGACTGACGGCCCAGAATAACTCTGTGCAGAAATGACTCAGTATCCAGGGAAAACTTTCAAGCTTGCAAAAACATGACATTTTCCTGGAAAGCAACTGTTAAACTCTGACTAATGCATTCCCTTCTTTTCCTCTCCTTTTTTTTTTGTAGTCTGTCCATGCAGGTTTTGAAGCTCTGAATGTTCCTGGGTACTGAAAACAATGTGAGGCGAAGACTGTTAAAAAAGGCCTGAGCAAGTGATAAGTCAGGCTGGATAATACTCTGTATGTGATATTTTGTGAACATTTTGGAAAAATGAAGCAATCCAAGGGCCTAGAGCCAGACTTTTCCCTTTTGCCCAGCCAGTCCATATTGCCAGGGCACCTATTATGTGTCCTGGAAAGACTGAAACTTGGCCATGAAGTGATCTGCTTCTGTGAGCAGTTCTTAGGCAGGTTGGATGAGCCATACGGCTGAGCTGCTTTGAGTCCCAAGTGCTTCTGGACCAAACTAGGGAGAGCAGCTCTAGGGACTTCAGGAATTATGTCCCTGCCTAACTAAAAGCAAAGCTCCCCTCTCTTCTCTCTCCATTCCAGCTGGAAACCTTCCTGTCATCACATCCAGAAATGTACTTGTAGTGAAGTTAAACAGGACTGTCATCACAGAGAAGCAGCAAGAATTACTGGGATTTGCAGTGTGCCTTGAAACATTCAAAAAACCACCACTATTCTAGTCCTGACTACCGATACCCATCATGAGAAAATTACCATATATTACTACACAAACCCACAGAGTTGCTAAAGACAATGTGTATTTTAAAAGATGAGCAGGAGTTTTAACTATCTGAGCTAGCAAGGGAAACTCTTTTCTCACTGACATAGCCTCCAGCTATGTAGGGATGCAGTTCTTTGTTTTCTCCAGGGCAATGGTGACATTTTAGATCATCTTTTGTGCTATAAATGGAACACTGTGATCTGCTGAACATTTGCTGCCTGGAAGACCATTTCCTGGTGCCTGAGTCATTAACTTCCTTGGATGACATTGCCACACCTGTAACAAAGAGATGTAACATGCTGCTAATTTACGAGGCTACTGTAGGGCTGGTATTTTAAACTACTCAGGTGTGAACGGCAAGGCTGGCTGGTATTTGAAATCTCTTCAGCAATATTAGCTCACTGTGGATGATATTTGAAATACTTGTCTCTAAACTGGAGAAACATGGGTTTGACAGGCAGAACACTCATTGGATAAGGAGTTGGCTGGATGGTTGCACTCAAAGAATTGTGGCAAACAGTTCAGCATCCAACTGGAAAGAGGCAACAAGTGGCAGAGGAAAATGACTTTGGGGTGTTGGCTGATGAGGTGCTCAACAGGACCCAGCAATGTGTCCTGTCAGCCTAAAAACCAACCATGTCTTGGGCTGGATCAAAAGCAGTGAGACCACGCTGCCACTTCAGGGTCCAGTAGTAAAATACACAAATTCCAGTATACTGATTTTACAACTATTGCTATTAAATTATTAAAATCTAAATAAGAGACATATAAGGCTGTCAAAACACTCAAGAAGAGGGTTTTTTCAAGTTCAAATCTGTAAGTGCATGTCATCCATACAGGCTGACAATCAATAAACAAGAGAACATGAAATCAAGAAGTCTCATGGGTAACACCTTGTTACTCCAGTGCTCACCCGTTTGGCTGGGAGAAAGAACAGTCCTCTCCTAACTAATCCCAATTCTCTTCTTTCAAAATATAGAATGTAAATGAGTTTGGCTGCAGATAATGATGTTTCTGTTATTAGTAACACCCTGAATAGCTTCAAATCCTGACTGGGAATTTAACTCCTGGGAACTTGGCTTAGCAGGAAGTCCTTTCAATAGACCCTGCTCACTACAGAATATAGAATGGCTTCAGAGTCCTCTCCAGGATAGGTCTGCACGCTTCATCACAGACTATTACACACTTAAATTCACTGAGTTGAAGATTTGTGGGCAATATATATAAGTTCAAAACATCCATGAAGCTCTTCAATCTGTCTGGAATTATTTGACTGTATTCCTGAACGCATTCGCTGACAGAAAATAAGAATTTGGTATGAAATCCTTTTTTTCTGTGTTGTTTCTATGGCTGTCCAGAGAGGCTGAAACAGCAGCTTTCAATTTAATTTTTAAGGCACAATTTTATGGTGTAAATTAACTGACTGGTTTGAATTACACTGGAAGTATCCTCCTGAGTCAGACCAGAGCCTGTTACCTGGCTGGGAGAAGATCCTTTTATGCTGCACAAAAATGGTCCTGTTTATAATGGCCAAGATTTATAATAGTCTGTGTTAGAGTTACCAGCAGGAATGAACTACAGGCCCGTCACTCATTGCCATGGGGTTATGTGTTTTCTAAGCACTGGAGGCCCATCTACCTTGACACTCTTACAATGGAGAGAAAAGGCATTTCTATGTGGGATGCAGCATCCCCGGAGCTGCTTTTCTTTCTGCACTGGCCATAGCAGCAAAGAAACTCCTTCCCCGCCAGAGAGGCTGTTAAAAGTCACATGGGATAAATCTGGGCTAGCTTTTCCAAAGTGGCTGGCACCCACAGGAAGATAATGTTGAAGGGGACATACGGTCTTGAATAGGACTTACAGCATGTTTTCACCTGATTTTCTTCAGTAACAATGGGTTCTTCAAAGGAATTGAAATTTCATTTATACATGGATTTTGAGGAAAATGAATTTTTATAGTATACATATTTGAGTAAGTTTTAAATATTTTTGGTATGTTTCATTTTTCTTGTGAATTTTGTTATACTTCCTTACATTTAATATCCATTGAATAGCCTAGACATTTTTAAATAGAAGGTGAAACATTACATTTAAAGCATTCATAATTTCTTTCCTCTCAAAAAATCTGCTTTAAAAATTTAAAAAAAACCCCAGACCACAAAAACTAAGACCCCAAACCAAACTTGAGCTCAGTGGTCATCCTTGCTTTGGAACACAAAGTTCTCCAACTGTGGAATTTCCTTAAAGCCAAACAAGGAAGTGCTGCCAAAATCTTCACTGCCTCTTTTGAAAACATATAGTTCATGCAGTTCAATAGATTTCCATCAATTTGTTCAGATAACATTGTCATCTAATTAATTCTAGTACAAATATATGGGCCTTCGACAGAGAATTGGCTGAAGATTAAGGCTTCTTTTAGTTAATATAAAGACAAACCAGTTTATTATGACGTTCCTTGGGGTAATAAATCCACAGTGACCTTAACCATGATTTTTTCTGTCAGTTCAAAAACACAATCTTCATTCTTGGTTAGTCAGGTGATTTAGAGTACCCAGCAACAGATTATTTCATTGACGCCTTCCATTTATTCTCCCAATATCGCTGATTCTGGCAATAAAGAACCAGGTTCACAGCCATTATCTCTGGTTAATCCGTCATAACTGTCTACATCTTAAATTAGGGATATTTTGTGGAATTGTATTTAATGCAGTAGCTTCACTATGTGCATCACACAAACTTTAAAAAAAATGACCTTGACTGACACACAAGGCATTTTAGAGTCCAGTTCTCTAAAAATATCTCATTTAGAAGCACTAGGCAGGTGCAGACAATGGTCCTTATCTTTCTGTGTTGCTGTTGGTTTCCACAATACATTGATGATATTTTTACAAAATGTACTCCCTCACAACAGGAAGAAAACTATAAATGCCAGAGGTTGCCTTCAGACAACCTACAGACAGTGGTACCTTGTTTTGTCCTTCATTACTCACCTAAATTATGTCCTGCTTTACTAGACCAATGTTCAATGCTGAAATCTGTTTGCTTTCAAATGATGCTTTTTCGGGCCTTGCTTTCACAGACAGGTTGAAGAAACTGAACCCTGACAAAGGAGAAGGCAAGTGGGTTAGTAGGTTTACTTCAAGAATCTGAGTGCTTTATCTCTACCTCCTCCCCTCAGATACCTGTGCATGAAGGGATCACTCTGAGCCTTCTCCTCTCAGGCTGGGCAGCCCCAGCTCTCTCAGCCTCCAGTCCCTTCATCATCTCAGGGCTCCTTTGCTGGACTCTCCAGGAGCTCTGTATCTCCCGTGGGTGAAATAGCTAATTCTCTCTTTTTCTTTTTTTTTTTTCCTTTTTCCCCCAGGCAATCAGAGAACACAAGCAGAATAGGTGCCTGTGATATCAAGAGCCCAAAGTAAAGATATCAAAAAACAGACAGAGAGAAACACAGCAAGTTGCACCAAAGCGGTCAGGTGAGGCCACTGTCTTTTGTTCTACCTCAGCAAGGAACTGAACAGCACACAAAACATTTTGCTTTAGCAATGCCCTCCAGTGCCTGCTGTGGAGTGACTGTGGGAAGGTGACATTTTCCCTTTCTTGTGACTGGTTATGTGCCCTGGGAAATGTAAAAATATCACCAAGGTATGCATAAGAGAGGAGTTAATTAGTTTAACTTCCTGATGGGAATATATTAACAGTGTAATAAGATGCTCGAATACTCTTTTTATGATTGTCCCTGCCAAAATAGTTGTTGGAAAGCTTTTTTGTAATACAAAAAATTTTATCCTCCATATGGAGATCCAGATGCTGACTATGATCTTTGTGTGGCAGAGGTCACTGCAAACACTCAGCCTCCAAATCTCAGCAAGCTGCACCTCTGAGACTCTTACTGGAAAGATCCTGTGTCAGGATCAATATCTATAGATAACTTTCTCCTAAATTCCTCTACGAATCATCTCCCTGTGTCAATACACAGTGCTTTGAGAGGAAGCTTTTTTTTTTTTTATTTCCATTCAGTGCTTTCATTTTTTAAAATCTTTTGTAGCCAAGTTCAAATGCAATTTGTCCTGCACAGTCATTGCCCCAAGTGGACAACATAATTAATCATCTATTCTTATGTACTTGTGACTTAAAATGACTTTTAGCTAAACACACTTACCCTAACTGTCCCCTTGATTAAGCCTGAACCATATAAGCATGAATTTTATTAGTGTCTCCTTCTGTCAGCTAGAATGTCACTTTGAAATTCAACCTAATTAAAAAAAAAAGTAGTATGTTGATTTCCCCACTGTTCTAAAATTTATCTATTTTTCACTTGAAATAATTTTTAATAGATTTTTCAGGTAGCTGCAATGACCAGAATGATATTTTCTTATGAACTGCTTTCTTAAATTACACATGAAATACCTTCCTGCTTACATACTGAATATGAGTGATGTACAATTATATTCCTTATAATAAAACCTTAAATCAACTTCCATCTACTTTATAACTGTCTAGACAAGAAAAATCTCCTCAAAAAGCCCCACTAACCTTAGGATCATCATTTAAGAGGACACTGTCTCCTAAGCTATTTATACTTTTATCTGTATCTGATAAAAATCTGTGGGTAGGACACAATCTAGTTTCTATTTCCCTGATTTATAAAGACAAACCAATACATTTAGCTGATTCTTTTTCTTCAAGAAATGCATTATATAAGCAATAAAGAAACTAATATTTGAGCAACATAGGCAACAGTGTGTTAATTTATATAATTTCAGATTTACAAGTGGGAAGGACTATAAAACCTACTTCAGGTTGCAATGGAATGATGGTAAATTTCCAATTATTTCAGGAGATCAAGCAGCCCTTTCCAATACCAGAGTTTTTTGACGTTTCTGTAATATTATCTTGGGTGATTCAGCCACCTCCTAAGCAATTGCTTTCATGAAACAATTACAAAAACTTTGCAAGATATAAAGACAAATGTCTGAGAAAATAAAAAATTCAAAATCCAAAGTAAAAGAATAAAATTAATAAAAAGTCTTCTGTCACTGCACATCCCCAAGTCCCCATAATATTTTGCTGATTCATTTATAAGATTATATATTAAACAGCCATCTTTTAGAAAGATCTTTCTAATGCTAAATAACTTGACAAATAATTTTTTCCCATTTTGCAGCTTTTCTAAAAAACTAAATCTCGTTGTCAGAAAAAAAAAAAAAAAGCATTGAAGGAGACAAAAGAAAGGAAAAGAAAAAGAACTGTAAAAATGCCCTGTGTGGGGAAAAGAGCTTCCCTGCTTTCCAACACCCACTGGCCACAGGAAACGTGCCTCAGAACCAGGACCTTCATCAGACTCACATATCCTTTTGGGAAAAGCTATTTTCAAAGAGAGCAGGTCCATTCTAGAGAGCACCACATTGAGTCACAGTTTATACAAGCCTGGCACTACTTTTCTACCATAAACATTAACAACGTTGTCATGGGCAAATTGAAAAAAAAATCTTTCCTTTAAGTGTTTCCCAAGGAAGGAAGCTGTGAGATGAATTCCTCATCATCTGCTCCCTGTTTGACTGTGCTAGAAAATCAGCCCTGGTGCTGTAAGTGCAGGGAAAAAGACTCAAAACCTGTGTTTTCCATCCTGCTGGTACCTCACCTGTACAACTGTTTGTGCTAAGAGAGCTGTCAGGGTACAGCTCATTTCCCTGCTGACTCCAGGATGGGTTACAGTTTCAATCCCGCAGCCATGCCCTGGATAACCTCCTTTGAGCACAAAAATGGCTCCGTTTGAAATCATTAAACAAGTTCTACATATTGTTTATTATGAAAGAAGAAGTTCCTTAAGTTCTTCAAGAACTTTAAGTCTTTTCTCTTTATCTGGCAGGTTTCGACTACTTTAACTTGCCAGAATGACACTCCCACTACTCCCAGATTGTCTGGTTCTAATAACTAGGTAAGCTGTCAAATTACATATTGTATCTCTCCTATCATTCTGATTCCAATGGCTTTTGTATATGCCCTGTTTCTTCCTAAGCACTATTTTATTCTGACACATTGATGTAATTAATATCTTTTCAAATCAATTCATGTCTTGCTGGGGTTGATAAACATATTAATCCATAAAATGGGTGCACTTTAATATGAATTGTTCATTCTTTCTTGCTGGTTATTAGCCAATTACATGTTACCGATGCTTTTTCATTTGGAAAAAAAAAGAAGATAAACAATAGCTGTTGTGACAGCCAACTTAACCATCTAGCACCATCTTGAGGTTAAACTGCTCTTAACATTCTAAAATAAATGGACCTTCCTTGATCAGAAGGTCTCCAGAAGCTCTAGAGTGATACAGGTACCTAATTTTTAGTTACAAAAATAAAAAATCATGAGTTGTAAGATGAATATCCTATAGATTTGTTTTCTTTGCTTCCTTCCATAGACTTTAATTCTGTTAATTCTGCTGGCAATGAAGCTTTAACTTGTGTTCCAAAGGAAGAAGGGGATGATGCACATTTTTGTTTTGTAGCTGCTCTGGACACTGTATGCAGAAGTGAGCTAAGGGAAGTTCTAAGTTTTAGACCTTTATATACAAGTTCTTCCACAATTACTTTCCATTTTCACTGAGATTGATTCTAAAGTTTACTTCTGGACAAAGCATACATTTACAAAAAATGTCATACTCTAAAGGATACTGGGCCACCTAGACACAACCATCTTTAAAATTAATGTATTTCTAACTGAAAATATCTGGGTATGATTGGATATGGGATTTTGTTGAAATGTAATGAAAATATCAAAGAAGGCTATTGAGCTCCATGGCTTTTCACTGCTTACACTGTGTTTGGAGCTAATCATGACACCAAACACATTTGAAATTATGATTGTGGTACAATTATGGTTTGAATGAAAAGGGGATTAGGGCTGGGATCTTTTCAAGGAAGCCAGGTGGCAGTAGGGAATATGCTGGCTTTCTCCAGGCATACTTGACAACTCTGAGACGTTCTAAGAAAAAAAATAAGAAATATATAAAAGCCATTCACATGTATGGTAAGGAGCGACTGAGATATACATTGGCTGTATGCTTATTTCAAACACATCTGATCATGGGTTCTGTGCTACTGAGCTGAACTCCTGATGAAACTCAGGGGTCCGTTGTGAGAATTAAGTAAAACAGCCCCAGTTTATGAGCTCCTCACATGGCAATAGTCACTCATTTAGTCTGCTGTGTCCTCAGTGTTGTGTTATCCTGTTTGAATACTCAGTATTAGAAAATGGTATCACTTTCAAGAGCTGATGTTTTCATTCAACTGAGAATAAGGAAAATACAGAATCGAAACCAACTTATCTTTAAGAAACATTTAGGACTTAGAAGAGTGTAAAACTGTATGATTTCTGTAACACCAGGTATCAGCGCTTTGTGCACATTGTTATTTCTGCCTCAAAACCTGCCTGCAAATGCAGAGTGGAGGAAAAATTAATGGATTCAAAATTCACCTGCCCTTCTTAAAATGTCCACATGATGTTCAGTTCTGTAAGGGGGTGACGTTTCACTGTACATGGAAGTATCTAATCACATGTGAATTTATCTGTGTATACACAACACAGTGAGTTCCCAACATTAATTGCTGTACTTTCATTTTCTACCTGACAGCCCTATGAAAGTGGCTTTCATCTTACAATGACATACACTTAGAACTGAAGGGCTGATCTTGTGAAAACACTCAGACTTACAATGGTTTGGCTCACGGGTTTCAGAAGAGTTTAACACGAATTATATCTGGACTTTTTCCACAACAAAGATAATTGCCTCTCAAGAAAATCAATTATAGCCCTTGTCAACGTCAGGGAATTGATTTAAAGTCAATGTTGATGGTAACCACTGTATACCAGAAAGACAAATGCAAAGCAAATGCAAATGCAAAACAAAATACACAGTAGTCACTGACAGACATGGATATGCAGGAGACAACCCCTTCTGGGAAATCCAGTCTGGGGGGACAGGGTACCTGTTCTCCTGAGGCAGCAGATAAGACAAGGGATGCAGAAGAAAGGAAGTCTAACTGCTCCCCAGCCAGAGCTTCTGGAAGTGCCACCAGGGTTTGTGTCAATGCTTTGGGAAACTGAGCAGAGAATCTCTCAGATCATGGCAAGAGATGCAATCCATAGGGAGAGCAAGGAAAATTTCCAATGAATATGTAACTCTTACTACATATCTGGAAACCTACTGGGAAAGTGACTGAGACACTCCTGTTGTGGGAAATGGGAAAATCTGCTTCTGGTTAGCCACAATCCCAGGACTGAGGCTCACAAATGCAGTTAACCAGCTCTCTCTGTGGCTCTTTTAGACTTAGATGAGACAGCAAGAGGAACTAAATGGCAATGAAATCCCCTTTTGATAGGTTTTGTCAAAATATCTGCAGCAGCACTTCAAACTTTCAAGTGAGAGTGTTAGGGGAAATTCCACACATGAAAGCCTCTTCCCAGAGCAGCTATTCAAAACATCTTGTAAAGAACAAGCAAAAGCATAAACAGCCCAGCACTTTCAGAGACAGTGATTGCCTTTCCTGCTCATTCACACTACAATCATGGGGAGAATAAACCAGGGATGTGGGGCAACACTTGGGCCAGTGGCAGGTCTAACTCCAGATTATCTACATCCAGACCTACACTTAGCCCACCTTGCAACATATGGCTTGAGAGACAGCACTGTATAGGAACTACATCTATTTCTGGCTCTGATCAGATCTCCTTTTAACCTCCACACATCTCCTGGCTCCCTCTCTCCCTTTTCTGTCACATTGGTGTCAGCTGTGTGTTTTCCAGAACAGCAGCTGTTTTGTGTATTCCACTGGGGAAAGGGGCCTGACTTCCTGAATCATACAGATACTTTGACCATTTCATCATGAAACCCCAAATTTTGGGCAGGAATCCTCATATTTTTATAATGCCTGTCTGTGTGTTTTCAGCCCAGCAATGTTTTATAAATTATGGATGAAGGAGCCAGGGAGAGAGCAAACACATATTCTTAAAGACTAGCCCCAGTGACCATGTTGACACTTGTTGCCTATTGACATTTCTTGTCCATGCCAGTCTAATTCTTTCTTAATTAATCAATTTAGGCATTGAAAATGAAAATTGCTTTTCGTGTTCCAATTGTTCTTGTTTCGTAATTGTATTTGACAACACAAATACTCAACATTTTAATTCCAAACAACCCTTAATCAGTGTTCGGGTTTTTTATGAAGAAAAATTCTCAAAGCACCAAAATGCTGTTTGAGAGAACAGAAGTTTGCAACTCCCTGGTTAGAACAGTCAAGTGTTATTTAGTCTTCACTGAGATAAATTATTTGATGCATATTATATTTGCTGAGAGGCAAATGCACTTTAACTCTGCAGTTTGTCTCTGAACAGGTCACTTAATTCTGCTGAAAGCTTTAGACCACCTGTTTGAGCAACACAAAAGAGAACGTGGAGGTCAGATCAAGTGCAGGAAGCAAAAGGGCAGCTATTCAAAGGCAGGGACCAGAGTGAGGTACCACTAGAGCTTGCAGCCTGCTTTAAAGGCTGATGGAGCACTAATAGAGCTCCAATTGAGAACAACTCCTCGTTGGAGGTGATGTGGATTGGTGGCACAGAGTCAGGTATATCTGCACTCTGCAGGACCCAAAGCATATTCTCACAGAGAGGCACTAGATGAGAGAGTTGTTACTCCAGCATTTTTAATCTTCACTTTTTTTTTTCTGGTAGTCAGTGTTTGGCCACAGCTGGAGCTGAGACACCAGGTGGGATGAACAACAGCTACAAGGGAGCGTGGCAAAGTCCCTGGCTTGACATCTTCTTTATTGACCAGCTCAGGATTACATTGATCACCAGGGTTTTTCTTTGTTGGTGGGATTGAGTTTTTTTAACAATGTATGACTTCAAAAGCAGAGGACAGAGGAACATGGTTCATGACCACCACAGCAAATTCACCTGATTACCAGAAACAGCAGCAAGGTTAGTGCATCTCCTTCCTCTGTATGGCACACTCTCCAGAACCCTGAAGTGCAGTAAGAGCATTTCAATATTTGGGTCTTACATTTTTGTGAAATGCAACTTACATGTGGTACCCAGAAGGTCAGGTTAGATGATTTAACTGCTTTCCCTGGGTCTTAAACTCTTTAATTCCTCACCCAGATCACAGGGGTTTACTGACTGCTTCTTCTTAATCAATTAGGGATTCTTATGGTTCCATGAAGACATAGAAATGTACCTGTTGGATAAAGTTGTTATAATTGTGAATGCAAAAAAAGAAAAAAAGAAATAAATCTAATTCCCTTGTCATCACACTTCTCAAGAAAAGTTTAGACTATACTGAGATCTATCCTAAAGTGGATCAACCTTCTGAAACCGCTTCTGTTAGAGTTAACCAGGCATTTGTCTATTTTTTTGGATTAATGTCCTAAAGACTGTTGCAGAAATTAATATCCTGGGTCTGATCTGAAGCCCATTAAAAGTTACTGGGTCATTTTCAGCAGGCAGCAGCTTAGATTTTATTTCCATTTGGAAGAGCAGATGAAATGTAGCTATTTTACACAGATCTGTATAAATTATCACTATTTTCAGAATATCAGACCATCAATAAAAGATTCCCTGCCCTGGCATCATTCTGGGACTGTGGTCCAGAGTCACTGGGAAAGACAACAGACTTTTGAGAGGAGTGAAAGGCCTTTTCTGTCTGTGATATCCCCCACAACTCAGTGTGTCCAGCCCCACCTCGGTGGTATCTAATTGGATTTCCCCAGCAAATTGGTATTTTCTTGCTGACATTACACCTTTCCTCACTTCTGACTGCAACCTTCGTGAGCTGCAGCTGACACCTCCGAGGTGGAGAGCCAAGCTGAGGATCAGATCAGTATTCTCCTGAAGGAAACTCTCATTATTGTAGTGGCATGAACAGCAAGCTGATCACACAGCCATTAACATCTCTGAAAGCCCCCTGCTAATTAGCTCCATGAAAAGAGATGTATCTTGCTGCTAACAAAACACATCAGGCAGGAATATCAGACCCAGTAGAGAGAAGGCATAAAGAGATGCTTTTCTACTGCCAACTGTTTTCAAATCTCAACTTGAAACAAGTGACAAAGCAGTAGTTATTGTACAACAGATTGTGTGGTTGCCATGAAAACCAAAAGTTTCGGCACTCTCAGCTATCATTAGGATCCTCACTGGCACACTGAATCTTGATGCTTGCAGGGTACAAAACAGGAACCCCAGGGGGACCATCTACCCAGTCATTTACATGTAGCCGTGTAGGAGGCCAATATTTCAAGCAGACCTGGGGGGTGTGTTCAGGGTAAATCTAGGAGCCTAATAAGCTGTAAAAATGGATATCATCTGTCCTTCACGGGTAAGATGAATGTCCTCTGATGATAATTTCTAAAATGGGTTATGAATACGGAAATTTTAAATTGTTGTGAAAAGCAATAAAACCACTCAGAGCTAGCATATCAAATTAATGTGTGATAATCCCTCCCTTGCTGCAGTCAGATTTTATTTTTAAGTTGCCTTTTTAAAATGTCTGCTGTGAAGAATAAAAGCAGTAGGGATGTGATAACACCATACTGACTGAGAAAAAGTAAATCCTTGTCCAAATTTGCAAACCCAAAATCTGTTATTTTCAGACCAGGATGCATTTTAAATGACAATGTGCAGGGGAAAAATGAGAAGGCTACCCTTGGAGCAGCGCTATTCGGACAGACACTAGAAAAGGCCTCAGATATCCTTCTGGCAACTCTGAAATCCATCCCCCCATTCTTTACTGGCCAGTGGAGTACAGCACCAACTGTGTTCCCATATGTAAACCATGCTGCTCCACTATGGAGAGAGGTTAATAAGAAAAATGCATATTCCTGAGCTTCAAATATTCCTACATTGGAAGATGGCACCATTTCTTGGCTGCAAAGGAAAGTGATTTTTGAGCGGGACGTGAATTCTTATTTTCCCCATAAATAACTCTCTAGTATTTATTGTCTGTACTGGTTTTGCTTCAGCAAGGCATAATGAGAGAGCTTTGACAGTTTAAATTTCCTGATTCCAAGGGTGTTGTAAATAAAAAAAAACCTGAGGAAGGTGTTGATCAGCGAGCAAGCTGAGTACCTGGTTTAATCTAAAGAGTTTAATTTCCACCAAAAATGTTAGCAGAAAAGGATCAGGACACATCAAACAGTCCTTGCTAGCCTGTGGCTCCAAACAATATATTTCAGCTTTTAGGCTGTGTGCTTCACTGCAGTTTCCCACTGTAAATTTGGCACATCTTCTGTCTGACATTTATTAGATATAAGCTACTGTTTCTCATCCCCAAGTACAAAAGCCATTATAGAAAAATATCTGAGAAAGATATTGCATTACAGAGCAAGTGAAAGGATAGAATCTGTGCCTTTTTCATGAGCAGAAACTAAAGATTTCCCAAATATGTGCCTTGCATTTGAGAAAACTATGAAAAAAGATGGAATTGCCTTTCTTTGAGTCACTGACGAATAATGTGAAAGTGATCTTGAATGCTCAGTGTGATAACAGATAAAACATGAGATGGGATATAAATGACACTTTTTTACAGATCATAAACCCGGAAAAAGTAAAGGATGCTTGGGATCCTAATATCAATTTATGCTTTCTACCTAGAGAAAAATGTTGCATTAACACACAGGCTGGCTACAATATGAAATGTGTATCTTAAAAGACTGGTGCTAGTCCAGCAGATAATTTCCTAAATCAAAAGGGTTCCATCCAATGTGCTAGGAAATCTATATTACACTTTACCTTGAGAGATAAAGACTAATTCCTCCTAGAGCTAAAAAAGGGATAGTTGAGGTAAAACCAATCATCCCACTGCATTTCTTATGTGCAAGCAGAATAAAGTTTAAACCCCAGTGCTTTAAAAGAACCAACTCCAGGAAGCCACAAACAATTACAAAACAGATTGATTGTTGATGTGAGTTTAACAGAATGGCACGAGTGAGAGCAAGTTACAAAGCCATTATTTTTCCAAGTGCTACAAAACAATAATCAACGAAACCTGCTCATTTTTAAAGTTTCACCATAGAGATGAAAAAAAATCCATGGAGTAATAAGAAAAGAATACTTATTAAATTACAAAATTAGGGTATTTGACTATAACACATAATAAGTCAAGAGGTAGAACTTGTAGAAAATTGAGACCAGAAGAATAAAATTGTTGTCCAGCAGAGTTAAGACCAACAGCAGCTTTTTTAAATATGTGAAGAAACAAAACTAACGTTACCTTCCCAGTTGTCATGAAAACGTGCCCCATACAATATAAATTCAGTTGATTGCTTTTTAAAATCTTGATTTGCGGTTTGAAGACTTGGAGGAAAAAATGCAATATATCAATTTTGCTGCCTTTTTTTTTTTTTAATGACAGATTATTACCATTATTGATTGTTGATTTGTCTCCATTCTATGATATTACCCACTGCTAATACAACCACTTTTGTCAGTCTAACTGATGTAACCTGCTTTGGAGCCAGCGGGAATTTATCCGTGGGAATTAGAGGCTGTCAAGGGCTGTGAGAGAAGAATTGTGAAAATAAAAACAATCAGTAAAAAGCACATATTTACAAAGAAATGTAACTGTACAGTTGCCTCAGTGGTGTTATTGTTTTCTCTCAGGTAAATTGTTTTATGACAGGCAGTGAATTTTTTTTTTATTTCCAATCCTGTAAGCAAACAGCTACTACAAATAAGATTGCCCCAAAGGAAAAGAAATCCAAGAATAACAAATTCAAATGAGATGGGACATGTGACAGAAAGCAATTCTCAGGGCAGGTTAGGCAATTATGATATGGAAAACATAAAAAGTTATAGAAAAGGTATTTCTGGGTTTTCATATTTCCTGTTTTAGCTCATTAGTGTTTGAACCTCTGGATTACTAAACTAAATTAGCAATAATTTAATTACTACCCTATATTTTGAGGTGCAGAGCTCTCCACAGCAGGCACTTGCTCCCTCAGAAGGCACTCTGGAGACCTACAGATGTATGTTGCTCTGATCAGTGGTTTCTCCTCGTCACCCAATGCAGCAATGGAAGCACAGAGAAGAACAGATGTAACCACAGCTCCTCCTCAATTTATGACCGTCTATAGTAAATCAGCTTGAAACTTTGGCATTCAAGTGACAAGCCACAATGTTCTTTCTCACCAGGTTCCTAAGGTGGAAAACATATTCATGTCTGGCAGAATATTTATGAGTGCAAGTATATCTGTATCTCCTTAGGAGACAGATACATGTCACAGAGCTCTGGTGCTTCAACTGCATGACTGAAGTGTATGTTTTTGAAACAGTCTTCCCTGTGGGAGAGAAGGGATGATACCTAAATCCTCAGATTTTGAGCTTCCAGGAGCTTTTAGGCTTACTTAGGTCTAATCTGAGCTCTGGACTGCATATACCTGTTATGTTTCTTCTCCCCTGTGTAAAGGGCTTTGATCAATTCCAATAAAAGCTGCTTTTAATTGTCCTGTACCTTACCAGTACCAAGGAAAGGAGCGCTTGTGGACATGCTTTCCTTCTACTATTTTGGAAACACTTCAATTTTAGTAATTTAAGAGAGAATATGAATATTTCTGCAGATGAACAAAGACAGGTATGGGAAAGGCTTAAAAAGCAACAACCACATTATCTTTCAGTAATTCATGGCATTGTCAGCAAGGGAGAAATGTGAAACTTGCCAGGCCAGGAAATACTGCACAGTTGCAATTTTGGCAGCTCTCACTCTCCAGCTAAGCCTTCAAAAGCAAAGGAACAGAAGGCAAAAATATAGCAAAGCATGTGCAATTTCTTGAAATGACATAACTGAAAAACTCTCCTGGTACAAATGGACCAGGTATAAATGGACCATTTCAGCCTGAAAGAGACAATGCAAACAGAAGATACAAGTAGGTATTAGCTCCTGTAAGAAGACCTAAAGTTCTCTTCCAGAGCCAGCTCAGGAAGTGTCTTCCCATTCCTTCACCATATGAGCCTCTTGCATTTCCATTCAAGTTGAAAGTAAACCTGAGTAACTTCAGCCTAACTTTTGGTACTCAAATGAGGCGTCTTAGTCAGGCATTTAGTCCACTGTCTGTTCCCTCTGCATTAAACTAGAAATACAGGGGTCTCAAGGATGATTTACTGCATCAAGGCATCTCACTGCCTTATGCTGAGGCATTCTCATGGATTTTTCTGCAAAGTCATAGCAGACATTCACATTTGGCTTGGAAAAATTGCACAGCAGGAAATCAAAATGCTGCTACGGTCTTGAGTCCAGAGTGTCACATCCATCACTGTGGCTTTGATGAGAATAAGGTGGAGCTGCAATCAGCTTGAACTCTTCTGCCCTTGGTCTGCTCAACCACTCTTAGGAGGACATTGATCTGGAATTTCAGAGTGTTATGTAATACCAATGCCAGTTTGGCCTGAGCACACAGGAGCCTGAGCCCAGCAGCTAAGTACAGCACACAGTGCTGCTTGGATTGATAAACCGTCTCTAGACACAGGGTTGCTTGAGGATATCTAATAGCATTCCCTTAAAACCCAGGGGGCTTTGGCTGCCTTTATCATGAAGAGTGAAGAGCTGCAGTTTCTGTCTCTATAGAATAATAATTGAGGCTTGGTTTTGCTACTGTGCTACTTGGAGGCTCTTCTGATCTCAGTTTCAAACAGGAAAGTTGGTTCTTGGAAGATATAGCCCTTCTTAAAGAGGTGTGTATTGTTACTGTCCCTGCACACAATCCCAAGGTGACCTCCTGTTATGTTTTCTTAGGGTTTAGAGCTTTTTCTTTAAATACAAAGCAGGGGACATTTTTTAACCTCTCCTGGTTTAATAACAGGTGTATATTCAAGTGGAAGTGCAAAGTTTTCTCAGGGCAGCAATATATTTTAATATTAGTTGATAGCACTGGAAAAGGCAAACAGGCTGTCACTACAG
This sequence comes from Xenops minutus, assembly GCA_035221455.1. Classification (NCBI taxonomy): domain Eukaryota; kingdom Metazoa; phylum Chordata; class Aves; order Passeriformes; family Furnariidae; genus Xenops; species Xenops minutus. Next base: position 5,431,009 of record JAWWEE010000030.1, on the reverse strand, counting down.
AGATGGAAGGGAAGGACTGGGAAAGTGTGCTGGTTTTCAGTGGTATTAACGACTTCTCCCTCCAAGCCTTGTTTCTTTTCCAACCTTAAATCTTCTCAAATGCAACAATACTTCTCTGCATATTTATACTCAGGGTTTTAACTACTAGGGTGGGTGGTTTATTTCTAATTTAATCAATTAAGTGTCTCTAAGGCACTTTTGAAAACGTGGTTGGGTCTAAAACGTTTTATATTAGCATCTCACAGGATTTTTAAGATAAGCTAAACATATTAGATGCTTAAACTTCATTAGTTCCAACTTGCTCAGGCACTTTCTAAAATCCCACAAGATATTCACATCTATCATTAGATGAATAAATAATTTTTGACAAGCTATTCCTTAACTGTATTTGAAAATTACCATAGGAGTAATTTTAAGCTCTGTAGATAAAAATAATTGTTTTAAAAAAACCCTCTGAAAAGCTGGCAACCTGCTGTTTCTTATCTTGAACTATTTCCTTTTGTAGTGAAATTAAATGAAGTTTGAGTGCAACAATAAAATAAAAATACTCTGTGGTGAAAATAATGATAAAAAGTAGTGGAGTCCTTAGATATGCCTAGAGTTCAGTGAATAAAAGTTGCACTCAGGCATGCTCCCATCTGTCACGCATACACACAAGAATGCTGATCTCTGCAGGTTGGGTACAACCTTCTCAGAGGAAGGAGTCTGATTCACACTAAATGTAAATTTGTCCAGAATGGTTCTTTGAAGTTTCTCATCGCTTCAATTAGAGTTGAATTATTCTTCAGTATACAACAGTATTTTATATTTTACATTCAGAACTACCTTCAGCAAGGATGGATTATATGGCCACTTGCTCCAGGAAAAAGGTGGAATGGCAAGCAAGTGTTGCAAACACAAAATATTTATTACTCATTGGACATACTTTTCCTGTTAGAACCAGGAGAAGTGGAGAATCCAAATATCTTTTATTGTGGATTTGGGTACCAACAGGGAAGAGAGCAGAAATGCATCATGGATTCCATGAAAATAATTAGATCACAGAGGCATAAACTTCTCTCTCTGGCCTTCACCGTATGATTTATAATCACATATGTACAGTCTCAAGTGGTTCAGCCCCACAAAACTCAATGTCAAAAGACAATCAGAAGCTCCAGAATTTATTACTGAGTTACATAAACACTAATCAATTGTAGGAAGCAATAGAAACATTAAGCTTAGTAACATGTGCTGATTAGCAAAACCTACAAAAAACCTGTTTCCTTCTCAGTGAAACTCATCTCCACAAAAATCCCCTTTGTCAGCAGGACTGACATAACAAACTCGCTGTGCCACACAGGCCATTCCATAATATGCTCTACACTTCAAGCAAATTGCACTCTGCAAATCCTCTGCCGCACAATTCTGTGCCCCAATTTATTGGCATTATTACTTATATTTATTACAGAATTGCTGACGGTCTAACCATTAGGTGGGACAGCAGATACTGTACAAACTCTGGAGAGTTACAATTGATAAATGGTCATAGCAGTGACTACACACTGATGGGAAAATATAATGGGTTCACAAGGCTTACACAGTTCTGTTTACTCCATCCCTTACGCATTTTCTATAGGTACCTTTTTAATATAAGTCAGGACTGCCCACCATTTGCACAGGTCATATCTGCTGTGGTTGTACTAGAGATGTGAGGACTACAGGCCTGTTTCTGCTCAAGAAAAAAAGAAACAAACAAACAAACAAACAAACAAATCCAATTCTACTGTGATAGTGAGACTTCTCCCCAGTGTATTCTCAGGACATGGACCTACAAAGTATTCTGCACCCCATTTGAGTGGTCACTGCTGTCCTACTCTGAAATCCTGTTCTCACAGGCAAACCTCTCTTTTCTTCCAGAACAGCCTGCTCTGGAACTTACTGTGACAAGTGAGAAGAATACTGATGCCTAATTAAGAGCTTCATGATTCCTTAATGTTTTCAACTCCTACATGTACAAAACCTTTTGTATCTGAAAAGACAGAAATGTTATTATGCTTATCTCAGATGTGTAACAACGCTTCTGTTAATTCATTAATTTGCTTTATATCTATCAGAATAAAGATTAGCCAAAGCTCAGATTTGGATTCAGAATCAATAATGTGAGAAAGCTCAAAAGTTTAACATATCACACTGGAATTTGCAAGAGATCAGTCCAGCCTCTGACACAATTCTAGCATTTTTTAGTTAAAATTTCAGAAAAATAACTCTTCTCGCAGTATTCCTGCTGGGTCTGAAATACAGCTCATGAATACATCCTTTGACCATCTAACAAATAACCACAAGAAACTGAATATGAATGTTTCAAACCTAATGTAAACATTCAATAAAATCCCATGGATTTTTTTTTATGCCATAGCAAAGCCCCATTTTTTGCATTGAAGACAGAAAAGTGAGTGCATACCCAAGAAGAAAGCATACAGCATTTTTGTTTTATTTTTTTGATTATGCTGAGTGTTAAGCCAGCTCCATGTTCCTCTGAAAGCCTCTGGATTCCTAGACATCCTTCTGCAGATAAAGGTGGAATATCCACAGAACACCAGGACAATTAATTAGTGACTCCAATCACATTTGAAAGTTATCCTACCTTATGTTCAGGAAACTCTGTGGGCAGGATTCTGTCAACCTGGAAAACAACATTACATCATGTCACATCTGCTTCACTCCAAGAGAAGCTGCTCTTTGCCTTGATGTATTCTTCTGCAGGACTCTCAGTTCTTTCTTTCCACCTCCAACACCATTCATCTGGAAGATAAGAGATTATTCCAGGACACTGGATCCATCACAGATTGCCACCATCCCATAGTGCACGGAAAAATAGACATCACAATTATTTTACTCAAATATTTATTGCTTTATTGATGTAAAGCAATGGAGCGGGTCTTGTAGCCTGTTTGCATATCTTCTGCATGTGAAGGAACATGGACTTGAGAGAGAATAATTCAAAAAGCAACAAAAAAAATCAAAGTTTTGATTTAATTATAAGTGATATATCTTTCTGGACAGACAAAAGAGAGGCTATTCAAGAGGAGCAGTGTAACAGCATTAAAACAGAGGGGGGTATTTATATTAAAAACTTAGCTGATGAACACAAGAATAACTTCCAACATAAAAGGTTATAAAAGTAACAAAAATTAAACAAGTAAAGGCCTTGACTTTCTCCATATGCATGTAGCTTTCCATACCACTTCTTTTTTCAGCTGCAAGACAAAGACTGGGAACCAGACTTATTCCATATTCTTAGTTTTGCTGGAAGAGGAAGATAAATTAATAGGGGGGATATTTTATACAAATGTATTTTACACATAATTGGTGTTTTATACAAATATAATAAAGGTTAGCTTTGCCACATGCAAAATAATATTGCCTAGGGTTTTCATTAACACTGCTTGAATAAAATTAATACTGTTTTTTAATACTTCTACTGATAGTAAAAGGCACAAACCAGAATTAGAACAGAGAGTTAAAGTAAGACTTTCCTGTAGCGTTTAACAGGACTTCAGCATAGTCTACTGAAAACACTATTCCTTTTAAATGATCGTCCTGTATTTGTATGAAAAAATTCATTCAACAAGGACTGTTAGTCACAAACTGTGCATAATCGTATCCTATTGTCAAAAAGATGAGAAAATCACCATTTTAAGTTACATTGGGAAAGGTTTTACCATCAATACTTTGGCAGAACTAAGACTAAAGGGGTTGTGCAGCAAGTCCCATTTGAGTTTGTAACTTCACACATAGAAGTTACTTTGGCATCTAAAAATCCAGTCAGCTCTTGTCCTTTTATTATATTATCTCTCCATGCCCTTGACATGGCTGATTTTTAGCAATATAACAATGGTTTCATTTATTTGGTTCATTTAATAGGCAGTATTTAAGAACATATTCTTTCTCAGTGTGTATCCTGAAATATTGTCTGGATACTACCAAAATGACTAGCACATTAGTGCTATGAAATTAATCTAATTTTACCATTGATAATTAGCACTACATTCTTATGCATATAGAAATATTTTTGACAACGGAGATTATTCTTTCTCCATTTTCACTGTTCTAATGATAAAAACAAGATAGATTTCCTGAGAGCAAAAAGATTCCATTCTTAGTTGGTTTTGAGTATCATAAAATGATACCAATTATTTCCACCTAGAGGCACAGAAGCTCAATTCTGATACTAAGCAAAGTGTCATTTTAAAATTTCAGGATTTGTTTCTTTGCTGAAAAGGGAATTAATGAAGATAAGTGCTAAGAACTACATACCAAGATGACAAATAGTTTATTCTACACTGACAGTCTATCTAGTGCAAGCTATTACAGTTTTTCAGGGGGTGAAGATGAATCATTCTTCCTGTTGCATTTATTTATATTAACTCATAAACCTGTAATACATAGTTTAAGGATAGAGTTATGCTGGAGCATTCATTTTATTCAGTCCACTGACCAAGTATAAATGAGGTGTAAATCCTGTTGAATGCACAGAATCCCTTAGGAACTGAGGCTGGCCAACTCTTCTGGGATTGAGTGTCCCTTGCCTCAGTCAGGGACAGCTAAAAAAGGTTGCACAGAGCCACATCCAGACTGGCATGTTCAATAAAAAGAAATAGAAATCCAATGATATCTGTCATTTTCAGATCATTTGGACTTTGAAAGATTAATCCATCTCTTCCAATATGAATCCAATGGAAAATCTCCCAGTGATACAACTCTTCAAAATGCCTTACTCTGAGGAACTTCAGCCCTTGAATGTCAGGGTTTACTGGCAAGCTTAGAATTCCTTTAATTTTGTTGCTGAAAGTTGTTTGGTGTAGAGAACAAGGCTTTTGCAATTGGAATGGTGTAGTTAAAACATGAGAGGAAAGTCTCTCCAAGCAGTTAAAGGTTGCTGTGTGAACAATTTTGGACTGTCACTTTGGCTCTTTGTCATGCACCACTTCCCAGCTTGGGCCTTGACAGGTGCAAAGGCAAATTCCCTGGCTGTGGCAAAGCCAGGGATTGGCACAGTCTCACAAAACAGACCAGCTAAGTAATAACACAGTTGTCATTTGGAGAAGATGAAAAAACCCTATGCATGTTTTTAATTGGTAAAGACTGACTGCCAAGTGCATAAATCAAAATTTAAATTTATATATTGCAGAATCCTTTAATTTCAGCTTTCCCCCCCCTTCCTATTAGACTCTTTGAACAAATTTTGGAGGGCAGCTGGAGTTATTAAACACTTACTTGAACTGTTCTCTTTACTTGAAAGATGTAAAACTCTTTCGTGAAATAGACACAGCAAAGGAAACGTATCCAGATGACTAATTTCAGTAGTGATTTTAACTCAAAATTTTGTTAGCACTGTCAGCAGAGTCAGCACAAGCATCAAGAGATCTGTCTGTGTAACATTGTGCTGCACTTGTGAAATGCAATGGGCCAAATTCTGCTCTCAGTTTCTTTATATCTGATCAAATACGATTTGCACCATTTTAGCTGATGGCAGATTTTGGACCTGTATCAGCTGGCTTCAGAAAAGCTTTACCTGTCCTTTGAGTGGACTGACAAAAATCAGCAGAAAACAGGCACACAACAGCTCCAGTGGGAATTGATAAGCCCCATGTTGGCCAAGAAATAAAACAGCTACATTTGCCCAAGACTAATGCAAGGTCCTGCCTGAGACTTACACCTTTGAAGTTAAAATCCTAATTTGGTTTGCTGGCATTTGGTGAGTTTGGTTTTTTCTTTATTAATAAGAAAATTTTGACAATTTCCCATATTTGAAATATAAATATTCCATCCTCCCCTATTCCTTCCATCCTAAAAAGCACATTCATTCTTCATCTATTATACAAACAGAGTGGGACAGAAGAGTCATTTGTCGTTATAATCACATAAATGTGTCACTAGCTCTGAGGAATGCCTGACTGAAGGCCAAGAATGCCTCTATTTCCCAGGATGATGAGGCACTTTCTTTTTAGCAACTACTTTAAGCTCTCTTGAAATGGCTGAAATGATTACAATTCTGGCAACCACTCCAAAATTTCTTGCCATCAGTTTGACACCAGCACAATGGCTTTCATCCTTCCACAGTGTTTGGGACTATTCTCATACAGATGACACGTTGCTTGGTTAATCACAGAACAGATTGAGCCAAGGGAGGGAAGAAGGGTTCCCTGGCACAGAAAAATGTAGTTGTGGCACAATGTAACACACGAGGGTGTTTGTGGGTCCTCTCTTCTGTCATAATCTGGTTATGGATCAGTTATTGGGCTGAAAGCTCTTTATGATGGCAACAATCCTTATTTGTATGCACGCTGTTGTCCCAAATGGGAAGGGCATCCTGTGCCCTTACAATATGGGTGGGAATGTGACTCATTTGCATGAAGATCACTTCAGCAGTTGCAAGTTTTGCTAAAGTGGATCCTGAAATAACAGCCCATCTGAATCTCATTCTAAAAACACATCCACGCTGAGGGAAGCCAAATCTGTCAGTTAGCCAGCACTCCAGTTGAGGCATCATTACAGAAGTATCCCTCAAGGGCTATTGTTAGTCTGCCTGCCAACACTCCAAGTGCTTCCCGAGTTTCACCTACTCGCATTAGTCCATAACAAGAGTGAGGGATTCAGTGGAGGAGTCACTGGAGAGCTGCTTCAGATGACTGTGAGCTCCTGTGGCATAAGGCATTCATTTAACCCTTTCAAATGTGTATTTGCCTCTCTATCCTGTAGATTTAGAGGCAGAAATAAAAACTCAGACAGAAGGAGGTCTTCCTGAAGGGAAAAATCTTCCCTTTTTCTCTTCTGTTGAGAAGTCCAAACAAGGAGCCAACATGAGCCATCAGAACAGCATTTGCTGTACACGGCTTTTCCTTTTACCCCTGAAATTCATGATTCCACAGCAGTAAATTGTGGTACCACTACAAATGACCACGCCTGGGTACTGACTGTGGAGGACCTGGGAGGGCCACAATGCAATCCTAAAGTGCTGCTTTTCCGTCACGGTGGTCCCACTGAATTCATCTGAATGACTTGCTCACACAAGTGGGCAAGAACACAGTGACTTGGTTTTAATTGTGAAAAGGCTCCAAGAAGCCTCTTACCTAGGTGTTGAGTGCATTCTCATGCCTTAGAGATGTGAGTTATTTGTGGTTTTGTCCTTACCCAGCGCTGCAGCCTCTCTTCAGGGTGTGATGCCAACTTAACCTCAATGGAAGTTACTTCAGAGGGTCACACCAGTGACCTCTGTGTGCCCCAATCTTACCCTCTGCAAAGATAATGCAACCATAAAATACAGCTCATGGTAGCACAGTGAGATTTATGCAGTTAATATAAATTTACTTTGAAATAATGTATTGGAAAAAAAACCCCACACAAAATAGGAACAGTGACAATAGCAGTAGCACCAAATTTGAGTCTGTGAGGCGTCTGAAAAGGCATCTTTACACACTTACACTTTAAATAATTCAGAGGACTCTGTCAGCAGCCCTTGGATGCAGCACTGGGACAGTGGTCTGCTAACATCATTCCTTTACAAGCGTGTATTTTAATCTTGTGAAAGTCTCAAGAGTGCTTTGGCAAGATTTACCTACTAAAATCCCATTGCAAAAAACTAATTATTTTAATTTCTTTTGTTAACCTTTTGGGGCACATGACTTCATGGCAGAAGGGATTTTCCAAGATAAAGTTTACAATTAAAAAGAGAAACAGCTACATTTTTAAATTCGTATCTTTGAAGTTTTCTCCTTCTAATTCATTCTTTTAAAGTACAATTGATACTGAAGCACAGAAATGACAGTTTGAAGAAGGATGAAACTACATGGAAAAGAGGGGACTGGGAAGTTAAGTGGTGACTGATTTGTGTTTTTCTTGATCAGGCAAGAAAAATTGAGTTTATCTGCAGGCCTAATGACTTTTCACTGTATAGCCATATTGCACCAACTTGTAATACATAAAAACAGGGTTTTATATATTTAGGTCAAAATGAACATGTCAGCAAAGCAGAGGTGCTAACAGAGTTGGAAAGCATTGCAGTAATGATCTGCAAGCCCACCTAGTTCATAGTGTTAGAGCCAACTTATCTCCTCTACAAGCACTTTATTTTTTAAATTGATTCCTTCTATCTTTATGGATTTCTTGAGTCAAGGTCAATACTTTCATTCTGTAGCCAGGAATAGGCCAGACAATAAAAGTTGCACAAATTAATTCATCTAAAAAAGATGCGTGTCATTGGGATTTGAGACAAATAGAAGTATTTTCAAAAAGTTGCTGAGTGTAAATATTATCCTTTGTTTACTCAGCTCTGCACCTTGTAGAAACCTGCAGAAGCAGCTTAAAGGTCACATTCAAGTATACCATGTTTATGTCTGTTGGTATACAGTCCAGCTTTCACAGTAAACTGTGTGGACATGACTTATGTGAATCACATCTAATTCAGCCCCCCAAAGTTCTCAGGTTGTGCTGGTAGGAAGGACCTGCTGCTCTCTGACATGTGGTTACCAACGTCCACAAGACTTAGGAATGTCTAAGGATAGTTCTGGAAATGCAGGAAGTGTCAGAAGACAGTCTTGTTTACAGTGTGGTTACAAAGGATCACAAATTGCAGTGCAATGAGTAGCATGGAAATTGCATTTGCTAGCTAAGAGTTTTGGAAGAAAAGGAACTCGAAGCATTTACCTCTCATACCTGTAACATGAATCTTTATCAATGCTTATCCTAGTGAAGGGCAGATGAGTCTGACAAATTGCACTGATTATATTTTCAGTAGGCGAGCAAACTGACATTTTACCTTCATTACTTCTCCATTGTTCTATTTTGAGCTTCCCACAAAGAATCTACAGGAGACAAATGAGCTATAATGCACAAAGACTAGTGTAAACTTACTTTTGTTATTGAAAAAAAGAGTAAAGAAAATTCAGAAGTAGAATTAACAAGGTAAGACTCCAGTTTGCTTGATTTTCACAAATTTCCATTTCATCCAGCTAAAAAGAAAAAAAAACTTCTAGTGACAACTGCTTCAGAATTCAGATAATAAAAATTTATATTTCCTGGATTTATTGCCTCAACACAAAGTTGCACACTATGTTTTTCTTTAGTCAATCCTCTCCTAGCACTTAGCCATGCCCTGTAACTTACCCATATGAAGTGTGGAGTGCCCTCTTGACCCCAGTAAAATATTTGAGCTTTTTTCCATCTTTTTGGATCAGGGTATCCTTTACACCAGCAATTTGAGAGCTTTAAAGGAACAATTTAACACCAACATGACATTGAAAATGCACCTAATTTTTTATCAACTGGAAGAATGTATTTAGTTTTGGTGGGACTTCAAAACCCTCACAGATTCTCAAAACTACCATATTCTTAGACAAGACAGCAGCTCAGTGTCCCCTCCAAATACTCAGGTGGGTTTTGACAGTAGACATTGTGTAAGAGAGAGATCTGGTGTTACAAGAGCACATTAAGGGCCTGATTTTAGCTGCAGGGCTGAGGGGATCCCACCCTTCCAGAGATTTCCCCTCCACAGCCTTATTTATTTAGGCATGTTGAAAGAACTACCATGAAGGCTTCAGTTGGTCATGGCTTTTATTGAGGTTATGTAAGCAAGAAAAAAATTGTGGAACTCCATTTGAGAGCAAAATGTTCCTCCAACAGCAACAAGAAAAGCATCCTTTGTCTTTTAGAGTTGTTTCATTAGTTCTGTTATACTCTAAGTAGGAGAAAGCAGTTTTCTACTCTTGCTTTCCACACTAATGAAAATGGACTGTGTTTACCCTTAATGATTGTGTTTCTGGGAACCACAGTGATGGTCCAAAACTCAAAGCAGATGCTGAGAAGTCAGAAGAGTGGAAGAGACATTACTGCCCATGCCATCTGCTCTCATCAGAGACTTTTCCCTACTTAAATTACCGTGAGTGATGCAAGATGAGGCTGTGCCTGGGACACCACGTACACACTGTTAACACCTACAGACACTAATTGAAAATGTGGTGAGAGGCACCGAGCTCCCGGTGTGTGCTTTTAGTGTCAGCTCGTGGCTTCCTCTCCATCTGCCTCAGCATTTGAGAACTTCCACAGGAAAGACAATTGGAACTAAAGCACTCATAAAAAGAGGGGACTAATGTGTCTCTTCAACTTCCACCCTTAAACACTTCCAGATGACAGAGAAGCAATTTTTATCAGTGATGAGTTAATGAAGAAATGTGAAGGGAAACACATAGGTAAGTTGTATCAATTAACTGGTGGTAGAAGACACCTCCAGTGACTCTCCTGGCTTTCTAGTAAAGGGGCAGGCACAGCTACCTATTTCAGTCCAAGGTTTCTATTTACCTCCACATTATGGAGAAGGTGCAGCTTTGTATAAGCTTGAAATATATGAGATTTAATTTATCCCTGATATTATAAAGCAGAAGTGAGAAAAACACATACAATCCTATGACAATGGGATGCTCCTTGTATCCCTTGGGCTTGAATGGTATATTCAAATAGTTGCATTTTATGTGAAGGGTATCATTTTCACACAACTTTCCAGAGATTCTGGTAAGTATCTTTCAAGTTTAACTGAGAATAAAAATCAATTTTAAATTCATATGTATTTTTTCCCAGTCCTCTATAGGAAAATAATAGAGCACAATCCTTGCAACTGAAAGTTTTTTAATATTATTTTTAAAATAATATTCACAGTATTCAATTTCAGCTTAACTCTATTGATTAAAAAAAAAAAAATCAGCATGTAGGAGGACTTGGATTTGCTATGTAATTTTCAGTCTATAATAACTCAAAGGCCCAGTCTGATTCCACTAGATTCCTGCAGCTTTTACCCTTAAATTTATAGAAACAGTCAGTTTTTGCATTAGCTGGATTTACACATCACAGACTGTATCGAGAAGTGCCTCAGCAAGTTAAGATTATTAAATTGTGAAGTGTTTTTTGTGCATCCTTGCCCTGATTTGCACTATTCAGCTACATTTCTGCTAAACAAGTCAAAAGGAGCAGAATGCCTATATTATACATTATATTTCTGCTGAATAGAACTTTAATAAATGGACTAGGTTTCTATTTTAATCAAGCATCGTGCACATAGTGCAAAAAAGAATGTGTGGACTAGCTCTGAATGATCTTGCTATCTGTCTCTTTCTATAAAGAAAAAGACCCATTTATAACAGTAGCAGCTCTTTGAAGATATTACAGATTTTTTGATATTCTGGAATACTGAATAAGAACAATAAGCAGCAGAACAGGGATTGGAGTAAGTCAACACATGATATTAATAGTGGTTAATAATAATAGTATTAAAAGTTGATACACTTTGACTGTGGTCCTACACAAATCCATGTTGTGCCACTGGAGTTTTGGCTGTGTGATTTATGCAAGATGAGGTTCACAATCAAGGAACAAAGAGAGTTTCCAAAAGCTGGAAACCAATGAAATCGTCTACATGAGACCAAATCTGCTGAATTCAGAAATCTGGTACTATTTTGTATATTCAAGTTCATATTGTATAATTTTCACAGTAGAACAAAGGAATATTGTTCTGGAGCTCAAAAAAAGCTGCTTCAGTGGTTTATGTTGTATAAAAGTGTTCCACTCTTCTTTTATCTAGGCATTTATACTCTCTTCATCAACTAATTAGAATAACACTAATTATCATCCTTAAAAGGCAACACAGGACACCTGGGCTAGAATTTTTTTTGTGTGATTTTGTGTGGGCTTTTTGACTGTGTGTTTTTGGTATGAATTTTGTTTTAGTGAATCTGTGTGCTTGTGACACAAAGAATAAAAGCTTTTGTTTTTTACAAAGAGCCTCAATGCTTTTCTTTGGCTTTTCTCATTGCTTTGAAAGCACTTCAGTGAAGATACTGTTGAAGAACCAAAGGAGGGGGAAGTTTTTAATGGTTCCATGAGTGTTTCAGAAAGAGAGCACACTAAAATATCAATATTAAAAAAAATTATTTAATTGATTTCACAACCCTACCAAGAAATCAGGTTTTCTGGATTCCAATACTCATTTGACTACAACTAGGGGGAAAAAATTGATTTATTTTAATATCTTGCCAGGTCAGCTACAAAACATGTAACATGATGGTCTCTAGAAGCAGAAGATAGATATTTCTTTCCATATAATTTATTTATATTTGCTCATGAGTGCATCCTTAATGAATACATCTACCAAGAGCATTCAGAGGGAAGTCAAGGTGAAAGCAAAGGGAAATGAAACCACTCCATCTCTTTGAGTTTAACATCTAGGGAAATAACAACACACGAGCATTTACAATGCAATATGATGGACAAGACAAAGGCAAGGTATTCCTGGGAGCACCAAGACCAGTTGGAAAGAACTGATGGTCACAAAATGTAAGATAATTTGGTATTAAAAAAGAAATAGGGAGAGACTTCAGGCTATGTCAGACCATGAGCAATAAGAAAACTGGGAAAATCCAGAAGATACTTCAAAGAGAAATGGTTTTTCTCTTGAGAAGACATAAGCAGTCCTCACTGTGGTGGTTGTAGAAGTGGATCCACCACGGAATTCCCAAGCTGCCAGACTTCCTTCCATCCACCTTTCACCCTTCTCCAAACACCCCTCTGCACTCTGCTTTTTCACAATGTTGGTCTCATTTAAACAGCATTATGTCTCCTTCCTGCAGCTCATCACTTTGTCTCAGTTTCCCTACCAGCCCTGGTGCCTATGGTATGATATTCAGATGTTCTTTGAGCCATGGAACATATTTCTATTTTGCCTGCCCACAATACCTCCCAAAACAGAGTTCAGCAGGCTCAGGAAGATGCTATAATTGAGAAAGCTTTTGAGTCCCCTGCAAAACATGAATCACAATCAAATTAAAAGCAGAGGGATACTGGACAGGGAGCAGATGTTCTGTTCACATCAAGTGAGGAATCTGTCACAGTCTGGAAGGAAAGCAGAAGCCAGTAAGCTCCTTAATTTGTTCCTTCCATACACCCTATAAAGTCCAAATTAAATTTGGAAATCTTATTTTCTGTCTTTTCTGGCTCTTATCTACCAGGCTAAAAATAAAATAAATAAAAAATTAACATAATTCAGGAATTTTAACAAGAAGTTTCACTTACTAAATTCAGTTTAGCCTTCCAACACAACTCCTTTATGACACTCTGTCACCTCAGTGTTATCAAAGTCCCCACACTTTTGCTGAACATTTGAGGCACAGAAGTTAATGTCACTTAAATATTTTCACTTGAGCTGTGTCTAAATTCCATCAATCTCTACTAGAGCATCTCTTTGTCTCTTCTAGCAAAGGCTGTTCAGTAAGGGGTGAGAGAAGGAATATATGTGAACAGTAGACAACTTTTAATTTCTCAGTTAATCTCTGGTAGGAGACTTTTGTGAGATATTTTCTTTGCCTGTCTCCAACAGTTTATTAAAAAGAGACAGTGCTCAAGACACAAAGCAAACAGATAAGAAAAACTATTCTATAACTTATAATATTTTATAAAAAACTCAAAGAAAATAGGAAAATTCCTATGGCAGAGTGAGCTTCTTGTTTTAACAACAGTGGAAAGATTATGCAGGAGTAATGTGAAAATTCACTTTGCTTTGGATTATTTAAGCAATGATAGCTATTCCATTATGTAATTGCCAAGTCCTCTGAAGCAGGGATTTAGAACTAGGATTGATTTTGTGCTGGATAAGACAAAAGGTTTCTATCACAGGAACACAGAAGCTAACACATCAAAGTAAAGAACAGCAGTTAATCTACTTCAGCTGCTTCCCCAGCTCCCCATTCCAGATGCTGATATACCTCTGTAATTACAAGTAACTATCGACCTCAATGGAAAAAAAAAAGCACAATGAAATCTGAGCAAGATTTGAATTGTTCAAAGGGGGATAAGACTTATGAGCACTATATTCCACCCAGCTTTAGTTTTTTTCCTTATACTCTCTCCTCATCTTCTTGAAAATCAATCTGGCATCATCTGAAGTCATTATGTAATGCAAACTGCATCCATTTTAGAGACCTATCTGCAAGCATTTAATTCAGGAGCACGTGAATCAAAATCTTGAAGGTGAGCCTTCTCCATTGGCAGAGGAGCAGGACAAAACACAACCTGAAAATCCTGATCCAAGAACTTCAGCAGGATTTGAACTATTGCACAGGCTTTTTGTATAGCAGTGAATTTTGTCCATTGGCACCACCTTGTTCCATGCTGAGACAAGCCTGCAGAGCTGCAGAAGGCAGCAGTGCCTGCCCCAGAACAGCTGTCTTACCCCCTCTCATAGCTCATTCTCAAAGTAAATCAGTGCTAAAAGTGCAAGGTGAACCATCTCAGGTCTAGTGAGCTGTGGGGAATTTGGACATGGACTGCAGATCTTCCAGACCATTCCAGCAGAGCAGGCAGGTAGAGTCAAAAGGAGAGCTGGGATCACAGAGCAAAGCTGCAGGAAGCCAAGGGGAAGGTGCCTCCTGGCTCAGGTAGCCCTTAAATTGCTGACAGGTAGAAGGAAGGGAGAGTATAACAAGGAAAGTACAAGCAAAATTTGTTTTATTTTCTTTATGCTCTTTCCCAGAAGTATCTACTACTACTGGCATTGTCAGAGCTTCAACCATGCACAAAGGAAGCAAAAAAATGCAATTTTCCATGTTTTATTAGATCCAATTGTTAGTCAATGATTGTAACACAGCAATTTGGTCTGATCTAGTTCAGCCTTTCTTTGGAAGGAGAGCTGGTGAACATTTATAGTTGGGAAGATTGGACCTTTTTTAAAGCTGAAAAGTTTTTAGTAGTGTTGGTTGCTTCTATGCTGTTCCAGTAAAGACCATTAATTTTTGTCTTTTTGTTCCTATATTTTTCCTCTGTTCCTTTCTGGCACAGAATAAAAGAAGAAAATTGTTAATTAGAGGGTTTTTTTTTTCTTTTTTCCCCCTCTTTTTTTTTTCTTCTTCTGACAGCATAATTTTGAAAAGCTAAACTTTCAAGCCACTGAAGAGTAAAAATAAAAATCTACTTCCTCCAACTGGAGTAACCCCAAATTTTAATATTAATATTTTAATATTAAATGACTACTCGGGGTAAAAAGAAAACATAATATCTGAAATCTGTTTTTCATTCATAGCTGTTTCTAGGCCAAAGACACCACAATCACTACTTTTAAAGGAGCTTTGCAGCTTCCTGAACCAGAATATATTCCTCTCATCATGTCTAAATTCCTATCTAGCCCATTAGCCCATAAAAGTGCCTAATGCTGTGCAAGCACAGTACCAAAGACAGCCTCCGTCCAGAGATTTTACAAGCAAAATTAGGGACAATAAACATATTTATATGCAGTAACATCCATGATAAAGACTGAGCAATAGGCGTTTCTGACAGAAATTTCTACTATTCTCTTTTTCTTGCTGGGAAAGGAGCAGCTCATAACCCAAAGTTCATTGGCATAGGTAGATACCAGTGTGACAGACGTACAGCTGACGCAACACTGGTGTTTTCAACAGCTTTCTCTAGAAAGAATAAAGAGTTCCCAGAATATTTTTCCTCTCAGGTGAAATGTACACCAGAAAATGGAGATAAAGGTTCTTTATCATCTCCTCTGCAAAGCTAAGGAGCACTAAACAGATTGCATTCATTCTTGTCCCTTTAAAAGTCGTAATATTAAAACTTACCTTTTTATAGCACTTACAGTAAGAACTGTTTTTATCTAGCAACCTCCTAATTCTAGTAAGAGTTGCCTTCTACCTTGTGGTTATGCAAGTTCCATCTCCTACTAATTTCATCTTGTACTTAAATCAAAATTATTTTATTTCTTCAGTAAAGAAAGAATAAACAAGTTAAAATGTCATCCTTTCCAAATGCTAAGGAAACCCTGGCATGCATCAGCCACAGAAAACCTGGTTTTACGACTAAAACTTTGTGAAACTAAGGACAGCTTTGTGTACAATTTCTGCTTGTGTGGGTGGATTTTTGTGACGTGTTTAAACAAAGTAGAAGCAAATGTAGTGCCTTGGCAAGGTGTGAATATAATAAATGCTGTTTGTCACTTGCAGGCTGAGTGGGACGAGTTCAAAGCCTCTTGTTTCAGGTTTCTTTCAGGAGGAATTTTGCTCCAGTGGAATCCAAACCACTGCTCAGCAGCATTAAAGAATGAGTGTTCTGGTCACTTTGTTAATGGGGAAAACCACTGGCTTTCAAACAATGCAAGAGAATTAGTTTCTACTGATTTATAGCCCACTGGAGTACTTTTAATTGGACTTTGCTGTTTTTCAGCACCAATGGCTACTTCTTTCTTAACTGTTTGTTTTTGCCTAAGAAGTGGAGCCCTGAGAAAAATCAGTTTAATGGTAATGTAGGCAGAAAAACACTCCTTGGCAGAATTCAAACACTGTTAATTACAACCCCTTGCAAAAATAATTTGCCAGATGGAAGGAAAATAGTGCCCATGGATTCCTTATCTCTGGAATTTAGCTGTGTGACTTTTACACAGAAATATTACCTTTAGAAGGGAAAATAAAACATTTCTGCTGTGAGTTTGTTTTCAGGTGACTTTCCATTTGTATACTTGTGGATTAATCCTTTCTGTGTGAGTGTTGGAATCAGACACATCCATGTTACCCGATGGTGTCATTTTCCCATGGAAGTGTCACACTCATCAGACAGGACCACCCCCTCTGTTTGCTGTCCAGGTTTCACCACCTTCCTCTCTAGCACACAATGTGAATTTAAACAAAATAATTTGAACCAAAGGAACCAGTTACTTGCACTTTTCCCTGTCCTTAATAAAGGAAGATGCTGTATCTGGGCATTCCCAGGAAGAGGGAGTGAGGCAGCACCTTGGCAAGGGCCACAGCAAGCTGGATGAGGCTTCTGGACCAGCTCTGCCTCATGCAGTCCCTCAAAAACATGGGCAGAGGGTTTAATGTCTGTGTGTGATCCGGTTCCAAATCCCATCTCCCATTTTGGAAATCTCCATCTATTTTCTCCACTCCCCACATAGTTACATTCTGATTTCCCTGGCAGATCACACTGTGTAGAAAACACAGGGATACACTTCCTCACAGGCAGATCCCAACTTCAGGGGACACACAAAGTGATGCAAGTTAGAGCCTCTAACACTGAAGCAGATAAGAGGACTCCACAAGAGTTATTTAGGAGGCAGACGCAAGATTAAGGTATTAAAAGCCTTTTAAATAATTTAAGCCTTCAAAGGGCATAACTTATTTCTATAAATAATTTAACATGCATATTCTGTGATTAATTAGAGACAAAAGACCTAGAAGATTCCCACAGACAGTGCCCCGGACCCTGACTCTGCCCCAGGGACTACAAGCAAGCACATTTATTGGTAAACACAGACAACATCAGAAGGTGCTGCTGAAAACTCAGACTGCCCTTTGCTTACTCTCATGACTGGGGAAAATTGCCCATAAACCAAGACATCCCATGCTGGGAAGCCACGCTGGGCCCCCAAGCCAGGGGAGAAACTGCATGAAGGCAGAAGCCAAGCTTTGCTCTCCATGGTGCAAACACAAGCCTGGAGTCACTGAATGGACCAGGTAGTATAATCCCACTTTTCACATTCCTCCCCAACTAGCCAATTAATCCATTACTTCCATGAATCCTGCATGCAGTACTAATCCCATCCTCCTTGTGGCCTCAGCGTTGTCTCATCACCATCCTGGGTTTGGCCAGTGTCACTCCAAATGGTAACTCAAGAATGCTCAAAATTTCTTTTTGCCAGAGGAAAGTTTTAACCACAGTGAAAGAGGAGGAATCATGAAAGTGTGAGAAATTCCTCCTCTAAATTTGTAATTCCAATTGACTTCATCTTAAAATTCAGCAAAGTTTATTAGAAAGGCAGATCAAAATATCTTCCCACACGGAAAAAAAAAATCAAAACCAAACCTGGAAATAATCAGAGAACTAAACAGCCCACATCAGATCTGTCAGCTGAGGCTTTTTTTCTAGAAATACCAGGAAAAAAAAGTTATTCTGGCAAAATATCTCTATTCACCTTCAGCTGAAATTGTCCAGTGTCACTGAAAATTACAACTCTGCTCAGCATCAATGCATTCACTTTTACTCACCACTCTCCAGGCTTTACTACATCTTCTACTCTATTGGCTTATGGCCATTTCAAATGTTATGTCCTTGAGTAACAATTCTCTACTTTCCCATTTTTCCCTCAAGCACAGTAAAGGGTCTCATGGCATAAAGTGTGCAGAGATTTAGCTATATAATCCCCATTGATACTATTTGAAAAGTATAAAATTACAGTCAAAACCCAACCCACATTATATTCACATTTTTTCCTGACACTTATAATTAAGAGTACAGTTCACTGAGCAAGAGGTCTTTTTATCCAGAACATTCCCTACACAAAATAAAGGGAATCTGATATGTGTATAATGCACATGGTTTCTAATATAAGGGTTTGGGTTTTTAGATTTTTTTAATTACATCACATGAAATCTCAATATTATTTCTAAATAAATTTATTCTCACTTAGAAAAAAAATGAAGTCTAAAATGAGCTTGTAAATAAATTCTATCTATAGTTACAAATACTTCTGATGTTATCCCAAAAATGCCACTGTGCCCTGAGGTTAAAAGCTGTACCTGATATATGTGACTTACAGGAATTCTGTCCCTCCTGGGCCCATCCAAGCATTTAAACAAGTGTAGAAACCTTTTGTGCGTCAAGAGTCAAACTTAGCACCAGTGTCACTCCTCAGAGAACACAGCGGGGCCAGTCCTAAAATTTGTTTGTGATCCTTTCTATGGACATCAGGGAAACAGTCTTGATAATAAAATTTCTTACATACTCCCCACATCTGTTGTACAGGATCTGTAGAAGGAGGACTCTGGGCTCCAGAGCCAAATTTTTTTGCTAAATATGTCAAGTACTGGAAATCCATAAGTACCTCCCATTATCTACTAACTCATTTGACTGCAAACCTGCAAACACAAATAACTCCCCTGCTAATCTTTAAAAATGTCTTCATTGTAGAAAACCTGCATTTAGTCATGACATATTGTAAAGATTTTTAATTATATCTGTACCTATCATAATTACAATGCCTCATTATGTGATTATCCAGGTTCCTACTCATTCTGGAAATGCAATTAAGAAAATGAAAGGAGAATAACATCACATACACCTTTCAAAATTCTGGAAAAGAGCTGCTGAGAAGGCCTGACTGCGCTGGCTCTACTTGGATGAGCAGTCTCACAGGAGAGAAACAGGAGCTCCAGGACAAAAGAGGCACTAGGTGTGACAGTACCCATGCACCATGTACCAGTGAAGCTAAACACAACACCATTCTATCCTCTCTTGCACTCCTCTTGGTACCATCTTGCTAAATTGTTTCCTTGAGCACATTTATCAGGTACTTTCTCAGCTTAAAGAAGATTTGGTGCAGATGGACAAACCAATTTCTCCTGACAATAACAGCTACACGCTGTCAGCAAGTCTGTAGGAACAGACAGTCATTTGCTCAGTTATCCAAAAGATTTTCATTCCACTTGTGGGAAAAAAAAACCCCACAAACTTTTGTCTCTCAACACTGAGCTTTCAATTTTGGCAACAGCCAAGCTTTTTTCTTCTGTAGTGCTCCTAATGGAATATTGATCTTTCTAAGGAAGTGTAAAGCAATCAATACACTACAAAGAAGAGGAAAAATAGGTAAGAAAAAACATCTCCTTATTCTTTTCATACGTAACTGGAAGAAAGAGAAGTGGGAAACCAATAAACCAGAATTTTTTGGATACTAAAGATTATTTGTGAGGTCTTCACTCTAAGGCAAAGTTTTAGCACACATCATGTTTCACATGATAGAGTTTTGTTGCACTGGACTCACAAAATTAAGCTCCTGCACTGTGGGACTGATTGAACAGGGCCAACAATTTAATCAGTGCTGCGATGTTTCTGGTATGCACTCATGAGTTTCCTTTGGGTTATTTTGGTAACAAAAATAAAGTACATCCTGTGCATCCACCAGGAGCTCAGAGGTGTCTCTGGGCATGCAGAAATAACATCCAGCAGGTACCAGCCAGAGTGAGAAGGGATTCACTTGGCTACACCATCTTTTATCTCTGTTTAAATCTAAGAGAAAATAAAGAGTAGGAAAGTATGGTGGGGAAAAGGCTTACCTATGTAACCTACAGATTTATATATATTACAAGTTTAAGCCCTTAAACGTTTCTTTAGGAGCCTGAAGGTACTGAAAACAGCTCCTGTTGCTCAGCTCTGACCACAGCTGCTGGCTGGAGCATTGAAGTCCACTTTCTACTTGTCTCAGTCTTCAGCCCTTAAAAACATCCCAGCCTTCATTTTCTTAATTCTTATCAAATAAGAAAGAAAAGCCACAAATAGCAACTTTGTCCATTATTACTTTAGATAAGCTTTACACAAGCAAAATAATTAAATGTTTCATATTAAGAAATTCTATTAACTAATTCTTTCTAAGTTGTCTCAGCTATCTTCCTTCTATTGCCTACCAAACCAATCCCTCAATACTATGGATAAGGGCAATCAAGGCAAAATTAACCTCCCTCCTCTTTCTGTCCATGTGGGCCAGAGAAGCACAGAAATTACCCCTAATTCTAAACTGCGGTAATTTCTTTGTTTGATCAGGCCAGTGACAATGATACTTCTCTGCATAGAGAAAATCAGGGTTGGTTCACTTGGGTTTGGATTCACTTGTTTACAGTTCTCAGTTCCCTTGGATTTCTAAATTAACTGAAGTTGCATAAACTTTTTTGAGTGTTTGCAAACCCAAAGTGAGCACTGAGAGATCTCCCCTCTCTTTGCGCGGTTACTGTGCCTAAACTTCATCAAGGTAGTGCTTCTTTGTCCAAAATGTTGTGCATGTACCGGGGACATAAAAACCAACTGTGTCCACTTGATAACATAAAGAGAGAGGAACCCCCACCTTGAGTTCAAATATTACTGGTGGCACTTTTAGAATTTTCCATGAATTAAACTTTCTTGTAAGCAGCCCTTACCTAGTGCTTGAGTAATGTCAATTCAGTTGGAGTGGAAGGTTTAAATACCAATGGAAATAAACAATGGATACAAAATTAAATGGATACAAAATGAATCTTTAGTCGGGACTATAATAAAAACCTCAATGTTAGCATTTTTAAAATGTTACCACTAAATAAACGCAAGAAATTACTGAGTGAACATAAAATGAAATTTAATGTTTCTGTGAATGGACTCAAGGAATTAACATATATTTCCCAAATTTATAGGAAAAATCTTCCATTAAAGAGATACAAGGGGAGTATGAAAAGCTCTAAGGAATGTTATTTATCAACACGTACAATAGCTGGAGCAAGTCCTGAATTAGCTCCTGGAACATAAGTATTTCCTATTTACACAAAGGGCTAAGATTAGCTCCCTTGTTGGGAGCATTAGCAGGTAAGAACAAGGCACAGATAATTCTAATGGAAAACCAATTTCACAATAAATGTATTATAAACCATGATCCTGATATGAACAGGAAATTTAATTTTTTACCCCTCCTGTTATGTGTGGTAAAAGAACTGGGAATGAGGCACTACTGAGAGCTGGGATCAAAGCGCAAAAGGAAATGCAGAGACTAAGAGAGAAGAAAAAAGCTCTTCATTAAGTTCGTAACATACAGCCAAAGAGAGGAAGAAATGGAAACCAGCAGCTGAAGAACATCTGCCAATAGAAGGGCTTATTTTATCTTACACCTCGTTTTGCCTTGTTCTAAGTCCTGACACAATCCATGTGCATTCATTCCCTCAGACATCAATGAGCCCAAAGCTTTATGCTAATTACAAGAAGGTGAAAGTGGCCCTTCCTGCACAGAACAACATTTTAAAATAAAATTAAAATAAACATCTTGACTCTTGTTCTCTGCACTTCTTTCTGCATATTACTCTATTATTCTAATAGATATCCAGGAGTTTGTGTCACATTAATAAAAGGGATGAGAGGTCATTTTGATGTACTCCAGCTGAATGATTTGCAACACAAGATAGAGGAAAGAGATCACCTTATCTCCATCTTTCAAAAGATGCTGAGTGTATAACTGACTGAATTAATTTCTGGGGTTTTTTTCCTTCTAATCAGATGACTGCAAATCACCACAAACCCTTCTAGTCTCTAGGGTATTTTTGATATGGCAAATATGATTTTAAAATTCTTTGATCAGACGAGACAGGAATAGCTGTTTCAAATTGCCTTTTAATTCTCATATATATGAGTAAGCTAAAGGCATCTCAAAAAGACAAAAGAGAAAAAAATTCCACTGGGTACTTGCCTTGGGATTCTATCTTGCTATCAGTTTATATATGCTGGATCAATATCATAGGTTTTCACAGAAATGAGATCCATCTGATGAAGAGGCAAAGAAAACTATTCAAGAGCAATGAAGAACCAGAAGGTAAAAAGTGGGAAGAATGAGTATTTCTCAATAATGGAAATGCTGGCAAGGAGTGGAAATAGTGTACACAGCCCTCATCCAGGAAAGAAGAGACACATGGTTAATTTTAATTTTAACCTCATTTAGAGCATGTGATTCACTGCCCCATTTAGTTCAAAATTAAAATTAAGCATGTGCTTAAGTGCTCTGCTGGACTGAGGCCATATACAAGAGTACATTGGTCATGAATCCCTGTTGCCATAGGTTGATGTGGAATTGAAAAGTAAAAGCTTTAAGATAAAACCTGAAATGCTTTACTTTGTTTATTTTTTTAATGCAGGATTGCACTGGCAGCATGGAAAACTACAGCAGCTACACAGTTCTTTTTGAGAAACAAATGCAAAATCAACAAAAATTTCCTAGAGAACTTAACAGGATAAATTAATCTAGAAAATTCCCAGGACTTAGAGAAAGAAAAACAGCTTTTAAAGATGGATTACACTGTCCTGTATGTCTGTGTGCATTGTGGCCACCAGCCTTATGTATTTCTCCCCCAGTTTACAGTAGATGGCTCTGAACCCCCCAGTGCAGCAGTTTTGACACAATTACTGGCTAGGTTACCTCCTGGTTACCCCTCAGCCACAGCCCGAGCACAGATCTAATCCCTGGGCATGCTCATGGGAATGTCATTTCTAATGTCACCTCTCAAGAACCAGAGCTAAAATGCCTTTCAGTGCCAAATAAATTCTCTGGGTGAATGCAGAGGAGAAAGGGAGCCACAATCCTGTCTTTTCCTCTACTTTAAGTGATTTGTTACCCATGAGTGCAGAACAGAGAGGGCACAGCAGCAACTAAGTGAAGGAAACATGCCTACCACAGTCCTGGGTCCTCACACTGTCTTGTTGCACCACTGCAGCTCCTGTTCAGGTCTTAAGAGGTTCTGCAGTTGCCCAGCACTGGACACTGGTCCATCACAAGAAGGCTTGAAGTGGGCACACCAGACAAGTAAAGGGTTTTTACCATCTTGTCTCTCTCCTCCTCTTCTCCAGACAGGCAAGAACAACCTACTGAATGCTTCATTAGCACTACAGCAGGTTACCAGCTGCACCAGGGGGTAATGCTGTGCCATTGAAAACTGAACAGCAAGGGACTCAGTTTTTAGAATAAGTACCATGCTCATCTCAGAGCTACTTCCTTCCTCAGGAAAATCAGGGAAAAACTGAAGGAAAAGAGACCATCTATGATTGATGCTGAGGAGCGAGAACTGCTCAAAAGAGTATCTTGAGGTCATCAGGGCCTTTCCATTTGAGCATCTATCTCAACTCTTGAGTTCTACACTTCACAGTAATTGAGCCCAGAAGTAATTCCTGCCAGAAATTTTTGTGCCTGGCCATATTAAACTGCAGAAAAAGCATGTTGGTGTGGTGTTGAGTATCTGACTATAGTCCCAGAGAGGAAAGAGTTTTGAGTTCAAAGAAAGCAGTTAAAGAAAAGAAATTAAAAAGAAACTTGCCAAAACAGAAGCCTACTTCAAAGAAAAATTAAACTTCCTTTCTCTTTGTGGGCCATGGTTTTGACCTAAAAACTCTGTGTAATACATTATGTCTCTGGGAAATATGTGTTATGAGAAGAACCTCAGCCATCACTGCAGTTGAAATGGCAGAGACTTACCTGTCACTGATCTCTTCAACCACCTCCAAGCTACCCAAAGACAGACCTGTGTGTCTGCTTACTTTAAACTCCTCAGCCTTCTTCCACAAAAGGCAACTGTACATCGGCATTACCAGCACATGTTTCCATGCATTTCGCTGTAAATAAGGCAGGTTTTTTGCTTTACTGCACAGAGATCCATGGAAACAAACTGTTGATGATGATCTGTATTGTCCATGGGAACTGCACAGTCTCAAAGGCAGACACTGTATGTTGTCACCCTCTCTCCAATTCTTTGCAGGGTCTTATTTCCTCCCGCTTGTCAGTCACACAAGAGCCAGAGGACATTAGCAGTCTTATTGTAGCATCAGTGAGGAGGGGATTTTAATAATGCTACCTGTTCATATGACTCATTCTCAACAGAACAACAGAACTCCAATTCTTTCATGTACATTTAGGATGAAACTATATTTTAGAGGCTCACAGGCTTAAAACTGCCTCTGTTCAAGGACTGAAGAAGTATAGACACTTCTTTCCACCAGCAAGGATCTTATCTTCAGTATAAAAGTACTAGCACTATTTAATACCAAAAGTACCAGGACTTCCCTTGTACAGTACTGCTCCTACTGCCAGTCTTACTGATTAGTCCTCGAGTAGTTCTCACCTCAAGAACATCCTTCAAAGGGTCACATTGCCCATCCTGCAGGAGAACAGGATCTGTCTGGACTGGAATTCGTTGCACAAACATACAGGATGGGAATGTGGGTTCTGCTCATCTAATATGGAGCAGCCTGATCAGCACAGGAGGGGAATGCTCACCTTGCCTCTTTGCCTTTCCACACTCATGCAATGTCACAGGTGACATGAACTTAGGGGTGAAAATCCCTCTTTTAAAGTCTAGTTGTTTTCCTGCAGCCACATCTACTACACAAAGTGCCAAAGGCCTGATGCTGGAAGACTTCTGGAAATAAAAAAGATTTATTTACAGAAATCAGCTGAATTTCCTTATCAATATGGGAAATTGTTGGATAGTTCTTTGTTAGCGTTTACTATCTCACAGTTTCCCTTTCAGCAGCTTGAAAGAGATTCTTGAGAAAGAAAACAGCTGAATGCTGCACATAAGCAAATGCCCTGGCTGTAAAGAAAGGCAAATGTGGATTCTTTTTTAATGAGTTTCCTTACCAAGCCTCTGTGCTCCTGCATGTTTGTTGATGGACTGCTCTGTGAGGAACTAGCTATGAATATAAATGGGCAAATTCACTTGTGAGTTCGGTTTTATGCCTTTGCTTTCTGCCCTGTAGAAGGGGGTTCCCTGCAAAAGTAGAGATAAATGCTATTTTATTTTTGTGCAAGCATCACTTATGGTTCAGAGTAGATTTTTTTGATCCCAGTAAGGGAAAAAGAGACAAGACATACTCAAAAATAAGCAGGAATCCCATGCAACTGCCCTTGCCTGACCTACACCTTCAGTTTCTCTTGTTTCAAGCACTCCCTAGGCCAGAAATAGTGGTCAATCTCTGCCTGATATTCAGGGTACCCATCTGTCATTAGTGTTTAAAACCCAAGTCAAGGACCTCTGGGGGAGCCAAGATCTTAGCAGGCCAAGGAAGAGCTGCCAACTGGTGGCTGTTTTATTAACATTTCTGGAAGATTTGCACAAATTTAATTCTCAACGATTGAAAAATTACTTTCAAATCCTTTTTTTTTTTTAACAGAACACTCTATCTTCATGAAAACTTCTCATAAAATTTTTGTCACTCCTAAAATTAGACATTTCAGCTTGAGAGAAAGTAAGATTTTCTTATTCCAATAGCCATTAGCATGTCAGATAAAGGACTTCACAGGAGCTCCCTGCCTGTCTGATAAAGATTCCACCATTCTGGAAAAGACCGCCTGTTTAAAACCTCTTCCTCCCTGGAATTTTTGAGAGATGTTTTCCAAATAACAAATCTGTTTAACAGAGCACTACTTCTCTCTCATTGCCTCTTTCTATCTGTTTATCTGCTTCCCTCTTTCTGCCTGTGCTGTGGTTTCCTGTCTTCCCCTCACTCTCCTCCCATCTGCACCATTTCATGGAATCACTTAAATGCATGTCCAAGCAATAACTTAGTAAAGCTTGTGCTTGTGTGCCATGACTGGGGGATGGAGTGCTGAGCTGAGGTGCAGGAAAGAATCCAACCCCCATAAATGTCTCTTGGTACTAATTTCTTACCCCCAGGAACATCATGAAGTTCCAAATGGCATTTGGAAGCACCTGTTGAGATCCCAAAGAAACACCAGGGACTTCTTCAACCTCCGGGCATTACTCTAAGGAATTAATGAACTGAAAACTTGCACTACTAATGAGGGTTGCTGGTTTTTCCTTCCGCTTTCATGAAATATGACTAATTTATGAGAAAACTCTATGAAAACTGAACTTTTGCATTTTTAACCATGTGGCTTATGCTTTCCACTGTCTCCAGTATAGAAACTGAGTTTTGTATGGTCCAGGCATTATTTTAAATGTACTATGGAGCAGCACAATTGTGTACAAATTATGAAACAAAAGTCATGAGGGACCTCTCCTTTGGCAGTCTCATCCCTTTTTTAAACTGTCCTTTCTATTTTGGGGACTGCCTGGGTCTGGTCACCAGAGGAGATAAATCACTACAGCCTGCAGAAGTTAAAGCTCTGCTCTTGGTCTCACCTGATAATTTGGCTCTCAACATCTATTGTGCTTACACTGAGATCACAGAATGGTTTGGGTTAGAGAAGACCTTAAAGATCACCTAATTCCTACCACCCTGAAATGGGTGGGGACACCTTTCACTAGCCCAAGTTGCTCCAAGCCCCGTCCAACCTGGCCTTGGACACTTCCAGGGATGGGGCAGCTACCCAGAGCCTCACCACTCTCACAGGGAAGAATTTTTTCCTAATGTCTAATTTAAATAATGTCTTTCAGCTAGAAAGATACACTGCTTCCATCTGATACACTAGTCTTACTCCCCATATCTTGAAAAATAATGTGATTGAGTAGTTAACTTTCACAAAGGTTTGACAAGGTGGGGATTGAGCAAGGAAATGCTGAACTGGGCATAAAAGACTCTCAAGGTGATCCGGTTTTAACCTATAATTTCTCCTAGACAGGACTAACCTACTAAGTGTGTGTAGCATTATCTCACTCAAATACAAATATGCCTGTTTTTCAATCTGTAAACATGAATAAATGTTCAACATAGACTCAGAAAACATAATTATGTATCTAATGTAAGTCCCACTTATAGTTAGGCCACTGGCATAGAAGCAGTAGACAGAAGCAAATGACATGCAAAATAATGCTGTGGGCAAAGCAAACTTGAGCAATTTGAAAAGGGAAGAAATAAAGAGGTGATTATCTAAATGGAACATAACAGCCATTAGTCAAACATTCACAGCTTGATCTAAACACCACTGAAGTTGAAAGAAAGATCTCCCTCGACTTCAGGGAGTTTTGAATTAAGATTTTAAACATTAGGAAGAGAAGTATTTGGTGAGATTTATGTGTTTGTACTTCTCTTTAGCATTTCATGTTCAAACTGCGATAGAAAGGCCATGAAGCAGCAGCTCATCTTCCCCTTAAGCACTTACTGAAGTAGTTTGCTCTAGAAAGGCAACTGATATTTACCAGTTATTTCAGACATATCTGACTGTACATGACTTCCACCTCAGTGCCATTGGGCTACAAGTCCTTGAAAACCTGTCACAGAACTAAGATTTCATGTCAAACCCAAAGTGTTGTAATTTGTGACAGCTGAGAAACTTTTCTGGGCACATATCAGAAGGGCACACTTTCTATTTTGACATGTGGAGAAATGGGCTGGTTTGGTGAAACTACAATTCCTCTAATCCTGGGATGAGTAAATAGAAATTTGGAATTGTTGAGTCTCCTTTGGACAAAATGGGTGACCTACAATGGTCCTACCCAGTCTCTAGATTAGATGTGGGTGCTGCAGGTGTGTCTCTGCAAGGCTGTGTGCATTTGCTAAGTCCTGAGAACAGGCATTCAGAGCATATTCAGAGCAGGCCACCAGAGACTGAATCACCTGGAGCACTCACCAGGTACTCCAGACTAAGAGCCATATGGCTGCACTGCACTTTACAGTGAAAAACTGTAGGCATTGTTCTAGCAACATTTATAGCAGGGACAATTGATCTATAGAGGAAAAAAAACCACTTTAAAGTAGTTCTAATTACATGCAGCCCTGTCATGTTGTTAAATGAGGCCCACTGCTGTTTTATGAATAATTTGCAGAATTCATTGTCAGTAAATTATATTAGGAATTGGGAACAGGCTCCGGGCTGCAATGCAGCAGGTTTTTCCTTCCCTCCTGCCTTCTTGCAATACATTCAGTTTGTTATAACTACAGAACATAATTGCAATTATACTCAAAGACAAGGAACTATAACATACAAACAACAGTGTTTCCTTTCCCACCAGATTGTGACTTAAACATTAAAAGTAGCTGCCTTACCAAGAATGGAGACTCTTTCCAACAAAACAAAATGCTTTACCTACACAAAGCTATAAATGGAAAAGTCAAAATTTCTTCTAAACATTTTGAGATTGATGCCAGGAAACCCCCCAATTCTTCTTTTTCTCCTAAATCCAGTATAGCAACATCTGTAGCATGTCCTGGAAGACAAGTCACCCAAAACCCAGTACAAACATTGAGCAGAATTTCTGTAGTATACATCTATGGAGGAAAATCCAAGAACAGAAGGTAAGAGCAACCAGCAGGGTTAATGGGAAGTAGTGTTTGATTAGAGAAGATAACACAGTGTAGACCAAAGACAATTCTAGAAAAGAAAAATCTCTGAATTCTGTCTTTGACCCCAAGATAGAGTGCGAGCATATCCCCTGTATCCCCTCTCACCTTGCGTTGCTTCTTTTGCTTTGTGTTACACTCTGCCTAACAGAACATTGCTGCAGTGCTGCTAAAACATGCCTGGAAGACTTTCTCTGACAAGATTTTTTAGTAACATGACATAAGATAAGCCATGGCATAGTTACATATATTTAGTACATGAGCATTCTACAAAGGGGATTCTGGAGGTTTCTTTTTTTTCTGTGGAAGATACCGAATTTCTTTATGGAAAGAAAAGAATCCTCAGATACTGAGTTCGTTGACATCCTCTCCTGTTTAAATCAGGGGGCTACAGGCACACTCTTATTCTAGAGCCATTTCCATGGAAGGCATTCTAAGCTTCCAGAGATTACAATAAAGAAAGTTCACAGGTTGAACAAATGAGTCACCAAAACAGAGGGGAGCTCCTGCATTTAGAGTTTAGTTCAGGAAAACCTTAAAATTGGCCACAGCATTAACTATTCTTGGCTGCTCCTAACTTTACAGTTCCTGGGACACTGACAAAAAAAATGGGGTTTTCAACAAACACATGTCCTCAACAACATCAACAATTTTAACACAGCTTGAGCCAACCTCCGTGGCATTCCCATAATACTGAATTCAGCAAACAACTCTGAATGGGTCACTTTGGCCATAATACCATGGGCTGTGTCTGCAGGTTGTGCACTGTTTGCTATACAAGATATAGTTGTCTAGTGAGAAGTGAAGGAGGATGGTGAGGTGACAGCAGGTGGCACAACCGCTGCACTTCACTTATGCCAACACCTTTTCAGCAACCTGGGAACAGGGTGCAGACCCGGTGTCAGTCACTTCTCCCTTTAAGACAGATCAAAAGAACATTGCACCACATTCTTTACTTTCCCTCTTCTTTTTTTTTGTCTTTTGAAATCTGTACAGAGCTAAGAAGCAGACTTATATTTATATGACAATGTCTACTTCAGTTCAGAACCACTTTTGAATTTTTAGTGGTTTGCCTATTTAGCAGCTCATCTCATTCTCGCTGAAGAACCCATTTCACTACCTGTGCTGTAGTAAATTACTTGTGAATATTCTGATCACCTGTTGCTCTTTTCCTTGATTGCCAGTGGTCTGGCTGCTCTGGTCCATCAGCACAGCTCCACTGCAGTCTCAAAGCTGTTATTCTCACAGAGCTGTTTTTCCTCTCTGCAGACTATTCAGATTAAAACAGGCAATTCTTTATGCATAAAATTCTCTGTGAAGATGCATAACAAAACTCATGGCTTTTATATGATTAATAGAGCTGTCAGGACCTGTTTGAGATATAACTTCCTTATTGTGAAAGTTTAACTTAGTAGTTTCAGAATAAAAACCTACATAAATCACAATGTTATGGCAGTTGAAAGCAGGGTTGAAGTCACATGGATACATAGGAGCTGAGGCAAAGTATAGCCATGAAGAGTCTTCATTATATTGAAGCAGTATGAAAATCATAGCATTTGATATAATATATACAACCAGTGTTTGGGGTTTTTAGTGTCAGCTAAGCAGTTTGAATCATTAATCAAATGAAAAAAATATGGAACCAGTGTGCCTAAATCCTCTGAGCACCACTGAAGTCTCTGCCTCCATGTATATTGATCTGCTAGCACATTAAGTAAATAATCTGAAATTTTATCAGAGTTCACAATGATTATTTAATACTAAAGGTATATGCATTATTTCAAAACAGTATAAATTGATATGATATTTTGCAAAATATTCTAAATGTCTAAAAATGCTCATCTCCCTGGTACCCAGTACAATGCCCCACACTAATCAACCAAAAATGACTATGAAATTCAAGG
The DNA here is from genome assembly GCA_035221455.1 of Xenops minutus. Classification (NCBI taxonomy): domain Eukaryota; kingdom Metazoa; phylum Chordata; class Aves; order Passeriformes; family Furnariidae; genus Xenops; species Xenops minutus. Next base: position 5,400,302 of record JAWWEE010000030.1, on the reverse strand, counting down.
CCATCTCCCAGAAACATTCACTCAGCACAGAGAGTTCAAGAAAGGCTTACAGAGACATCACTGGACAGGAGGCAAAGGCTATATCTGAGATTCGGAAAGAGATTCACAAGGTACCCTGAAATACATATCTGAGCACTAGTCAAGAAACAGGAGAAAGCTGAATTGGTTATTAACTGATGAAGGGAAATTGAGTTAGTCCATCTCTTATGCTTGCTTCCAGTTATAAAATTAGTCTGAACTTTTCGTAAGAATGCTCTTCTAGGTGTTGGAAACACCAGTGGTGGTGCCAGGACAGGAATAAAGCCCCTCTCTGACTTGCCACAGCTATCAGACTATTTCTCCCTCCTCCTCCAGGCCCCATTCTTGGTTTTATCTCGGCATAAGTCAGACCAAGTTGCCCATCCGGAGGGCACAAATTCTGCCCTGAAAGGCAGTGCTGAGCTGAGCTAACGAGCTGCCTGGTGCTCAGCCCACACAGCCAGGTCTCCAGCAGCCTCTCCACTGACGTGCACAGAACTGCACGACAAACTGCTTCCCAAACCCTTCCTGCAGGAGGTCTCTGCCAGTACCAGTCAGCAGCGTTTATCCACTCTCTCCACTCGCTGTGCTCCTGTCTTCTCACTGGGAGAGGGTGGTAAGTTATGTAACAAATCCATATGTTCCAGCATTTAGGAGCACTGTGCCGTAAAACACGGGAGGTCTCAATGGAACCAGACTGAAGCATGTATGCAAAAAGGTACACGAAAGTGGATGTCTGTGCTGCCTGCTTCCTCCTCCTAATTGCTGCAGTGTCTGGCTGTGGTAGTTGTGTCGAATACCAATAAGAATTCACCTGATCTAAACTCCAGCCCGTAATTTTTAGATCATTAAGAAAACCTATTCAATCTTTATTCTGTGTCTTAAGCAGCTTGCTTTGCCCAGAGGTATTCTGTGAGTCATCAGGCAATACTACTCTTTCAAGTTGCCATGTTTACTATTGGCTTTACCTGAATTTCCAAACATATCCTCAAATACAAAGGTGTGGTAGATTGGCAGTTCTGCTAAGTTTTTTTTTCTGTTTTTTTTTTTTTTTTAAATAAGTTTTTCTATTTTTTCTATTTATTTTCATATGCAAATCTTAGGGTGATATTCCTGGCTTTTTTTTTTTTTTTTTTTTTTGGGGGGGGGCAGCTCTCCATTGCTGGGCTAGAACTAGGAGCTTTCCTCTCTCCCATATAAGCAGATAAATATATAAATTAAACATTTAGCTTTAGCACGCGGTTGTTAGAAATGTCTGCAGAAACAAGACTAAGATAATTGAAACTGCATAATAACATTCAGCTTAATGAAATGTTGATGCTATAACAACAGAAAAACACTGCAGAGTACCCGTATAACAACATTGAATAATCTGATATTATAGCATTAAAAAACATCCACTTGATTAGAGGCCAGGAAGCAATTTCCTTGGAAACAAATTCTATGCTCACTAGGCTGCTTCTGCAGTGGATAATGAAACTACTACATGAACATCTGCCCACAGAACAACATAGCACGAAGATTTATGTTTTTGCCAGGCATAAAAGAAGTCAGTGATACCCAGAATAACCCCCACTCTGAGGCATCATCCCTGGTTCATAGACCCTCCTCCTCTTTTCTCCTCGGAGATGGCAGCCCTGTAACTGAGCAATGCCAGCACACTGACACCAGCAGCGTTTGTACCATGACTGTTTTGTACTGCAGCACAACTGCAGTCTCAAACTTTGTCAAGGCTCCCTCTAAGCTGCACACTTTGTCTTTACAGAGCAAGAGGCAATTCTGGCTCAAAGTTTATCACCAGAAGAGAGGGTGAGAGGAGAAACAGAGGCAGAGAGAGAGGGAATAAGTCGCTCTCAGCAGCAGCACTCTGAGTGTCTCATCCCCTGCCCTTCCTGCAGCACCCTCTTGCTCCCTGTCATTAACACCGAGGCAGGCAGGGCAGTGCTTACTGTATGTCTGGAGGAAATTACATGAGAATGGAAATGCCACGTTTCTCCAGCTCATTTAAACAACAAAGGACTGATAAATGTCTTGTTTCTTATCTTCTTTTCTCCATAAATCAAGAACTTCTCTAAAACTGATGTTGTAATGCTGGTACAAAGCTAATCTCAAAGAACTGTGAAACCACGTAGCTATGGTCCAAAGCAAAAATTATATGCCATGGTTGTCTAATCATTAATTTACTCCAGCCTACTGGGCAAACCTCCTGCTAGGATAACAACACACAATTTGGAGAAAGAATTGACTCCCACACAGCCAAGATGTAGGTAAAATCTCATCAGAGCATTCACAGCGCCCAAAAAAAGCATAGGAAAAAATGAAACAAAGTACTCAAGATGGCTTGTTCCTGCATATTGGCCTTATTAACATGTAGACACATATTCTCTCAGGCAGGTAGTTTATACAGAGGTTCATTATCTTACACAGTGCTCATAACTCCTTCCACTTTAATCTTGGACTCTAAAAGCAGCTTTTCAGTGTTGATTCTAAAGCAGACATAAAAGTGTGTAGTGGGTATTTTTAAAATGTTTTTAAAGCAGCCACTACTTTTACTTTCAAAGGATTGCATTATCTCTGGAATAAATTCAAGTCTTTTTTGCATGAAAACAACTCTGTTGAAATCAATGAAATTGCATCCACTTAAGGCATGGGTGATGTCCTCAAAGCTCAGCTTTCAAGTGCAGTTGCGTCAGGAACAAAGAGTAGCAACAAAAATTATTCCATTTTACCTCTGCTGCTTCCTTTTCTGAGCTTCATGAAAGCTCTCTAAGTTGCTGTCACAGTCTCCTCTAGTGGTGGGCATGGGTTCCATGAAGCAAAACAGTTGCAGCCAACGCAGCCAATGCTGTGGATGGAAAGGCTTTGTTTTCAGATACAGAGGAGGGGTGTTTTGGCGTCCCTTTCCTCTTGGCCAGTCCCGTTTGCAAATCTACCTACTGAATTTGGTTCTGAAGGAGCCTTACACAATTCAGCTGGGTGTCAGCTGCTTAAACATAAGGATCCAATACCCTTTCAGAGAACCTGGGGTAACCAAGGGTTTGGTTTGTAACAAGTCCTATGTTGTAATAACCAGCCTCATTAGACAGCTTCATGTAGGCAGCTAAATCCCACATTTCTTGACCAGTTGTCTCTCTCATCTAAGCTCTTGGCCATCTGTTATACAGAAATTGAGCACATCTATTGCTGTACAACATACCTTTTAGAACTCAGGGAAATAAATCTTGAATCCAGAATGGTGCAGTGTTTTGATATTATTTGGAAGAGAGAAAGGAGAAAAATTATATAAGAAAGATCAGTTTGGCTGAACTGCTTTTCCCCTTTTGAAAAGGTACTAAAGACTGTACATGAGGTAGTTCTTTTTCAGAAAGGACTTTCGACACCAAGTCAGACTAGCTTATGGGGAAAATGTGGTTCTGAGCAAAACAAAATACATAAATAGACTGGCTAGATTTGAGAGAGTAAGGCAATAAATCAAATCCCCATAAATAGCACTCAGAGTCACGTACCATACAAAGTCACCTAAAGCAGTGCAGAAGGAAAAAACATTTGGAAAGCATAAAACTCAGAAACCAGATGATTTCAAGAGGGCAAACAGCACATAATTTATAAGAGAGGTAAAACTGCAGTGCTAGCAACAAAGAAGTGAAAAATAGAAAACTAAAGTTTTTCCCTTCAAAGTTTTCTCATAAAGTACAGTAACCATGCTGTCATGAGGGATTTGGAGGACACAAGACAAGTGCATGGCCCTCTGTTCTCCCAGCATCAGCTTCTGGTGGGAACTCACTGATGTAAGCACAAGAGTAGTGTAATGCTCAGGCTAGAAAATTACTCTTCACTGAAGGTATTTCAGTCATCATTAATCTTGGCTGATTTTATCTATCTCAAGATGCTGTACATAATTTTGCAAAAACCCAGGCAAATGGTGTTGCTGGTTTTGAAAACAGTTGAATGCAACTCATAGTATTTCAGCAACAGCTTGTTCCCGTTTCTTCACAGTAATACACACGACAAGTAGAAATCACAATGAATAAACCCCAACCTTTTCCTCCTGGTTTCATTCTTTTCCCTGTTCACATGTTCCCCTCTCCACACAGCCCAGACTAGGGTGCAATTATTTAAAACTCCTTGCTCCAGTTGATCTGTAGCTCTTGACATTTTCAGGCTACTTTGAGTGACTGTTTGACATGGCTTTGAAATGGCCCTGAGATAGGGATGTGAAGCAATCAGCTCAGCCTGACTCCCACAGCCAGGGGGACAGCAGGACAAAATGGAACCAGAAAGTCCATGGCTGGAGATAAAGACAGGAAGATCACTTCCCAGCTACTGTCACAGAAGAAACAAGCTCTCCTTGGGGAAAATTAACTTAATTTATTGCCAGTTAAAATAGATTCAAGCAGTGATAAACAAAGAGGCTTTAAAGCAAATCCTTTCCCTCCCTTAACCCCAGTCCTTCACTGCCAGCCCAAGTGGTGCAGGTGAGGAGCATTTGGTCAGTCCATACCAGCTTCTCTCTGCTGCTCCTTCCCCTGCTCTGCTGTGATCTCTCCAAGGGCTGCTGGGGACCCTCTGCCCTGCCCTGCAGCCCCTCCTATCCCTCCCTCTGCTCTCCCCAGGTGCTCCCAGAGCTGGGACTCACTTTCCTCACAGTTGCGCAGGATTTCATCCTTTCTGCAACACATTCTCCCTGAGGACAACCAGCCCAGCTGGGGCTCAGCTGTGTTGGGTGAGGGGCCCAGGACCCCCTCACAAAGCACCCCCAGCCCCACTGCCAGTATCTCAATATTTATACCCTGTACAAAGGCAGAGCTCACAGCCCCCTGCCACACACCACTACCCCACAGCTCTGCCATGGCCTGTTTCCAGGACTGGGACACAAAAAGCTAAATAATTTTTATAGGCAAAAAAACCACCGCAAGAATCATTGTCTTAACGCTTACTGGATTTAATGTTTTTGTTGTACACACAGGACAAGAGAAGCAGAACGTTCAGCAGGAGTCCAGAAGAGAAGTTCTCACTCTGTCCATCTCCATTTAACAGCACCCAGTATTAGCTTGACACTGAAAATGCAGACTGAGCTGTGCACAGCAATTGCACAGTTAACTAAGTGTTAGTTTTCTTTACAGGACACTTCTTGAGCTTATCATCTTGGGGAAAAAATAGCTTTATACTTAGGGGGAAAATGGTGCTGGCTGGCTACATAGTAATCATTGCCAGTATGAAAAATAGTAGGAAGCCAAAGGCTATATAATCAACAGTGCAAAGGGGAGAAAATTACAGGCATGGCCATGCTTGAACTGCTGTTAGTGTCTCTGGGGGAAGATGGAGCCTGGGATACCTAGCCATAAGTTTGTATGATTACCCCAACTTTTATTTGCTTTTATAACACAAATGCCATTCAGACGGGTTATCATGAGAAGCCTCAAGGTAAACTTTGCTGTATTTGCAAACAAGAAGATGAAGTTTGCAAACAAGAAGATGAAGTTTGCAAACAAGAAAATGAAGTCTGCACTAAGAGTACTGGCTTTGGTTGTCTGAGTTTCCTTCTCAGAGTAAGGATTTCCTCCTTGCCCTTCTCCCATGTGAGTCTCAACTCCTTACAGCATTCAAAGCAGAGAGCAAGATTGCAGCCCACAATGAGACTGCAGGAAGAGAGGTTTAGCTCAGTGTCACTGATGATTCCCATCACAATTACTGCCAGCATGAGGGGGAATAACAAACACTGCTCAGCTTTTATGTTCTGCCTCCAATGACTGTGAGTTCTAGGGGTCTGAAAGTGTCATGTGCCCTCTGTGTGAACACCTTATTTTGACCTTCCAGCATTTTCTATTTCAGCCATCTTCCCTTTCTCATCCCCTCCCACTGCAGACTGTGATAGCTGTATTTTCAGTGACAGTAGGCAAAGGCCAGATAGTTTTAGTAGCTTTGATTATAAGCAGAGCAATTTCTTCTCCTGGGCAGTGTGGTTTCTCCTGTGAATCTTGGGCTGAGTCACAGTTTCCAGCAGTGATGTAATTGTTCACTTTCCTCCAGAAGTGGAGACACTCAGGAACTAAAAGAAGCAAAATAATATTTACACCTAGTGCCACTCACTGGATTTTGACCCGCTCTGCCCCTGCATGCTGAGCCAGCCTCTGCCACAGGAGTCCTTGCTGCCCGCCAAGACAGGAGCCAGGACCTGGGAGGATGTCATTGCAAAGGGACTGGCTCTGTGAGCTGAATGGGAAAAGAGACCGCCAGGCTGGCCCTGTTGCCATCAGTCTCTGTCTGAGGAGAAGTGGCAGCAGTCTACACGACAGTCAAGGGAAATGAAGAGGCAAACAACAGCCCATGAACCTTGTTTCCTGCTGCATCACCATCAGGCATCTCACGCCTATGGGAAGGTCTGTTTGAAACCCAACCAAGAAGAAAGCTGTTGTCAATGGCTTTGGCATTTTGGCTTAGGTTTGAATTAGAAGTTCTGGAAGTAGGAGCAGAATATTCAAGAAAAGAGCTACTAAATGAGGTGCTTGTCAAACTAATTTAATGTCTGACCTACCCACTTGGACAGCAACTCTTTAATCACAAACCAAAACAAGAAGATGATCAGTGCCAGTGAATTAACTTCTAATTTCTTCTGAAATATTTAACATAGTATTGTATAATTCTGGCTGATAAAATATGACTATGACCAAGCCTTTTGGAACATTACGTTTCTGTGTTGAGAAGCCCTAGACAAAGAATTTGGCCATGAAATGTTTGTGGTGTACTGCAGGGCTGTGAGGCTGCTCTGAGATAGAAAACACACAGTACAGAAACCAGAACAGCAGCCAGTGCAACAGCATCTTAGTTCAACACATAAAGCTTAGAAATTCTGAATGCTGCTATAAATTTGTCTCTACTGGAATCATTACACCGTGGGGTCCCTCTGCCTATGCAGCCCACCCTGTGTGGGAGGGTCTGCCTCAGTTACAGTGTGGGCACAGCACAGGGCACAAGGAATTATTAGAGCTCAGTGACCATCTGGGTAACATCTAGCACTTTATGATGAAGGATCTTGCTGGAAGATGGAAGAAACAACATTAAGTCATGTGGGAGGTGCATGGAATAGAGTTTTAAGCTTTTGTGTCATTTATATGTTATTTATTTGTGTTTCCAGCAGCTTAAAATATTATTGAATTTATCAGACCTTAACATGTTCATCTTTTGTATCCTGATTGTATCCTCACTGAGGAAAAGTGCCAAGAAGCAATAGAAAAGTATGTGAACTGTTCAAGTTTGACAGAGTTTAAGGATTAGTTTGGGGGTACATGTCAGCCCACACAATTTACTTGTCAAGCTCATAACTTTTCACAGATTTTAATGCAGATGTTTTACTAACTGTTGAAGTAGTGTCTGACAGCTGGGTATTGGGGAGAGATACTGTAAAATCAATACCTGGAGCACACCCACAGAGATGCAGTCTCCTACACTCATTCCAGAATAGCATTTCCTTTTCCCAGATGAGACTCTCCCACCTCTTCTGGCAGAGACCATTTGCACAGGTAACAGGAGGACTAAACACAGACCACTGTGACTGTGGTACTTTGAGAACTGGACTGATAACCAGTACAGGGCTGGGATTTAATCAAGGAAGGCTGTGAAAGCAAAGAACAATCTGAACAGAAGAGACAGAGAGATAGGAAAGGAGAAATGCGTGAAGTCTCTAACAGCACAGAAAGGAAGACTGCTGTGTAGCCTGAAGGTTTAAACACCGCCTGAGAAATCAGTCTCTTTGCTTCAATCCTGTAACAATATGATTTAAAGGACTGGAACAGCATCTGACCATCAAAAGCTTTGCCACCCAGCAGTGAAAAGCCCACTCTGAACATTCTTGCACCATGAAAGAAAATGTGGAGGGAAGGAAAAGAAACCTGCTGAGAGCTGTGTGTTGTCAAATCTGAAACACAGGTAGTCTGTGACAATAAATTTCTCCAATTCAACGACAGAAAGCCTACCCTGATAATCGACTTTAATTCCTTATACAAAGCTTTTGAACCTTCATTATACTTATGTATTCACTTGCACAGCTTTAAGTAACTCCACGGGGCATGGTGGGAAATGTATTGCAATCTGAGCAGGGAGAACCTCCTTGGAAACCACTCAGCAGTATGGGAAGAGATACAGATGATCTTATACAAGGAGGCATTTTAATTCATTCTTTTCTGAAGGATACTGAATAAAACTGTCTATGAAGCTAATCCTACAAACATTGTGTTTTCTTAATGGCTTTTATGTATTGCAAGAAAGCTGATAATGACCCTGTGGGGAAGAATAGCAAAATAGATAGTGACTTAGAGAAATACCTGGAGAGCAAGTAGTGCCATTTTTACAGTGCAATTTCAGATGTCTACAGAGAGTGATTTGGTTCTTTCAATGATTCAAGCTGCTGTCCCTCAGAGTGGCATAGCACTGCATTAGCACAGTGAGGACAATCTGTCCTGGCGCCCAAACCAAGCTCACATATCAGACATCCCAGATTAATTTTTCCCCTATAAAAACAAGATAACAAGGCTGTAATTACCTCCATTTCCCTGATCCAACACAAGAGCAAAGATTCCTAAGTAAATATCCATATTTGGGGGGCTGCTGCTGTTGCTCATTTCTGCAGCACAAGGCAGGGAACAGGAATCAGGAAAACAAGTCAAGTTAAATGAAAAGGTTTCTGATCTCTTCCTGAGACCAGAAAGAATCATTCAGAGAAAGCACAGACCTGAAACTTTTGCTCTTCAGTGCCGAGAGACAGTGGCTGTAGGACAGTGTTAGAGAAGGAGGGGACATTGTCACAGGTGGAGGACAGTGTTAACTTCTCTGTTTCCAGCTCCTGAGTTCTCACTGCCTCTCAGGCTGTTTCTGTCCAAAGAAAACTGACACTTTTACCATATCCCACAAGGATCCCAAAGCTGTGCTTCTTGTGAGCACTTCAAATTATACAGATTGTACTTACCTTACCTACATCTGATTTTATTGTTATATTAACTTCCTATTTTCCTTGCTCTAAGTGTGTCCTTGACATGCTGTGCAGTTGTCTGCAGGTCCTAAAAGTAGTGTGGGTTGTGTGTCTGTTCTTTAGTATTCCCTCAGTATACAGGGGAATCCTTTCTCTCAACATTATCTGGACTTCAAGGCCCATGTCAGTGAGGACGAAAACTGCCCACATAACCAACAAAAACCAGGTTACACAGGCTGTCCTCCAGCAGTACAAGAAGGAACTGCTGACTTTGCCCAATTCCATTCCTCCACTTACACCTGTGCCCCATCCTAAGGGTCACCAGAGACACGTTTAGTGATGTCACACCTCCATCACCAGCCTGAGATGTGGCAGCACTACAGGTGACATGAGCCAGCAGTTCATTAGTACGTCACAGGATGAACTGAGCTGGCTGCAAGGAAAGACACAAGTGAGTTTGGAAAACTTTTTTCATATTAAAAAGAAAAACAAACAGTTCATGAAACAGATAGAGGGGGGGTAAGCAAGATGGGGATGCAACTGGGATGCACAGAAAGGTAAAAAAGGAGCAAGAGACTGGAGGAGAGGTATTTATGTGTTACTCTGACTTTTAAGGGCTCCAAGGTATGTTAAAAGCAAAACAAACAAGAGATATTTTCTCTGTTATTGACCTTTTAGTCACGGGGACTGCAAATATTCTTGGGGAAGAAGCTACCAGTATGAGTCACAGAAAAAGGGAATCTAAATCAGGAGAGCAATACCTGAAAACACAGACCCAAGACAAAGTGTACTTCTGAAGGACAATATCTATTTCCAAATTTTTGCAACCTGCACCTCTGAAAGGTCTGGCTTGGTTTCTTTCCCTTCTTTTTCTGTTTCCACCACCACTTCCAAAATTGTCTATATGCCCAGCTCTGGCTCACAGTGCATAGAAAGTGAATGCAAATCAAAGGACACTTTCTCGGGCTTGTTACTGACAGCTTGCAGAACAGAAATGTCTGAGGCATCCTCAGAGGTTTGTTTGTTTGTTGCAAGGGGGTTTCATTTTAATCACACACCATACCAGCTGTGGACACCCACAGATTTGAAGGGTAAAAACACCATCATCCTCTAATCAGGCACATTTATGATGAGCTATAAAAATTTCATCCAGTAATTTTTACATCAAGCCCCAAATCCTATTTAAGCAAAAGTGTATTTACATAAAGGTTGATACATCAATACTGACACTATGGAACTATGCCTGAAGTACTTTTGATTCCCTTTATAAATTATACGTTTCACATCATGGAGGCAACCATGACAACAAACCCACTGAAAAAGAAGACTATTTTCTGTCACTAAAGAGAACCATCATTACATCTCACTCTAAGATTTGATGGAGGACTAATAGAAAGACAGTGTGGAAAACTTACATCACAGCAGTCCTTCAAAGTTCCCTTTTTTCCTACCCTAATAAAAATGAAGCTTTAAATTCATAGTAGATTTTTTTTCCAAAGGACATAAAATGAATACACAATTTCAATGATTACTTTGCCTACTTTATATTTGTTCAGTCTTTACAAGAGTTCAACAATTAAAATCAAGCACTATAATTTTTATTAATTCATATAGGTGATGCAATAAAAATAAATTTGGTAATAGACTTATTTCCATGCTGCAAAGTCATTGATGGGATTATGACTTTGTCTTTTAACTGAGTTTTGTAATTGTCATTATAGGCTCTTTCTTCTCATCACAAACTGGCCTGTGGTCATGTCACTGTCAAGGTGGAACTTCAGGGTTTCCCAGTTTGCTGGATCATCTCTCTGCTTCAGCTACAAGCTAATGCTTTATTTCAAGCATATGACAAGCCAGATAATCACAGATTTACAGGAGAAGGCAAGAACATTTTTGGAGGGAAAACAGAGCCTTAAGAAATATAAAAATATAAGGGAAGTAAATATCAAGTCATGGGAGAAAAACAGGGGTGTAATCAGAGCTTTCCAAGGTGAGAACAAGGTTGCCTGGGAAAAGAATATCACTCTACAGAAAAAAAAAAAAATAACCAACAAACAAAACCAAGCCACAAGACCTTACTACTAGATGAAGTGGAAGAAGTTGAGGCCTGGGGAGAATCTCTTCTATTGGAAAATTGGACTGGACCTTTAGAAAGAGGAACAGAAATTTCTTGGAGAGCAAAAACATTCACAGAATAAAACAGCCAAAATCAAGGATGAGGCATAAGGATGCTTGGAGTGGATTCAGTCTTCTTCTTAAGCTTGTGAAGCCTTGACTGTTCTTGAAATCCTCAGCCCTTTATTTCCTTACTTTGTTTTCTGTTAGCTGTGTCTGTTCTCTGATGTGACAGCACCATTTGACTGCCTGCTCCTAACTCACCAACTGGTGGATAATGTTGATAAATTTTATCTCCATCAAGAACAAGTATTAAACATCGAATTTCTACTTCTCCTACTGAAACACTACCAAAATTTTCTTAGTGTTAGTAATTCTTTTTCATTGAAAAAAATCAGTGAAAATGGTGAATATACTTTGTCAGTTGTCTTTTAGACTGAAATAGAAAGTTACCTCCAAAAACCTTGTTCCTTCACATGAGGTGGGTCTGGGGCACTGTCCATCTCAGAGACATGAGGCATGTACATACCATCTTGCTCAAAGATGTACATAGTGATGAAATCCAGCAGATACCAGGAGAATGAAAAAGAAGATAATAGTGCTTAGAAATAAACATTATTTCACTACTCAGAATCCCATAACTATTCATTTATACATTACAATTCATTCCTTTCCAAGGAAGTTCTAGAAGTTAGGTATATGAATTCACATTCTCACTGTCTTCTTACAATTCCTAGATATGATCAAATATTCTGGAATAAATGAAAAGGGGATAGAAAAGGAAGGCGGGTCAGTGGACAAAGAATGCCAATCAGTCTGATGAACACATAAATGACAGACAGAAAACATTTCAGTGGTGTAGCTGAGCTGACTGCAGAGGGTGCTTTGACCTCTGCAGTCCCCAGGTGCTCACAGCTCCATACAACTGCACTGCATATGCCCCTGAAATCATATCTATTCTGTCAAGGAAAAAAGACACCTAATTTTCCCTTCCTTATTCTCTACACAGTTTCAGAGAACTAAGCATTAATGCTGAAGTTTCCAGAGACATCCTTGCAGATGCACAACAGACCATTTTCTCTCATGTATATAGTGTGTCCCTCTTTGAGATAATTCCACAAAGTGTTGCTCTCAATGAGGAAGGAAGCCATTGGTTTTTTAGTGTTTGTTCATTTGTATTGGCCCGAGGTGCTGCAGATGTCAAGCCCAATGATATAACCCAAAAGATGCTCTGAAACCTCTGTGCTGAGCAACTGCCAAAGCAGCAACATTGGGATCAGCAGGTCTTTGACAGGCACTAAAATGTATTTTGCTGTAGCACACTGTAGAATATTTGAAACACCACATTAGAATCACTAAACACTTTAGGTTGAGACCTCTGGAGATCCTCTGGCCCAATCCCATGCCTAAAGCAGGGCCAAACTCAAAATTAGGTTTGCACTAGAATTAGAGACACAACACCACAGGAACGATTTCAAAGTACCAAAACAAAGATTCTCCACATCATCATACACAGTTCATGGGGTTTTGATTATGCTGAAACTCACCCAATGTTCGTGCACTGCAAAACAATATGAATGCACTAGTTTATTTCCTTCACAGCCTCTCTCCCTGTTCTGAGGAAAATAAAAGTGACCTACACTGACTTCAAGACCTTAATGGATTTCTTCAGTCTTCGGGGAGAGAGATAGAGAAGTTAATTCTTGAAGTTCCTCATAGAAAAAAACGATGTTTGATCAACAGTTGGTGAGTTGTGAGGGAGAAGGAAAATAGAATTAATGAAAGAAAAAGGTTGTCCCCAGATATACAGGAGACTATGGACAAAGCTATAAAGACTTGTACTCACTAGGAGTGAGATTAAGCTATAAAGGATATATAAAGAAAAGATATATAAAGAAAAAGATATAAAAATTATATACCCAGAATGGGTCAATAGTATAAATCCACAGAAATTGTTAAGACTTAAGCAGTTTTTAAGACAGTGAGAACATAAAATACATGAATTAATAGATTGCAATGAAAAGAAAGGTCAGTCTGGTTCACTTCAAGGCCAAAAAGAAAAAAGAGCATGTAAAAAGAAATCCTCCTTTAGCACTGTGGAAAATCCAAATGTCAAAGGAAAACAGACAACCACCACAATAGCTGAGAACAACCAAGATGAGAAATCTTATAGTCAGACGTGACATAATCACATAGTAAGAGCTTTTACTCTGGCACAAGTCAGTCCAAGGAATATCAAGAGTTTTCAGTGAATAGGAAAAAGAGTTAATTCATAAATAGGATCACTTATGATGTCATGTCCCTTCCATAGTACAATTCTTCAGTTCTTACCTATCCATGACAAATGCAAGTTCCTGAAGTCATTCCAAAATACAGCATCTCAAAATCAAAGTTCAGTGGAGGCTGGTCAGTATAAGAAATTGAATTGATGTTCACTCACTACTGTGAGATTCCAAAAGAAGTCTAATTTCTCTTAGGGAGAGATTCATTATTGGAGAAATTGCCCTTTTCACATATTTCTTGATCATGAGGACACCATTAACATGATTAAAGAAAATCTTTCCTTCCCTTAAATATATTTAGCAGAGAATTTCTCATACTAGTCCCAACACCTACTCTGTACTACTTAGTAAGGACGTGGCTCTAACCTTCAGCTTAAGACTGTAGCTTTTGCAGAGTATCAACCAAAACCAAAGCAAATTATTTTGTTTTCAGATTGTAAATTCTTTACTACAGGAACAAGAAGAATAAAGCCCAAAGGAATGGTGGGTGTTTATTAATGCTGACCACAAGCAAGGAGAGCAGATGTGCTGCCTGACAGAAGAAGATGGTTTGATAGAACTGTAAGCTGGGCAGGAACTAGGAGTCAGAAACAAGGCCAGATGTAAACAAGGCTGCAGGAATTGCCCTATAGAACAATAATAGACACAAAAAGGACATTTAGTAAATGATACAGGGGATGTGACTTCTGATTTGACAGGCAACTGGGAAACAAAACAATTTAATTTTTCAGACATGTTGCGAGTCAAGCTGAGAACTGTGAATTCATCTGTGTAGGAGAGGAAGCCGAGAGAGGAGCTGGGATGAGTGGGATCACTTCTTTGCTTTGGAACTGCCTTCTGGATATTCCAGGCTGCCACATTTTGTTTTGACATGTTCTGTCATTTTTTGTCACTTGTATCATGTTACATTGTCTCCTGGACTGTAAATAAGTTTGACAGAAGAAAACAGACCAGCTGAGGCTTAACATGATGTGGCAGTTAATAGATACGCATATTTGTCAATGGTTTTGCTAAACAAACCTCACTGACAATAGACTTGGAAAGGACAAAGGCAAAAAGATAAGAACTTCTCTCCCATGTAGAGAAATAAGACAAATAAGTTGGAATCCTCTTGAGTCTCCATGTTTTCATACACAAGAGGGGCACGTGCTGCTCTTTGGATTCAGGGCATGAGCTCTTCTTAACTGTACTCTATAGACTTAATTCATTGTTCGCATGGAAGAGACAAAGGCAAGTAAAGCTGAAGAGTCTCATTCCCTTCACCTCTCACAAGCCCCAGAGAAGCCATCAGCTGTATGCAAGTACTTCTCCTCAGAGTGTGGCTCTCTTCCCAGGAGGGAAAGGAACCTCTCCTGGCTATGACTCACTGTGCCCAGCCAGCTTCATCTAACTCCCACGAAGATCACCTGCCTCAGGAAATGCTCTAGGAACAAGCATCAGTATGCAGATGCAGCTGTGCTGGCTGCCCTGTGTGCCCATGAAAGCTCTGTGCTGCTCAGTCCAGGCCACTGCTCCCACCCCACTGTGAGCTGTAAGAGCTCCCAACAAGCCCCTGCAGGAGCTGTGGGGTCAGGAGCATTGTGCTGACATCCATCCCAACAGGGCTGCAGGTTCGGCATCAAGGCACACGGATACAGGTCTCAAAACACTAACCAGTAGATGTATTCTTCCTTTGGATAGGACAAGGGGGAATTAGGAGTAACACCATTGTTTAGATCAGAAATTCAGAGCGAGTGGTGCACACAAAGCTCAGCTGCTGTAGTTTGGCTCAGCTCCATAAGCTTTGATAGCACATAGCTAATTTGCTCAGTCCCAGAGGAAATCTCACTCCATGCCATTCTAACAAACTGATAAAAATATTTTTTCTAAGTCTGCTCAGTAATATTTCTCACTTAAGCAGGACACTAATTAAATCTAGCATGCAATCTATTAACTGTAGCTGTATTAACTGTAACTGAGAGGGACATTCCAGGCCCCTCTCATAGGAAAGCCATACTGACCACTGAGCTGGCTCTACAGTTAATGGACATCAGTAAGAAAGGGAGAAGCAAGTTTCTTCAGCTCTTCCTTGGTTTTTCTATGAACTCATTATGTAAATATTATAAAACAAAGGTATCTTTTCCAGTGAAACTATTCCACTAGAAAAATAGCTTTTTCCTTGGCTTAAAAGATTAATTCTTTAATCTCTCTCAACTCTTGACCTCCAGTCAGATTTACATGTTCTTAAGTGGCTCGCAGAGCAGCGGGATACAGCACATAGCAGTGGGTTAATAGGAAATCCTAAAAGGTTGTGTTTAGGTTGCAGTATGAAGATAGTTCAGTTGGGGGGTGGAAATCACACCAGCTTGTTTGTTTGAAACTTACAAAAAACTAGGCAGAGATTCAAAAAACATTTACATCAGTTTTACCGCTACATCATTATCGTGTTGCTTTCCACAATAAGTACTGGGCACATCCTATAAGAAGCCAAGATGTTTCCAAAAGGTGCTAAACATTCTCAGCTCTAATGCCAGTGGGAGCTCTCTAGGGATGATGCCTAGTCCTGTACATCATAAATGCCAGAATCTCAAGCAACTGCATCATAACAATGTCACTTTTGTACAGCTTAATTTCCACTATATAATTAAACTGGTACAGTTTGAGTTGTAAAACAGTTTAAAATGAGCCACAGTGAATTTTGCTCTAAACATTTGTGCTTCAGTTCTAATTGCTTCCATTATAAATACTGCACAGTGGCTTCTTCTCTGTGTAAGTCCAGTAAATACATATAGTTGCACTACCTTTGAATAGTCAAAAAAATCCCTTATGATAATGTGAAGTGATTAGAAATAGTCTAATCTGCATCATTGCTGTCTTGTAGCAAAAAGGAACAGGGTGCAGGTAGTGCAGGTGAGATGCAGCTACATCAGCCCTGCAAAATCCTTTTCCAGGCATCATTCTACCCTGCTAATACAAGGTATGGACTCCACAGCACTGCTCTACTCCTGGACTAAATTCATCCAGGAGAGGGAATCTGACACATAGAAGAGCTAATTTTAAAAGCTGTTTATCTGGCACCTAATCGAGCTGTTTAGAATTTGTTGTGAAGATGTATAAAGAATCATCGTGCCTTATCCCACATTGAGCTGTACTCACAGATGATCTCTCTGTAATTTACCATAAAGTTAGGCCATAAACAGTTTCCCTTGGTTATTTTCTGTTCTTTCACATTGTGCTTCCACTGAGCAGCTCAGCACAGATCTGTGCTGCTCTGTGCATTGAACAGGTCTTGCAGCCTTCTGCCTTCATTATTCTGCTTTCTCTGATCCCTGTTTCTGGGATTTCCTTATTACTTGACACACCATCCTTGGTTTCTGAATACTTGGTTCTCTCTCCCTCACCATCCCCTCTCTGTCTCTCCCTCTTCCCAGACTTTTTGCCTGTGTATTCCTTTACATCTTTTCCTCTTGCACTCGAGCTTCACCTCATCCTGTGCAGGTTCAGAGCTTGCCCTGCTCTCGCTGTCCCTCTGACAGGACTGCTCTGCCTCTCAGCCACGAGCAGGACTTTATTCTGCTCATCTCCAAGGGGCTTTGGCAGCAGGATTTTTTTCTTGTAGCTACTGCCAAATCTTGCAAAGAGGCACCTCCATCCAGCTGTTCTGGGACAAGCACAGCTGAACTTTGCCAAGAGGCATGTTCTGACTCAGCAGTACCTTGGAATTTTAAGCTCTGCAAAACATCACAGTGGAGGCAGCTCCTCTTGTGACAGAGCTCTGATATTTCCTTATCCGCAATATTTTTTCTCTTGTAATTCCTTGGCTTCAGTTTGGCTGTGGCACTTTGTGGAAGAAAACTCTTTAACAAAGAGCTAAAACTGCAAATAAAAACTGAAGAAATTTCACAGATAAGGAGATTTTGTTCTTTCCATACACATATTTTAAAGCTGATAGACTTTTGCTCTGCTCTGTTTCTATGAGCTGAACATGGTGTAATTGTCAAAGATAAGAAACTGTATTCTGGGAAATGAGGTGTCTGGGAGGTCAGAGGAACAATTCTTGAGCTTTAGCACTTGAAAAAATATTTTTAAAAAAGGGGAAAAGAAGACAAAGGCAACTCCAAATTAATAAAATGGGCGTTTGCAACTGGGCCCAAATCAACAGTGAGGTTTATTTTGTTTTTATGACTCATTCTCAATTTGAGATTTGGACATGTGCTTGTTTTCCTGAGCACACCTTTCATTTCAGGGTTGAAGCTGGGCAGGAAAGGGCTGTTCATGGGTTTCCTGGGCTTCCCCACATTCCCAGGGGCTCCTTCCAGCAAATGTGGAGCACAAAACCTCATCCCTAGGGCTGACTAAATAATTCAACGAATTTCTTGATTAATAGTCATTTTCCTGAACTTTTCAAATTGCCCAAGTATCATTAATGAATTCATAGTGGCATCTTGTTTTCTCCACTCCCAGGAAAGGATGTTTTTGCTTCACCTTTACTCAATCATTGCAACAGTAAATGAGCCATGAAAAAAGCTGAGCTAAATGCTTACACCTCAGGCAGAGTTTAGCAACAACAACATGTATTGACCTAACTGTACAGATTAATTTCTCTACAGATCTTCAGGCTCTTCTTTCTCTGTCTCTTTGGGACAGTTCAGAGCTGATGGAGACTTTACACTTGCACACCGACACCTGAAGCACAGGAAACAGAAAGCGAGAGAGATCTCCAAATGTGTGGGGAATTTGGCAGGAATGAGGAACCTGAGACTAGAGTTTCAAAGGAGTTCAAACTGCTCTTTATACTTACTGATTGTGTCTGAAATTTGATTGAGAGAGAAGCTTATGACTGAGGTATATAATGCAACTATCATGTGAGCTGTACTATTTGTCTTCAGGAATCTGTATGGATATTTATGGATATACTGTACTCCTCCCGCAAATTCTGTCTGCTAATTTCTTTACAAATTAGAAGAAATATTAATAAGAAGTGCCAGAATATTCACATTCCACAGATACCATCATCCCATAAACCAAGCAGATTGTGGTTATAGGGTGCACCTTTCCCCTTACCCCAAGATCAGAGTTTAGCCTGTTAAACAGGGGGTGTTTATGACTTTTTTCATCTTGCAGGTATGACATTGTAAAATTATGTTTGTCTTTAAATTTTCTTTCATCAGGACAACCCATAAGAAATGAATATGGGCAAGGAACTACTTTTGTTGAGGAAAAACAAAATTTATGAAATCATGCAATTTTTAGTAAAACCTGAATCTCTTACAAACACAATAGTTTTTCCTCTGGGGAACAACTGTTTCCTAAACACAGAACTAAATATTCTCAATTACTTTTCTGCAATACACACATTTCATTTACTGGAAGATGCTTCATCCCTCTTCCCAGCTGCAGATCTTCCACAAGATGCTGGGATGAGTGTAGCCCTGCCATCACTCTTTGTGATTTCAACAAGAGGCTAAATGAGTCCATTATGATTACCATGTGCTTGCTAAGCCATTCACGCTTGTTTACTAAGGTACATAGTGGCTTGCTGCATCTCCAAAGAAAATTACCACTCATTACTTCATGCATCAGATTATAGCTAAATTATTGTTCTCATAGTACAAGTCTCATGTTTTATTCAAATTCTAACCAGTGCATTAACTCTGCCACTCAGCCAAGATTACAGCTAAAAATAGATAGTACATGTCCTACTTCATAATATGTTTAACGTTACTACCAACAGCATCTCAGATTTCACATGTGCTCAGATTCCACATCTTTGACCTTCAAGAGAATGTGAAGAGTGAAAGTCAGTAGTCTATAATTGTCCTAGGAGTAAAAGGAAGCCTGTGGCCTCTGGCCACATGGTACCAGTTGTCATGTGGTAGGTCATTGTATGATATAACACACTCCTCCAGTGGAAGAGGGAGTTATTTTTACTGGGATTGTCTGACTGCTTAGGAATAAGGTAGCACATGGACAGGAATAACCATATTCCACTAGTAGCCAGGTCAAAGGTGAAATATGTATTCAAAACTTCTCCTGTTTCACAGTAAGAAATTGCACTTGAACAGGATCAGTTCTTTACCCTTGATCTGCCTGAGAAAGTCTTGCTTCAGGTACTGTGAGTCTACACCGAACTAAGGGAATATTAACCTTTCTCCCTCTTGGATATAGTCAATGGTGTTGCAAGTATTTCTTTGTCCTATAATACAGCCATACCTTGGCCCTCCTTCTCACTTGTTTCCTCCTGCTCCCCACTCAAATTAGCCCTCCTCTCACTCTTCGATGAAGGGATGATCCTCATCTGATTTATACCATTTCTGATAGAAGAATTACCCTATGTTATATACGCCAGGCCATCCAGCAAGAAGTTAGTTCTACTCATATTTCAACCTAAATTCTGAACCACAATACCATCTAAACAGAGCTCAAACCAAGGTATGAACAGGGACAAATAAAACACATGAATGGATATCATTCCCAAACACTTACTTCTGAAAGGAGGAACAAATTTCCTAAATTTCTTTCCCTACCAGCATCCTTCAAATCACAACTCACTTTTTGGCACACATGCAGTTTCATTTTGACACAGAGTGCACATCAAAAATTCAGCCTTTTATAATATAAAATACAGTTCTTTTTATTCCCTATTGAAAGACTTTTCTCTTAGGCTCGCTCAAGTCTAAAGACTTAAATTGGACATAAATGACCCACAGCAGGACCAAAGCATCCTAAATTGGCTTTATATAAGTAAGAACTAAGCCTGGAGTGTTTAAAATAAATGTTCATCTAGGCACAGGTTTTATAAGAAATGGTTCTACGTTCATTAATCAAGCTATTCAGTTTCCACTTTAGACACATTAGAAGTGCTCTTCTGAAGATGAAATTGGTCTGCAATCTGTTTATAATCCCTTTTAAGTTTCTTTTGTACTCATTTTACTTTTTCATTCTCCTTCCCTGGTATTCTGAAAATTAAGGGGCTAGAATTAATGAGGCCTGTCCCACAGTGCTTCAAAAGATTCCAAAGCCAACACCTCCTGCCAAGGTTAAGGATGAAAAGTGAAAACAACTCCATTGTATTTTCACCTTCAGAGCTCTTTTCTGCCTGCCTGGGTTGCTGTAGTTCCCCACTGTATAACAAGGCACTTGCTGCATTTTCATTATAAACCTCAGGCTTTGTTATCTGGAATGCTCTTTAATCTGTAATGCTACACTATTTAATCCACTGTTTAGGTAATAGAGGAATGAAAGAGAGAAGTATATATAATATTGGTGTTGCCCTCTCTAGCATTTATTTAAATGGAAAAGGGTTAATTGAGCACTTTTTAATAATCTATAAGCCTCCTGGACTCTAAGGCCATGTATCTCTTGGTTCTGGAACGGGTCTGCATTATCTTTCTGCAATATGGAGGCACACACATTTCTCTTGGGGTGGGAAGGATCTATTTTACCCATTTTATCTTGTATGGTGTGTATTCTGCATAGTTCATGATGAATAAATTAAGAAGGTCGCTTCCTGAGCCAGGACCTATGGGCAAGAGCAAATCCATTCTTGCTTTTGACAGATACAGAAGATTATTATAATTTACAGCAAGTGACAACTGCAGTTTCCAACACAGAAATCTCTTCAAATTTTCATGATGCCACACAGGGACAGCCTTTTTCTCCTCTTTGGCAGTTGCTTCCCTAGGATTTTATTTCACCTCTGGTGGAGGTTTTCTCTAACTTCCAGAAATGCACAGTAGTAAAGCAAAGGCCTAACTTAAATTAGGGTTTAATGCATAATAAAACTGCTTCTCTAACTCTTAATATTGTCAAAGAGCTGAATTGAAAGCTACAGTTTTTCCTGTGTGTAAAGCCTCACACCCCAATCCTTGACAATGCGAACTGCAATCTGTGTTTTGCATGAAGGATGTTGAGGCAGGTTAACATGCACTCATATTTGTTTGAACAATCAGTAATTCCTAGCATACATCAACCCTATCAGTAATAGTTACTCTGGGGAAAAATAAAAGCAAACCAAAGGGAAACTTGCCAGTGGCCACCCAGAGAAAGAAAAGCAACATAATCCCCAGAAGAACATCCTGCCCTAGGCATTACAAAATTAGGAGGCTGCCTTCAAGCCCATTTAGATTTTTCTCCAAAATTGCTTTACAGTAACATTGGAAACTGCAATGTTTTCTTTCTGACACAGTTTGGTTATGCTTGTCAATATTTACCTCAGCCAAGAAGTTTTTGAGTGGATGATGTTTACTGGTTTATTTTGGTTTTTCTGAGCAAAAACTGGCCAAAAAAAAAATCTGGCAAAAATCAAGATTACTTCTAAACAGGACAAACAGTGGGACTCATTATCAATACTGCAATAACCCCTCTAAAAAGGATCAGATGCTTTGGATATCCACACTCAGTAGTAGTATTGTGGGTGTGTAACTTCACTTTTTGGTTACACTGAATCAGGGTAACTTGTTTGGTGGAGTGATTTGGATTTGTTAATGCAAATCAACAGGCTTTCACTAAATTCACTGTAGCTATACTGCCAAACTCATCTCAGGTAATGCCACAGAAGCAGAAAAAATAAGTGCTAACCACAATGTTATCTGGAACTTCCAGAGTCCAGAAGCTTTAGTGTCTATCACTTACCCTAGAAAATCCATTCTTTTCTTGATTTGTAGATCTATAAATAAAAAATTTTAAAAGTGGAACTTTTTTATAAATATCTTCTACATTAAATGTTCCACCACCTTGAAAAGACCAATGTGGCACAAAGAAATGAAGCAAGAAGCAGCTGTTCATACACCCCTAATAAAGAGAACTCTCAGCAGCATTTTCCCCTTTTCAGGACAGACAAGCAAACTAAGTGATAAACACATTAGAAATTAATTGTATAATTCATCATGCAGGAAGCAGGGCCTTCAAAACAGTACCTTGCACAGATAAGGGTAGAGTGCTTGGTGAACCTTTAAATACCACTAATGAAATGGCTGGAAGCCAAGGGGTAGAGAGAGCTCCCTCACTGCCAGTTGTGGGGAATCAACAACCCCAAGTCCCATTTACAGCCTAAAGCTTTGCTTTCATCTGCTGCCCTGCTGCCTGTTTTATTGGCATCACACTCTGAAATTCCATTACACTTGTTGTCTGCTCTGAAATGTGCCCTGGGATAAACACTTCAAATGCTTGAAATAAAAATCTACTTTGCAGTCCGTCTCCTCAGTCACTCAGAACAAGCCTGAGCAGGAACATTTCCAAGCAGCAATGTGAGGAGCAGAGGCTGTGGAGGACAGCCCTCTCTGTGCCAAATAACAACCGACAATAAAATCCTACCCCTAACTCTCATCCTGGGTGCAGTGTTTAGAGCCCAGCCAAAATTCCAGATCCCTCTGATTTGCCAGTATGTTTTATACCATTCACAAGACACAATAGCATGGTCAAGTACAACTAGTGGGGCCTCTAGTTTTCTATATGGCAACTGGATGAGAAAAATAATAGTATTTTTATGTATCCTGAAGGGTTGACCTTAACATATAAGAATGAATCTGATATATGAAATACAGCCAAGTATAAACAGCCACATCTATTGCTAAACATAGTTCTCTGAGCAAGCTGGATGCCTCCAAGATGAAAGGTGCTCTACAAGTACAAGGTGACATTATTGCAACATTTATCTTCCCCTGAAATTTTAGCCCTAATTATCCTTTAATTTACAAGGCATCTTGAGGCACAACCAAAGCAAGCATGAGTTATTTTCAGAGTTGTGTTGTGACTATATACTACAAGGTATCATCCAAGTTGAGATCTGGATGTGAATGAGGGAATCCTGTGTCATCTTGCCATATACTATTTCATGACCTGAAAGAAAGATCTTCACTCCATTGTCCCAGGAAGTGGTCAGGGCACAAATCCTTGGGCACTACCAAACACAAACAGGTTTTTCTGTGATTATAAAACAAATACGACATTCTACACTGGGGGAGGAATCAGACTCTCTTGCACTACAATCACCCTGCAAATCAGCCCTCTCAGACTCCAGCTGCTGGGAAAGCCACCACAGAGCAGGTCTGTGGCCAGAGCTGGTGTGGAACTGCTTGGTCTCCCCCTCCCTACTCTGTACAAGACAGAAGCAGCACAGCAATATGTCTCTGAGCTCTGTGCACCTTGTAGTGCCTTCAGAGCCCCAGGCCCCCAAGGGGACCCAGGAGATCCTGATGCCCAGGTTCTGGGAAAGGGGCCACTGGTAGAAAGAGACGCTGCAACCAGCAGCTGTCTTGTCAGGAGATGCAACCTAGTGCCCACCTTTCAGAAAGCCATCATGGGGTCTGGAGGACAGAAGAAGACAGTCTGTAGTCGCCAGGATATGTTTCCTCTGTTCTGAGTCATTGGATGAAAGTCAATGTCATGGGACAAAAAGGAGCTTTGCCTCACTCCCACAGCAACCACCACTCTCCAACATGAGTAGAGATCATCAAGGCCAGGAATGAGTCCTAACTTTCAAGATAACATTTCTCTAGTTACAACATAGCAGGTTTATTTTGAATACAGAGCATTCACAATGACGCAATCTCTGCTATTATAAGGCCCTTGTCACTTTAAAAAAGTATAAATGTTAACACTGTGCTGAAGTCCTGATTTTCATAATTCAGTACATGATTTACAAGTCCAAAAACAGCAGACATTAAAAAATATCCTGCACAAAATCTGTCCCTGTTCAGTTCTCTCTCTACAACCCAAAATATATATTACTGGTTTTATCACATCATTAAATTAATACTGCAAAGTTTCATAGCTGGTTCCCGTGACATTTTAGTGATTTTTTAGTACTATGGTAAATAATTGAAAGCTGTGCTTACTATATGGCTTTTTACAGAGTCTTTATCATTACAGTGATTTACCATTTAAAGTTTTACAGTAACAATTTATGGAGCACTGTAAGTCCCATGATACTCACAATACTTATTCCACAACTGAGCCATTGGATCACCTGGATAACAATGTTTAAACTGGAAGCAGAAGAAGTATAAGAAACAGACAACCCAGGTACAGAGGGGTCAATTTTATGTAGTGCAAGTAAATAAAATTTGTTGTTCTGTGTTTTTCCACAGTTTATGTACTTCCATAAACATACTCCATGTTTCTTGAGTTTTAGCACTGCTCCTTTACAGAATTGCAGGCACTTCTATAAACTTTGGCTTATTTTACGTTCAAATTCACTTTGTACTGCATAGATCTCTTCCAAAACATATTAGTGTAGTCAACCTGCAAAGCAGTCGTCACCTCAGCATCTCTGTGCTGCATCCCACCGACTGCTGGGCATGATTTGCTGACACTTACCCAGCTTTCCTGCCTCTGCTTTCCACACCACAGGAAGAGTTCCAAAAACTAACTCCATTTTTTGGCAAATACCTATAGCCCTGTTTCAGAACAAGCACTTTCTGAAAGCTGGAGTTGTAGAAGAGAGGCAGCTTCCTTTCCCCTTCCTGGAAGCTGTCTTAGTCCCTCTGACTGCCCTCAGCCAGGAGCAAGGGAGGGAAGAGGTGACCCATCACCTGCTGCATTCACACTCTGACTCAGGTGGAAAAGGAAGCCATAAAACAGCAAATACACACCCATTCTCCAGTTTCAACTGTATTACCCTATGAGGTTTGTGAAGAGCTTCCACTAGCCTCCTGTATCCCCAAATACTGGAAGGAAACTTTTAAATAAAAGCCTGAATGCTGCTCTGGCTGCTACTGTGCCTCCAGCATTGCCCATGCGTGTAGCAGTGAGTCTCTGCCTGCAGCATCCACCAGCACCCCAGGAGATGGTACTGCCACTGTCCTTCCCTGCAACACGTCCTCTGCTCTTCTCTTTATGACACTGCTTGTAGACAAATTCCCCATTCTCACTCTTCACACAGGTGCCCTGTCCCAGGCTGCCAACCCTGCCCTGCCCGTGGGGATGGTGGGGCTGCCCGGACACTTGTCGGCTTCTCAACAGCTAAAGTGGAACAGAGAAACACGTGGAAACTCCAAGGTTCAACAGCAATCCTGGTACAGCCTTCCAGCTGAAGCTGACAGTGGTTCCCTCCAGTTACAAGATTTCAAGTTGACTTGAAAACACTTAACCCATTTCACGTGGGCCTTTGCTGAGCTGTTGTGGCAGTCTGGGTGTCTGTGACAGACACCACAGCACAGACTCCTCCAACAGCCCTGCCTGCAAGGTCACTCCTGTGACACATCTTGTGAAATGTCTGGGTTTGAGCCACACGACTCTGCACACACAACACTGGAGAATAGAAAGCAGGTTCTCACTGCAGCATTTACATGTGGGCTGCTGCATTTACTCACTGCATTGTGGCATCCTGAGTGTCTTAGTTCGAGGGGAGAACTAAGATATTTATGTTGGCCAATGAATAATTCCTCTCCTTTAAATTTAGAAACAGA